>CM072150.1:6227072-6897728 GCA_036850595.1 Rhyacichthys aspro | reverse complement strand
AAGCAACTAATCTTGACTCCACGCACAGTGATAATTCTTCATAAAAAAAAAACCCCTTAACCTTCAACACTATGTAAAGCTTAAAAACAACCACTCCTTAAACTCCTCTGTTATGTTAATTCCTTTAAAATTTAAAAAGACAGTATATGCATCATTTAAGACCCCTTCTACATGGGACCCTTGGCAATTGCCCTCTTTGCCTTCTCCATTGCATTGCCTCTGGCATTTCTATCTAGCCCTAAGCGAGATCAGAATTTATTGAAACCAAGACAAGACCAAGATGTTTAGGGAGTGAAAGTCAGTTAAGACCAACACGGGGCAAATCTGAGTCAAGATAAGTGTGTGATCCTTGGGACTAGGTATCTGTAGCGTAGAGAAAAGCAAGCTCCATTTCAGATAAACAATTACAATTGGTATACTGTATTTTAAATGGACAGGTTTCAAAGGGATTCCAGACCCGTTTCACTGTGATGAGATAATGGGTATGGCTGTATGGCACGGTATGACTGTTTTACGTATTGGAAGAATAAAATAAATAATAAAAAATCCACTCAGAGAAATGACCAGGGCATTTCTACAGCACTAACCTCGCTGTTATAAACCACAAAGCAGCGGAGAAAACTCATAATGGGTTGAATTACTTCCTGTTCCCCACAAAACATGTCTCCATTGCTATTTTCCCATCAATCAGACTGCTGCTTTTACTACTTCAAATTCACTCTTTATGTGGATATTTTAGATTCAATTCATGCTTTAAATGATAGACAGACTACAAATCTCTCAGCTGGCACCAGATATATCAATGGAGTAGAACCGCTTCAGTCGCTGTTTGTGCACCTGTGGCCATATAGAATTTGGCATTGTGTTAAACGCACACACTTCTACTTCAGAAGCCTTCTCTTTGAATTCCATTGGACTTCAGTGGACACAAAACTTTCAAAAAAAAACTGCTTTTATCCCTTTTGTGAACACAGGATGAATAATCACATGGCAAAAACCTATGTGCACCAAACAGAACATTCTTTGAATTGAAGAGGAATGACGAATGGAGCTTCTTTTATAAGTTTGATGAAGAAAGAAAATAAAAATGCTCACACCCAACCAGAGCTACATTCAATATAAATGAATACCTAATGCTTTACACGGTACTTTGGCCCCTGAGGTAAAACCAGCTGCATAAAGTCAGTATAAGTCACAAAATTTGTCAAAATATATCATTTTTATTTAACCACCAAAGGGGCTCTGATGCTGTGTAACTATGATGTCGACAGTAAATAATAAATTAGATATACGCAGCACCCATACCTGCATCAGTATATCATCGAAGTATTCCTTCACTCCAGGACATTTACAGTAGATGTGCTGACCCTCCAGCATTAAGGAGTATCTTTTCCTCTGAGCTGTGGACACTCTCTGTGGGTGGTAACCTCATCCTGTCACCCTCTCAACTAGAAATGCCACTCCCCAGTATGACTAACCACTGAACCTGCCCTATGTGCATTATTAAATCAAGTTTTCTATTATAATGCACCCTTCTGACTTCTGCTACCTCTAATCCTGTCCATGTTTGCAAGATGTGGATAGTGTCTTGTGAATGTACAGTATTCTATAACCTTTGTGGACCGAGACCTTCCACAGTCTGTCCATTTTAGGCAGGATATTGGTTATTTATTGTTCTACCTGTTATTTTTTATCTTTCTTAAATGAATAGCTGCCACTGAAATACCGTCACTCAAATTCTGTTTTCAAATTCATTGCATTTTTTTCTTCTTTTGTCCAACTTTTAGCCGTGGTGTTTAAAAAGCAGTTTTAGGGAGAATAAAAAATGTAGCTTTAATGGACTCTTGCTAAAAGTTCACACAAAGCTACGCAAAGCATTTGGAGCACTGTTGAAAGGCAACTAGTTCAATAGCAGCGGGCCTTGAAAATACAACCAGCCAATAGCAATTTCAGGCAATGCATTCAGAGTGACACAGTCATTTCTTCTTTGGTTTTATCTGGCCATGTCAGAGCAATTTAATAAACTGTACAAACTATAGCACTGTTCACCATGACATAAAAGACAAAATGACCAGGACCATTTCCAGCTAATGTGAAAATGTGGGAAAATAACAAATACAACACAGTTTTCAAACTAATCAGCTGAAAATGGGCACAACTGAATTCGGATGATATTGGTCTTCTAAACTTAAACACTTAAACTTGATTTTTTTCCCTCTAGGAAAATGATTTAAACAGCAATAATTAAAATAATTTAAGCAATAATTTGTGAAATAAAACATGACATGATGCCATCTATTGTTTATTATAAGGGATCCCAGGACCAGAAAACCTCGCACAAATCACATACGCAAAATAAGCAGCAAGCGCTTCCATTAGTCGACACCAGATTGTCATATGATGTTCCAGGAACCGCTGCTGATAAAGTTTATTTTCAGTGATGAATATGTCTTTTAACACAGAAAACAGCTCAAACAGGAAAAACATCAACAGAGAAAAGGGAGGCAACATCAAACACAGATAAATACTGTCAATTCAATCATGTCATGTTTAACGAGGAGGAGATAATTGCCCTTCCATTTATGACATGACAGTACGATGTCTGTTTACCTAAGGCATTTCATATCAGAACATGTCTTTGTTATTATGCATTTATGTATTATGTATTTGACCAATTGGCCTTTTGCATGAAGTGCATTGCACAGAGACATTTTCCAAGGATAATTTGAAATTCTATTAATTACTGACAATTTCTATTACTGACTTCAAATGTTGCAGAAAAAACATTCATGATGAGCACATCCCACGTTGATTTCCCAATACACCCTGTTGCTTAATTATATTTGACACAATAATAAAGACATGTATTAATAACTTGGCAACCCAGTTATAAAAATTCAGAGTACATTAAAAGCATTGCAGAACATCACAGTAAACCACTTTGTGTTAGTGATTTGGTCAAATGGCTTCACAATCAAAGAAATAATTACACTAATTACTTTGGCTGCTGAGAAAAAGGATGGAAATAGATTAAATCAAGTTGGATGCTGGGTTTTGAATCAAAAAATCAACCAAAGGAAATGCAACTCACTGAATAAGTACCACAGGGAATGCAGAAATATAGCTTGGCTCGTATCCTCTGTGTCTTCCTGCTATAGAACTACTCGTCTCTCCTTTTCATTAACAAGAGTCAAGATATTCTCATCAAGCACTCGTCAGGTTTCACAGCACACAGTTGTCAATAAAACAAGCTGATTCATCTGCCTCTCAACCTCACAGCTGTGGGCTAAAAGGACAAGTGTGTTACTAACAGACTTAAAATGAAAGAACAAAAACAAGCCTTCGTTCAATGACCGTGTCTCCTTCAGTAGGGATTTGTCTTAAAATTTTACACAATGCACCTTTAATTTAATCCTGCGGATGCTGTTGGTGCCGTTTCTTCTTCTAGACATAATAGATTAAATAGACAATGTTCAGTCTTTATTCTGGAGGTATAGGCTGCCATCTAAACAACACAAAAGGGATAAGAAAAATCTGGAAACTCATGTTTAGTGGAAAATACTACCTGTTGATGGAGTCATGGAGAAAATATGCAGACTTTGTGTCTCGTTGTCTTAGAGGAGGCCATCTTGACCTTTGGGTCCATCTTCTCTTGGGTCTTTTGTAGTCCATGAACACTGAGTGCACTACAGTTCTGAATATATTGCTTAAGCTGCACTGAAAAAAATAATTCATTGGATTTACGCAATTCAATAATGGACATTGGTTGCACACATATTGTTTGCTTCAAGATGATTTAAGAGAATTGTGTTGCATCACCCCAAACCATACATGATTCTACAACACAAGTAATTTGTGTTGACACAAAGTGATTGAAACTTGATTCAATAAAATAAACTGAACTATTTGATAGCAGTCATCCAACATAATTTGTTCCCTTTAATCAGATAAGATTCAATCCCTTATACCACCACTATTCAATAACTTAAATCCAACACATTTTAATATTCTCATATCCACGTATTGTTGTCTAATTTATAAAAAATATTGAAATGACAATTTGCAACATGAAAATATTTTTATTAGCTTCATCCCACAAAGTGCTGCCGCACAATGAATGGAATACAGTCATAAAAAACGTGACACTAATCCCAACATCTCAATACCCATCTGCACCTTGTTTTTTCCCCCCAAAGCATTTTTAAGCATTGGTCATTTCCCTAAAACTTTTTTCAAGACATAAGCTCTTATAAAACTTTACTTTTGTAAAACATTTTCTTTAAACACTTTTTAAAACTTTTTTTTAAAGTGACAACAGATGAAGAACAAGGTGTCTTTACTGGTGCATTTTAGTTTTCAAGCTTTGGGTAAAACGTTCCACGCACACTGTTGCATCAGCATCGCGAGAATTGTAGGATGTGTACATGACCCTGAGTGTAGCTTTGTCTTGTATTTCATCCATAGACGTCAAGTTCATGAACTCATTACCAAACAGTGTGTCCATAAACTGCAGACGAAAGGGTTCCTGGATGTGAGTCCTTATGTCAGTCTCTAGTTCAGTGACACTCGAAGGCAAGCCGGCAGGAAACACCACTCTCTGACAACTGTCTGGCCCCAGAACGACACGGAGGATAGCAGAATTTGCCATGGTCTCACTTTGCAGTCTGTGGGGGGGGGGCAAGGAAATTAATTTAGCTTTGGAATCGCTTTAATTTCATCTATTAGACTGAAAATTGTTGTTTGTCCATGTTCTAAAAGTGCACTGACAGTTCTCATACACACATTGAAAACGATTATTGTTACCATAAAACCTATGTTTAACCCGATAATGCTTTAACACTTAGGACCTACTAGTAAAAACTGAAGGGCAGGCCTTACAACGCCACATTCACCTTCTGCCACCTTTGATCACCACCCACTGCAAAAGAAACATGAAAAAACAAATCATTATGTGTGGACACAGACAAACATTACACATTTATCTTTAAAAATATGTTAGGTTCCACACAACCATCTTAAAAATACAATCATGCTAGAGACAGAGCAAATTAAAATATGCATTCTTACCATAAAACAGTAACAGGTTAGGCTTGTGGTTGGGGGCTTAAGCTTGACCTGGCAAATAATATAATGGACAGAAAAATCAGTAAACATGCATATTAAACCAGGACTATTGATCTTATCAATGTACAATTTAAGTTGCTGGTCGCACAGCATCAAATAAGCATGTCACAGCAACAGTGTAGATTGTCTAGTCTAAACACTTCTTGTCACTTCAATCAGAGTAGACTATGCTACTGAAGTAGAACCTAAACTGAGTCAGTTTTAAAAATGGCTCAAATAGGATTTTACTATTTTATTATTTTGGATGGATAAGGAGTAAGTGACATAAAATTCAGCATATATTTATTGTACATATTGTCAGCCATCACTGTATGAAATTTCAGACTTCTATGAGTAATTGTATATAAACTAGTTTGTAGTGTCACTGGCGTCTTAATGAATTATGCTTAGTGCTCATGTTGTCTGTAAAATGAACAGCAATTAAACTGTGGGAATTCTATGCTTTTAAAACATTATTGCACTGTAGTGCAAGTCCATATTAACTAAAGTCCTTTTTGTGCACACATACCTGCTCAAATACACCACGCAGAATGCCGGGCGACCTGATAGCCTTCTGGCACAACAACAAAAAGCAATTCTGGGTATTTAAAAAAAAACAAAAAAACACAGTTAACAACTTCATTCCTTGCTGACTAAATAACTTAATTTGCTTTGCTATCAATTTTTAAATCACAGTTTGGTTACATATAATCAATAAATATTGTTACAAACTATTGCAGCACTTTTGACGCCCCCTACACCGCTCCACAATGAGAAGGGAGTTTTATTAATATAAACAGCCACACGGAACAAAAACGAAACTGCTAAACCTGTTTACAATGACTGCTGCACCTCACAATGAGTGACAATAGAGTGGAAAGTATCCTGACATGGTTTCCAGGGCGCTACCGTGTGCCCCTCTCCCGTCCCAAAGCACTCACAGCCAAGCGCACGAGCTGCAGTCCCTCTCAGCTGCGGTCAGAGACGTTCACCCTCTTCGTCCAGACCGCAAATTAATCATTCGCTGACGTTTTTTTACTGCCTCTTTTGGGTCCGTTTAGATTGTATACTGTTGTCCGACGAAATCGCGTAAATATGTACCCTTTCCGACAATGTTGCTGCATTCGCTCACAACACAGGCTTCACAATAAATTCCCTGAAATATCACTATGTTTCGACCCGGTAAAATACCAGTTCATATTTACTTGGAAATAAGTTCGGCTCTTTTCATTAATGAAACTATTCCGGTTAAATACGGGAACATTGCTGGGAAAGACTGAAGCTGTGAAAGAGGCATTAGAGCATGGATGTATTATACATGTATTATACATCCATGCTCTAGAGTCGCAACTGGCATTGTCTGATTAGCCAAAACGGTTAGCTGCTTCAGCGCGCTACGGTATTACACGACCCTGCTCTCACATTTACCTTAAACACCAATGGTTACATTTCCTTCGATTTGGCCAACAAAAAAATATCTTAGTGAAACTAAAAAGCTAACATAAATGGCGGTGCTGCGTTGTCGGACAGTAACAATAATGGCGTCAACGTGAAAGTTGAAGTTTAAGATTAAGCTAGCGCTGTAGTAAATTACTTCACGGCAATTCATCACCCTGTATAAGCAATTTTTAGCATTTCAAGCAACAACTGCTTGTGTATTAGCAAATATTCACAGTTATTCTAGACATCAGTACTTACCAACAGAGCAGATTAACTGCGCAGCAGCCACGAGGAGAACCTCTCTTCTTCCCAAGGTGCAGTGCGAGCCCGCGAAAATAGGCTAGATATCGCGTGATTATTCGTATCTGCACCTTGTTTAATTGAATTACTTTGTCTAAACATAACAGTCGTAGCTCGGCTGAACATGAGCATAACATGTTAATGCACTTTCTCTGCAAATAGCATAGATCCAACATGATACTGTTATATTTTGCTTCTAAACATGAAACAATTGTGGAAGTCATATGCAAGATATTTAGATAAATTCAACAGATGGCTAGTGTCTTTTTTTCAGTGTGTGCAGTCGATGCTTACAGAGTCTCACATAATAGTTATATTTTAAGTAATATTGCTTTGTGGTAACAATCTAACATGTCCACTAGTAGGCTTTTCTCAGTTGTTGAGGCTGTGTTGCCATCAATGCTGCAAATGCTCTAAAAATCTAATCATTAAATCACCAAATCATGTTTTAACACAAATGTTCAGTCTACAATTTCCCAAATGTTAATATAATCATCAGAGTGTTTGTTAATTAAAACAGCAAACAAATAATTGAAGTTTATTCCAAAGAAGCAATAATTATTCATTGCTTCCTGAATACCTGCATTGATAAATAGTTGATAATTAGTCACAATTCAAAACTAGACTTTGCTATAGGAGACACTAGTTGGTGGAGCATTTGTCTTAATGTGAGTCATCTCTTGCAGTGCATATGATGATATTTCCTACACAATACTGTAGCTTCTTCATTTGGCACAAAAAGAGAAAAGAGACAAAAGAAAGACATTTACATTTCTTAGATTTTTGTTTTTTTTCTTAGAAGTTTTTCACAGCTGACCTTCTATCTGTGGCTTAAGCTTCATAAAACCTGCTTCAAGAGAAGTGCTACACAAAAACTGAATTCCAGCGTTTGATGTCTTTATGAAAACGTTGTTGTATTTATAACATATGAGAACATGACAGCATGACACAAAGGAAATCAAAATATAGTTGGGTGCTTTTATTATCTATTCAACTCAAATACCCTTCACAGAAAACAAAGTGCAAAGCCCAAATCAGAGTTAAATAAGTGATCCATTTTAGTGTTTGTTGTTAAATACATTCAGTTGTAAGCTCTACAGATGCTTGGTGCAGAACTGATTTCACAGGAGCTTCAAAACAATTTCACTGTGCTCAAAGATGGATTATTCACCTTAGTGTATTTTCATTATTAAAAACTATCCAGGGTACCATAACATATTGAACAAAGGATTTACCTTCAAAGAAATCATGTCTGGAAATGCATTTTGTGGGCTTCATATGTAAATACAGTGGCCAGTGCGGTGTATTCTTCTGACATGTGTATTCTGTTTACAGCTCTAGCAGCACTCAAGCGTCCTCATCCTTTGTTCCTTCAGTGCCTGTGTGGTCTCTTACATTATTCCACTCCTATCATGCAGAAATAGCCTGGACAGCCATTTGGCTCATGTTTTCCATCCATTTGTAATCCGGATAGAGGGGCCATGACTGCACGGGCCTTGGGACAGCAGCAAAATCAATTGACTAGAAATGACATCTGCCAGAATCTGCCACCGGAGCGCTCGTAGGTACCATAAATGAAATCACAAGGCCTAATTGTGTGCTGATTTATTCACTTGTCTGAGTGCATTGTGGCTCCAGCAGCTAGTCGCCCCAAAGCCCTGTCTGTGCGTTTGGTCATACATAACACATTTATTTATTTACCCATCCCCTTTGATTCACGATCCCTGCTGGATATACAGCCCCCTCCCACATCCCACACACGGACAGCATTCCCATTCTTTCCCCTCTACATTTCATTAATTCCATTTTTTCAGTCTTTTCGAGGCTGTGTGTGTGAAATGAAATGGCTGCTGAGACAACTGTCACTTGGCTCAAGTAAGATAAATATGTCGTCGCCTGAAGCGGTTAGAGCATGCGTGTTTGACTGCATTCAGAATAGAGACGGGTTTTTTTCCCTCTGCAATCTTTTTTACTGTTTGTTACTTTTGGAAAGATAACGTATATGTGTGTTTTTCACCACTCGTCTAATTTGGCAGCAGTCATATGCGATTTTAATCTTCTCACAACAAATTATTACTGTTTCCAGCTGCAAATTGTGTATGATGAGCACATAAGAAAAGGTGTTTTTTTCCCATTTCTGTTTCCTCTGCTCAGGGACAGCACTGTAAGCAAAGAAGCCTGTACTTTGCACACTTCAAACACTCCCTCCAGATCCTCTGTTGGAATAAAGAAGTGTGACATGCCTTATTTTTGGTTTTGTCTCCTTTTACTGATAGCACATCAAGAAAGTAGACTAACATACAGAAAAAAAAAATTCTAACTGTGTTTGCGAGTCTTTGTAGCACAGACCAGTCCAGCCATGTTCCCGGTGCTTTGTGAACTGCTCATGCTTTGTACTGTCACAAATCACAAGCTGCTTCTTGAAATGCATTCTCATTGGCTGACTTCTGTTGAACTTGCTGGTAAATACAGTTTTGGGACCACAAACAATCTTCAGATTGGCTCAAACTACATTGCACAGAATGGTTCCTGTAATTGACAGATCTTATTATATGTGAGTTCAAGATGAGCCAGGCCTAGATTTGATTGTTTTGATTGAAAAAAAGTTACATAGCTTCACTGAAAGCTTTCACCTTATGTCAAAAACGTAAAGTGATAGCATCTTACGTTTTTGACTTTACAAAATGGTAATAATGGGCCGTATGTCAATTAGAGGGACAGCACCTCAACCCTTTTCATCAATGTCCTCTGTAGGAATTACCATCAGATCTCTATTATAAATGTATTTGAGTAGCCTAATTGCAACATCCCACCATCTAAAGAATATAATATAACCAAAAGATTCAGAGAATCACGACTGGGACAAAGCTAAAGGTTATTATTGGATATTTGTTATGTTTGGGCTCAAGCAGCACTGCACTAAAAACCTGATTCTATTCTGTAAATCACTCCATGGGCCCAGGAACACTTCCAGAAGTCACTGTCTGTGAACACAGTTAACTGTGCCATCCACAATTTCAAGTTAAAGTTGTATCATCCAAATGTAAGCCATATGTGAACACTATCCAGAAACATCGCCATGTTCTCTCGGCCAAAGCTTATTTAAATTTGCCTGAAGCAAAATGGAAAACTCTTCTATGGGAAGATGAATCAAATTTGAAAATCTTTTTGTACGGCATGAGCTCCCAGCAAAGATGGTGGAGAATGTTTGATGACAAATTAAATACTATTTGTTTACTAACTGTATGTTCAAGTGTTTGCGTCTTTATTTTAGCTCAATCCCATTCTCATCCAATAAAAATTACCTTAGGAGGACTGCATTTGCATTGTACAACCTTCATTAAAACAAAGATAAAAAGGCTTATCTGTAATGTAAACATGTGTGGACTGTTTGTTTTCTTTTCTTTTTTTTGTAATACCTAACCACATTTTTGCGGTTTCAAAGATCAGTTAATTGGAGACCACCTTCCTGCCTGCATCACAACAGTGAGATGGCAGATATCTTTGAAAAGTATGGGCATAAATTTCATCTCATATTCTCTCAGTGTGACCTTTGATAAGAGGCCACTATTGACTCCAATGTGATATTTCCTCCACACTCCCAGACACTTTCGGGCCGACAGTCTGCTGAAATTTTAACCTAGCTCTAACACAGGCCTAAATAAAACATGAAACAATGCCTGCAAAAGTGTCTGCCAGGCACTAGAACATCAAAAATTGATACAGCCTCTGCCGACCAGACCAAGAAATTTATCCAAGTTCATCTCCCTCTATCTGTCACCTAGGCGACAGTCGTGGGAAGTTACAAGCATTTCTGAGATGACACGAGAAAAAAGAAATAGACAAGGCAGAGAACATTGTATTTATTATATCACTGTGGTTTGATGGTGGGAGGCAAATAAAGAGGGAACAGTTGAGACAGTGATAGCGTTGAGTGAAGTAAAATGGACTTAAAGTGACACACAGAGGGACAAAAAGATGAAGGAAAAAGAGCAAGCAATTTTAGAAGATAAGACGAACTTAACAGTAAATGACCTCTTTCAAAATCGGGGACATTGCAGAGAAAGTCAAATGAGAAATCTGTATTTGAGCGGCATTTTTGATGAGGCCATCTTTAAAATATCAAACGGACCATTGTGGTTCTTGCACAAATGACATTCCCCAATATTTGTCCTACATTGCTGTTAGCGACATGAGAATGTGTGAACATGGCAGTGTGGTGGCCAGTGGGGAGATGGTGCTACGGTATCATTTAGCGCAGCGAACAGCCCTGCCTTTTCCAGCTCATTAGCCATCCCCTTCTTTGTCCCAGGCCATTTGATAGCAGCATTAATCTACGGCTCCACTAGGCTTCCTCTCCCTATTTACCGGTATTTCATGAAGATTACACCACTCAACCGTGTAAATGTATGCTTTTTTTTCCCCCAGACTTCCCGCCTAATGCGAAGCTCAAACTCTGTGGAGTACCTTGCATAAACTTCTGCAACATACGGTGGATTAGACAGTGCTTTCCCCGCAAAAGCCCAAAGAGATGAGAGGTGAGAGTGAATGAAAAGCGATCAAAGTGTCTGCCAGCAAGCACGGTCCCTGCTCATGTGTATGTACCACCAACACGGATGGAGTGCTGCCATAAACTCTGTCTTTTGATTATAATCATCTGCTGTTTGGTTGCAGCTTGTTTGTCAAGATAGTATGATCAAATTACTTTGACAAGAAAGCCAAATTTTGTCAAGCTCTAATGCTAAATGTGGCATTAAAATAAATCTACCCCATTTAGTCTATGGAAAGTGTGTAGGGTGACATTTTCAAAACACTCATTAACTAAACATTTGCACTTACTTCCCTTAGATTAGATTAAACCTGCTGTGCATAACGTTTTTGTATTAACTGAGAAAAACTGTGTAATCACTGAATATATTAGCATATTGTAATAAGAATTAGCCATAAAAAGAGACCTTAAGACCTCGCTTATAGCCTCTATTATGAAGGATTTTATTAGATGTTCAACCCGTGATGCTAAGTCTTGGCCAATCACACGCTCACATACAAAGGGCTCTTTTCCCATTTAAATAACAGCCATTGTTTGTTGTTGAGTGTAGTTTTTGGTAGTTGGTCACATACAGTCATGTGAAAAGCATTTATATTTTAAAGCTTTAATAAAGAACAGTTCCAAACATCGACCATGCTCCATACTCTCGTTTAGTCCAGCTTTACTCTCACTATAAATGAATTCTAGTCATATTTCATGTACTGTAGTTTTGTAGTATTTCGTTTTCCTATGTAAATCGTGATTTTCTGACAACTACAAACCCAAAAACATCCCTCTCATGTAATCAAAGGAGAAAATGATGAACTGCAGGCAGAGGGCAGTGCTTTACCCATTTAAATATCTCCACATTGTCCAAGGAAGACAGGTGTTGAATACACACTGTACCTGATTTTTTTTTTCTTCTAGTCCAGAAAATGGTTTAAACTCTAAATAGTGTATTGTAAAAGCAATATTTTGTGGAAATAACAGGCTTTATGATGCCATCTACTGTTTATTATAGTAGACTGTTACAGATGGGAATTTTTAGCCCAGGTTACAGGGCTTTGGCCAATCACATGCTTGCGTCCGGAAAAAGGAGCGCTCCCATTAGTCTACACCGACTTGTCATATGATGCTCTAGGAAGTGTAATAGCTGCTAATGAAACAGAGAAAGTGCATATTTAGCACTGAATATGTCTTTAAACATAATGAAAAAAGAAAAAAAATCATCAGAGAAAAGGGTTGCAATGTTAAGCACCGATAAATACTGTGGATTCAATCACGTAATGTTTAACAAGGCAGAGATAGTTGCTGTTACAACTAAAAGTCTTCGGTAAATGCTAAACTTCAGTTTGGTGAAATGTATTAGTATATTGTGGATGAAAAATTGGTGCGGTTTTACTTTTTTAATAAAAGAAAAGCAGGAGAGGTTGGCTAGGTAGGCTGCTTTTGGAAGTAAGTTGAGTCTGAGACAATGAAAGAAACCCAGATACTGGAGCTTTAAGTGGGTAATTATTCAAATCCCTCGCAACATTTTCTAGACTTTTCACTGCTCTAATTTGTTTTGAAGTAACAAATATATATATAAAAAAAGAAATATTATATTTTACACAGTAATAATTACTTTTTATTATTAACTTTCCAATGGTAAGTACTAATGGAGAACGACATAGGACATTGGTCTGGACTTAGGTCAGACCTTCAACTACACACAGCGTCAGCCCACAACCCACATCATAAAATAACACTTTTGTCTCAAACCTCTTTGAGCCCAGTGTTTCGGTGAAAAAGCTCTGTGATCAGTATGGCAGACTATGTTTCTCATGGGCTCTTGGACTTTGTATAGAACAGAGACACAAA
Organism: Rhyacichthys aspro; assembly: GCA_036850595.1. Taxonomy (NCBI): domain Eukaryota; kingdom Metazoa; phylum Chordata; class Actinopteri; order Gobiiformes; family Rhyacichthyidae; genus Rhyacichthys; species Rhyacichthys aspro. Next base: position 6,884,497 of record CM072150.1, on the reverse strand, counting down.
ATTCCCTGAGCTTACAGCGTGTCATTCATCTCGAGACAGAAGGTTTGGGTGGATTTGGCATTTACAGAGACAGTGGTGTTTTTTGAAGTCTAGTCCACCTATTATATTCTTCTTGGGAAAATTTACACAGTATAATGAAACTTGAAATCAGTTCTCAATCATTTCCCAGCCCAGTTTTGGCCTTTATGTGATGTGATGTTTTTAGATTCAGCTGATGAAGATGATGGTGATGAAAAGGTTCAAGTGTGCTTGTCTTTCTCTTTTTCAATCTCAGTCTCAGTGTTTTGTTTAGAAAGACTAGAACTGGAAATAAGAAAATCCAGCAGCTGTGGGTTTTTCTCAGTCCCTACTGGTCTCTGACATGACTTATGTCTGATAGAGAACAATAGTAGCTATTCTCCAGCCTTTATTATTTTTTTGTGACTTTAAGACATTGGACTAGACAGGGCACAAATGACCTCTGACCATTTTGGCAGCTGCTTTTATGCTATTCATGTTCTGCTGTTGAAAACTATAAGCTTTTTCTTTTATTCTTAGCATATATAGTGCAGCATGGGCCTATTATACTATCATGTTTACTCTGAGGGCCTCGGTTGATGTAATATAAATCACTATTTTCATTTTCTTGTGATTTGAAGAAGACACACAAGTATGCTGAAAATGGCCTAATGATGAAGGGAGGAAGTCAACACAGCTTTGTATTTGTAGCGCCATTAAGATCTGACGCCTTTGAAGGAAGACAGCTTCACGAGGATGTGTGGGTGGTAAGAGAACGAACAAATAAGATACATCACAGTGGTAAATGGTCCACCGCTCATTTAACGAGTTATATCAGAGAGCCATCAAAGGCCTGTTGGTTCAACTAAGACGCTTACACTTGCGCTTATCAATGTGTCACTGTCAATTGTGAGGCTAACTATCTTTCCACAACCCCCCACACTGCCTCATTCTCTTCTCCAAGCAACAGATGCTACACTGAATACAATTACTTAGAACCAACATTATTCGAAGTGAATGGTGGATGTCTATAGAGTCAGATTGGCCTGTGTCTCTGCTTGTAATATAAGCACATGTAAGTGTAGTGTTGACATACACTAGCCATATTAGTGAAAAGACTTTGTTGCATAAGTGATAGCGACTTTGAGTTGGAAAATGAGAAAGATCATAGAATACATTTCAAAAAGCAACACTTTGACCAGTAGCCACAATGTAATCTCAATTTTAGTCGTATTATGCATATTCAGTATTATGCATATTCAGTACATGATTCATACTAGTTTGTTTACAAAGCGGAGCATTCAGAAGGATTTTAGACAGCATATGACTAAGCTGCCCTTGAACATTTCTTTACACTTTTTGGATTGCACAAGTAGAAAACAATCTGAAACCATTAGGCAGAGTCTGGCGTAATTGTGCCTCTTGAGCAGGCCAAACGATCAATTCAACCCTTCTTATTTTATTTTTTTTTTCATTTTATTTATTCTAATTAAATAATTTATTTACTGGTTTGTTATTGAGAGGGTGCAGTGGCTGACAATAAGCATGACCATGATAGTGTGGAAGTACTGCCAGTTCCAATAAAGCTGTTGTGAGATCACGGCGGTGAAAGGTGACCTTGGCATAATTGAGATTCATCACTGAGAAAGCCAGCAGCTGAAGTGACAGTGAGGAGAGAGAATGAGGAGAAACAAGGCAGGCTAAAAACGCAGCATAAATACTCGTCCATTTTATGGGGAACAGTCATCTGTGAATGGAATTCAGATTTCAGAGTGAATTGGGCTCTTTTTTAGGTGAAGACTGCATCAGTCTCGGTCTGTTGGTGTTAGTCTTAGTGTCTGCTAATACAGATCATGATATAAACAGCTAACAGCATGACTGATGCAAAGATATGCAGATCAGTGTTTTTTGTCTAAAAACACACCCAAAAAGAAAAAGAAGCAATGGATCATTTTAAATTACTACTGCTTTTTTATGTTTTTAACATGAATGTTTAAAGTCAGACTTGGAACGTAAATGTTCGCTACAATCTTGCACTGACTTTGATCCTCCTCGCTTGCTTTCCTTTTCTGCGAACAGCCCACATGAAGAAGAAGAAGAAGAAGCCACACCCTGGCATCAAAGAGAGACAGATTTAGAGTGGACTGTGTTGGTTCTGGCTGAGATAACAAACCAGCCTCATGTCTGGAAGTACATGTTTAGCCCACAGAGGGCTACAATGATGGCTCTGAGTCATATTTCAACTTGTGAAGAAGCATGATATTGCACCACGTTTAAGGGACTCTGGAGAAATGCAAACAGCGCAGGATGAATAGAAATCCTGGCGGCAGGGGGTTGGGGTGCTGGCATATGTTGGGATGGATTATACTGTCCTTTCAGATGCATAATGTGCATGTTTGAGTCAGGGCTGGAGCATAACATATCAACTACACAGAGCTCCCAAACAGGGGGCGACATCCCCCAGACATCCAAGGTTTTTATGGTCTGCAACAATGGCCCACATTCTGGGTCCACAACCCACCTGGCCTCGTCTGATAAATGATTTTGAAAGAAGACACACTTTGCACCGTGGCTAGCACTGGGTCCATATGCCTGGATACTACTGTTATAATGTCCAACAGCTATGATGGGTTTGACTCTTCTTTAGATCAACATTGTGCCATTATGTCTTTCCTGAACACAAGCCCTCTAAAGGCCACTAGTGTTACTGCATAGAGAGCATGTACTCTTTTTGGTACAAATAAGTCTCTGCAGTGTTCTGCCTTTTAATACATTGTTTGCTTTTTTATGTTATAACAAAAGCAAAACAATTTTTTACAATGGAGAGGAGCACTTATTACATGCTAACTTTAGAAAAGAATATATATTATAAACCTATAACACTATCATGAAGAGAAGAAATACAAAATTCTAACAAAAAAGAAGAAAAGAAAGAAGGCTATTTTAAGGTAAAAAACAAAACGTAACTTCACAGAATACACACAGACAAACACAGTCAGACAAAAAAAGTATGGAGAGCACCTGCAGTAACATGAGGGGGATGCAGGCTTCACTCAAAAAGGCCAAGCCACAAATATTGCCATGCCAAAAATCATGTAGCAGATCCTGTCTATATTACTGTGAATCAAGACTGAAAACTGCAATTCCCCCAACTGTTTATTATAACATTATGTCGTCACATAAATCCTGATTGCTTATACAGTATTTATGCAGCTAACAGTATTTCTTGTAAGAAATTATCTTCTGCTGATGGAGCATAAACAAGAGCCTATGTCCATTCTTTGTAATTAACCGGCTTTATAATCTTTTGAGGATTAAGGGGCCAGTAATGACCAAAAAAATGGGATTTGGTAAAATCAGAAAAGGATTAATTACTTCTCACACTTTGCAAGGTGACAGTAATTACTTTCATCCACTCAAACAAAGAAGGGAATAAAATAATTGGCACATACTTAATTAAAGGTTACAGCTTTGACATAATTGTAAAAGACAAGACAATTAAAAGTCCTCTTATTCAATCAAGATACACATGGAATAATTGGTGTGTTGTTCTCTGGAGACTGGCAAATGAGAGCTGTTTAGGTTTGGTAAACATCAAGAGGATAGTGAGAAGGATGGACCACTGAATCCTATGAACCCATCCAGACAAGGTTATTTCTGGGGTTCAAGCTTCAGAGGGGCCCTGGGGGTCTCAGGCACCGCTATAACAGATTATGGTGAGCCCCATAAGAATTGAGAATGTGAAAACCTCCCATTAATGTCAAGGTTATATCTGCTTGACATCTCAAAAGTCAATGGATGTACTCCCATGGGGCTCTTTGTGATTTGTTACCTGGAGTATTCAGACAGCTACCTCACATACATAGAGCTCTTTGCTTGGATAAAAATGCTTGTTGGACTCAGTGTCCTACAAGTACACAGAGCGTAAATTCTTCACATTTGTCAGTAAATATAACCAAGTATTATCTTTTATTCTGTGACAGTAATTTGGTGACAACACTGCATCACTTCACTCTGAGTTTTTTCTGCTACATTGATGGATGAAAGCACATGTAGGTTTCAAGCACTTCTACTGCACATTTATTGAGCTATATATGACAAAATGCAACAGAATAAATATCCCTGACCCCTCTCATGCATCACCAAACTGTTTGAATAGTGAGACAGATCGCACAAACCTTCCTCACAATTAGATGTATTAAGTACTACATTTAAGTCAAGATTCACTGAATAAGCAGCGTTAAAGTAGCACTAGCCGATATCCTTTTTGCTGTCCTAGTCTCAACAGCACCCTTGACAGCGCCCAGAGCAATGTTTCCTAATACTAATACATTTGACTAAACCAAAGTTTAGAGTTAACCTCAAACTTCTTTGAGGTCAGTCAGACCAAAGCGATCCGGAAATCATCTCATGCTCATGCATTAGCAATATTTGTCTCTGTTACATTTTGCTTCCCTTTTCTCTACTTATGTTATTGTTTATAGTGCATATCCAGGAAATAGGTGCTTTCTCTGTATTATTGGTAGTCTTGACTCATTTAGGAGTGCTCTCTTTTCTGAAGTGAGAATATGATTGGTCAAAGACCTGGTATGTCTTAAAATCCTTAATAAAGCCCAGTCTTCAGGTCTTGTTTTTTTTTTTCCATGAATGATTCCTATTACACCATGCTATTGGGTGATTAAACATTTTTTTCTTATATGCATGAAAAATAAATAGAATAAATTCAGGGTTTCATGAAGTCATGTCCAGAGTTCTTTTAACAATTAGAAAAACAAAAGGCAGTGAAGAATTTAGTATCAGTGAACCATATGTTACAACTGCGGTTACATCTTAACCACTTCCGAAGCACATTATGTTTTGGAATTGGTGTACATTCATTAAAATGATGCTTGTGACTTAAGACTGAGCACACTAGGCCTTAATTGTTTTGTCACATAAAGCATAAACTGAAAAGACAGAGTTCACTCAACACATTTCTTAAAAGTTCTCCTTCCAGTCAAACTTTTCACGAGTGAATGTAAGAGGCCTTGACTTGTCTGTGATTTCTAGGTCAGACTTAATCAAATGTCACATGCTCAGCCCAAATGGCTCCAATGATTCCAAGTGCGGCCATCAGTCATGCTCTTCTTCTTATGGTTTGCCTGATCTCTTTCTCTTATCCAGTCTCTCTAATGGGTCTCTCCTCCTCAGGTGTACAGCCAAGGTAATATTCCTCAGGTATCTTTAATTACACCCCATTTACTATTCATGGCCCAGGTATTCATCACCACTTTGCTTATTGCTCACAGTGTGAAGGATGGAGATTTTCCTAAATGATGAGCCCTTCCCAAATGGGATTACCACCTTCCTTCATCTAGAATGGCAAAACGAGAAAGTTCTCCGGATGTATAATATGTCACTCTAAAAAAAGTTATCTCGCTCGGTGAAGGGTACATCTTTACTGTCAGCACAGAAAGTCAGAAACAAATATAGAATAAAACATCCAGGAATAAAACTGTAATATTTGATAGTCGTTTCGATTAGATTGTCATTACCGTGTGCAATCCACTTTTTGTTTACACTGACTTTGTTGTCATTAGTGGCCATGTTTGTTTTGGCTTTATATCCATGCTTCCATAAATTATGAAGCAAATGACAACTGTTTGAGATTTGTATGTTTGTGAGACTTGTATTGCCTTACAATTTTTTATTGCTTGTTTCATATATTATCTTATCTCATTTTAATATGTTGTGATTTTAACGCAGGCAGAGAGGGTCACACTACAGCAACTGGACCCATACATCTCTGTTTAATATGGCAGTGAAATGTACTTTTTTTTTTGGTCGAACATCACTATTATACTTTTATATGTCTCTTATTTGTCTCTGAGACGGCAAATACAACTGAGTTTGATTTTTGCCATTTACACTTTTTCAAAAAAAAAAAATGGAAATTTGTTTATTTGAAATTTGTTTTGTAAATTTTGCCATATCCTTATTATATTGTGCGATTTTTTTGAAATGCATTAAATTATTACATCTTTGGCATGTACTCTGATACCTAACAATAAAAGGCCCGAAATCTTATACTCTCAAATGTCCACCATGCAAAAGCCTATTAATACATCATTGGCTCTACATCCATTAGGGCTTAATTACTTTGGTTTGTTAACTTACATTGTCAGCACAAGTCTTCATATTGGCTCACGATTTGGTCATCTGCCCATTCCAAATCTATTCTGTAAACAGAATGTGACATTTTTTGTTTAATTACACGAGACATGCATTTTCTTGCCAAATCAGATAATTAGTTGTAATCTCCCATTTTTGCAAGACAACTATTCATTTATAAATGGAATAGCATTACATTTACTAAACTATTTTTATAACTGTGAGTTGTAAATTTGGCCTTTACTAAGATATACATTTAAATTGTTGGTGCTTGGCTATTTGCACATTTAAAGAACAGTGTCTTGTATCTATGTGATTTCATACGTAAAATATGAGAGTGAGAAATCCAGCTTCTTTTGTTCAACTGGATTTGCCTTGAAGGAATGAACAATCTAATCAAAGCTTGTTCCCTCAGAAGAATACTGTTAATGAGGTGCAGCATTCTCGACATTTTCATTCTGTCTTGTGGGTATATATTCTAATAATTCTTCATGTCTAATTACCACCAAAAAAGCTGTAAAGCGTTTCAAAGACGGACAGTGTCAGCGTGAACTAAGCCCTTGACATCCGCGCTGCTAATGCTGACATATATTATTTAGAAAGCTGATATTTAAAATGCCGGAACACATTGCAATTTCCATATTGCGTCTGAAAATTAACTGTGATTGCAAGGACAGAGCAGATGTTTAACGGGTCAACAGCGACAGCAGTTGCCTCGCTCCAAATGCTGTTGTTGCCGCTGCGTTTTGCTCTTCTGATTGAACTGTTTGACACCCGCTGTCACTCCTCTGCGACCCACATGCCAATTCTGGGAAGTACACAACAGATGGAAATAGGGCCGAAAATAATTATGTTAAGCAAATGTTTCTGCAAAAGCATTTCTCCACTTCTCTTTCCAGTAAATTTTGTGGTATCCATTGTCCGTCTGACAGTGATGGCCAAGAATCCCTGCTGCAGACTGAGCCAAAAAGTGCTGTTTACCACTGTGATGCATTTACTATGCCACTTGGGATGAGCCATTTCTTTTCATTAAACAATTAAGCAGTAATAGGAGGACATGGACTTTTGGATCACTTAGAACAATCCGCCTCTTCCATCTTGTAAACCACAATGCTTTTTTTTTGTTGCAAGCAACACTTTCGTTCCAAGAAGATAACATTTGGCACAAGTCATATGTCAGAACGCTGAAAGAGAAAATACACAGCCAGATAAAAGAGTATGCCCAGACAGTGTTACAAACAACTAAAGTAAAGAGTTTGTGGGATGGTCCATTAAGCTGTCACTGATGTTCCTTAAAAGGCTTGCCAATATTGTGGGTAGAAGTGGGAAAGATACACGGAGCAAAATGCCAATAGAACACAAACAAGTGGTTGGGAAATAAACTATAATTCAATTAGAAGCAAACTATTTCTCCAACATTGTTAGTATATGGACAGATGAATCATTTGCAGTTCCAAGAGTCATGCATGTCTGCGGCAGAAGATATAAAACAGTGTATTTGGAGTTAACCATGATTATAGAGCCATAAAATAATAATGACTGCCTGTTTTGTCTCCATTTTCTCTGATAAAACAGTAAACATGATCTAATCAAGTTACAACACAGCCAGAGCCGACAGATGCGCTTCTGTTATAAACCAGTCAAGTGTCACATACAATAAGACATGTCTCATGTAACTGATGATGACAAGTCACAAATTGCACCAGATTTCAAACAAAAGGTTTAACATTGTTCCAAACCACCTTAAAAAAAATGAATTTTAGCTCAGTGACTATGTGCTATAGAAAACTACCATGTCTCTGTTTTTTCAGGAGTGCTGGTGTTTGCTAACTTTGTCTTGAACTGAATCCAAGGTTTTCTGTCAGGGCATAAAGACAAGCTGCTTTCTAACATATACATGAATACATTTCATATGCAATGTTGAACATGTTGGCGCAGACTACATACAGCTCTGGAGGGCAAACTAGGAGAAAAAAGGCTTTGAGTCGGCTACGGGCTGCAGAGGAAGACAGTGAACCAACTTCAATGAGAGAGAAAAAAAAAAAAAAATTAAAGAAACTGGAAGAAAGTGTTTATCTTTTCTTCTACATGTTGACTTAAAATACAGAAGCAACAGCAGCATGGCTTATCTGCTGTTGCCTGTCAGGAATTTAATACACTGCCATTGTGTAATTTAACTCTACAAATATTTATCACTATGTAGCACACATTTATAACGAACTAACAGACTAGCCACTGTGTCGATGGAAATCACACGGTCTTCTTTTTAAAGTTGCAAGTTCATGGTGTCAACACTTTAAAAATAAAAAATCTTATTAAAAAAGTAAAACTGGACCAATTTGACTAATTACATTAAACCAAAGAATACAGCTTACCTTACATTTCTACTTCTGTGTTACACTGATGTGATCCTGCAATTATCTCTGTCTCACTAATTGTTGCATCAGTGCATTGCTATTATTTTTGCACATTTCAATTTGTTTCCTACTTTTCTATTGTTGTTTTTCTTTTCTGTGCCATTTCACTGTGTAAACAGATATTTTCCCATTTAGATTTTTCACCGCCAATGGGAGTGTCCGTCATTCCAGTTGGAGCAGACCCACTTGAGTTAGCTTGTGAAGGGACAAAGCTTCTGATGTTTGCTGAGCATTGTCACCCATTAAAAACCTTGATAATAAAGCCTTGATGACGTCTTGGGGTCTTTTGAGGAATTAATTGATTTTCCTCAATTAAAAGATGAAAAAAGCACATACAGCTGTGGCACATAACACAGTTTATCAAACCCAATGACTTGTTTTATAACATACCTATGTTACTTCTGCTGAGACAGTCAGGGTTAGAACCAGAAACATCAACTCAACAAAAAGCAGTGTTGAGGCTCTATAGGTGCCTTCTCCTGAAACATGATGTCAACTTGTGTTTTTCCTCGTGTTCTCTCTGCCTGTGCATGTTACGCCAATCTGAAGCTATTATATGTCTAACATCTGTTGACAGGATCTTCTTCAGAATAAAGATTGTGTGTCTGCTGTATGCTTTAAGTTTTTAAAAGGACCAGTGAATCTTGACAGTGAACGATTCCGGAGGTTTCAAAAAGTAGCTCTGCATTGTTCAGATAAACAAACCACATATGTGGACTGGAAAATGGGACCGAATGGTGGTTTTACAGCCCTAATAGAGTATTAAAGCTGATCCTCATCAATTTGGCATCTGGTCTACAATTAATTGCACATGACAGAAGGCCTAACGTTGTTTTAATACATTGACACCATAGACTTGGATTAAAAGCTTGTGTTTTAAACTCTCCTTTATTCCAATAGAGTGACTGACATGGCATCAGTTGTCGCTTAGGGCTGCCTTCTTTCACCAGGCAACAGATGAAGAGCAGCCATTTGACAAAGTGTTTGGGTTCCGCCCTTGTGCTCATCCCTGTGCACCACATGAGAGTCCCCACTGAAACAGATTACAGGAACAAGATGAAGAAAAGCTTCAAGCTGTCTGCAGCTTTGCACACAACACAACAAGGGACAACATGCTGCATGCCACCTTGTTGTTTCTTTTATGCCATAAATGCTGCGAGCGGGGAGAACAGATGAAGCGTGCATGCCTGTTAAAGCCCCACAATAAGGCTTGGGAGCTGGCTGTTTACATTTGTTTTAATTATATGGAGGCTCGGGGCTGAGTTAACAGTGGAATTCTTCCAGGGTTACTTTTCTGTCAGTGTTCATAACCGTTAGGAGTTGCTCACTAATGTGCACATTCAGTCACTATCATTGTTTCAGGATATTTTTGAACATACAGTCTAGCAGCTTGAGTAGAAGTATGAGCAAATGCACATGTAAAACTGTCCATCTTGGTTACAAAGGGAACCATATATTGTCATTATCTTACACCAACAAGCTTAGAAATATTTGTATTCCTTCTTTAGCTGTGTCAAGTTTGGTTGTTGTCCTTTGTACTAAATATACAGCAGCAGTTACACAAGCAAGGATTGTCACAGATGACTATCCTGTTTTCATAAGCATTGTTGCAGACCTCTTATCATCTGAAGTGTGGCTGCATGGTTGAAATGAACAAAGCTCTCAAGTAGTCTATGAGTGTGATCAGTGGCTCGTTGATGACATGTGGATGTTGTTGGTTCTTATTAAACTGGCGTGAACACACAATGTTTTAACAAAGCTCGCCAAGATTCCCAATACCAGATCTGACCCTGGGCCTGGCGAGTGTGAAAGGGGTATTTAACAGTGCATTACTCGCTTCATGTTTGCTGTGCTATAGTCGAGTGTCTAAAACATAACACAGCCTTTGGTTTTCTAATAGAAATAAACTAACAGGTCAGAAAAGAAGACATGTTGCTGTTGCATTTGCTCCATGTTCTTGGATAGCACTGAGCATCCAAATTGTGTTGGGTTTATTGATTAGCTACACAGCAAATTATATATATATATTATATAGCAAATCCATACCTAGATGTTTAGGATCATCATACTTATGCCAGCTGGGGGATATGTTCTTTGTTGTGTCTTTCTACATTTCTTTTTCTTCAATCAGTTTGGACCTCTGGCTCAGCTTCATTTATTTACAACAAGTAGTCTTTTAATGAGTGTTAAAAGGAAGCAAAAGTCTATCACCCCAGTGTGGTAATGATCCTGTGTCTTTTAAGAAAAGAGTGTAGATGGTCTGGGGCCTTTCTCAAGTGGCTGTCACTACTCACTTGTCTTCCCTCTCCTGCCACAGTCAGTTTAAATTTGTTTGGTCCTTATTTTTTTGACTGAATCCCATATTGAGCCTGTGTAGTAATATTTACAGCCAGCTGAAGATTATAAAAAAAAATCATCGAAGACCAATTTATGTATGAGAGAAGTTCAGAACGGAGAGGAAATACACCACATAAAAATTCATAATAGCATTTTTGTGGCTGCTTCTCTCTCCCTCTCTTGCTTTTTTCTTAATAATTCCACTGCCTTTTTGTAAAGCCCTTAATGTCAAATAAAAACTATATTATAAAACTGAATGAGGCATTTAATAGAGTCTGGAGCTGCAGGAGCATGCTGGCCCAACATGATTTCTTGGGTGAATCCTAATAAGAAATAGATCCTCGGAATGCTTGCTGAGTGGAAGAAGGAAAGAAACGAGGAAGCAACTTCAATAAGAATGTGGGTTCACTGACAGCATTAGTCGAGCTCAGCCTGTTGTGCTTCTCCCTGCATGCCAACACTGCATTTGCACTTTTATTCATGCTCTGTGCTTTACTTAAAAATCATATGGAAATTCTGAATATTTGACCTTGTTTAGAGTTTTATAACCACACATCTGACCACACAACTCAAAATAAAAGCATGCAAATGTATTGAAACTGGAATATGACCAAGGCACATACATTATTTACTGACTTCCTCAAACAGTCACTTGATACGTATATATTTCTCACATGTTTCTGACTCAATATAAACTTGAGCAAAAACTCTGTTACTGCCACAGTCGCTCATGTTTATCAGATCAGTGGCAAACGCGGCCGAATTGATCAGTAGCAAAATCGAAAGGAAGAGCCCATGCTCAAAATTCAATCACAATGCAGTGCTCCTTCAGCACAGACCCACTTAGGACTGATCCATCGATATGAGGTGTGAGCAATGGCATTGGCAACCATGTACAATCTGGGTTTATGATGGCAAAAACACTGAAACTGCAGTAAGAATATAACTTTTCACTCACAACTCACAGGATTTTTATCAGTCATATTCATACATGAAAGCAAAAGTGGTGGGACTCAGGTGAAGGTTTTTTTTTACTTTCTTTCTTTCCATTAAAGTGTCCTTCCTGGGTTTCTATTGCTCAGTGTTGAACCCAGACTATTATCAATGACATATGTACAGTGACTACAGCAGAAGAGCACACACTGCCCTTCAGATGAGTTATAGTCACCATCTAAAAAGTGATGATTAGCTCTAGTTCCAGATTCTTTTGTGGTTACACTCACGTCATTGGCCGGCTGCTAGTGGGGCCTAAAGCAGACCCTCACAGTCGCCCTGGATTACTGTAAATTGCTGTGAAGATAAAGCTGTTGCCTGGGAGCCAGACAAGGCAGTAATTCTCCACTCCACTTCTATTATGGGCTTTTCATTTCTTTCATTTACTCCATAGCGTCTGAATGGGACTAAACTCTTCATCATCTCTCCTCTCCGTTACCTTCCGCCTGCGTACCTGCCCTGCCAAGAAAGGATGCTATCCGGCAAAATCCCAAGCTCAGTGAAGCTTTAAGAAAAAATAACATAGCTGATTGAAACTTTATTATGTCTATTGTCTTCAGCTACTGGAGCAAACAAAGCTGTCTGCCAGCATAAATGACCTCCCTGCACAAACCAAATTGGAACATCACACCAAAATGTGAAACTAATCCTGAATTCATGAGATTATAAAGTTGAGCTTGGTGGCGTTAGAACAGTAATAATATGGCAGACACACTTCATTTCACTTCTTTCAATGGTGACATGCAAATGAGCCTAATTTGTATAATCGCTCCAAATGAAAAACTAGGAAATAAAAAAGATAATCAAATACCATCAGAGGGCATTAATATTCAATTAGGTGTGGCTTATGCAAAGGCGTGTGTTTGTGGACAGTCTCACGAGACAAAGCGGGACACACACAATGTTTGGCTGCTTCTGTGTCATGTCACTAGGCTTTTACTGTCTGTCTCTACATTAGTAATGGTTCTCCAGGCCTCTTCACTGGATTGATGTGTCTCTGCCAACACTGTGCACTTTAGTCAAAATCGGGCCATTTCAACTTGTGCCACCGTCAGCGTTCCCATTTTGTGAAACTTTATGCACTCAGACTCTAACCTGCAATTTTACTTCATGGCATTTTGATAAAGGTATGTGGACTATAAAAACACTCCACTGCTCTCAATGGACTTTTCTTTATTGGAAGAGGGCATCTGTTCATTATTTTGGTCTTCAATCAAAAGTTTGAAATGTCTACTGCTTGGTATGGTGGACTGTGATCACCAAACTGCTAAGTCTGTCAGGAAAGACTCTAGCAGGCATAAACTACACTTAGTACTACAGGCCTTCTTTTTCTCTTTGCTTGGGTTTTAACATTTACAAAGTGTCCCATTCAGGTTCAAGTTGGAGCATTGTTTTTCCGTTTAGCTTCATATTAGACATGGCTAGTTGAAAACTGTAAGTTACTGTATCAAAAGTTAAATTGCAAAGACACTTTGAAAATGTGTTGTTGCATAAGCTTATGAATGTTACATTATTTTAAAAGATATTTTCCACAATTACAACTGTTGAAATAAAGCATTGTCTGAATGATTTTAAATTTTCTTTATGATTCATTTACAGTTCCCAGTCACAGTCATGATGGTTGGTGGATGTTTTAAAGGTCCATCTGAGATATGACGTATATACTTGACTCATGGTGGCTCCTGTGTTGAATACTAACCCACACCTGCTGTGCTGTGCAGCCTAAATAGATGTGTTGTGTCCATTCACAGTGAGATCCTGTGGGCTGTGGCCTCTTCTCTCTTTAACCCATGTTTTCCCGTCGGACTTTACATCAGAAAAGCAGGCTTCTGTTGACTTCAGCCATGCATCCTCAGAGTACCAAGTGTAGATTGTGGTAGAATATTTAGAAGAACTGATCATATGCTGTGTTACCGATTTGGAACACGTATCCATAAGTGTGGGAAAAAGTCCCAAGCTCCGCTCCCACAGTTGCTCCATTTCTTCCTCTTGTCTCTTTTTCAACTTTGAAATCCTCTTAAGAGAGGTTTTCGAAAATAACATTATCTTCAAACAAACATTTCACTTTTAATCATTGCATTTTTTGCCCTTATACAATTCATTGTGGTATTGGAGGGTCTTTTGAAGCTGTTCTTTTTCTGAGTGTCCGCTGAGAGTTGCTCCCCTGTGGCCTCTCTGCTTACACCAAAGCTTCTCTTTCAAACCCAGCTTTGAGTAAAGAAGGAAAATAGAAAAAAGGAAACCTCATAGGAAAATAGGTGGTGAACTGATGAACAATTCACTGGTGCGAACCTGACAGGAATAGCGATGTTATCACCTTGTCTGTTCTCAGTAACACAGAAATGGGATTTCTCACTGGACGTGTGCGTGTCAATCAAATAGTTAGGCAAAACTGCTCGAATGATTTCTAACAATGACACGTGAAGTTTTATTAATATATATTATATGTTTACTTTGTATTTCAGAACATTATTTGTTCCAAGGAATATGCTGACACGCGTCTGTATTTTATTACAACATATGTTAACTAACTTTAAAAAGCCTGTAATAAATACATTCTGATAAATCATTATTAAACCAAAATACATGATCTTAGCCCTTTTTAGCTAAAACCCAGGCAATATTTCTTTTGCTGTTGAGGAAAAAAAAGCAGAAATAAGGCACTAGTGTTATCTTTACATAGTATTTTCTGGTGCAAGATGCAATAAAACAAATTACTGCCAGTTTATGTGAGTATGACTAGAGCACCAATAAACAAGAATGTCTTATCAGTAATAAAAGCTTTCTAGATTCATCTTAAGATCAAGAACTGATGGATCTTCATCAAAATACAATTCAATCCACCCAATAATTGACCACAGTTTTTAAAGTCCTGATTTATGGATGACTTGATATTAATCTTTGTTGTTTGAAGGAAGTGAGCGCTGATAAAGATCATCACAATTGCCAGATTAAAGGCCCGAATGGACACATCTGCTGGGCTCCCGGTGTTTAAAATCCTCTCACTCCCTGTAATTCTGGTCCTCTCTACCCCAACCCTGTAACAACAGACCCTTGATAATGTTATTGCTCATGGTTCATGACCAGGAAAGATAAGAGAAATAGGTTTCTTTAAGCCCTGCACAGGCTTAACCTATGACTGTACTTATAGCAAGCTCAAAGACCTAGACAACCCTGTTAGCTTTAGTTTTGCACAATACCTCTCTGTAGTACGTGACAGATTTTAATTCCCCCAGTATTCTTACTGTATGTGTTGTGAAGGAAAACATTTTCTTTTCATGAAACTTTATAAGAACACTTTGAAAGATTCCACTCAAAATGGAGACTTTCACTTAACAAAATCATCTCCTACATTTGTCACTTACTTTTGTAGCTTAATGTTTTGTGCATTTTTAAGCTATTATATTCATTATTACATCTTTGTATTTTACTTTGTGGTAAGTCTGCATCCTGCACTAAAGCTGACACCCTCTAACATGATGACCAATAAGATAAAGATAAGGCAGGTATAAAGAGAAAGGGGGCTAGAGCAGGAACACTGGGGTTCTGAGATACCACCCATCTTCAACAACACTTCTGGGTGCAGCTAGCATCCTGCTCTGTCTGAAACACACTAAAGGAACACATTCTTTTTATTCATGCATTTTTCTCACACATCTTTATAAGAAACACATCTATATACTCCCTTTGAAATCTTCCTTTTTATTCCGTGTTAATATATGCTATGCTTTCTCCTTTTTAAATGAACATCTGTTGCCTTGGAGATTTTCGCTAATGGACAGTTAAAAAGAAAATTACATCTGGGGTGAATAGTTTAGAGTTTTAAAGCCACATACTAAAGAACAAATACAATTTAATTAATGATAAGTTTGCATTAGAAAAATCTTGTGCTTGGAGCTTAACTCATTATAAGTGCTTGTGATGTTGATTGCATGCTAATCTTGGTATAATATTTGCCAACTGCAGCATAAAGAGAAGTGTGTACCACTTAGTATTCGTTAGATTAAACAGTAATGACTATTGTGATATTTTTATAATTAATGATAAAAAGTGATCAAAGTTTGTCACAAAGACATTTTTGTAGCAATTAATGGACTTTCCATCTTCACAATCACATGGCTCATTAGTTCCAAATGTAAGTAGTAGTAGTATGTGAAGTAACCAGAGGTAGAAAGAGAGAGACAACAACCACTGCTCAAAAGTGAAAACAACTCAGTTTGTTGGAATGGCATTAGATGCTGGTACCACATTGTTGATTGTCATTATGTTTAAGTTTTAAGTAAATAAAATGATTATAGTGGGTGGTTTTCAATATGAGCAAACAGTAGTAATCTAAACACATACTGAACTATACTGTACAGAGCCAGTGAAATTTCCATTTAGACCACAAAAAAGTAAAAAATTAACCTCCTCCATTTGGAGAGGCCTCCAAAAATGTGTTTGAGCAATTGATAACGGTAATGCAGTCTTCAATCTGAGAGTGAGTTGCACACTGAAGGTTAAATATGATCAGTGAAATTGAATCTGACAAAGCTACATTACAATCCATCTTGGGATATTAAACATTTCAAATTTTCTGAATTAGGGACTAATAAGGCTGCTGAGATGAGTAGGAGATGGATGGTCTTAGTTAACAATCACGGTACACATCTGATGAGAGTAAATGGCATCGGAGTTGACAGATCATATTGTTGAGAGAAGAAATGAAGTCTTAAATAATTCTGCATCCTCTGAGATCAAGGCAGCTACTTCTCCAAGTGTTTTAGTGAAAGCTTTTGATGAGCAAAACTTTCCAACCCTCCAGTGACATAACCTCTGTGGTCATTGTAGAGAAGGTTATGATTCTGCCCCAGGCCTGTCATCTCTAGAACTGAGCCTGTGCTCAGGACTGCTTTGGGCCCGATTTACCAAGATTTAGCATAGAGCATTTAGTAATATTATAATGCCAGCAGTCTTCATTGTTGCCAGATCAAAAGTTTGAAAAAAGAACACTGTTACCTTTGATTAACAAACCAAGTATGTTGTATATGGTTATAGTTATATGGTAGTTGCTGCTATTGTCATTTGCAGAGGGAGTGCACCAGAGCCCGTGCAAAATATTGCAGCATGGAGCATTTGAAGGTAGTGCAAAGATCATTCATATTCAAAGTGGCATATGTGCTGTCTATTAATTATAGATTACGGTAGACAAGCACCCAGTCCAGCCACAAATAAGAAGCAGCACCAAATATATCGACTAATGAATAGAGCATACATTTTGTGACAGACTGTGTATTACTGCACACATTCTCAATGGCACAAAGCAGCATTTCTGTTTGTGATAAAAGCAAAAAGACAGTGAGCACCAGGTCTGAAGTGTCCATGTGATGACAGACACCAGCAGCCAATGCTAACTCTCAGTTCACTGGATGCAAGGAGACAGTTTTGTTGTGACCAACTTTAAACTACATGATGATATTTACCCTTTTAGAACCTCATTACATATTTCAGATGGCTTGCAGAAACGTTTGCACATACTTTTCCCATATTTTAAATTTGTTTTAGCTGCTGCAATTGCTGTCAGCCTTAAATCAAACTGGAGTACTGAATTCATATATTCTCATTATTTGTCACATATTGCTTGCACTGTAGCAAAACACCCTATTTTACATATTCACTGAGGCAAACCTGCAAAGTCCTCTGTGCACATCTTGACATGCAAACCTTGCGCTCATGTTTATTACATCAATCTGTTCCATGTTTCATGTTTTATCCAGTTTGCACACATGCAAATATCTAAATGTATTATTGTTCCTACAAAGACTTAGTTTTTAAATAAGTTGGAAACAAATACATGCAAAAAGTTCAAAGTTCAGTAACCCTGTGTTTGATTCTTAGACAAATGAAATCACTTTGTGAATTTGACTAAATGATTTGATTAGGCTACTGTCTTTTCAAAACAAGCAACGCTAAATTCATTGAGTATGAACAATGACAAAAACATTTTCAGAGTCTGATGAATACTGTTATTGAGAGTTAACTCTGAATGACCTTCTCAGTTGAAAAGTTAACTGATTCAATTATTATTTAATACAAAAGCCAGTCTGGTCGAAAGTGCTGAAGCAATCTCTGTTTCTTTTAAACTAATGAATGGTTGGAAGTGAGCATCTATCAACGAATTTAAAAAGAAATAAGCGAACTGGGAAAGGCTCCACTTTCACCAAACTTGTTAGTGAAAATCCTAGAAAAGAAATCACTGGTAAAATGGAAATACACTACTTCAAATTGAATGTGTTTTTTTCATAAGCAGTTAATTCAACAGTTTGATAGCCTGACCAGCCTTCTCTTTCTTAGCACAGTCAAGTGGGTCGGGAATCCGTCCTTTTCCAACTTATTTCCAACAGAATTAGATCTGTTTATCTGTTTTATGTTTTTCAAATGACCTCATTCCAGTTTCTTCTGTGTATGTTGGCACTGCCCTCTGTTTTCGTCTATCCGATGCATTCAGAGGTTGTTTACTCTACGTCTTTTCTGTCTCCTGGAAATCAAACTCAAACTGACGCTCCAGATTGTTTGTTTGTAATAAAAAGTAGTCGGAAGGAATGGTTCTACGGCACAAAGTCGCAAATAAAAGTACCTTTTGTGCACAATACGATGCCACTTGCTCCAGGGTGTAGTTTCATATCCACCGCAACACAAACTTTCCTCTGGAATTTGTTACACGGCCTTTGAAATGGCTTTTGCAGTCTATGCTAAAAAGTAACTTGTGTTTAAACTTGTCAACAGACTGCCTAAGCGTGTGTGTTTTGATGCGTCGGTGTGTAGCGCATGTTGGGGGAATAGCTGTTTATGAGCAGATCTTGACGATTTATTCCAGACAGCTGCAGCGTTGACAGGCCATCATTAGCGGAGTGATTCCTCAGGTTGTTTCATTCCCCGGTGGCCAAGACAAACTGCACGCCATCTTAATTGCTGGTATGAATAAAAGTTCATTTTCCAAGGGGTGGTATCATTATAAATGCAGTTTAAAAGATGAGTAAGAAGATGGATATGTCAAGTACTTCACTCTCACACTTGTGCAATAAAGAGGCTAATAAACCTGAGATGGCCCAACCTGCTATTCGGAGACAATAGAGAAGATAAATGCTGTTTATCTCTCAATTACACGCATTCTTCTGATGCTTGAATTTTAGCGTGTAAGAAAGACGGAGGGCGGTGCGTGTAGACAGCGACAAATGTAGACAAAGAACATTATTGAGCCATGAGAGGGCCTCATTTGGAGCAGATAAAAAAGTTTCGACGACGTAATCTTCTTTCCAATTGTCCCAAAAATGTTTTATGGCAGGTAAATGAGAGGTTGTCTGGGTTAGGGATCAGAGTAAAATTTTAAAGCAGAGCCACTGTGAAACAAGCGCCATTCCAGAGATGGATTGGTGGTAAAAAGCTACCCATTATTATTGTGGTCAAGAGAGTGTGGAAGAGGATGTATTAGGCCGGGTCTCTTGGGATGGGCACTGGCAGTTTAGGCCCTTTGTGTAATATAACATGGGAATTATGATGAGCAGTATATTTCTGATTTTCGCTTCTAAATAGCCCTTCTCTGCAATGAAGCATTACGGCACAAGCCCTGCTTCTAACGAGCAAAGATACACACCGCCCAGGGTTGTGTTCCTATGAGAGACCGATGGAAAAAAGGAAGTCAATTCAAACTATTTGTTTTATTGATTTATATTTTACATTTTTCAATTATGTACAAAGGCATTTTATTTATATCAGGAAACAACACAAGGGGTTTTAAAACATCAATAGTAATCAAATTTTACATTCAGATTTTAAAGACACAGGACAATTACTCAATTTAGTAGCTTTGTGACAAAACCCAATATACAAAGGTCAGATTTGTTGTTGTTTTTTGTCAGTTATTGCTTCCTTGAGTGGCATTATTGCTCTGTACCAAGTCAGCAAAACGATCCTTGTCCCTGAGTAAGCAACCCTCAGACCAAACTAAAAAGAACAATACTTTAAATCAACTTAAAATCTTTGTTATCCATCATGCTTATATTAACACTTTCACTTTAAAGTCTTAATCACTGACCCCAAATTTAATAAGCAATGAAATTTAATACATAATTAAATAAAAATCATACATTTGAATTGCAAAATAATCTGGAGTTAAATTATGAATTTATCCTGGGCATTTAATAGAAAAGTGGACACTGATGTACATGCAAAGATATA
This sequence comes from Rhyacichthys aspro, assembly GCA_036850595.1. Lineage (NCBI taxonomy): Eukaryota > Metazoa > Chordata > Actinopteri > Gobiiformes > Rhyacichthyidae > Rhyacichthys > Rhyacichthys aspro. The sequence goes on along the minus strand of CM072150.1, from coordinate 6,864,386 downwards.
TCTTTCAGCTCACATCCAAATCATCCTTTAGTGTAGGATAAACTGAGCAAAAAAAATCTTTACATCAGATGGACATCATCATCAAGGTGGCTCTGGCTCCTGTCTAGGAGATAACAAAATGTGCAGAAGAGCCGTAACATGAGAAATGCTGAGGCAAGCACACAGACACCTGTCAATCAAAGTCACCACTTGCACAGTATCTTTATAGAGAAGGGATTTTTTATTTTTACTCTACCCTGTCATGTTGTATAACAGAACAAGGAAACGTTTGTTGGTCTGCAAAACTATTTGATACAGTGCTTTATATTGAAGACTGCTGCACTATGGAGGTCAAAAAGGCAACAATGCATTTCTTTGCAATCTGACTTTTAGGCTAAATTCACCACCGCATTCAACCACAGATCTGGTCCACGGTACACTGTGTCTGAATGATTTCTAATGGTGCCACAGGCTTAGAGTTAATTATTTGACTCAAGTGGTTTTGTGTTGAAGGGCACTTCATCCTACACATTTGGTGAATACTAAAATAAATACCAGTACAAAATATACAAATGTACAAAGAAAATGCAGACATGGTTTAAGAAAAACAAACCCCAAAAGCTTTGTGGGTAAATCACGATTCCTGCTCATTTAAAACCACATTCTCACTGTCTATGTGTAAGACTTGGATTTTGCCCATATTGAATATAAATGGGAACTGACAGCAGCATTCAGTCTACAAACATGTGCAGAGCGACAATAACAAAAGCTGACATGTGTTTTTGTTTCCAGCATATTTTGGTTATGGAACAATGTGTGCCTTCTAGTTTTGACTGAATTGTGTCATCCCCAAATACCAATAAATTCAGACATTTGGCTTTCCTTGCATTCCTGGCTGTCATTGTCCTTCATGCCAGTCTGTTTTCTCTCAGGATTAATAAAGTGTGTCTCATCTCATGCCAACACTGGCTCGGAAAATGCATCTAAATTACCGCTATTGTCTCAGGTGAGAAATTTTACATAATTCATAGTATGAGCACAGCTGACTCATTTTTATGCACATTTGGCCAAAAGTTATAGTTATAGCATGTGTTCACTAAAAGTTATGATTTCTTTAGCTTTCTATGTTAGAGTTATTCTTGGAAATCTACATGGTTTTGGTTGACCACATTTTGCACGTTTTATAAATACTGCCGAATGCTTTGTTTACCGCACTGCAAACCTATTTTTTAACAGGGTTTGGTCACAGGGGTTTTAGTCTCAGTTGAGATTTCCAGGAGGCCCTTAATCCAGTGACACCCTCCAGGGAGAAAACCAGGCCATTTTCAAATCAACTGAGAGACACCATCTCCACAGTGTGTCCCAGCTGTGCCCCAGGGTCCGCTCCCGGTTGGACATGCCCAAAGCACCAAACCAGGGAATCCTCCGAGAGACATGAGACAGATGCCTGGATCTCTTCAACTGGCTTGCCCTTGAGGTGCAGCAGCAGTGGTGACTTGTGAGTATAAGGGAAAGTAGGAATGTCAGTGTTGGCTTCTGGCTGTGCTCCCTCCTCACTACATCGGACCACGACAGCTTTCGCATCTTTGCAGTGCACAAGGCCGTTTGTCACTGTGCGAGTGAGCGTTATTTCAAAGCCATAAACCAGACGCACAGATATTGTATCTGGAACGTAAACTTATTTTTACTCTGTCTTGTCTTGGTCTCAGACATTGAAGATTTGGAGTCAAAACGAAGACCACAAATGTTTGTTTGCCAACATGATTTGTGTGAAACTTAATCTCATCTCAATTTAAAAATATTCCTCAAACTCATCTTTAATTCACTATATATAATAAAACCTCCACAAAACAAGTGTAGACAAGCGCTACAGCTCTGGGCCGCTCTTGGATTTGTCAGGCCAGTTTGATATATGGTAATGGGCTAATATGGACCAAACAATAATGCCTCTATTTACACCTGATTTCCCAATACATCTATAAATAATCTATTTATGCATAACATGTTTGAAATGCCTAACCCAGTGTGTTAGTAAAATGTAGCAGATTAACAACCAACAATAAACTTGTCCCATAATTAGACTTGGCCCTGGGAACTTATGATGCAGTCATTCAGCGAGGCAATAGCTCCTGGCCTGTCAGGTCCTCCTAAATAATTTGATATGGCCAGTGGGAAGTAAGATTACTTTATATCGCCATGTATTTCTCTTATCTTTATGGTGCAGTTTGGAGATAAGGACTGATCATCCATGCTGGTGCTGTGTACTTACCCTGCATGAGATGCATACAATTATGCAAATGCTGCTGAAAGTCGTAATGCCTTGTTCAAGCCTGAGAGGCTAGACGCCCTCCTCCTGCCGCTTTTCTCTTTGCTGCTGTTCTCCATTCTGAGGCAGGGAGAAAACCCACAGTTTTAGACAGCACCAACTGCGTGAATTTCTAATGAGGGAAGCACAGGAAGAGAAGCTGAAAGAAATGTTTGAACGGTAGAAACGGAGGCGTTCTGTCAGAGGTGTATCTGTTCTAACTGCAGCTGTGTGTGTTTTTATTCAGCCACATAGTGAGCGCTGGGTCAAGCCTCTCAGCTGTCTGATCACAGATTGCCTCTGCCATGGTCAAGTATCAACACAGTTAAGGGCCTTACAGCGAGAGGTGCAGTAATTACATGGTAACAGTTCAAAAGCATCTTTACCTAAACTTTTTTTTAGGTAAAAAGAAGAAACCCAAGGCATCGCCATTCACTGCATCCCTTAACTTTATAAAATATCATGGTTTAGCAGCAGCAAAATGTTAAAGTGTGCAATGTTTTCAACAAAAAGAAATATACTTCTTAGTTTATAGTTGTAAAGGCCATTATGGTTATTATTAACTTTTAACTATTAACCATTAAATAATATTAAAGATACAAATTGTCATGCCTTTTTTTTAAATAAATGATCAAATCCACTATAATCAACTAAAGAGAGCCTGCTGTTATAATATTACTTGTTAGACTTTCAGAAGCTACAGTAACACTCACAGACCCATTAATAATCAATTGTCAATTGTCATGTCATATGTTTTTATACCACACTGATGCTGTTCCCTTTATCTTTCTTCATTTTAACTTGTTTGCTTGTTTAAACAGATGGTTCTGTTAGGTCCAGAACAAGGCCATGTCTTTTTTTTTCCCAGACCAAAAACCAGCTGTTTGGTCCAGATCAAGGTCCACTGAAGCAAGCAAGTTGACAATTTGGTCTGAACCAAACAGTGCAGTTGTGAAAGCCTCCTAACATTTATGTGTAGTGAGATTGTATAATTATTGTTATACGTTTTAGCTTTGGAGACATGATGGAAGTCTGTCTAATGGGCACACACTATGACACAGACACATCTGCACCCACTTAACCTGCAGCGCACATGACTAAGTTTTAATTTGGAATTTAAACAGACTCTACGAGTGGATATTTTAATACAGTATTTAGCTTCTGCTCAGGGCACACGTTCATATATCTCAAATAGATAAATGCACTTCCATAATTCATGCACAGGTTACATCAAATGCACCATCAATGATAATCAGATGGCAGTGATCAGATCATTTGTATGGTTCCCCACAACACAAGAACACAAAGGATAATCATACATTCAGATGAGCTGTGTAAATATGTAATATAGTCATGTGGAAGCCCTCATCCACAGAGCTGCTTTTTCCACAGAATAAAGGCATCTACGACGGATAAGATAATTATCAAACTGCTTTGGCTTTGCGTTCTGCATTAGCCAAGTGGAGCGCTGATAGGAACCGGCTGAGTTACGAGGCTGATTTCTGAACCATTACGGCGGCGGGTGGTGCTGACTGATGTTAATAACAAATGCCCAGATTGAATGGTAGGGGATTTATGAAAGGATAAAAGTAGGACAGCACATCACAACACTGGACTTAGAAACTTCAAAATGCAATGATATGAGCGGACCTCTAGTGTGTGGATAGGGCTTTGAAGTGGAATGTATATGTTTTTCAGTCCATTCTAATGCTACATATATCACTAAAGTAACAAGACTGAACTTTTTCTGAGTAATGTAATTGGTAATTGCTTTTCAACCAAACTTTCAGGAGATAAAAGGTGGTCTTTTATTCTTTTTTTTTTTTCTTGGTTTCAAAGAGAGATGGCTGTGTAAATGTGGCCACTGCTGTCTACACTTTGATGACAGAGCACCAGTTTTCTGTATGTGTCTCATAATTGACAGACACAGCAGAAAGCACTTTGATTGGGGTGAGAAATTGTGGGTTCATTTAGCTTTAACTTCAAGTCGCTCAACTTTCTGTTAAAATTCAAGTCTTGATAACACAGTGCACATAAGGAAGGACTCTGCAATGCAGCAAGTCATTCATATTAAAATGAACATATGTGTGTCTTCTTTGATTTCAACATATGTGACAATCAAATAAATCACAACGAATGCAGAGCTGATCACTGCCTGCTCTTTCAATGCTAATGTTGCTAATGTCTTCAGTTTCCTTTGAAAAAAACATTCAGTAGAGAACACAGCTTGACAAACAGTACAAAGAGAAGAATGTCAAAATGCTCTCTGTGAATTTGTGATTCAAACAAGATGCAAAGCATGTTTTGACTGCAAAACATATTTCTACACTTTTGTCAGCCATCTGTAAAGAGTGCTGCTCCTAACAATATTCAGGTGAGTGTGGGTCAAGTTGTACCTGACGCTATGCAGCAAAGCAATTAGGCTAAAAACCTTTGCGCGAACCACACACAACATCTGTGCCTTAAAATGATCAAAGCAGACGTGATGTTTCAAGGACACGTTCTCTTTGGTTTATTTGTTTTCTTGTTGCCGCTCTGGCAGTAATCTCTGGAGAGTGGCTGTGTTTTTGGATTGATGCAGGCCGCGTAAGGAGCCCGGAGAGCGCTGCAGGCAAGTGTCACTTCCCATTGGATGAGCCCGGGAGTTACTGTACATGTTTGAAAAACAAATGGGCACGTGCCAGGTCTGAGATGTTTTTATCTCTTCGACCCCCTTTTAACTCTGTGACTTTGACAACAGCTCCCTGCCCACAACCAGGTGAGTTTTACCAAGTCACATGGTTGAGTTGGGAGACCATTAACCTATGGCCTCTTGTTCTTTTTATTTCAGGTGACCTATATTATTTTACAGAGGTGCACCAGGAGCATCTTAATGTTTAATTTCTGTGTAAATCCAAATTAAGATTACATCCACCTTTATGCTTCACTTAAAAAATAGAAACCCTTTCAAGTCTCATAAATCTCACACACATTTTCTTTAACACACATCTCTCTTGTGCAGTATCACAAAAGTAAAACTTGTGCATTTGTCATCTATGTACAACTTACGTCAGGAACTCAATCCTCGGCTGTCAATTCCACAGTTTATTTAAAGTTCCAGTTCCATTACCTGCTCTCTACGCAGAAGGTGTGTTATTACAAGGCTCAAGGAAAATAATTAGAGACACCTATTTGATCAGTCCACATCAGAAATACAGAAACACCTGACCTCTTGAATAATAACTGATACACGGATAATTAAACAACGGACAATTAAAATGTGTAAAAACAGCATAGGCTTTTTGAAGATACAGTACCTGCTGCTGAAACTCTAATGAGGATCCTACAATTATTACCTTACGACATGCCATAAATAACACCTACCACCCACCTGGTTTGCATATTGTGTAAACAAAAGAAAGATAACAAATGGAGTAGAGAAAACTGCAAGAGCTATTCATGAGCAAAGAATAGTATCGCAGCACTTTTCCTTTTCAGCAGAAAGTACTAAAAAGTCTGGAGGAAAAGTTTGCCCTTCTGTGCTATGGTCCCTGCTGCATCTTCTGAGCCATGTTTTCCCTCTCTGTCCATGTAATTGCATCTCACTCTCACATGTCTCTCAACATATCTGATCCGCTTACAAATTTCCCCTCTCATTTTTCTCATCATGCTTATTCCCAGGAAACATACAAGAAAGAGGAGGAGGACGCTCAAGACAAGCAGAGCGCAGCCCCGGTTTCCCACATGGGTTGTACCGCATCGATCGACTGCAGAAATATATCTCATATCATATAAACCACCTCATGGCCATTTTACCTCCACATGAGAAAAAATAGCTTTCCCAGAGGCTTTTGGAAAACAATTGACAGGATCCAGCACTTTTGAAGCAACTGAAAAAAAGCAGTAAATTTCAGTAAAACCAACACTAACATGCAGTTTTTTTTATTTGAGGTCACCACGGCAACAAGACAAATTTGATTCATGGCAAACCAAGAAAGTCACTCACCATCACATAAGTCCATAAAAATCAACAAATAAATACTCTAGACCATGTATGAAATTATTCATCTTTTATGGAAGCACACTGAATATAGTCAAATACATACATTAAGGCAATACCACCCAAATTTCCTAGATATAAAGCTGATACTATGAATAATCCTTGCTCTTACTTCTTTTAAATCTGTCATAATATAAAAGCTGGTGTGTTTCATGAGGATAGGCTTTCACAGAGGCACAGTAGTGTCATGCAAAAGATACAAGATAAAGATAATAAAGTTGCATTTCTATTAAGAAACCTATTATTGCATTTATAAAGTTTTAGATCATGGTATTTAAGTTGTGTTGAAGTCGTCATTCTTTGTGTTTGATTTATTATAAATCCAAGCAGCACCTGAAACATGAAGCCAACATTATGGTAGAAAATAAATAAATCACACTTTTTTTTTTTTTAAACTTTAGTCAATGTATTATAGACAAAACAAGACATTTTAGATAACTATACCATTTGACAAACAAAGTCTGAATTAATTGTGTTCTAATGATGTCATGAGAAGCCACTAATCCATTTAGAAAGCTTTTTTTGTTTTTGTAACAAACCCTATGGTAAATTTTCTGTGACGAAGAAAAGAGGCACTTTAAAAAGGGTGAATGAAGGTTTATTACCAGCATGAATTGTTCCAACTAAACCTGGGACTTTTAGAGGAGGTTGGTTAGGTCCAAGAGTGATTCTGCTTTAAATAGGGTTGTTTCCAAAGGACTCACACAGGCCCATTGAAATCATTGCCATCAGTATTCATGGGACAAGTACCTACATCTTAGCTATCAGGAAAAAAATTGCTGAGATACAAGAAACTCTGAAGAGCCATTAAAGCACGTCATTTTCCAAAGAGTCAATATGTGACAGATTGATAAATGAACAAATTATCCCATTTCATCCACAGAAGACCGTTGTTATTGTTAACCATCAAAACTCAAAACATATCTATTTCATTCTGCTGGCTGTCTATATCATCAAAGTCAAAAGGATATTGTAATTGGATGCTGATGTAGGCCAATATTAATCATAATTTTATTGTCAGGCTCAGCAGTGAACTGGATTGAGCGGCCCTGTTTGGGCCAAGATGAAGTATGCCACAGAGAAAAGACCAATTTCCTTGTTGTGAATGGAAAGTTCTCTAAAGCAGTTTGGAGTGATTTGTCATCAATCACAGAGCATTCCTCCTGAGCGGGGAATTAGAGGCGAAATGAGAAAGCGATGCAGGTACAGCGAGGAATGAGAGAATGGGTTGGACCACTCTATTACCTGGATTCACTTCACTCAGAATAATTATGAACGGCATGGAGGCACAAAGGAGTGTTTTCTTACAGGTGTAAAACAATGATTCTGTTAATAGTCAAAACATCAAACAAGGGCTTTTCTTTCTTTATGGTCACGTCTTCTCTCAAACCATTCTGGTCTGTTATTATCAAAATCTGTCACATCTATGATGCAACGTCAGGCAAATCTGCTCATTTGTGTATCTCACAAAAATACACAGCTTTAACTTTTGGCATGTTTGCCATCAATATTTCATTAGTAAGCCCACAGGGTTTGTTGTCTGAACTTCACATTTGCTTTAAAGCAGTCAAGGTCAAGCACCCGCTTCAGAGCAAAGACTGAGAATCCAGCCCAGACAGTCCAAATAAATACACTCCTGGTGCATAAAACATTCATGGTAAAAGACAAATATTTTTATTTTCAAATTTGCATTAACCCGAGTCCTACAAAGACTGCTATACCAATGTTCCCCTCAAATGTCACATTTTATATACTATTAACCATGTATTCATGTAAAGTTGAAAAAAAATTGAAACAAAATAATAAATAATCAACTCAGATAACTATTAAAACCAGAGGATAGGCTGCAATCCTGGGCCTTTGTAGAGAAAGTATGAAAATCTGGGAATAGATTATCATCTTAAACTTGTCTGCTGTCTCTTATGGTGGACTGCATTTTACTGAAAATGTATTATAACAATATATTGTGATGTTTAACGAAGAAAAAAGAATAATAAGCTGTTAAGCTGTTTTGTCAACATATCCTACACAATCAGCATTACTGTAAATGTGCATAGATTAACATGGTTTATCTGAAATGCACAGTGCAATATCGCTGACCACAGCATAGTTTATCTCAGTGCTATAGATGTTTTACATGTTTACTTTAATAGCATTCAATATGCTAATGAGATTTAAACATTCACCCTCTGACCTTCTGGTGTGCCATAATGATGACTGGAGGCTTGGACCATGTGCAGTCATTTCAATCACTATGTGCAGTATACTTTAAACACTGTACTGAGACCAAGACAAGACCAAGACTTAAAAGAAGAGACACAAGGAATCAATTACAAAACACAAACACTAGAAGTTCAGTCTCATGGAAGGGTTACTGTCACCTAAACTAAAACATTGAGGACAAGGGTCTTACAACCAATGAATGGTACTTTAATCAAACATAATATCATAGTTGTCTGGAAGTGTGAGGATGGACAGTATTTCTTAATGAACATAACTTGGACTGACTCCATAAACTACCGTGTGACACCCTGAGCTATTTCATATTGATAGGTGTATAATCAGGATGACAGTACAAATTATGGGATTATTTCTCCAAATGAAAACTGAAAGGAATAATAATAGAGCACCCACAGACAGAAAATACAGCTGCATATTATGGCCACTATGTCTCAAATATAATACTCTCTTTTTTAGCTAAAAGGCCTGTTAGGTTTGCTGCCAGGTCGTGATTAAATGACTAATTAAAGAACTATCACTGCTCAGCCTTGCTACTTAAAGATGACTTCTCATTTGAATACACATCTATAGTCTTCATTCCCTCAGAAATGCTATGCACTTTAATGAAAACCATTTGACTGAATTCCAAACTCCATGATGTTTTTTAATCATAGTGCACGCTAACAGCCCAAACCTCATTAAAATGAGTGATGGTCTTGTACCCAATGAAGACCTTTCAGGAGTTTTTTTTTATCTTTGTTAAGCTCCTTCTGTAAGACGAAGTTCACTGAAGAGCACCCAAGCCGAGCGGCATGGGTTAAGTCACTTCACAAAAGGTCCCCTGCCCTTTTACTGGGCAGGATTTATTAAAACAGCCAGCTTCTGACAATTCAATTGAAAATCCACTGCTGGGTGTGTTTTCCCTCAAACTGCAGTGAGCCCTTTACAGCAAATTGAGGTGAGGGTGAGGAGGGCAGGCTCCAGATGAGTGGCAGGTAGAACTAGATGAGTGATGAAAAAAGGAGAAAACATGGAACATGAGTATGTGGAGAAGAATGATGGTAAGCTCTAACACTTGTGGTTAAAAGCAACTGTGCCACACTTTTGGTGGATGTTGTTATGAACAGTCCCTGTAAACAGAAAGGAAACATTGCTTCATTGGTGCACTTCATTGCCTCCAGTACAAATGCAAATGTTTTAGGTTGTCTTCCATAATGGAAACCCTTTTGAAAAATCTTTTTAGTGGTTCTTTTGCGTAGACAGATAAAACAGCGATTTCCCTAAAGCCCAGTAATATCTCATTGTTCTGTATAATTTGTGGATAGAGATATTTTTTAAACATTCTTGCCCACGTACGTGTGGACATAGCTTGGGTGTGTGTCAGTTTCTGCCCTTTTGCCATCTTCATCTTTGGCCTTCTGATGGTATTTGCATTTGTGGCCAGTTTTGATTTGCTTTCATGGCCTCAGTCTCACTTTGTGCCAAGTAGCCAGCATGTGACATTCAGAGCGGCTCACGAAAAGGACAGTGGTGTGGACGTTGTGTCTGGATCCTCCATCCTGAAAAGCCATTTGAGCCATGAAGCTTTGGCATAATCCTCATAAAGCTCCTGTGTTATTCACAGAATGGTAACCAAGTGAGCCTTAAGCTTTGCTAAACAATGAGCTGAACACAAGCATGGTAACAAATGCCAAACAGAGCACAGGCGCCGTTCGATCAGCTGGATTATGGAAAATATTTTCAACCAAACATTATCATCACACATGCATACACAACACAATATCATCAGTCAAAGCTACACTGGGACCTGTTCATAGCTTTTGTGTAACACAGATATTACAAACAGTTGTGTTGGTCGGGGCAGTGTTGTGGTACTGTGATTGGCATGCCTTACGTTACAATATGTAGTAGATGTTGGGTCAAAAGACCCTTCCTTGAATTGGTCACAGTGGTTTGCCACAGCTGTTTGCTCTTTGCTGGAGACTGCAGCTTTGTAGCTCTGTGTGGAAATTTTAAGAGAGTATGTGGCTTTCTTTCAGAGCCAGACACTCACTTTAGTTCTACTGCTTTAGTGTCATGTTGGAGTGTGTATGGCCGTCCAAAAGTTAACACAGTCTCTGTTGTTGTAACATCAAAAGTCCTGGAGCATTTTTATGCTCTGCCCTGTGTGTCCTGTGAGTACCAGATATCCAAATTGTGTTATGGTTATTGTAATGCTAGCACAGCAAACACAGACAGACATCTGCGCTCAGGTATCTGTTTTTATTTTGTTGTCATTTCTTCTTTATCTCCACCTCACCAACCCTTTCAGGGCTCTATGGGGTAATTTTTGTTGTGGCGTAGCAGAACATCTTACTGGCGTCATATGGGGCCAAAGGACTGCTCACCTTCGAGTTCAGTGTTCACAGGCCTAATTTTAATTCCCAATAGAAACTGGCCAGATCTGGGCTGAGTGGACCAAAAGGCAGCAGTTAATACAGGCTTTTGGATGGTATTGATTTGCTATATATTTGTGTGTAACAGTAAACAATATTTATATACATTTGTGAATAAATCTATTATTTGTTGGAATTGTTCCATAAATTAACATGAAATATGAACTTAAAGATGGTCACCATTTCAACCAGCTGTTAAGAGTTATATTACAACCCATCTTTCCTGGATCAGTGGTACTAGGCCTCATTTTACACCAGTCCACACTGAGCAGGGGCAATGCAAAAAGTAACTGCAGTTGTTTGGAGAGAAAGTAACACTTAAACATTTACATTTAACTTAAAATGAGGGGTTGCTTTATTGTGTTGAGTAGTTACTTTGATTCCGTTAACTTTTGTTGAACTTTGAAGGGACTGTAAAGTAAGATAGCAAAGTTAAAAGAAACAAATGGATATAAATATCTCTTTGTAATGTGCACACTTGCTCATAAGGTTACAATGAAAAGGAAGCAATTGAGTCATAAAAGATACACAGCCCGGAGGCAACCATATCTATTCTCTACAGACGTCCCATATTGTTGATGATTCTGTGCAGCGTTGCTGTGAATCTACATTTCAATTTACAGCTCCTAATTACTCTGCCATTATGATGTCTTTACGCTAGTCTTTATAATAAATGCCGAGCTACGATAATCTGTTTTACATTGATAGAAAGGTTCATTAATATGGAAAATATGCAGCAGGGTGGCATCAGTGCAGTCAAAGAAGGAATATCATATTTTTATTTTGCTGAAACTAGCACTGCTTTGACAAACCTTATTGGTTTTCATTTCAACTAAAAGAATTGTAAAAAGACCTAATCCTGCAAGTTCATGAACAGGATCAGGACTGAAAAAGCAACATTGCATAACATTTATGGAAAGCATCTGAGGTACAGTAATATTACAGTAATATTACTTTTCCAGTTATGTGTAAAGAAGAGAACTTCCATCTTGAATGACTCTAAATGCAAGAAAATGCGATTAAATAGACTGCTGACTTGATGTTTTTTTCCTTTATTTTAGTGTGCTGTATTTGTAGTTGACTGTCACTTTAACCAGCATCGAGTGATGTAGCAAAAGAGCTGATGTTATGGCTTTGGGAGAGCTGGGAAAAACAGGACACAGATGAATATGCCTTCCACTATTGTTGCGATGTTATGACCAGTCTAATGAGATCTATGGAGAGTTGGGCCTCTCATTTTGTTGTTTCACCCATCTACACTCTCCTACTCAGGAAACCCACTGTGGACTAGTCCTCAGACACATGCACTCAGATGGATGGATGCTTTCGCTGATGTTCCAGGCAACAAGGCATCACAAGCAGGGGCTTCTTTTGTATCCCTTTGACTCGTACAGGCAGTAAAATTCTTGTCTGCAAAATTATAAATTCCTGTTTTCCCTTGGCTTACACTTTGCAATAAATTACATCCCCAGGTATTTTACAAGTTGAATTATTATAATGAATTCTGATCTGGCATCCTAAGATTTTCACAATCTACAGATGCACGCGCTCTCTCGTCATGCTGTTTTTACATTAGCTCTAATACAACGGCAACATCAAAGACTGATACTGAGGTCACATTCAATGCTACCTGCATATTTGTTGCCGGTGTAAATTTAGCAATGCCATAACATCTGCTCGAAATTTGTAGGAGGCGCGTGAGCAGTGATTAATCAAAATATTGCTTCCAGTGCTCCATCATCTAGTTTGCACAGTCTGTGTTTTATAAGAGGAGTGCTGATCCTTAATCAAAGTCTAACCTCAACAAATCATGAAGAAAAATATTCAAAATAGAGGCAAAACAATTCTCTAAAGTCTAGACTCAAATTGATACAAAAAACAAATATACTGTAAGATGTGATGGAGCACGCCCATCAATGATTAGTGAGCGCATTCATTCAGTGTTCCCGCGGACTCGCGCTGGCCCCGCGCACAGACACACGCAGACCTTCAATCACATGATTCCCGTTTACTCCGCTGTTTCATTACGCACCAGACACACGACCAACGCCTTTCCCCGTTTTCCTGCCGCTTTCATTCTCCCAAGAGTACACACTAGAGAGCGTTAGCTCTGTTCATTCATACATGCTACTAGCATGATGCTAGCACTTACCTGTTTCTCTGAGTTTCCTGACTCTGCGCGTCTCATCCAAACCGAGCCATAACTTCCTGGTGGTTTAAATGGGCGCTGTTCGCGCGCTGGAGCTGATCATGTGACGCGCATTAGGTCACCTAAACATAAAACCCTATAACTGACTTTCAGTCATTCATTCTTAATTTTTATTTATGTTTTGTTGAATTTGAGAACACCCCACATGTTTATGTTACAACAGATTGTTTGTTTATTGATTTATGTTTTGTGGAATAGTGAAGCCCAGTGGGAGGGGCCAGAGGGGTATTTAGGAGAGCCAATGTCAGGCCTGTAGTCAGTCTAGTGTGGAGTCAGGTACGGTGCAGGTAACGTTGGCTGGGAGCACTCTGAGTGCTGTGTTACACCTGAACACTCATATCCGACTTTGCCTGGGTTTGACTGGAGCCCCGCCACATAAGGTATTACTGACACACATATTTTAGCTGTGGTTTATTTATGATTTGTTTGATACGGCACCAGTTTTTGCAGAACTGCGCTTCCTGATTTCCATGCTCCATATAATGTACAGTTATTTGCTTAGTGTCAAACATACTGACTGAATGGAATAGCTCATGTTGACTGTTCTGGTCAGAGAATCGGACAAACAGATGCATTTCTTCTACATTTTGAAATTACACATTGTGTGTGTCTGATGCAGGTGTGTGGTCTGTGGAAACCAAAGTGACAGAGACATAAGAGAAATGGAAATGTGCAACATATGAACGCATTACAAATGCGTTATAGACTCATGCTTACTACCAGACTGCAATACTACTATATCCATCTCACAGAACAGTATTATTTAGAACTGCATCATAACTGTGGTTCGTATAGCAGCACTATCGTACACATACAGTGTAGAAACACTGTATGTGTACTATACGAGTAAAATCTAACATTGTCATACAGTATACTGTGTTCCACTTTGAGCTCACTAGACAAAGCAGCCAAAAACAGATTTTTAGAGACATTTTTCATAAAGGTTATTTTTTGCCTTGGTTCCACTGTGTCTTGTACAATTATTTGGCTTGTTTAACCAGCAGCTGTTTTTCTAGTTTAATGTGATATTTCGCTCACATGCTAACTCCATTCACATGTGGGTGAAAATGAGCTTTTTGTTGGCTTGGGAGGAGGCCGGTTTTAATAGTGTTTACAATCATCCCCATGGGAAAATACCATTTTCCCTGTTACTGTTGGTTATATTCCTAAATAGGAGTAGAGGTGCAAGTCAGAGATGAAAAACCCAGACTACAGTGCAGTAGGGGATTCTGCCGCGATACACAGGGAGATCTGTTAATTGTACATTCAAAGGAAGTTGCTGGCCAGTTTTGCTCATTAATGTCTATTGAATAGTCCTACACAACCGTAACTTAACTATTATATCCTACATTCACACTAGTCAAACTCATGCAACATTGTGGTGTGTAAAAGTATGTTGTTGTGGTTGCTTAATAATGGTTTATTTCATCATATGACCATTTGTTACATATCTCCCACCTGCAGTTAAACTCACCCAGGCTGTAGGGTCAGTTGAAATGAAGTACTAAAAATGTAAAAAGTGAATGTGTGACAGAGGTTCAAGTTCTATTTGTAATAATCAAACATGGATATTATTGAAGTTTGAGATATATTGCATTAATTATCTCTGAGTTCCAATTGCTTGTACAAAAAGTGTAGTCTCCACAACATGAGAACACATGAGCACAACATTACTAAGAATCATTTTTCATATAGTGTTACTTGATAACAAACCAAAATCAGGATGGATGGAAATGCATTTTCCCCATTGCCTTTCTGGAGTCAGTTAAGTAGACTTTTTATATTTTGAAAGCTGGTTGTTGATCATTTCTCTTTAACCTTTTTCTTATATAACAATGTACACTCATTATTTTCTGTCCTTGTGCAAGGGAACAAACCAGGAAATGGCTTTCAAATGCTGCTCCATTGTGCTGCTATATTCTCAAAGACACCACAGGGTACCGGAGGTTAATTAGCTTAATTAGGGGAATGTAATCAGATTTATTAAGCAGAACCAATTTAACTATTTATCTTGTGATACAGTCACTGATGCATCAGCAGAAAAGCACTAAATAAGATGCTTTCTATATCTGCCCACAAAGTGGTCTTTAATAGCCAAATAAACAGGGGACTTTTTTTAAACAAGAAGATATAGGACTTAACACATAACACATAGTAACAACATTCTGGAGTTCAATGCAAATAAACAGAAAATTTTAATTTTTAATTTTGTAATCCAAGTTCCTTGTTGGGAACAGGCAACTGCAGAGATTGCAACATGAAGTGGTGTTATAAATGTATCATCTCAGTGAAATACAGCGCACATTTTACAAGGTAAGGCTCTGTGTAAATACAGGTACAGAACACGTTTGTTGTCTGCCTTACATGACAGAAAATACAACCACTGATGCAACCTAATACCTTACCTTCGTGTGGACATGATGGATTCATGAGTTATTAAAGGTAAAGTGTGTAAAGTGAAGGTTTAAGAGACAAGAATCAGTACCGCTGTTGATTTTCATAGGTTGTTTTTAGGCTCCTAAATTTTGATTTGTCAGCATCGCAAAATATGGGTCTGTGCTGCACTTTTGTACAGGTCCTAATGAGGTTTAAGAGCTACTCTAATAGATCATGAGTCAGTGATGATCTGTACTGTAGCCTTTTTGTCTTTTGTCAGCTTGGAATGGTTAACATAGCCTTGTGTTTTTTAATATTTGAATGTCAGTATTATGAACTGAAGTGACTATATTATTCAAAGCACAGATTATGCATTAGTGTGGGACAGCTATTACTGCTGGATTCTCATGAGATTTGTGAGTTGGAGAAGATTACCTGTTTTTTTGGTTGTTACCAGCAGGTTCTTCAGCCAATACCTTTGCAAACTCTTTCTATGATGGTTCTGTAAAATAAAATCCCAAATACCTTCTAAAAGTAAATACATAAAACTGTGCAGTTCTGTCAAACACTTGTGTCAGAGTGCTCTGCTCAATAATGTCCACTTAGTGTCTCACAGAATCCTGAACGAGTGTCTCAAGTTGTACCCCTGATTGCCATGAACTCCCCTCTAGAACTTCCATTCTTCATGTTTTAATCAGCCATTCTTCAGATGAAAAGGGGTGTGGGAATAAAAAGAAGCCTTTCATATGCTGTTCCGAAAAGGAACTCAATTAAGAGTTCCCAAAAGGGCCTTTTAATGGCTTATGAGGAAAGCAGTGATGAAAGAGACAGAGGTTATAAATATTTCAGGTAATTTTGTTATCTATTCATCTTCTCTTCCATATCTAGTCAGCAATCTGTCTCATTATCTCACAGCTACATTGTTATACTGACTTGTTTCATGACACAATGTGTTTCTAGACCATGTGTTTAGTGTAATATTTATGTACGTTTACATTTTGTATGCTTAAACGTACATCATTTTTTTGGTCTCTTGTATTTGAGGGAAACTCTTCATTCTTCTAATAGCATTTTTGTAATAAGAATGAATTGTGAAAAAACAAACATCAACTAGGCTTTATTATCAAGAATTGAGAAACCTTAGACAAATTACACACTCGCATTCACAGGGCTCTTGAATAATGGACACTTCCATCTGCTGGTTGGTTTACACTGCTTGTCAACATTTAATCAATGGCAGCAGATACATTGCCTTTCAGTTAATATCTCATATAGCTGTCATGTAAATCAGTGTTGATTTGACTTTATTTGTTTTTGTTTAACAGAGTTTGAGTGAGAGATGGATTGTCATATGAAGGCTGTGGATTGTGTGTTGAGCTAGAAATAATTTGTTGCTAAAATGAGGTGTTTTTCATTTTCAGGTTCTGTAATTTCAGGTAAAACGTTACATACTAAGCAAAATGGTGTTGGCCAAAATGACTCTTAAAGTCTATCCCTTCATTGATCTGCCTGTCCTGCTTTTGAACTATTCTGTTTATTTTGGACTTTTCTGCCATTTTCAACACAGAGCTTATTTGTAAGATTTGTTTTTTTGTGTTGTTTATAAATCATGCATTTTCTGAGGTGACTACAGCTCTGCTTTTTTCCCTGTTCCTTTCACAAAACCCTGACAAATTGACTTTCTGCATTAAAAATATATATCTTTTGGAGTTGGAAAAAGTTTTGTACTCGAGTTACTTTTCCTGTTTGAACTTTTCCTTCATCTTCCTTCTTCTTCATTAATCATTTGCATATGCATGTAGGTGTGTTTGCTGATGCTAACTGACATTAGCTGATAATCAGTGCTGGATTAGCTGCTGAATGTCGCAGTATGGAGTCGATTCATGAGCTCTGTTAGGATTTGTACAAAGGAGGAGCGTTTGTACCTGGATGATGGTAACCTTGAGGGATCTGTCACTTTGAGACTGTATCAGTGCTCTGGTGCTAACACGATGCATAAATCCATCTTAAACTCTACTGCACTGTAATAAACCTTAAAGGGTGCATTGGTTTAGTCTCTGATTTACAAGCCTTTTTCAAAGACGATCCATGTTGAGGTGGTAGATGCGACCCAGACATACTTGGTATCTCCAGTGTTTAGGTTCAGGCATTCAGCTGCAACATGTCGGCCATCTACTGAGATATTAAATTATACTTGTTCTCATCATTATCACACTTGTGTAAAAACAACAATTAGATCCGGTGGAATGTAATTAAAGTATAATGAGGGCTGTCATACATTACGTGCAGGTGAATGGAATCCACCACAGCACACTGTTCTGGATATAAATCAATGTTAATGAATGAATAAATGCAGCACAACTGTAATTAAAGAGGAAAAACTGTTGCATATCAGCAATTTAAAATGAATAGATGGTACTGACAACATGGCACTATATCAGAGTCATAGTGTGCGATGGGCCATTTGAACACACATTGCTTTGGGATAATACTAAAAATAATGTGAATACCTTGGTTAAAAGAGTTTATGCTTACAATAAATATTAGACCTTCCACTCAAAATATCTATACCAATGTGTTCAAGGCCTATGATAAAAATGTATCCACCTGCACTGTTATTCATGGTAGGTTAAGGAAATAACAAAAGTCTAAGTGCTTGGAGTAGACACTGGTTGTGAATTCTTGTCATCCAAACACACACCCACTGTTTCTTCCTGCTCTGCCATAGCAGCATCTAAAGCAGGTCAAACCACCTGGGGACTTTGGAAATGTCTTGATTTTCTGATTGCATTATGAAGCAGCCGGATGAGCAGCTGTTTTTCCAAACAGCCATATTGCACAGCAAATGAGTCGAATGACAAGGAAGCAGTTTCACTTTGTTGTTTAAGAAGCCATATAGCAGGTGGAAATCGCCCAATTCTACACGCAACTTTAGTACAGATTATGATACATTAAGTGCTACAGGCATCCATAATCAAGCTCTTTAAACTGTGCACTACTGTAGGAAATTGACAACATATTATATGGATTTGTTTTTAGTAGTGGGATGTCGTCTAATCTCTCCTTGGCTCCTCAAGTTGGTACTCAGTAAGCTGATGTAAGCCTCTCCATGCGACAAGTCAAAACATGATTAGTATCTGCTGTTTCAACTATGTGGAATACAGCAGCCCATGATACGTCTGACACAAGTGTTGCTATATGTATTTGATATGAGCAAAAATAAAGAAACAGCTGGCAAGTCATGAGGACTAGGCCATAAGAAGCAACAGAAAACATGTTCATCAACACACGATTAGAGGAGGTCACAAACAGACACAATAAAGATTTGGAAAGTTTCCAGGTTTGTCTGACCACTACTGTTCTATTTCTGTTGTCCCTTATATAATTTTTTCCTCAATCTTTGCTTTTGTGAACCCAACATAATGAGTCAGAAGAAAATGAGCTCAGTTCAGCAAAGAAAGCATTCTGTTAAAGCCAAAATGGATTGCTCTCACTGGAGACACAACTGTTATGCTAATTACTGAGAAAAATATGATTGCTGAAGGTCGCTGTTATGCTTTAGACCTACTGTTGAATAAGCACGTTTCACAGTAGAAAGTGTGTTTAATCACTGCTCAGAGCGCCAGGCAACACGGAGAGGTGAACCTGGCTTTATCAACAGACAAACACTTCACATCTTCAAGAGACACAATTCTTAATATAGAAGATGGATACTACTAATATATTATTATCCAAAAACATAGAGGAATAATAGGTAGAGGACCATCTGCTCCAGCCCAGATTTCCGTTAATTCTGGATGGCCATGACAATGTTTGGCTACTTATCAAATGTACTATACTTTTTAACATCAGGTTACCAGCAAGTAGTGCGTAAGCAAGGGAGAATGAAGGTGTTAGTTATTTAGTGAGAATGCATACCCACAATGTTTCACACATCTGATATATAAGACATAGTATAGTCCCATTAAAAGAAAAATAGTGTAGTGAATGCAATTAAAGCTTGATGAAGGCTGTTATACACACACAATAACATCTGACACAGAACACCCAGGTGTGTATGGCAAAAGGTAATCATAGTCGTAAACAGTCAAAGTGTGCAAATGAAGCATAATGAACAGTAGTATAAATAGTGTCCAGTTACCAAGTGTAAAATCAACTCTTTCACACATCAACTCAATGAAATGAATTGATGACACTGACAATATACTAATTACAAATAAGACTCTTGACCTGCTGCATTGTTTCAGTTTATAATAGCTTTGTACTTCATAAGGATTTGCATGCATATTGTTACAGGAAATTGAAAATATAATCAACCTTTTCCTATGAAATATGAAAATAATGTGTTTTCTATGTTTGCACAGTGAAAATTAAATAACGTGGAACTGAATGAGAGGAGCTGATATGTAATAAATGTCACTGTAATTAAACAGGATAAGAAACTATGCTTTGATGTTTGCTCAGTTTCTCTGTCAATTTACATGATGTATAGTGGCTTTTATCCTTTCTCCTGTTTGCACTTGTTCTTTGATTCTATTGAAGCCAGGGTGAAGTAATATTGCAAAGCAGAGAACATTTCTTCACAGGCATTACCTTGCACAGTGTGAAAAGTGAAACATAATCTCCCCAGAGAACTCCTGTGCTGCCTTCTCATGCCGTAAATAATAGACTTTGTGTTTCTGAATGTCATACACATGCAATGATGAGACAATTTTTATCAGCGCTGAGTTCTGGGAGTCGTAGGACGGCAATGGTGGCAGCAGCAGTGGGGAGTTATGGCTGTGAGCGGATTCAATACACCGCAACAGCTTGCACTAACCGCTCTGATCTAATATATCATCTCCCAGCTGTTGATGGATCTTTATGTGTGTCTTTGCATACTATGTGACACAGAACTGTATTTACTGGTTAATAAAAGCACAATGTCTTCATAAAAATTGGGTGAAGGAAATAGAAAGTAATCTACAAAGGCCATGGTGTGTAAAATTGGATTTTCCATAGGAGCCACAGAGAGGAACAGTTGTCGATAGAGGTGGATGCACTCTAGTGTGTTTATCATTTTGCCAATTTAATGCAGAAAAAACTGCTGAAGAATAATAGTCACATACAGTTGCCATTTGCATCCATTGTTTGGGAATTATTGTTATAGGGAAACATACCACCAGCACCATATCTAATACATGTGACTCAGCGGTTTACAGCAGTGCACATACAGTAAAGCTGAACGAATTCTATAAAATGGAGTCATGATGTATACCTGTTGCAAGTGAGTTTGCATTTCATATTATACTACCAGTAGGCTACATGAATGCAACACTATTTCTATCCTTTTTGAAGTAAACCCGTGTCAACTGAAGATCTGTATTTGTGTCCACTTGGATAAAACTGCAAACAAAAATGGGATAATAGCGAAGAAAAATGGGAGAGATTGGGTCTTGCTTGACATATTTGTAATCTTTACATCTTAACATCAGTCCACAGTGGGTTTTTCAAGCAGGAGCTATCCCAATCACTTTAATTCAGCATAATAACAAAAATTCGCAAATGTATAAATACCTGTGTTTGTGAAATATGATGAATAAAACATATAATTTGTAAAATGCTCTGTATTTTAATATACAAAACATCCTGAAATCTCCTTAAATTAGTGTGTCTGACGAACAGATCTCTTCAGATTTATGTTTAACTGTAAAGACATTTACTATATTGTAAAAGACAGCACGTACTCCCTAAAATGTAAAACTAATACAATTTTACAAGAGGCTTTAAAATAAATGGACTCAACGTTAAATATAAAACAAATGGACTCAATGTCATTTTGATGAGTACACTGTATGTACCTCTGAGTGACGGGACACTACCATTCACCAGAATCAGTTACATGAGCATAACTCTGCACATGTCGCATCAGAAATTTAATTTTAAATTTGCATAAGTAAACTCCATATCTTGTACCCCGCCTAAGGCCCAAAGCTGCTGGGATAGGCTCCAGCCACCCGCGACCCCACAAGTGGGATAAGCGGTAGAAGATGAATGAATGAAAACTCCATATCTGTATGTTTTCACAATATTCTATTTCCAAATATATCTTATATAAATAATCTTGCATCTAATTAAATGTTGGGTGTACTTTTTTCAGTTTTTGGCAGCATCTTGTGGCCGAATAGCACTTCACATCAAGTAGAGCATGTGAACAGCTATGGCATCCTGCAACATGCTGTTGTCTATGAACAAACCCAGTGGTGTTTTGAGGTGATTATACATTAATATAAACAGTTTTGTCAAATGTAGCTTTGTCTTTAATAATGGATTAACCTTGCAAAAAAATCAGATGGCTTCACCATATAACTTTGTAGCCAGAGTTTGTTTGACCAGCAGGAAGCACAGAGCAAGTGAGGTAAAAGATAAAAGCCCGCTCCCTGGTGTAACTCTTCAATCAAGGTGACAGTTTACTTTGTACTGCCCCACTAGGCCTGCTATCACCAACTGTCGCTATGCATGGACTCCATAGACAGCACCTGATGAGCCTGGTGTCTGCCTTTTCTATTTTTTGTCCCATCAACTTGTAATTGTAATGACAAAATATCACCGTTAAATTTTCATTTCAAAGTGTAATGGTGGTTTTGATGTTAACATTGTTAACAACAAAATACTGGAGGCTTTGCACTTCAAAGTCTATCCAGCTTTGTCCATTATAGTTACTTTATTTGTTCCTTGCGTGTCTGTCTGAATTAAATTGCTCGTGATTTTTTTTTATTTTTTATTTAAAAAAAACAAAACGCTGTAAGTCTGACACCATGATGCATTCAGTAATTGGACGAGGGTGCTACTTTCAAATGAAAGTTGTGCTGCCCCAAGAGTAACAGTGCTGAGTTGTGAGTTTTCTACATGCCCCCTTCACACTCTTGATCATCCAGTGTCCACTTCTGGCTCCACTGCAATCTTCCTTTTTAACTTGTACAGATTTGTGAAACAGGATTTGTGCTTTAATGGAGACTTGAAAGACAGAAAATGTGTGGACATTGGGCGCATGGTCCAAAGATGGCCCAAGGAAGGATTTGTTGTTACTTGTTGAACCCCTAGGTATGGATGTTATTTCATGTATAAATAATATAATTACGCAAAATGAGCACAAGAAATTCTGACCAAAGGGTTGTTTGGTGTGCCACAGTTTGGTACAAGTTAACAAGACAGCCCTATATCACTATATCACAACAGAATGACCTCAAAGGGCTTTTAAGAATGTACAAGACAACACCCCTATCTTTAGACCCTCCATCACAATACAGAAACACATGGAGATAAAAAGAAACCTTAGTAAGAACCAAAGAAGAAGTCATTCTTTTGGATTCTCTATCATTTAATGCAATGTTTAGCTCCACGTTTTATATATTTATACCACCCCACTGGAACCAAAATCATCTTGTGTGGTACACTTTTCATCAGCACTTTAAGCTTCATGGCATAATCTCTCATGAATTGGAAGTGTTTTTCTGGTGCTCAAAGACAGACATTTGATGTTTTATTTATACAGTTTTGCAAAAAATATACATACTTTTTTTTTGTAAATTACAAAGACATTTTTATATTATTACATAAACCTTTTTATAATAGTATTTGTATGTTATGATTTGTATTTGATGGATTTCAGTGTCATCCATCTTTCCCTGAGTTACAGCAGAATAATTGTCACAGGACATCATAGCATATTGATAGAGACCATATTTTTGCTGATGCCTGCACTGCCTGCACCATATAATTTGAAATACAGAGCCCAGTGGTCTGTGTTGACAGTGTCTTTATGGCCTGTAATAAAACATTAACATCTTTGTCAACCATTTCTTTTGACACCAAAATCTGGAGCATTGCTAAAACAACACTGAGCAGCAGCCCTTGTCATGCTTTAGTTGTTTAGCCACGGAAAGAATTGAGCTAACAACGCAAGAAGGTTATTTATCTTGGCTAGTCGCCGCCGCGGGCTGGGAATGGCAAAGCACTTAATGGCAAACAAGTGACATCTTTTTCAAATGATTCAACAGTCATCTAAAAACAGAGCTGACCAGAGGCCTGCAGCTACAGTTAGTGTCTAGTGTGACTTATAGCGTTATGTCAGTGGACACGCAGAGGGGCAAATACAGGCTTAGCATAAATTAAAGTCTCCAAAAATAACCAAATTCATGGAAAACAAACAGGGCAACAAGGACAAGCGTGTCCACATGTTATTTGCTCACTTTATACTGCAAATTAAAGCATTTAACTTTTTACCCCCAAATATGGAACTTAAGAATTATTCAAATATATGCCTCAAATTCATTTTGATGGTTTCTCAACATTTAACAGGGAAATTTACGCCTCTTTTAAAGACTGTATCCCTGGTCATTAAGTATTGTTTTAAAAGGTCCCATGTGAGTTTGCAGTGGTCTTGGATTGGTTTAAAGATTCTCTCATTCACCAAACTGAATATAACTACACTATATGATAATAATCATATATTGTATACAAAGTAATTGAAGTACACTGTGTATATGGGTTAAAATGTATGCTCCTGGGAAATGGCTGTCTGTGCAATCCCTTATTAATGGCTTTCCAATTTCTATGCATTTTAATAGCACACAATAATGGTTAATATGGTGAAAAATTAAAAGGGTCTTTTGGGCCAGTTGGTCCATTGCCTGCTGACACAATCTGCTACTGGGAGACAGAGCTGTCCATGACCCACTTTATGTTTTGAAACCACCATTGAGCCCAGCATGACCTACACACAGCAGAGCGGCATCTATCCAAAACGGACTATGTCACGTTTATACAGACCACACTTGCTGGTTTTGTTAAACCTTTAGTGGGGTTTACATTACACCTCTGTATCGAGGTCCAGCCTGGATCAATGACCACACATGGGGAGTGGGTCCTCAAATTCCTGCCATGAAGCATTTTGGCAGAGGGCTTTTGTTGTGACATCAGAAAAGAACCAGAGCAAGTAGTTGGAGTCTTTTAACCCAACAAAGTAACTGAGCTCAATAAATCAATTTTGTAAATGAATAGCAGGAACAGGATGAGTCAAAACATTTGTAGTTTCATTTGAAGATCAAGATAACAGTCCTTAGAGACTTACAAACGAAGGTTTAGAGACAGTTTCCAGTCCATCTACTGTTTTTCTTCACAGAATTATATTTGAAGTAATGTAAATCAGATATTTAATGTGTGCATATGATTCATTTTAGAACTGAAATATAGTATATAGAATCAGAAGTTGGGTGATTAAACAACCTACAGAAAGTAAAATCATATTTGTCGACAGCAAGGGTTAACTAATAATAAACACTCTACTCTTGCTACTTACTGAATGATTTCACAAGCACTTGATAATGGCTGAACAATTGTGGTATCTTAAAATACTATTGATGCGTTTCACTTATAAAATGTCAAAAAAAAACAAAAAAACATCCAGGCATAGATTGCAAAGCCCTTTGGCACCACAACTTCACAAAAATAACGGTGTGTCTATGAAATGCATGAGAAGTAGGGGCTCCTCCTGTCTATTTCCATTATGATAAATCTACTTCAGCATAATGGTCACTTTTCTGTCCAAGAATTGAATTGTTGAAGCCTGATGAACTCCACGGTCCTTGATTGTAGAGACAGAAGTATGTGGCCTGCTCCTCAGAGAACTCTGCACAGGAACCAGAAGAGCCAAGAAACTACGTCACAGGCCTCTCATCAGTAGTTTTATGTGATGCCATTTCTCTCTCTGACTCTTGGAAGCTCAAGCAGCAGAACAACTTAACACACTCAATGCTTCACATATCCACCCTGTCAGGTAAAGGTTTGTCTCTTCCATTAACCAAACCTGCCTCCTGTTAAATTAAATAGATAGGGGAAACTGCAATTATCATTTTATAAGTACACTGGATATAAGTATTTAACCTAATCATTGTACTTGTATGTAGATGCACTGGGGTGGATTGTAAGAGGCATTTGCTGATTATTACACTCTCATTCTCAGCTGTCTATTCATGGGGAGTGTATATGGAATCAACACTGCTCACAGACAGTATGAGTGATGGTTCTTAAACATCCCCTCACCTGTCATTACCTTTTATGTGAAGGTAAAGAGCCATGGCCAGTATTGACCCTCGGTGCCGGAGCGTACTGTTCAAACATGCTTTACTGCTTAGAGCTGCCAGTGTAATTTATGTGGTCAATTATAGTGTGATCATACTCAGCTTTGTACTACAAAATGCACACCTTTGAATTTGGGTTTCTGCATGTTATCCTTTCTGCTCCTCTGCGGTGGTTTGTTAAGTCCGGGCTGACTGTGCCACTGCTCACACTCTTGTCGAGGATCTGGGCAGAGGGCATTTTTTTCACAACAACTGATGTGAATCACAAGGGCTTTTTATGTGTGCCTTTCATCTTCTCCACAGAGTGAAATGTATTCCATTAGATTTCCACCACTTCCATCAGATTACATTAGATCACTGCACAGTCCTTTGCACTCACATTGTATATGGTATGAATAGTGTTTGGTGAGCTTTATATAATACAGTACAATACAATGAACAGCTGTGGCTTCAAGCATTCACTAAATCTGTAAATAGATGGGGTTTTTTCTTCTTTAGCCAGTTTTGCTTATTTCATTGTCATGACTTGCTTATTGAATAAATACTGTGAAAAACACGTAGTACCTCTAGAGTATATGTAAATATCACATTGCACTGACGCTAACTTCTTTAGTTTGGACATTCATTTACATAAAATCACTTGGGATGTCACAAATTAGGATAACTGCTCACTGTTGTCATGATAAGTGTGGTTGTAACAACATTAAAATGCATTTTGTTCAATAGAGCATCTTTCTCTTTTCTTCTTAAAAGTGGAAACCACTGATGGAACTGGAAAGCTTTATTCTAGATAGTGCTTTATAGTGTCAGAATAATATAGATGTTCTTTGGATATGTGCAAAATGTTTTCTTGTTTTTCTGCTGTAAGGGCTGCACTGTTGCTCTTATGGTGCATCATAAATGACAGATCACAGCTCCCCACTAAATGCATGAGCTGAAACTTTGCCACTAGATGTAGCAGAAGTATTCAGGTACCAGCCACAATGTTTTTGGACGTGTTTGGTGTTTTATACCAGATTCACAGTAAGGTGATACAAATGCAGAAAAAAGAAAACAGGTTATATTTGAACTACAAGGGTTATTTTCAGTTTGCTGTAATTGCACAACCTTCAACAATCTCAGAAAATATGAACACGCCTGTTTCTATTTGGGTTGTGTTGTTTGTATTGTACTCATGCTTTGTGTCACAAGTTGTCATGTGTGGAAATAGAAAACAGACATGGCCTCTACATGTTACATGTTTCGACTTGACTGGCCTGTTCCCTCTGGCTCACTCTGTGCCCTGTGTTCAGCCTGCATTATTCACTCGATGCCAGATTGCACTAAGACAGTGGGGGTGGCAGACTAAAGGTTAGTGCACTGATTGTGCCATATTTTCTTCCTTTCAAATCACCAGCTTCTGCTCTTCAAATGTAACAATCACCGGGAGGGTGGGATAGAGACGCCGACATTTGACCTGATTCTGCGCAGATCTATGACTGTTAGCTTGGTGCTTGGTTTTTTACGCGCCACGTGTAACTTAAAGTGACACTTGCCCCAAGCTCCCTTGGAGGCACAGAGCTTGGTCGGCGCTCTGAAACCACATATGACAAGAGTGGGGAAGGGAGCAGGAGAGCGAGCTAGCCAGGGTAAGGGCCGTTTGTCAAGGAACAAGCAGGGAATGGCAGGAGGGTGAAGGGAAGGAAATAAAAAGAACTAGTCTCAGTCTCACTTGCTCTTACTTATTCTGTAGGTCGACTGTCTGTCCTTGTTCCGTGAGCTGGTGATTGTTGTGCTCATTTCTTTCCTTAACCTTGGATAGTTAACTCTGAAAGAACAGCATCAGAAGAAAAGGTAAGGTCACAACAAAATAAAATAAGCAGTTGCTTTAGAGAGTGATAATGTATTTTCTATGAGAACTCAGAGAACAGCAATAGTAACAGCACTCATGCCATAAATGCCATAGTCTGGCCCGTCATCTTCTATCGTTCTTTTTCTATTCTAAAAGAATTAGTAGTTGGATTTCCAGGGGGTAGTACCAATGGATAATTAATATCAACTTGATTTTACTTACTTAATATTAAGTAAGTAGACACACTGTCCTGTAAGTCTGGCAGAACAGATTGCTGGACAAGTCTTGCCCCGTTCACTGTAGAAAATACAAAGATGTAACTATGTGGAGTTAGCCATGAGAGCTTTAAAATGTCTCTTGTTGATCCATTGGTTCTTGATGAGATCTCTCAGATTCAATCACAACATTCCCAGAAAAAGTTCTTAGATCTTTGGAAATGTGAGTGTCCACAGTGCACCCAGAATAACCATCAATACTAACTTTCAGTTCAAGTAACTAAGCAAATAAAGAACTTGATAGTTGTATTATTAGATTGTCTTCTGCAACTCCTTGTGAATCATGTTGACCTAATGGGGTTATTTTCTTCAGCCATTGTCTCACATCATTCACTGGATCATTCAGTGCAGAATACTTGTCTGTATTTCATTGTCATCCTTGTCATTTTAAATGGAACATGTCTTGACACAATTGCACATTGTTGCATATTGTTGCTCTGCTGCGCTACAAGAGCATTACATAATAAAGGCCATTATTGCCATAGGCTCCATAGTGTTCCAGGATGTCACACTGACTGACAGTGCTCAAGATAGAAATCACCAGTTTCACTTCACTGACTTTCAGAGATGTATGTATCAATAATTAAGAGATGTAAAAGATTAAAGTCAAAATCATTGAAAAAAGGCTGAGAAATATCTTCAATTGAGAGACAAAACAAAAAAACAAAAACAAAACAATGCTTTTTTAAATATATATAGCATATTTCAAATGCACACCAATTTTAAGGAGGAAGAGGTATGTGTTCAGCAGGTTCATGTCCCAAAGAAATATCGACCATAATGTCTGCTGTTCAGTGGAAAGATGTTTATGAAATGGTGGCATGTTCAGTGTAAATATCAACTGAAAACAGTCTGTTTTCTTGGTACTTTGCAGACTTTCATCTCTAAACCCTGTGATCTTCCCTTATTGCTGCAGTGCATTTGAGACAAACATCACTATCCATTTTAGACTTACAAAACTGCATGGAAATATTGTTTCTCCACAAACACACACTGTATATTCTATACAAGTCGTGAGAGTGGGTTTGGGATTTTCTCACTGCAGTTACTGATTGTGAGGTAGTGTGAGGATATGAAATACCTGAATTTGCACACTTTACAAACCCCAAACAGCCAGTAATTGTTGCAGTTAATCATCATTTGGGAGGACTTTACATGCTTCAGTAGCTGTTGAAATGAGTACAAGATGAAAAAGTAAGCTCTTAAATGTATACAATTGAAGTGTGCTCAGGCCAACATGCTTTACAGCCCTTCAAGGACGAGTCGCCTGGAGGGGTGTGCATTTTCTCTGCTCTTACTACACAGTGTGCATCATTTGTCAGGCTCGTATCATTACCCAACAGCACCTCTTTGTGTGTGTGCTGGACCGTCTTCTTCTTATTCACACTGTCAGTGTGTCTGATACCACCTCTTATAAAGCCACCCTTGTTGTGTGTACTGGAGATTGATGCTGGTCCATGATTTCCTTCTTTCTCACTAGGCTTTCCATGTCAGCCTTGAAGATGTCTTTAAGTAAGAGCTCTCTGTCTGAATGAGTGACAGCACAGAGTGAAGCAGAAAGTGGCTTCTTTAATGCTTGTCCCTTTCTAACAAGGACACTGCTCTGTTCTGAACAAGATGAAAGCCTTCTGTGTAATAAACATATTGAAATAATATAAATGTAGGCTCTGCTAATGTCTTTGGCCAGTTTTACCAGTAGATGCTCTTTATTTTTTTATCAAAATTATTTAATTTCATGTTCTTATTTCCTCATGAAATACCAAAAACACCACTCAGGGGCTCTTTGTTACCTTTTTATGTTTAAGATGCCTTGTATTTCATTTACAAGTGAATGTAAATTTTTATCCAAAATTGTACTTCAAAGAGTGGTTTAGGTTTTGGCTTCTCTCAAAATAAAGTATGTGGTACAGATTTATGTATTATGATTTTTTTGTGTAATGGCCTTTTGAAAAAATGTATTGATATTAAATTAAAATGTATTGTGGTTTGCTTGATGAGTTGCTAAAATGTGTATACAGCTCATGTAATTTACAGGAGTCTCTACCATGGCACTGGAGTGGGTGAAAAAGATGACTTTATCCACAGTATAAGCATGTTGACATGAATAATGACATGACCATTAGGTTTGAATTAGCTGACACACATATATATAAATGCATATATATGAGTACTCTCTTTCTGAAGCTGTTGGCAGCAGGAGAGGCTGCCAGCGCCATTAATAGACTGTTAATATGTTGATCTGCCCATATCCACAAGGCAAATCCCTGCCAGAACAAATATGCATCAAATACCAAGACTGATACAACCCTCAAATGGCATTTTTACTAAAGTCATTTATATTGAAAGTAAAATAAATGAGACGATTTAATGCAGGAAAGCTTAAAATAGGATAAAACCTACATTATGCTCAAGGCTGTAAAACCCTCCTCTGTCTGTACCTTGTTTGTTTTCTCTGCGCTCTCAGGGAATAAAACATATCTTGGTGTCAATGAAGCTTGTCATAAAAATG
Organism: Rhyacichthys aspro; assembly: GCA_036850595.1. Taxonomy (NCBI): domain Eukaryota; kingdom Metazoa; phylum Chordata; class Actinopteri; order Gobiiformes; family Rhyacichthyidae; genus Rhyacichthys; species Rhyacichthys aspro. Next base: position 6,834,087 of record CM072150.1, on the reverse strand, counting down.
TAAATTGGATTTGGGAATTTAATTTCCATTTCATAAATTATCTGATGTCTCCACATAATACTGTAAGCCATAGAGAATTGGGAGCATAAAATAAGGCAAAAACAGGGAACAGCTAAATCTGGTATTGTACAGAATATAGGGTACGTAGACCAGAGAGCACATCTGGTGTCAGCGGAGGGCCACCAACCCATTTGAGGCGCTCTAAATTCACTGTGTTCCTACACAAGTTGCAGTGCTCCAGGGAACAAAGACAATAAAAATTCATCTTAATCTGGAGAATTCTTGCCGGCAGCCTCCCACTCCCAGCCCTGTGGGGGACAATAATTAATCAAGCCAGCATTAAGTAGGTGGTACGCCAGGGTAATAGATCAATTGACAAGCTGATGATAAGAATCGATGGAAGAGATAACCTTGGCTGAGGTGCAAACTCTGGAGGATGGGAGGGGAATGGACGGAGGGTGGCTCAAACTATTTGCTGTGTGCTCTTCATTTTAGAAAACAAAATGTGTTTACAATATTTGATAAAACAGCTGCCAAAGACCCAGAGTTGTTCACTCCCAAAAATGTGCTCCAGACAATTTCTATTAAAAGTGGTAGATGGGATTTTATGAAGAGAGTGGGAGTTGAGCCTTGTCTATTCTTACCCCATTGTCCCTGATTCAAACCTGTTCTCAGCTGTGACCCATGGAATGGTTTAGTTAACAAGTATAAAATGTAGAAAGAAGAGAGGAATCATTTTGACTGTGGTTTTAAACAAGTATTACACAGTAGTGTGTAGGTTGATTCTGGACTCTTTAGTCGAGTCGTGTGTAAGCAAACAACGCTGGAGGTACTTTCTGAATCGACAGATACTGACATAAATGTCTCCAACGCAAAATGAAAAAAAAAAAAACCACCATGCTATTGATTTTTGGATTATTGAATTATTACAACTACGGGCAAAAGAAAATATAGTGCAACAGTTCATGAACTGTTATAAATCTAAGAAAAAAAATTACCAATTCCAAACATTGTTTGTTTGTTGTCCATTGTTTTATCCACATCAAGTGGAGACAGTTCAGTAAAACATTAGTATCAGGTGGAAATCTTGTCAGTCAAAAGGATTCAATGTAGAATGCTCAGAAACTTTGCAACATGTTTTTGTTTTATTGTTTATTCCAACCATTATCACATATGAATAAGTGCTGGTGAATGTTGAGGTAATGGGTTAGTCCCTATTGTTGGACCATACAGCCTCACAAATCTGATATTAGCTACTGTCTATCTTACTGTAGAAAAGTGTAACCTCACTTGTTTCCAACACAAATACTGCAACAGTAATAATCATGAATATGAAAATGTAAAAAATGTGAAGGAGGAGGGATTTTTTTATACCACAATTTTTTTTACACTTAATAAAGTGTAAATAAATCAAGTGCATCAGGAAAGACTCAAGGTCTTTTTAGACTTTAGTATGACAGAGTAGTCTCTCCAGACTCTCGGGTGACCGTGTGTCAACACTATGCTATCTCGAGGCGTAGTGTATCTAAATCCAACCCCAGGAGAAACACTGCATTATTATTATGCAATGCTATTTTTATTTTTCACATTTACATTGTGTGCCACATTTTATTTGCTGTAAACACTCACAAAAGTAAAAAAAAAAAAAAAAAAAAATTAACTACCTGTGCTTTATTGACATTAACTTTCCTTTTCTATTAGATGGCTACAGTTGTCTTTTGTCCAGGGCTTCCACACATTCTAAATTTGGAAATTTGGAGAAAAAAATCTCTGGTGTGGCCCACTCTTGTTTTTACTTTTTCTCCTCTCTTGACTCTCAGGGTTTGTAAGTAACAGTCAAGTCTAGAGCCTGTACAGAGGTAATAATACAGAAGTTTCTTTCACATCATTTTCATAATTTTCTCATCTTTAATTAAAGGCAGTATAATGCAGGATTTCTTGGTAAATGTTTGTGAACAATCCTGGCTTTGAACACCTGCCTAACCTTAACTGTAGCCTATTTTACTTTTGTCTTTGAGCTGCTATTGGCTAAGTTTCACAATCAGAAATTCCATTCTGATGTTAAGAAAAAAGTAAAGTGACGATGGTGGGCAGGGGGCAGTGGATTTTCATGTATGTTATGCCCACAACGTTGAACCAAGGTCTGGTGTTGCCAAAGTTTGGACTTTTAGACTCAATCCAGGAAGAGACAGACAATAAAACACTCAAAGAACAGTGAACGGAGGAGGGAAAGGTTTGTAAATGAATATCGGCCGGTGTTGGGGAATATCTGAGCTGCCCTTAGATCTGAGAGGAGCCACATGAAAAAAAAAAAAAAGACAGCTTCTCTGGCCTAAAATTTTCTGAATGTTTTAGGCCAGAGAAGCTTATTTACCTTTGATACAGGCCCGGAGTAAAGTTGAACACACAAGTCTGGCTATACTTCCATAGGAATAAGATTATAAAGACTTGCAGGATGGAGCCATAACAAGGAAAAAATGCATAGTTTACACAGTTGAGGTAAGGCTTTGAGTCAAGTTATTTGTGCGAGAGCCGACCTGACCAGTGACAACTTTACAATTAGGCCATAAGTGAAGTGAAGACCAACACTTCTCCATTAGGTTGAGTTAAAGAATACAGTAGTCCCTCGCTATAAGGCGGTTCGCCTTTCGCGGTCTCGCTGTTTCGCAGATTTTTTTTAGTGTAATTTTGCATGCTTTTTTTTTTTTTTTTTTTACAGCGTATGAACGTGCATTGTTCTGCGTCCTGATTGGCTAAGGGAGAACTCACGCATTGTGTTCTGCGTCCTGATTGGCTAAGGGACTGTAGACCATTGTCAATAAATCTCCTCCGTGCCGTCTCTCCTGTACAGTACAGAATTTCGGCCAAATTTACATAAATGTTCGATCGCTAACAGTGTGACTCTGAAGTGCTGTATGTTTGCAAGTTTTCTTCCAACAAAACCCACAATGTCGACGAAACGTTCTGCACCGACAAAGGCACCTGTGGTCGCACCCAAAAGGCAGAGGAAGATGCTAAGGTTTGAACTTTGAGAGTGTTTAAACAAGAGAGAAATGTGAGAAAATGTTAATGCCTGTCTGAGAAAAGTGTATACAGTGTGTGGTGAGGGGTTTTACAGCCTTAAAACATATATAATAATTGTAAAAAATAAAGCTACTAGTTCGTGGATTTCGCCTATTGTGGGTTCTTTTTGGAACGTAACCCCCGCGATAAACGAGGGACCACTGTACCTAAATCACACAGATTATGTTGTTGAATGTTTTGTGGCTACACTGCTGCAGATGCCTCCTTTGCAGCCAACTGTTTCCTAATTAGTATCATGGCAATTTAAAACGTGTCTAAAACAGTGCAGTTGAAGTTTTAGCTGTTTTTTTTAATACTACAGGGATAATAACATGTCTCTATAGGCCCTACTCCAGTCTGATTATTATATTTCTTTGGTTAAACTGTAAAATGAGCCGCTGAAGAGACAACACATTCAACACACTAAAAGCCGTCTAACTGTTGTGTTAAACCAGAAGTTAGCAAACCAAACAAATACAACGCAACAACTGATGAATTCTTAGTGCAGAACTTGGTGCGTGTATTGATAAATTGGATTATTAAATTATCAAAAAATACAAAATTCAAACTAATACAACTGCAACTTTAAGTGTTAATACAGCATAAATGTTATGTTTTGAGGAGGAGGTGGAACTTCTTTTCTTCCGTATATTGTTATTATCACCTCAGGAAATATCAGTCGTCCTTGGTTCACCCACACAGGTGAATGTTCGCGCGGATGCATAGAAGAAGAAACCGATGCAACCATTCTAATAACTTCATAAATTCTACAATTTCCTCTCAAGGTAAATTACCATGGGTTCATTTTCACGTAAATAAGAGGAGTGATCAACAACAGCCAGTCAGGATGTGGTTAATGTAATGGGAAAGCTAAGGACGGTCAAAACCAAGAAAAAATGGAAATCATCCCCGATGTTTGCGAGGGGGCCACTGATGGGCTTTAAATGCCTACATTGACAGACTACATCAATTTTGCGTCGACTCCCACGTCTCCTGCAAACGTGTTTTTTAAAGTACTATTAAATCAACATAAACAAGCCTGCAGGGAAGAGAATATAAAGATGGTGGAAAGTGCAGTGGGGGCTGTCAAGGAAAAGACTAGTGGGTAAAGACAATTAGGGTGCAATGTGATGGATTTGGTAAAGCAGTGGATTTGAGTGGGTGTAAAGAAGATGGTTCTTTGCACCTATTCTTCATTAGGCTTGACACCTGTACTTCTTGTCTGTACCCGATGCAACTCAAGACAGTAGACGGATGTGAGCAGCTGTCCAACTTTGAGTGATCATCAAGGCCCCCTGGATGTGCAAATGTCGGAAAATGCATTTTCACTAAAAGTTGCTGTGCCGGCATTAGGGTTGTAAAGTGGTTGCGTCTTTATGCCACGACAGGAGGTGGTAAAAGAGGCAGTGCAGAGGTGAGAGGGGTTCAGACAGCTGGAGCTTTTTATGGCACAGTGTAAAAATATGTGTGTGAAGTAAATGCAAACAATAATATCAGACACCACATTTCTGTTTATTTAAATTAAATAAATGAAACGTATGCTTTTTGGTTTTGATTTTTTTTTAAGCTTAGCATGTATATAATACTGTATTTAACCAGAGGTAAAAGTGGGCTTTGTTATTTTCCTTTTGAAATGTTTATCATAAGAACTAAACCTCATTCATTATAAAAAGTGTTGTTACTTTTTTTTTCAATTCAAATTTTTGCACATGGATACCTTTTATAACATATAGCTCTACCTATTTACATAATGTGTTTCAATGAAAAAAAAAAAAAAAAAAGATTAGAAAGGCATTCTAAATCCACACATCTGCAAACTTTGAATACAGATGAGAAGGTTGCCTGCTTTGCTGTTGTCTAAATTGTCAGTTTCCTCCGTGAAAAACAATGATGTTCCAGTCTGTCCCAGTAAGCTATTGGACGCTAGCTGCATGCAACAAGTAGAACAACAAAATGCTGCATTTTGTGCTTTATAACAATATCTTATTAGTATCACGCGTATAGAGCCAAACTGAGGCTGAGTTTATCATCACGGCTCCAGAAAAGGCTAGTTTTAGAGTTTCCTGTTTTGGAGCTGACCTCAAAATGAGATTTAAATCTGCCCCAGCCTCCATCCTTTGACCTTTACGTGCAGAACCTGTTGCATTCATTCACCTGCTGCTTTGAATCTGTGGTTTGTGTCAAGATAAAAGAAGTCAAACCGATCTTAAACCTGGTGGACAATAGTAGAGTGAAGGGAAGAAATTGAGAGAAGTGTATGTATGAGTGCGGTCGTTCTATTTCTTTGCTACAGCAGGTCACGGTGTGCTGCACTGAGACATGCACTAGAAGCCTTTTTAAAACCCAGTGTTTTTAATATGCACCTGCGAATGTGTCCGAAAAAAAGGGAAAAAAAAAACATGCTTAAACCTAATTCTTTTTGGTTGGTACTAATATTTCAAAGGAACACTCAGAGGCTGTGAAAGAAGTAAAAACTCTTGAAGCTTGTATTCAGGGGTCTAAAACATTCAGCGTAAGAATGGGTGAATTTGAATCAACAAATCCATTTATGCTCTTTTGAGTTTCCACTACAAGGCCTTGTCCTTTGAGGCCTCTTCTCCTCCTTCTCCTTCTGCTCACACTGTTTTGTAGCTCCCACTAAACACTCCAAATTAGTTTGCCTGGCAAAGAGCGCACATTCATCAACGAGTCTTGCTGAAACGTGCTGCGCTTTCGGGAGTGAATAATGCCAAAGCGATGATGCTGTAAGTGGATTTTCTGCCTGCTCCCCTGCATGCAAGTCACATCAGAGAAGCCATTCGAAGTGTTTAGTCTTGGAAACATTAATCCCTATAATTTCAGGTCTGGCGTTGCCTTCTCTGTCAGGTACATTAGGGCTTGGACTGGCGAAGCAGTAAAACAGCGGGGAAGCCGCCGTGTTGTCCGTTAGTAATTAGAATGCCATGTGTTCATCCTCATGAGGTGAAACAGCGCTTGTTAAATGAAGGCCTGTCACACTTTAATTGTCTCCACTGAGAAAAAAGGAGGAGAGTGGCAGCTCCGGAAAGCTGCTGAAAGGTAAGAAAACAGAGAGACAGTGGAGGCATTTGCGCTGCCAATGCAGGAAGTTACAATAGTTTTTTTTCCAAGTGTGTTCAAAAATATCTCTATCCACGCTCTTCCGAGTCCGACAGACCACTTGGTGATGATCAACTATACACTGACAATCTGTGTATGCTGTCTTACCTCACCAAAATAAACTGTAGGCTATAGGTTGAAAATTTGCAAGTGGTTTTTGAAGCGGTTTTATGGTTTATGACCCTATTGTTGATTTGTACATGCTAATTACACATAACAACAGTGAGCATGTGCAAAATGAAGAGAAGAGACTGTGGTTAAAACATAAATAAGTAGAAATAGAATAAAAAATAGTATGCTCTGTTTTACTCCGAATGTGACACGTGGAGTTGCTGAAACTCCTTACATGACCTAAAACTCATTAACTGCTATTTTATATTGAAGGTCACCCCAGAAAAGAGGTTAAAGAACAAAAAATATTAAGTATATATACATTTGACAAAGTATGGATTAATCTGCCACAAGGTCTGTAGAATATGACTTGGAGGTTGGCTACAAATGTCCGTTTTCATATTCTACTCTGTGCCTCAAAGCCAAACTTAAGTAAAGAAACTGAAAGTTGGAGGAGCTCCAAGTCTTGTTCAACATGGATTAATGAGTGCTTCTTTGACTTCATGAGCATTAAACAGAAGTAGCACTGCATTTTTTTTCAACAACCCAAGGATCTTGTGTGGGCTATAGCAGGGAACCAGAGAGCTGATGAAGTGGGGTTAAGGTCTGCAGAGTGAAGGATGATAATGGAGTGGCATGACAGTGTGTATGTCTTTATTTCCCCTTTAATGAAGTTTTAAAAAATGAAACCTATCCTTGCCACCTGAGTGTACCTTGAGCTGTCTGTTATTAAGTAGTGAGTGTGCACCAAAGGCCTTGAGGAATTTGATCATAAATTAAATCTATACACAGTATCCCTCATCGAGTACTTTGCTGATAATACATTTTTTTAAACACAATTGCAGCATTACCTTTCTCTCTGTCCTTTTTTAATGGCAGGGCACAAAAACTATCTGACCTTCCATTAACAAATGAATGAGGAAGTGAGGGACTGTGAAGACTATACCTCACAGCCTTACCTTACCCTGGGGCCCTTCTCTATGGAGTTCTCCTCGTGTAGCTGGAGAGTAAGTCCCAAAATCAGTGCAATGCTGATACATGGAAGAAATAACTAGAACTAGAACACGTTATTATCTTTGAATATTTAATATGTTTTACAGTAATCTCGGGGAGGAAACACCCACATTGATTCTGCAGGACTTAATGTAGCCACAGAGAAGAGAACAAACAGGAGTCTTGATTACATGTAATTTGTCGTTAGGTTTTTATGTGTCAGTTTAGACACTAAAAATCAGGCACTTTTGTTTTTTACCATTTGAACCACTAAGCTTAGAAATCTGGGGGCTAAACCTGTCAGTTTGTGCAATTCTTACTGCAGCTAAACTCTTTCTGCTGTTTACATCTTTATTGTTTTGTTGTTCCCTTTAAAATCACACTAATAAGGAATGTGTGACTCATTTTGTCTTTTCCCACTAATTAATGTTTGCACAAAGCCTTTGTTTGAGCAGTGGTTTGAGAGAGAAGGAGTGTGAAATTGACACTACATGACTAATCTTTATAAACATGAAGAAAGCTGTGCTGCTCAGCACTTCATGAAGTGGCTTATATTAACAGGTGTGAAACCTTTTTTTCCTGTCTGTTACTACACTATTAACCTAAATTTAACAGTCATTCCCCAGATAAATGTATGGATAAATGTAATTAAACACATATATTGAGCGGAACAAATGGCATGGAGTGAAAAAAAAAAATATATATATATATTTTTTTAAGGTACTACTTTCTATGGGAGTCATTGTGTTGAGGAAAATGATCAAAAATGAGCTTTTTGTTGAAAAGTTGCCTTTGTCTGCTAAGTTGAAAGCTAATGGATATGAAACTGCCTTTTCAGTGTGTAATACACAGTGGCCAAATTAAAAATCTGATATTATTTATTTATATAAAACTATGTTCAAACTATTTAAGGTGAGTCTTGAACCTATCTTTTGTTCTCCTCTATACATATAGTATTGTTATATTAAAAATTAAACTACCGTATTTTCCTATAGAGCGCACCCACTAAAATTTAAAAGAAATATATATTTTGTCACATATAAGCCGCACCGGACTATAAGCCACCGATATCCAGGCTGAGAAATAAGATTTACATAGAAAGATTTTGTACCATAAGTGTTTATTCATTTACCTGAACTGATTGTTTCCGAACAGTGCCTGTAACACGGCAGTAAAAGTGCTGATCAAACAAAACAGAAAAGTCATTGATGGTTTTATTCATCTTCCTCCTGTGCACTAAAACCAAGTTGCTTTATTTTTCTTCCTCCTGCGTACTGAAACCACTGAACACCAAACCACTGTCACTTTTTCTTCCTGCGCACTGTTAACTACGTACTATTAAAGTCGCTTCATTCTCCCGTGCACTGAAACCACAAGTCACTATTCATCTTCCTCCTGAGCATTGAAACTACTGAACACCAAACCACTGTCACTTCATTTGTTTTCCATTATGAGGGGGTGAGGGTGTAAAAATATTACCGTATTTTGCTGTTGTGCGTCTTGGGTTGCATATGCTAAGAATAAAAACGGGTGCTTTCTTGTTTGTACTGACTACCGCTGCCTGTCTCGTTTTTGCACTTTTTGCTAGAGCGCCCCCCTGAGGGCTGAAGAAAAATTCACAGAAAAGCCGCATCTCTGTATAAGCCGCATGGTTCAAAGCGTGGGAAAAAAGTAGTGGCTTATAGTCAGGTACATGAATTCTCTTGAGTGTAAATGTTCTAAGTATGTAGGCGGAGTTTGCTTTGCTTTAAGCAACAATAACTTTCTTACTGATAAAGGGCAATATGAATGCAAACCTCTCCTTAAATGTCAGAACCTTTCTCTCTAGCATCATCCTCCATTACTCTGAGAATATAAGCCCTTACAGATGTAGCAGTAATGCAGCCGCACTTCATTTGGCCTGTTTAAAGCTGAGTTCTCTGCCTCAAGGTTCTTTGATGATGGTCTTCTTTATATAAGTAAAACACTAATTGGCATTACTAACAACTCTAGCCTAGTTTGGAGGAGTGTCACTCTAATAAGGTCGAACACATTTATGGCTCCAAGATGTGTCTGAATGTGGTTTTGTTTGATAATGACTGCCCATTACAGAATTGTGTTGGCCGAGTGATGATGTTACATGCATTTTATAAAGACCCTATGATACACCCCCAGGGATCTGAGGAGGTGTATAGCAGATGGACAGTCTTCAAGAAAGGACAGAGTAGACTGACCTTTGATATGTTAAAAAAAACATTCTAATTTTACACTAAATATAAAAAATGATCTAAATAGAAAGAGGAGGTTTCTGGTCACTAGTGATGTGCAAACGCTCATCCAAAACTGTGATGTTTATATGTTTGTGTCAAGGGCTATGTTTTTTCCCCTTCTGCCTTTTGTTTAGTTAAATCCGGTGTGCGTGCAGAGCTGCGGATGTGTATTGTGTGCAACAGTGGCTGAGAAAAACAATGCAGCAATTGTCTTCCTTTCTGCTCGTCCCATGTGGATGCATTCATTCCTAAGCTGTGACTTTCCTCTGGCTGTGGCTCATGGGCTTAAATCCACAGGAGCCTACAGGGCCACTGCCTTATTTCACCTGAAGCCTCGCCTTACCCCTGAAGACTCATGTCCTCCATTTGTCATTGGAAAACATGCAGAAAAGAACTGCTGTGTGACAAAGTGCCAGTTGTGGGACTAAACAGGACAAAAACCCTGCAGATTTACAAGAGAGACCTGTCAAGCTAAATAAAAAGCGTAGCCAGAACTGATTTAAGTAACCAAAGAATTTAACAGAAAAAAAACTTAGTAACATTTTCTTGGCAGATTTCTTGTTGTCACTGACATAAAGCCAATTGAAAATACACAGTAGTTTTTAATCATGTATTTATTTTGTAGGCCTCTCAGCCAATGAGTTTTCAACCAGGGTATGATTAAATGGAAAAGAGGCACTGTTACTTTAGTATGCATTTATAATGGACAAAACAAGTGTATGTGGTACATTATTATGCATATACTACACTGCAATCCAACACACTTTGATTTATTGGATGTACATGCTGAAAAGAATAACCTCATGTAGGCATGCCGTAGTGAAGTGATATTTACGACACAGATTTACTCAGATCCATTATGAATCTATTGACCCCTATTGTGTCACACAGCCCTGGTGGAATCCAGGCTTTCTGAAAACAATGTTTAAATACCCATGCTCAATGGGAATGTTGATGAATGGCCTGTCCCCTGCTCAGTAAGGTGACAGGGAGGAGGGAGGGCGCGGTGGCGAAGAAGGAGCTACACAGATCCTGATGAAATTACACAATGGATTGATTGATCTTTCTGGATGCACGTTGCCACCAAGAGATGCAGTTAAAACTGATGCATCTAGATTAGTGTCAGAGGAGCCGCTGAAGGACAATGAAATCCACTGTCAGGAGACGTGACCTTCTCGGAGAATGAAGCCAGCGCGCACCAGGCCACACTTCATGGCAGTAAACCAAGTACGCCAGGAAATTGTCACTGCCAAGAGAAAATACAAATGTGAGACAATACGAGGCAGGGATGAAATTGCAGATGTTTCAATTCATATTCATTAGCATGGCTTTCCATTATGGAGAGGAAATGAATGGTTGGAAGACAACAGAGAAGCTCACATGGTGAGCTACAGGCTGTGCGCTTAAGCTGCTGGATGAGAATTTGCAAAAACTGCAGATAAATAATAAATTGTTTTAACTGTTACAAAATACCAATTGTTTTCCAGTGTTGGAGTCTACTTCCCAACTCAAAGTTTTTGCTGCAGTGTGCTCCAGCTTTATAAAATACATGTTTCCTTGCTGTAGAAGGGCATTAAACACTGGATTTTTTTTAAGATGGGAAATATTGTAATGACAAACAGTTGAATCAGATGAACAGTTTCTCTGCCCGAGTTTTCTGCAAAAAACAAAAACACAAACTGAAGGCTGCATGGTAAAAGTCACTGAAATCATATTTTATACTGTAAAAGCACCGAAGCATGGCATACCACAATAGTTTGTCAATGTATGTTTTGGTTTTATCCGTCAAAGATCAGAAATCTCACTTTAATAAGTAAACAAATCCATGTGTAATTACTGTGACCTAATATTCATTTGCAAAGGGAAGAGTGAACGGTGCAAAATCTACATCTGGATGGCTAATTGTTTCTGTGTGTTGATGTGATTATGTCCCATTTACTGGTTTTAGTTTGCACCCTCATCATAATGAATGGGAAAGACTCCACCAGTGTTATCAGAATGCACACACAGTTATTGATGACCTTATGCGGAAGGGTGTGTGCTGCTGAATCTCTTGCTTTCTAAAACTGTCTCTGTTGCCATAAAATATTACAAGGACCTGAGACCAAACATTACTCACTGACACAATGTGTGAAATATACAGGATTTTATAGCATCATATCTCTAATGTATCCATGAGATCAAGTAGGTGTGTATGAAATACTTCACATATATAGGTTTTGAATGGCTGAAGCACATATTTAACATTTATGACATTTTTGGATTTGACAGCCATAGTACAGTATTTGTTTTTGATGCAGGACCAGGATCAAATTATGATGGGACATGGCTGGATTAGTTTGTACAGTTATTTAAACCAGTTGTAACATGACTGAACGTTGTTTCATAAAACTGTGGGTCAGAGTTTAAAGCAATGTGTCACCTTCATCTAGAGCAGAGCCACCCCATCCCACCCCATTTGGCTCAAATAGTTTTGATTGGTCAGACTGTATTGAGTTCGGTGGAAAACACGTTCAATGGGAGGGTTTCCAGACCCACTTCACTTCACTAAGAATGAATGGGTCTGGTTGGACATATTATTTGCCAACATGGCTTATTTAATTGTTTCCTAACAACAAAAAATTAGGGAAAGTATGAACTATAATGCTAGGTTTGATAGATTAGCACCACTATCTCAGTATCAGAGCCACACAACAGATGCATCTCACATTGTGAGATAGAAAAAGCTGACAGAATCCTCTGAAACTGAAGCACTTTAGTATTCTGTCTGTCTGTGGTTTGTTCCCAAAGCTTTAATAAGGTGCATTTTCCTCAGTGTGTTGCTACTTTATATTCTCTTATTTCTACACTCGTTCTTTTTAACATACGACATACTTGCAGAATTACCTTTATCTGTATCAGACTGCTTTCTGGGAAATCAAACATGCCTCTGAAACAAATTAGCAACACAATAATGTCAGAATGATATTAAAATGATATTGACTGTGGGAGATACAGATAATATAAAGCAGTGCTGTTGGTTCCTGGAGCTATTCCTGTAAAGCTCTGTCGTCTAATAACAGCATTATCCAAGCTTCCAAAAATCAGCAAGATAGTGATGCAACATATCTTAAAGTCCCTCCAGTAGAACTAGTCCACCGTGCACGCTGGCATTGAATTTAGATTATTACAAACCCAGCGTATGCAGAGGAAACCTTAGATCACCTGCATGGGCCCAGCTCTACATGTCTCTTTGATGATTCATTCAACAGAGCCAAGGACAGCTTTGACATGAGATATGAATAGTTGTGTAACAGTACGGACAATGATGATGTTCTATTCACTAATGCACTTTTCACTAAACGCTTGCTGTGACTGAGCTTAATGGATTTGAAAAGTCAGGTTGTGTGGAAGTGTAACTTGGTGATAACAGTCACATATACAATTGTAGTACAATTACAAAGCAGAACAGGCTGGCCATGAATTAAATCGGCAGTGTTGCAGACCACTGAGCAACAGTAGTTTAAAACAGGATAAAGTGCTGCTGGAACAGGTTCTAAGGTTCAGTCCTTGTTGAGAATACTTTGTGATCAAACATCGTAGATGACTGACAGCTCTTCTAAAGTTTCAGGGAGCCCCAAGCACTTGAGTCTTCTGGTGTAAGAATACAAAAGGAAAAATAATTCTCAAAATAATGTTTTACCACAAGATAATATGATGTGAAATTGTCTGATGTTGCATGTGGGTGCATATCCATTTGTTAAGGTTTATTTGGTGTTATACAACAGTAAAATAAGCAGCCAGATGAATATTTTAATGGTTAGATTTAATGTTGTTTGACAAGTGTCTGTGTTGAAGATCATAATTGTTTACACACTCAGTGCCTGTTATTGTCCAGTCCTCTACAACGACAAACAAAGTACTGTTCCTGTTGGTGCTGTCACTTATTATGAGATTTATTATGTGTTGCTGTGTAGAAGCGATGCCGCATTGTGCAGAGGCATATGTTTGTGTACCTTCTCTTTTAATTGTTCAGTTTTGAATGTGCTCTGATGTTGTCACAACTTATTTTTGTGACCAGTCTGACTTTTTATGTCATATTTGGACTTTTCCCATTCAATTTAAGAGTTGACATTTTTCTTTTTATTGTAGATTGTTTTTAGTGCTGAGGTGGCTGCAGCTATAGTGTTTTTATAGTATTATAGTTTTCAGTTAACTGTGGTCAGATATGAAATTTATTGTGTTTCTAGTACAATTCAATCAAGAATCTCCTGAAGTGCAGGTTGAATATCTGCCTTGTGCAGTCCTTAAATCCACTGTATCTCTAGAAAGCACACAAGTACAACCATTTGCACAAGCCTTAGCATGGAATGAAAGCAGTGCGTGTTCGAAAACCCATATGGCGGTAGATAAGGGCCTTACCAGCATTGCTTTAATTCTCAGGGCTTACCTATCAGTTCTGTTTGAAGCGTGCCATTTGACGCGTACTTGATAATCCTTCATTCAACATTAGCCGGTGTTTTTACAAGTGTTCTCCCTGTTCCCCTCTCGCTTCCCTTGAACACTGCATTGCTCATTTTCACTCAGATCCAAAGGCTGATGTCTGCCACTGATAAAGCCTGATCCTTGGTAATTACACAGGGTAAAGGAATTGGATGTGGCTCTAAACTATGATTTCTACTTCGCTTTGTCCTCCAGGCTGTGCCTTCTGTGGTGATGTGACTCATTACAATGCCCGATGCAGATCTTCTTTTGTCTTAAGCAGCACTGTAATCAACACTTTTACATTTTACAGCTATCCATGAGTCCGTGTGGTTATTCATCAGCGCAAAATCGTTGCAATCTCTTCATTTTAGAGAGCCATGGACAATGCCCGAGGGGAGAGGAATATACAAAATACAGATGAGAGAAATCTCCTTCAAAGTTACGTTTACTAAGACTTTATCACAAAAGCACATCTTGTTCTGATGAAAATCTTATATTCCAGGACATGCTGCAATAGCTGACCTGTACCTCAGTGGTCTTCTGTGGCCTGCAGGGTCACTTCAGATTATTGGAAAAATGACTGAGTTACGGCAAAAATACCTAGAAATAAATAGAATGGGATCTACTCCTGGGATTGCGTGATGTATGGATGATTATAAACTGGGCTATACTGTATACTGGGATTCTGATCACTGGACTTAAAGTGAAAAGCCTTATTTCCTCTGGAGTGGTACTGGTTGGGCCAGTTTTAATCAGTTGTCATGGGGATGAATAACCTCAATAACATACCTAACCTCTGCCGTTTCGGTTCCCAGAAAGTGCTCCGGTTTCTGAGGATTTATTTATACATATGCAGTTACTTTGTAGATCCATCTGTGACAAACGCTATTGTCTTAGCCTTTATACAGTCACTCATCTAAATGTTCCGCCAATGTCTCAAAGGTATCTGCATTTGGGATTTAGGATAATGGACCAAAGTATGGACCAAATAAAAACAGACTAGACAGGAGGCTCTGTCCGTATCCATTTCTAAAGTAGGCCATATTTGATTTGTATAAATGTCTTGCTCTTGAGAGAAAAAACTTCTAAATGTCAACATACTCTAGCTCTTACTGGGACTGAAAAAATGCATTCACAATCTACATCGGATGAAACATAGGCACAACTTGTGACAACGAAAGGAAACTGGTAATAACAGTAAACCAGAAACAATCTTCTTCTGCTGTTTATTACTGCTGCTGTTTATTCCTGTCTTAAACTGCACATTTTTCATATACAAACACATCTTGTATGATGTCACTAATTACACAGCAGATGCTGCGCTCCTGCACAGCCTCACAGTTGCAGCAAGACTGCAGTACAATCTCACAGCTGCGAACTCTATCAGTGTGCATATCACTTTAATATGGTTCATGGACCATTCACAGTGATGTTCTCCTGTCCTTTATGTAAAAAAAATCTTGTGTAACAAAGCAATACACTTTAGAAAAAATGGTAAGTGTAGAAGCCTAAAGTAGTAGACATAAACATGCTGTAAAAAGGGCCTGAAAACCAGATGAAGAAATTTGATTGGATAAACCCAGATAGATACTATATATACCTTGGAGATGTCAAGGCTTTGTGTTAAGGAGAAAGAAATAAGATAATCCTTGTTCTAATGGTGTAAAAAAAAAAGTCTCAAGTGAGAAAACACATTTCTAAGGAAAATGATGTGGTTATTGGAAGAAAACCCCAACATGTTTTCTGACCATAATTGCAACCACAACTCCAAACAAACATGTGGTGGAACAAGTCTTATTTACAGCAGCCCCGAGTCTCCTGAGAGACAATGAGCCACTGAGATATTATGTGACACCTACAGCGGCGGTGCATCCAAAGTCATTATAATTGGAAAGTGAGAAAGTTGTCAGAAATCACACACACATATGAGGGGTACTTGTACCCATTGTGTCAGTCTTTTACTGTTGTGATGATGGAAGAAGTTTGTCCTGGTATTGAAAGGCTTATTTGTACATGAATTATACATTATTATTCAATGATTCTAAGCCACGCTAACTCTGACAATATCCAGAGTAAGTGACAAGTCAAACGTTAATTGCCTCTGCAGTATTCTAGCCGTTGTTTATACACTTTGATCCTTTTGTATGTGAACTGACACTCATTGATTCTTCGTCCTTCAGCTGTTCTTTGTGTATTTACATACACACGGCCATTAAAAAGTTATGTACCTCATATGAAATATATGTAAATACACAAACAAACTGCTAATTAGAAACAAGATGTTTAGTGTTTATTTCAAAGTTCAAGACGTATGTGTCTGTCCCTATGAAAGACATATTAGATTTTACCAATAGCCTTCAGTTAGATCAAGCAAAGGCAATAGGAAACATAAAGGAAAGGTGGACTTTAATGGTCCTTTGAGCTACTGTGATTTGGGTGTTGATTAAACCTGTGCCAGATGACCTGGGGTTTTCAGTGGGTACATAGTGCAGCTCTGCAGCTGTTGCTTTTATTCTAAAGTCGTCCGTGGAGACGTGGCTGATTGTTGGATTAGCTCACAGGTCTCCTCCTGGTCAACACTGTCACCACAGCTGTGTTCCATGACAATGGAGACTGCTTTGGACTTTAGATGTCCCCTTTAGGGACCTGTAGGGAATAATCACTGCTATTGCCTTTTGCTTGGAATGTGCAGCCATCTATGAATTTCAGGTGTGTAAAAAAATACCAAAATCTCAGAGATAAGCTGCTCATTTGCAAATCAGAAAGGACAGAATACAGCATCACTGGTGGAAATGTGCAGTATTAATAATGTGTTTAGAAGATTTCAAATCACAATGAATAATCCACATTATGTATTAGCTGCAACAAATATCTAAAAAAGCCTAGTTATGATTTGTACATAGGATATATACAGTATAATATCATGCAAGAGTCAAATCTATTATTACACACACATAATGACTATTTTAGTGACTATATACTTCCAGATAAGAAGCATCTTTAGTAGTTAGCCAGCAACCCTTTAGTGATATTATCATCCTGCTGATATTAGTGATATGAGTAAGTGATTTCTCCTGACCTGCTGCTTTTTCAGATCAAAGTTTTGGCAGTAAAGGCAGCTATGGTTGTGTTTTAGGTTCAACGACAAGGCAGCCATTGTACAGTTTCTAATGTAAACAAACCTTGATAGTTACTGGCAGGAGGTCCATCCAATCACCTCCAGTACCAATCACCTCTTAGTAAAACTACTGTTGGTACCGTGTTATGCTGAAGCTATAAAAAGTTTTGATCTTCCAGTTTGTGTACAGATAATGAATGACCTTGTTAATGCAAATCGGTAACTCTTTGATTAAGCCTAATATAATTAGGATTCCCCTTCACACAATATTGAAGGAAGCCAATAAACAAATGCTGTGGGACCATAATCATAATGTCTCTTTAATTTCAGAACAACACTGCAGCTGATTTTTCATGCTGCTGGCCACATGCCCTTAAAACAAACCAATGTGGATCTTTACTGTTAGATTACAATATTCAAAGTAAATAATATACACATGTACACAGCAATGTAAAAAATATGATTAAGGGAGAAAGGTATGTTTCAACTGTGTGTTTTAACTTGTGTGCTGAAATCACTGCTTTTGTTGCAGTGGGTGTGCATTTTTGACACCTCTTGTCCAAGATCAAGTCAAGACCAACTATAACCATGTGCTCTTTGCATGTGGAAAAATCAAGGCTCAAAGTTAACATTAGTTATTGCATTTTTATTTGTATCAATGGTATCTGTTATTCCAATAATAGTGAAGTTTTAGCAGCATGTCATAGGTCCTCATTCCTCTCCTTAAGACCAGGTTCCCATCCTGCCTTCACTTTGGGGGAGGGCCTCCCGCATGATGCCTACAGATTACACTCGTAACAATGTGACTGGGCTCCATGCGATGATCCACATTTTCATATCTGAGGCCTATGATAGATGAGGCAATCTGAACAACGTGTGCTGAGAGATACATCAGGAAGCAGACAGGCCTAGATAAAGGAAAAAGAAGAGTAGGCCCCTATTGTCACCCATCCACCGTTTCATGGATATATAGTGGCTCCCCCAGGACCAATAACTTACATACATATTCAAAAGATACAACAGCAGTGTGCCACCGCAGGGACACACGCTAAAGCAGCTAAAGCTAAAAGCTGACCAGGATTGTGTTTGCTGTAATTCTCCTGCAGCTTCCCAGTAGAGAACATTGCACTGCAGGCTTAATGACAAGCCTCCTTAGTCCTGCATCTGAATGAATTACACTCTGCGGGTGATATGTGCCAGATTACACACTAATGTTTTGCTAAACATGCAGTTTTATGAAGGGGGTGACACTGCCATCAGATTAAACCCTCTAGTACTACTTTACATACTACATACAACAATAATAAACATGAATAATGCACACCCCACAGAGACTGTCATTTAATTAAACTATTGGAGATTTCACCAAACAGTTAATCAATGTCTAATCTAATTTATTAAACACACTGCAGGGTCACATTCTTTCATCCATTTGTCTTTGTCCCAAAGTGCCAGTTCTGGGGCAAGAACAGTTTAGAACTTTAATTTGGTCTTGTGTGTTGTTGAGGAAGCACTTTGGAGAATTAGCACTTTTACTCCATTTTGTAATTGTAGTAATTAGTAGTTGTTAAGTGTAAAGCATGAAGTTAGAGTCAGTTTATCTATTTTCAAAGACTGGATTGATAATTGCACAGTGACTGTATGTTTCAGCACTATAGACAGAAACATTGTTTTAGCTAGGCGTGAAGAAATATGTCAAATAAATATTAAAAATAACTATAGGTTTTTAAAGCATCACTGTTCACATCAAACAAAGTCCTTTAATACTTTGTCACATGGGTTAATTAAAGCACATAAGTAAAAAAAATGATTTTAATTTTTTGTGCCAGTCTCTAGTTAGGCCTCCTTGAAGGTAACATTTTATATACTTTATATTTACAGCTTGAATTTTGTGTATACAATAATACACTGCATAGCTAAAACAGGTCCAGTATGTAAGCCCTAGTACTCTCAATGTGGAGAAAATGACGGTGCTGAGAGTGGAAGATTATATTCCTTATAAATCTGAATTCATCCATACAACCACACTATTATTATTAGAAATAAGGGCCATAACGTCCACCCACTGTCCAACTGTCAGGTCCACTTCCTCCCACTGGTCCCCTAACCATTACAGCTGTCGGTAAGGTCAGGTTTTGGATGGGCCAGAGCTCACATTTATGCTACAGCACACGTCTCAAAATGCTCACATTGCAATGTATACCTTACAAGATAAAAATGTGGTTTATCAAAACAGCCTTAGCAGATTTGTATGGTCTCAAGGCTTCATTGTGCACCACGGAGTGAAGGGCACAAATTATAAATGAAGCTGTGAGTGTTATGAGTATTTTAGCCTTAGTGTTTCAAAGTTGAAATATTACAATTGCTTTTAAAATATGTAAACTGAAACTTCCCAAGCACTTTGTTAACCCCTCGGCTTTCATTCCATTTGTTTGGCACAGTTATAGAAAGTGGAGCTACGTACTGGCGTCAACAAATAAAAGAGTCAATCTGAATCCTCTGAATCAAGGGCATAAATACTATCTTTATATTTTGCTGTAGCATGATGGATATCTATGCATTACTCTGGTGTACAGTACTATAAGTGGAAAAGGAAAGCCAAGAAAACTGAATCCCAGAAACAGATTTTTCTACCCAATCAGTTTGTAGAAGCATACGTATGCACTTTGCATTTGAACCTTCTGAACATTACCTATACCTTGTTACACAAGAAACACTTTTTCCTATCTTTGAGACTCTTGAATGGAGCATGATTGATGATCACTCACTCCAGCCTGACTGAGTACTCAATGCCTTTAATTGGCACCTTTGAACACAATCATTTCCCCTGATAAAAGCACGGAGAGCTATCGACACCACAAATAAATGCCTGTAGACCTGGTGCCCTTACAGACAAGACCCAGGAGCAAAGACATAAGCTGTCATATTAGAAAAAGCCATCCACCTTAAATGCTTTGGTTCTTTTCCAGTACCTTTTATAGTAATTACAAAACATACATTTGAGCTGAAGCTATCAAACTGTTTTATTCTCTGCCAGTGCCATCACAGAGTAATATTCCAATTTTACACTCCAATAACCCGAATGGTGGTTACAAATAAAAAATAAGTTTGCCATATGATGATGATATTGTTGAGTGTGGAGACCTATATTTCTCTGATGGGAAATAACAGGAATAATTACGTCATATTTAAAGAAAATCATTTTAGCAAAGGGCAAGATGACAGTGTAATTACTGGGTAAGTCAGGGAACATATTTACAATGATGCACAGTCACTGCAACAAATAGAGCAACACTGAGTTTGAATATGATGGCTTTCAAATATAAAGGCAGTAATATCCAAACTCTTACAAAACCATCTGACTGTGACCTTGGAGCATTTTGTGTTTAATTCCAAAGTCTTGGTTTATTACGTGTTTTTCACTTTGCTGACTAAAGTTTAGTGCTCCTCAAATATCCTCCATATCATCCAGCAACTGTAAATGGTAATCTTATTTTCTGTTTTAAAACTATGCCTACTTTTGCTACAGAGACATCGTCAGCAAGATTCGTAATATTTGTCCTGCTTTTGCATTCAAGCAGCCAGCAACACATTAAACTCTGAACCACTATAGCAGCAAGTCTATGTAAATATGACACTCATGGATTGGTTGAATATGAATAATGAATACATAAATGCACAAGTATGAACAGTGGTCAATGACAGTCTGTGCTTTCACAACCAGATGTCAAGTTGATGCCAGAAATAACCAACCTGTAACTGCCACTTCACTGCACAGTTCAATTTCACTCAAACAAGACAGAGTGTCCTGTTCTTGTGTAAAGAGAAGTGCAGAAATGAAAAACTGACAAATGACACGTAACATGACGTGACAGGTTAGTTTCCATTGCAGGGTCACAGTGGATCATGTTGTTTTAAGCTTTGCAATTACTTGATCAAAACTGTCCTTTTTTAAGGTACAAATGCATACCGAACCCACATGACTGAAAGACAGTGTCTTTCTTTCTTCTTTTAAGCTTGTTACACATATGAATTTATTTAGAAATGGATTAGAGTAGGGGTTTGGCACTTTTGGCGTATTTTATCATTTTACACGTAACCACCAAAATGTCATACTGTTGCCCAAAGTTATATCCATTGAGACTAGTCTCCTCTTTTACAGTTTCTTAGTGTGTCTTTAATTTATTATTTATCCTTCATATTTGTATTTTGTTATTGGTATTTTTATTTACAACAAGCGTTGCCTTCTTTAACCAACCTCTGCTGGCCTTTAAAGTTTATCCCGACATGTCAGTACACAAAAGTAATCTGAACTTGCAACAGTTTGGAGAGTGAGTTGTGTAGCACACTGACACATGGCAGGTCTGCTACAATCAATGATCACAGAAACTATTGAGTTTCTGTGATCCTTTGTTATATTAATCTACTTTGGCGTCGCACACACAAAAAGATGATCCTGGAGCACTGCTCTGGTTGAAATGAGGGGGAAAAAAGGCACTGCGCAGAGACAGTCTAGGGGAAAAGTGTGAACCTTTAGCTTCGGCTACAGCCCAGTCTGAGATGCTGCCAATGTGAAAAGGCCTAGCTGTGAATTCCCCACTGAGACTGGCTTGGTCCAGAGGGAATGCCAGCCAATCTCCAGCCTGCTCTCCTACCTGGGAACAGCTGCAGCCTCCATCTGCCAGCTCACCATGGCTGCTACCTGAGGGAAGGCGCTCCACTCCTCCATTTTACCACAGAAGCTGCTTTCGTACGGTATTTCAAGATTTGAGCTCAAACAGTAGGATGCCTTTTGTGCTTGTCTGTAAATATACACATTGTTTCCAGTCAAATGAACACTGACATGATAAACAAACATACATCCAGCAGCACACTCAGCATATTATAAATCCCCCACATTGTTCTAAGGTCATAATTGGAGTGAGCAGATCTCAGACTTGAGCTGAATCTTTCAGGTTAATGGACCATGTGAGCATGGGGTTTTTGTAAAGCTTTTTTCTAACAGCTTGTCCAGGTCAGCGGATGTACTAGACAAGCAGAAATAATCAAATGCAACAAAGGGAGGAAATAAAGAAAATGTATATATATATATATATATATATATATATATATATATATATATATATATATATATATATATATATATATATATATATATATATATATATATATGAGTCAACACATACATATTATTTCCACCATACACACAATAGCATTTAATACTATTGAAAGTGTTTAAATGAGTACAAAAATATTTTATTGTGTTTATTGTAGCTTAATACTCGATATAGTGCCAAGCCTAAGCACAATCTATACTAACAAACTCATTTTAAGAGGTAGAGCCCTTCATCAGGAATGGGTTCAAATCATTTTTCCAATCAGCTCAGCGGCAGCAACAGCAACATGCACTTTCAGTGTTTCACAAAGTTTTTTTTCTTAGGACCCATACATATATAAGGCATTTACATTATTATTTTTCTTTGAACTACTGGTGTAAGCCAGAAAACCTTCCAAGCCTCGAAAGAGAATACTTTGTATAAAGCTTAACGAATAAGGGTCATTAAGCCTTAGCCTGAATAAAAAGCATTACAATGAGTTACAACCAAAGTAGTATAGATATAGTTTTGTATATTAATTCATTAGTTTATCTACATTTAGGTTAAGCATAATTATTATCACGCTAACCTATATGAGTCAGTGATTAAAGATAAAAAGCCACAGATGCATCTTTCCCTATAGAACCCTTCTTGTATGAAAATTGTTTCTTCCACAACCGCGCCTCGTGTCAAACTCACTACATTTCATTTGGAATAATATACTCGGTGATTGTGGGTTCTCCTTCTGAGTTTGACAGAGAGAGGCATCTGTTCAATATCTGAGTGACTCACTTCCACAAAGTACACAGCATCCTGGGAGAATTCCTTATGAGACTGCATTTTATTATTCTACTGTTTCACTTGTCATGTTATGTTTCGCCACGTCCGTTCCCAGAGCAAGTTAATAACTCTGCTCCTCCTTTTGTTGCTGTGTGTGTCAGTGCTGGTGACACGTACCTCTTCACATGCATTAAAAGTGAGTGTCGTCTTTGTCATATGATATTGCAAAAGCATGTCCCGATACCAGTGGGATGGGGTTTATTGGTCCTCTGCAATAAACATGAGGAACATGAGTGAATAATAAATATGACCCCAATTACAGACATTCTCTATAATCAGGAGGTTGGGATACTGTATATTCTGTTCATTATATATCCTGCTCATATGCTAGTCATACAGTTCAGGAAAATGAGTGGGGACCATGGAGGTGCTAGTTTGTAATTCACTTTTATAAAGCCATGCTATAGCTACAACTGGTTAACCAAACGTACGTCACATTTTCACTGTAAAATATATGGCCTTTGAGTCATTCAAATTAAAAGTCAATATAATGGCTCCCTGACATGAATAATGAAGTATAACTCCTCATTCAAAGACACAGTTTGCAAGACACTCCACTAAGTCAGAACTGTCAGGGGCGTCAAGGTGTTTGGCGGTTCCCAAAATAAAATTAAAAAAAAGTGCACATCCATAAAACTTAAGTTGTATCAATCATTCTATGGCAGATAAATTCTGAATCAATTAATTATATTTATTTTTTTTTTTTAATTTGAAGAGACCTAACAATTGAATTTGGATTAATAAATGAATTAATAAAGTTAAACTAATATTTTAAAGGACTGAGGTAACACACAAATACAATAAACAATTTGTTGTCAAATTTTTTTCAATCCCACAGCAGTAAATTATCTGACTCAGATCCACAGCATGAAATGATGAAGTCTGCAGGAGATGCACCATGAGATCCTAAACACTTGGTTATACTGAGGTTTACAACTTTTTCATGGGATGACAAGTATCAGCAAAAAGCAGGGCATGGCTAGCCTTTTGGCTGTTTCACTGGTGGAGCATAAATGGGGCGCATAGTCTTAATTGGTGACATACTGTCCCACCAATATCATTGAGAGGATCATACAAATAGACAAACCCCAAATGAAACAATAACTTCTACACAATGGATGATTTAATTGGTGTCTCTGTAGTTGTTTCTCTGAAAGATCAAATCTGACAGCTGCATTCGTTGAAGCTAGATTATTTTTATGTCAAGGATTTATAGTTGCAATCATATTGACCAACTGTTACAAATTCATAACACACACCTACACACATGTACTTTACCTTTTTAAAATATATTAATCAATGATTTGTAGATGTGAGAAACAGATAGTGAAGCAAATAATCATCAAATTGTGATGACTACGGATATAAATGTCAATATTATAACATTGCACCATCACTAATAAGTTTATAGCCCAGTCAAGTGTGTCCATTAGATATAAGGTCTGATTCAAAGACACCCGTGTGCTCCTGCGTACCTCACCGTTACTGAGGTTGGCCGGGGAGCAGTGTCAGCTGTTGAAACATTCTTCTAATTTACGTCTGCCAGCACACGGAAATTGAAGTCATAGGTTCACTGCATCTTGTGCCACAAAAAATGATCTGGTCAGAACCAATGTGTAAAGGAGAGAGGGCAAATTAACCTGGACACTTAGGACACAAAGGAAAGAGAGCGGGTAAAAATAATGAAACACAGTGAAGTTAGTGGTCAGGTTGCTGCTATGGAATAATAAAGATAGAGAGAGAGATCCAGTGTGTGCTGTATGTTCAGGGCATCTTTTTTTTTTTTTTTTTTTTTAATCATGCTTTTGTGATGCAGCTTGTTTAACACACACTTTATTCAATTCAAGGCGGGGTGCTTAGTTTTTGGTGAAGATTGCAATTCCACACCTTACATTTTTTCCTTTTTACAGTATGTGAACATTGTAGGCTGCTCTGCAGGGACTTGCAGTTATCTCTGAACAAAACCCGGTGGAAAACACACTAGTGGTTTTACTTTTAATTTTGACAAAAATATTTCAGTTTAATGCCCTAATTCTTAATGCAAGATTTTATCTTCAAATGGAAACATGGACCTCTCCTCCTGCAGTTTGTCCACTAAAGTACAAGAACTTCCATGAGGTTCTATAAAGCTTCAAAGGTCTATTTTTTCCAAGATAGAGATATACAAAGAGTGTTATGATGATGGAATTATACATGATTGAAAACATTTTCTCTGCAGACACAGCAATATTATATACAATTCTTCTTAAAACTCAATTCTCAAATTCAACTGTAAACTGTTGAAACTAAAACGATCATGTGATACAAAGAAAGTAACCAGGGCACAACACACTGCTAAAAAGTAGCAAAGGAAGTTTAAATACATTTTAAGTCTACAACACTTAAACAGTAACATTGCACTGTGAGAAGAAGCTGGCAGTGTAAAAAATCTATAAAAACACAATTAAGAGGTGACCGTGACTGAGAACTCATCAAGAGGATTCTGCTGTCATTTAAAGACATCATATTAAGATGCATGACACCAATATGTTCTCTGCACATCATCTAATGTACTATGCACTAGAGTTCAATATACTGTAAATGTGAGGACCACATGGATATGCATTTACACATTTTATGCCACTTGCTGCCTTACTCAGGCATCTGCAGACCAAAGTCAACAGTTAAACTCTCACAAATCTGTGTTTATATTATGTTGTGTTTTGAGAATAATAAATAATTAAATTCATGTTCACACATTCACAAACAAAATGTGTATTTTCAATTTACATTTTGCAAGCATTAACCTTTATGGTAAATGTAATAATAGGTCTACCCATTGGAAAGAAACTAAATGTCTAAATAAATAAATAAATTACTAAATAAATAAATGAACAAATAAATAAATAACCAATGACAAACACCAAAATCCTGCCCCGGACTTACCACTTCTTGGTATTTTTCCACTTTCTTCTTCCTGCTTAGCTTGGCCACTGGCCCAAAGTCACCTCTAATCCGTGATCTCTGAGGTTCAGTGAATTACCACACACCTAAAAACAGCCGACTCAATAACCACAAGATTATCTGGACTTTTGATGATGTCAGCACTGGCCGCAGCATGAGGATGAAAACCAGTCACTGAACTCAGACAACTCACAGCCCACAGACTTACTAAAGCTTATTCTAATATTTTGTACAGTTCATGTTTGGAAACTGGGCATTCCCATGGATCTTAAAGTTAGTGACCAGCTAAAGCGTTTACTTTAGGGGCATGTATGTATTGGCTAGTGGTCAGGTCTTATTTAGTCCTTGTTTTGTCCTATTTTTGGGTTTCTCTGTACATTCACTGAAATATTTTATTTCTAGAACAGTCTTCTCTTTTCTCCCTCATAACCCTGCAAAGGCATGAAATATGTAGCCTTCGGAACTGTTTCAATTGATTTACAATAAAAAGTTTTTTTTAGATAAATCTCTAGGTTGCAAAAACTTTGCTTGCAAGATGCCACTTTTATGCAAGTCAGCTTTTGCACAGAGCTGGAATTGAAAGTAGTGAACCAAAATGGTATTTGAGTCTGTTACCAAGGCCTGTAACCATGGGTTTAGGTCAAACTAGTTTATTATTAATGTTCACGATGGAAAACTCTGCTTTCTGCAAATCCTTGATTCAAACATGTGTAAAATAATACATGTTCAATACATAATATGTGCAATGTAAAAATATAATAAATGTACACTATACTTAGCATATCTCATTGAACTGCCCAGACTTGTATTAAGATTGTATTGTTAAACTCAAGACCACTTAAAAAGCTGTACCTGTGAACAAAGTACTGAACATCTTAACATGAACCTGTGAGTGCTGTGAGTCTGTGAAATTGATTTCTTTCAGGGCAATCCTTGGACTTCTTTTATCGGACACATGGTCATTATGTGACTGATGAAAATGACTTATCATGTGGTGTGTCTTAGAGCTTTGTGTCATTTTCAACAAAAATATCACGACTTTTGCACACCATGAGATTTAAATAGCATGTTTGCAACCGATGGTTTTCAGTCCTTGGGACAAAATGGGCCAGTGGCAAAATATAATGTTGGTTTATTGTGATGATAATGGGTAGATTTAACTGATGATAACAGTAAGTCCTTCCACTGGGATCTTTTATAAAATCCATCGTATTTTGAGCATGGAACCACATGGACATAATTAGGAAATAAAATTACTCAGTTCAATGAACAGTGTAAGACTGCACAGAAGACAATAACACGCTTTTTCTCTGCTTTGTTGTGCTTATGATTGTTAGTCTATGTTTCTGTGTCAGTTTTTTAAATGGTGTAGTCCACATCTCAATCTCACTTCCCATGTTTGTGTGTTCATTCCTCATCAAGCCTCTTGACAGCATCGTTTCTTCTTATTTCCCTCAGAGGGTCCAGGTTTGCATGCCTGAAGAATCTCTGTACGCACTGAAAACAGTAACCCTGGTGAACTTGTCTGTCAGTCAGGAAAATAGACTCTTAGGAGATATTACGCTTCTATAGCTGGCTGCTCATTGACTTGGAGCTGTCAGTCTGGATCCAGCTGCTTCGCTTTTCATTCCAATTTATCACAGACGCACTGAGCCATTGGTTCTCAGCAAGTAAATGTTCTCTTAACCAATATAGACAAAAAAGATAAGACACTGGAATATTTGCATATGATTTGCCCCACAAATATTTTTCCTAAAATTACCCTTGCACTTACAAAATTACATGAAATCCTTGCTTTGAATAATTTGAATTAATTTGCCTCACATTCACACACCTCATTTACACACAACCCTGTGTGCTGGTCATTTTTGTTGCACAGCTAGTGTTCAACAGAAAAACAGCACAAAACAAGGGCTTAAAAACTCAAAGAAGATAAATTTAAACCAAACACTGAACAGGTGTCACACAGATTGTGTTTTCCTGATGATAAGTTTTGTTGACAATAAGGGATTTTAACTCACACTTTATGGTTTAGAAAAGGCCTCATACAATTAACTCAAAATGCAGATTTTTTGTTATCAGCCTTAGTTCTGAATGTGACCTCAGACCAGTTTATCTGTGGCCCACAGTCACTGTTCCAGTCATTGATCTTGTCCATCACAGAGTTGTGTGAAAGTGCTATGGTTTAAATAGGACAGAGGGATGTGGCCCAGGCCCAGGTTGCACTGGGGTAAAATCTAAAAATCTAATGTCATTAATATATTACCTGTACAGGATAAAATATTTTAGTTTTTTATTATTTATTTTTAACTATTTTTATGTTCTTCACTGAAATTTATTTAAGCCCAATACATTTCAGCCTGATGAATTATGTGTTTTTTTAAGCAAACTTACAGGTCTTACAAGGACCCAAATATCACATGCCACATGGTTTTCTGTGGCAACTGTGTTTTAGTTCATTCATATGACAGCTGTACTTAACATGTGCTGTATTTGGTCACTCTGAAGAGTGTGGAAGAGTGCTTTTGAATGTGAAAGGTCTGTGTGGTCAGATCAATAGATAGGCTCTTATGGACTAATATTACCTAACCCTGAAAATTGAGTAATATTGCTATCTCTGCAATAGCAAAGCAGTATCGATTGTGTGGTCAATATCAAAGAGCAAATATCAAAGTCTGCTCATGAAGCTCCTCCGTGATGGACTATTCTGGTTTTACCAAGCATTTAAAAGGAGAGAAAATTCGATAGCAAGCCTAGGATCAATTTTCGGCGGATGATGTGTTTTGTTGTCCTGCTCAAACACATCCTTACTTAAGTATTAGGTTTCTACACCACTTAATGCAAAAATACAATCACAGACATCTATTTTTGGACATATCCTTTGAAACAAATGAAAGACTTCACATTTCACGGCAGGGCTTTGCATCGTGAGCCCTCATGTATCCTTGTGTTTTCAACTAAAAGTGTCTTCTGTTGTTAAAGGAGTAGTAGAAATGAGCATGGACAACCTTTAGTTTTTCAGAACTGAGTGACTGACAAGAGCTGACATGAAGGCCTAGTTTAGAAACCTAGGGATGTTACAAGCTTCATAAAGAGAAGAGGATGGACTATAATGATCAGCCACACAGCATGTGTGCTGTTGGAAATACTTCTAAGTTAAACACAAAAATCATAATCATAAGAAATATGTTGTATGTAATATATGTTTCTGGTTTAACAGCACTAGTTTTCTATATTTATGCTCATGTCTAATACAGTGTAGACAGCAAATGTTTTTAACGGACGCTAAAGCCTTAAGAAACCACTAAAGAGAAACAACTTGCCTTCTCTTTACTTGAAATATGAACATGCTTCATTTGATCAATCAATCAATCAATCAATTGACCAATCAATAAAATACACTTTTTTGCAGATGTTCCTTCTACTTTATGCAAAGCAATGCAAAAAGCTGGAAAATAGCCAGTAGATTGTAAGACCCTTGTACCTTTGTGCTGTTCTCAAGCCCAGATAAATGAAGAGGGCTGAGTCAGAAATAGACGCAAATATACGCAAACCACTAGATGATTGTTTGATAATAGAGACAAATAACAGACTGTTCTTAATGCTTGTAAAAGCTTAGATCCAAACTCATAATGCCAGCTGTCACACCCCATTTTAATTGAAAGGCCATGTTTAAATCAGCCTAATTTAGCTTTATCAAAAGTCTCCTGAGTACTTTTGGTTGAGGATCATCCGCCTCTGTTCCACACATTAAGTGACAAATCTGAAAGTCACTCTTAGCTATAAAAATCAAGGTTTGGGAACACGCTCCTGAAATAGCTCCTCACTCACAAAACAGAGCTTGACTATTTACCAGAGACCTATCTGTACTTTTGCTTCTCGGAAATGACAGCAGTGTCCAGTCAACTGTGAATGCAATAGTCCATTTACACATAGTGTCTGATTTCCTGACAACCCAACCTTGAAGTTTGGATGCAGTTTTAGCTCATCTCAAAGGTTAGATGAAGTGTAGTCTTCTTGGCAACCACAGACTGAAAATAATGGTGTATTTCTGCTCTCAATATGGCTGACCTTCGACCTCTGTATAATGTTTTGTCTATAGTGTAACCTGTATGCAAATGTAACCCTTGAGTGTTGAAGGTTGTCGAACAGGATTTATTATTATTATTTTTTTTTAAGTTAGTGGACCATCTGAATATTTGAACCGGAGGACATCTAACGTCATTTTACAGTTTTATGTGATCTTAAATCAGTTACCAGTGTTTCATATCACAGCCAAATGAGTACAAGCCAAAGTAAAGATGTGCCTACTGTCCAATAGACTGGAGGAGGTCAAGGCATTTAAAGGATAATTCAGGTTTACAACGTGATGGTGGAGGCAGGCCAAGCTGAGCCATGGACAGTTTGAGACTAGAGCTTCTTATTTTATTATGAAAAAAAGAAGATAAACTGACTACAGGTTAATGAGGAGCCGGTTCTGAACACTCCATTCACTGAATTTTCATTTATACTTTGGAAGACATTTTTATTCTTTGAAAATAAGCTCATATTTGGTTGTACAAATGTTTGCATCATTTTACCATTATGAGGACCTGTATTGCTCTTACTCCTTAAGACGAAAGTGGATAATCATGTTTCACTTTACCATGGACTTTATGAGTGACGTATCTTACATCACAATATTTTACATTTAGGTTTAACCTTTCACCTTTAAACCTTCATCAAGATGCCTTTTCAAAACCTTTTCTTGACTATGTCCTGGATGACTGAGAACCTCCGCATAAAACTTTTTTTCTAGTGATTGCGGCAATGCAAATAGATTTCACTGTGCAATGTTCTATATGGGTATAATTAATACCCATATCCATATAGGCAGAGCTCCTATTTAAACTTTCAGTGGTTAAGTTATTTTGTAACAGCACACAGAAGTAAGGAAGGAGTTCAGTTGGACATTTCACAGAACAGGATAAAAAATACAATGCAAGACAAAATGATACATTACAAAACGTCAGAAAGACTGCAGAAGGATTTTGAAATCCTCTCAAAGGTCATGACCCAAAGCCACTACTTTTGATTTGGTGTATCGATCATCCCTGTAAAGCTCTTTGTGATTTTGATGGCAATCCCAGGGAAATAAAGGCCTGCTGTCTTGTTGCCTATTTCTTCCGAAGATAAAACTGACCCAATTTCACAATGTAATAATACCTCAATTACCTTACAATACACAGCTAAGACGTCAGAGCTACCAAGCCATTACTGGCAGAAATGACATCTCAGAGTGTCCTCCTTCACTCTGCTATTTATTGCTCGCTGAAGATGGTGATTGTTTTCTCAGAATGCGCTGTGCCTCTTTTTTCCTCAAAGATAAAACTTGAGTCTTGCTTTTGGGAATGAAAAAACATTGAAGTCTTCACCTTCATTCTGCGTTAGTGCAGGAATTATTCATATGGTAAGTGTTGCTGTTTTCTTTCAGATAGCATACACACAATAGACAGTTATAAATATTGTATGGACACAATGATATCGCTCAACAGCTAAAGATTTGATGATTATTTTTGTTGTAGATGACAAGCTTAGAAACAGGTTTACCTTGAAATATATAGTTATTTTGATATTAACCTTAACATGAACTTGAATCCTAGTGGAGAACTGTGAGAATGAGTAGTTATCTGTCAATGCCTGTGTCTAAATATCAGAAAATGAATGAATGAATGAATACGTTTGCAACTTAGCAGCGTTATTTGCGCCACATGTATTTAAAGTTTGCTATATGCACATCAAACTCAACACATGCTTGAAAACATTGTCTTATCATTTTTGGACCTATCGAAATTAAAGAAAGAATTGAGTATTTACAACATTAAGTTTGGAAATAATAAACTGTGATGCAAAAGAGTGAGCCATTTTAATATCAGTGTGTCAGTGACTGGGATGTATCAAAGCTGATATTTTTTTTAGGTATGTGTATATATAGCATGAGAGAATGGACTGAATTGAGGAAACACAATGTATTTCTTGCACAAGTCTATACTGACAGTGATGCCACACTTACTGCCACAAAACCTAATTAAGCTATTAAAACTGTAGAAACGAAAAATAGCCAGACACTGTCAATAACCGTGCCGCTCCAGCCAATGTGTCTGATGCAAAAGTACATAACATTAATAATATGTCATTATAGGTAAAAGATTTACGTGTCACTTTGCTGAGAGGAGAACTTAAATGGCCCCTGTAATAAAGGATGTGATTCTGGGCCATGCTCCTTAACAAAGCTCTATACTGATGGCAACAGGAAGTCCTCAGATGTGTGCCTCTTGGCTTCTTAGATGGTTTGTTTGACGGATGGCGATACACAGGTACTTGTAGTCTGTCAGGAAATACACATTATGGAAAGAAATGAGCTTTATGCCTCCTGCCTGAGAGACACATCGATGATTCAGTCCACTAAGTTTTAATTAATGCTAACAACACCTGAGTACATTACATAAATTTTTAAGTTGGACATATTGCTGGCCGCCTGTGTGTTTGTGTGTGGGGCTTTTAAGAACTCCGGCTGAATGTGGGATTTGTTGGAGTGATGATGAGCTATTTTACATATATTACACTATGAGCTCCACAGTGTAGTCATTAAATACAGATGCATAATAAACCGAGTGTACTGTGTGTGTTTATGCACAATATGACACTTGTTTTAAAAAGTCTTTTGCTGCAACCGTTCCACAATGAATACTTAGCCTATTCTGGTTTTATCATTTACATTACCATGTGTTTCATACCTCAAAATGACACGAAGGTCATTTTAACCAATAAGACACTTTGTCAGTCTCAGTAGTGTCTCAGAAGAGGCCACAATGCAAATAGTAGGTTAATGGTGTATTTTTTAGGATGCTGCATCAAAAACTGAGCAGATGAGGCAAACATGAAGCACACATTTGTTATAGTTAAAATATGCAGTATATTCAAATTTCTGCATGCTAAAATGAACTACGCCTGTGTTCTTTAAGTGGGCCGTATCAACAAATCTGATAAAAAGATTTTCTTTAAATTTGCAACTTGTACTTGTTTTTTCATCACATTATTGACAGAAAAGCAACTGACAACCAACCATTTCAGTGTAAACTGTTTATATCAGACAGAAGTGAGACGCAGAGCTGATGTGACAGGCTGCTCATTGATTTAATGTAAATTCAGGCTAAGTCTGAATTAAGTATAGTGTGTGTGTTGTAGATGACTCATTGATTTGTTTGCATATTCATTCTACAATGTCACCTGAATTTATTTCCAAAGTAAGAAAACAGCAGTACAGATTGCTTAAAATTATTAGATTACATTCAACTTCATTGTTTGTTACACATGTACAAGTACAAGGCGATAAAATGCAGTTTATCATCTAACCAGAAGTGCAAAAGGCAGTAAGTGCAGAATATATACAGTATATACAAATAATAAAAACAACAGTAACTATAATATACAGGTGGAAATGCACAAAAAATGAAAGATATGATTAGACAGCAATGATTATATTTTTTATTGTTGACTGCAGTTTATTGGTAACTGAACCCTGGACACATTTCTTGCAACTGCAGTGTTCAACATCTTAAGACCTATAGGTTGTGTCCTTATAATGCCCAGGTCCTTGTTTATAAGTTCCCACAGACCTAATTATCTGCAAAGGCTAAAAGTGAAGAGAGTCATTTTGTATTTGCAAGAACAGCATTCTAAAGACCGGACCTAGAAAAGGTCAAGGAGGAATGTGCTTAAAACAAAGATACAATATGCTAAGAATCAGTTTTCCAATTTTTAAAAAGCTGAACATTGCTGAAGCTCTATAATGGGTCCATCTTTGGTCCCATTTCTGTTCTATTTATACACACATACACTGTCTGCCATCTATCTCTCATTTTGTGTTTTTGACACTGCTATCAAAGATATAATTCAAAGCCGCAATGTGGCGAAAGTACACCTGCTCCCTGAGAAAGAGCAGCAGCAGCAGCAGCATCCTGTGAGAGCGTTCGCCACAGAGAGGGCCAACACTGATAAATCTCACACATTTCCTCTGTGATGTGAGAGAGACCTAAAGAGGAAGGCACTTCATCACCTGGATAGGCTCTCCCCGATCTGCCTTCAGCGCTCCTCACCTTAATACGGAACAGGAAATGGCACTAATAATGTTTTCAGGCATGTTTGGTTTGGGGGAAATGGTTTCATATATCAGTTTCATTGGGGACAGGGGAAGGGGCTATCAATGTGGCCGCCTGCTATACAGTATTAAGGGTTAGACTGAAGAATTTGGAGAACTTTTTCCCATGTAGCATTTTTGAATTTATTATACTTAGCACTTTTATTTATTATTCTTCGATCACACCTTGGATTTCAAAAGAATTGCTGTTGAGTTGCAATCACACATATGAATAAATGTTACCCTTATTGCAATATTTACTATTATGTCAAATGTGCTCAGAGGGATATCAGAATGTTGCTGCGTGATCTTACTCATTATTTGACTTCACTGCGGTGCACAGACTCCATAAGGGGAAGTCTTTGTCAGGGGTTTTGTTTCTTATTACCCACAGGGCTTCAGTGCTCCATATTTTTTCTGCAGCAAGTCCCCAGGTTATACCAGTGTTATCTCTTTATTGCCTCCCCCTCCCTCGCTCCTAAAAGACACTGTTGGCATTGATTAAGGTGCGCTAAGAACCTGCTTATGTGTTTAAATTATCTGCGCCTAATGCTAGGGGCAAGCGTTTGCAGCGGTGCCCTGGGACCGCATTATTCCTGTGATGGAAATTCTTTGAGGATCACAGCTTTGCATCCTATTTGGTTGCGTAGCCGCGAGAGATGCCACAAGGCTTGAAGGCCATTATAAATACATTGATTAATTCTTAAGCTGTGATAGATGGGGTAAAGTTAAGGGAGACGAGGAGTAACAAAGGAACTCATGAAACCATCACTCACATTGCACAGGCCTGTGAGTTTTATGCTCCAATTAAAGTGTAGTGACTGCTGCATTTGAATGAGATCTAAACAACAACACATGAGCTGCATGGTTCATGTTAAACAATCTGAATTGGACTCCCCAGTCGATTTTGTATTGTGTATCTACAGCACGGATCTGTCTGTGTGTGGTGTTATGAGTCACTACTGTGTCTCATTTTCAATGCAGTTTTGCTACACATTGGTCACATTGGTTGCTCAGCCTTTGTTTTTTTTTGTTTTTTTGTGAGTGTTGAGAAATGACAAAATAAAAATGAAAAATATGTTTCACAAACAAAAAATTACAGAGGGTAATAATATACAGGTGCCTCCTTTAAGTGCTCTTCAACCTTTCAGACTTCCTCCCACCATCCAAAGATATACATGTGTTGGTGAATAGTTTGTGTCTGTCAGTGTTTTTCTGTAAGTGTTAGCCCTGTGATTAAATTCTCAAGCTTAAGTAGTAAGAAAGGCTCCAGCCACTCATGACCCCTAACAAGTTAGAAGATGAGTAAATAAATACTACACAAATAAATAATATATCAAACAATTTTATTTTTTAAGCTTAACCTGCCATGTTAACTTAAATGAAATGTAAATGCACTTTACTGTATTATAACATAAGCTTACTGTTTACTGCTGTTCTTACAAAGAAAACAGACTTCCTAAAGACCTATATCACAGTAAGAACACAGTAAGACCCTTTTAATCACTCTGGAGGTAATAAAAGAAGTAAATCAAGTAGACCTATGTCTGTTTTAAAATACAGTTAAGTGTAAGCACATATTTCTGTTTTGGAAACCTTGTTTAAAGTTACTAGATACCCATTCAACTGCAACATATTGTTTTAATTAAGTTAAGTAATTAAAAGTCAGGGTGGGGCTACATTCTCAATGAAAAGAAACCCTCCACCAACTCCTGTTATTGTTAATATATTTCAGACTCTTGCAAACAAAGTATTGCTTCACTGAGATCCTTTAATATCATGCCCTTTCATTCATGTAATGCATTCATACAGCATTCACAAAAATCCTCCAATATAGCAACAATATCCCTACTCTTCTATTACCTGCCATTTATAATTGTAGCCTGCATTTACTTTACACAGCTGTCAAGACACAGTGTAAATAATTGGTGAATGTCTGATCTGACTTGGAATTATTTGCAAACCTGATTCTATCAAACGTATGTCACTCATACTTCCTTTCTGAATAATAACCAAAGCCTGTCACATGCTTCAAGCTCCAAACCTGAAATCAGTGTCTTGTATTGCAACAAAGTGCCACATTAAACACGGCAAAGCGGGATAACACTAGGGAACACAATATTCAAAGCTGCTGTTCATTAATTAATTTACATTTTGCATGACATTTAACTAATCTGTTCCTCAAGAAAAAGCCAGAGCAGCAGTTATTAAAAATTCTTGCCAGGAGTGTTATAATAGAGGAAATTCATTTACAGGCTCACAGAGCATTGGTCAGGTTTTTGTGGTAATTATCTCATGGAATTGCACCTCTCTGTAACACCTGAGCCCTGACTTTTCCAGGGCCTCGAAAACAGGCTGGACACTCAAAGTTGGGAAAGACCTGCACAGTATTTTCACAAATGCAATAATTTTACAAAAATATGATGGCAGATTTGGAGTCGAATTTCTGGATGATGAAACCGTAGGCGTAAAGAGCACTGCACCTCAGCGTTGGAGCAGAACATTTTTAATCATCACTGCTTTTTAAAGAGAATAAAGGCTAATATTTACTTTCCATCTCAGAACCTAAATTAAAATCATTAAGTACACTCTAATAATTGGATTAGGAAAACCCCTGGGACAGGAACTAAATCAATTAACTAGCCTTGACTTATTTTCACACATCACATCTTTAGACAAGTGAGGTGCAATAATTCACTCTGGGGACATATCTGACACACACACACACACACACACACACACACACACACACACACACGTGCCAAGAAGAAGTCAAACATATACAAAACAAAGTCAAAAAAACACCTTTGAACAATGCAAGTGTGCATTCACAGTAGTTCTGCCACAAGCCAAACATTCACATCTCATAAGGGACGCTGCTGAGATGATTCTACCCACAGGGCGCACTTGATCCCTCCCATCAAACGGCAGTGGGCTCATTGAAGGGAGGGAAAGTCAAATCGTTTCTCATCTTTCTGGCTCGAAGGACTACAGAAAGGTGAGATGTAAAGGCAGTTTTCAATGAGAGCTGAGCATCGGGGAATTATTGTCTAAATGTGTTCCAAGTGATGCTGGGTTTACTTAAGATGCCCAGTTAAGAAACATAAAGTAGTGCATTCTGCTAACACTTCTCACTGCGCTGTAAACGCTGCTATTTGCCAATTTAGCCCCTGCTGTCTTAACTTTCTTTATACTTCCCAAATTCCGTTTTATTCAAAGCTTCAATTTCTTTTTCATTGTAAAAGTCTGGGTTTTCTCTCTTCAGAGCAGAAAAAGTACACACACAAAGTAGAGCTTTATCATTTTCACTGTCATTTTGTTCTTTTTGGCTTAGATTCTGTGGGCCATTTGTCTGTTTTTAGCTTTGTTTTTTTGTTAAGTGAGAAAACTACAACTAAGCCAATCTCTAATCTCAGGTTATACAGAGGTTAAGTGCTAAATAGGAGCTAAACAGCAAAAACATTGTAATGGTAACCTGCTGTGTACCTTTAGCTGTCCAGCCTCACGAGTTTTCTTGTCTTCATCACTTTCTATTTGCCTCTACAGCTGCAACTAGCTCATAATGAGATGCTGATAGTAGTTAATGACTAGTAACCACTAAGTTGTAAGAGGAACTCAAAGCATACGCATCCATCATGTTGTTACTTATGGCATGACAGTATTGTGTTCAAGGACACATCTTGTATGCTTCCAGAGATGACAATGTGGGCAAGTCCTTGAGAATCATTCTTAATAAGCTATAAATGAAATGAGTACATATAGCCCCTCCTCTCTGCCATTTGTCCCTGCCACTTTTAACATGATTTCCCATCTTTCTTTCTCTGTGATGTGTTAGAAAATGTGAGAGCAATGCGGAAGGAAGTGCGAGGGTGATTGTGTTACCAAAGGCAGAAAGGTTAGAGTGAGAGAGGCTAAAACGGAGCAGAGAGAGAGGGATTGTGGGACATGCACATCTCGCAGAACATCATTGGTATGCACAGTGGCTGATGCACTAGTCGGCAGGCCTTGGCCACAAATTCCACATTTGTCTACATTTATGTTCAAATGGGCTTCATTTGCATCCATATTAAAGAATAAAGATGATGAAGGGCAATTGTGTGTTTGCTGGCTAAAGAAATTACATTAGCATATTTAGAGAGGAAAAACACCTGAGAATATTTGCTGTGTTATTAATTTGTTTTGTGAATACGCTTAATAAAGCACAGGGTCAGTTGTGATCAGGTTTTGAGACGTGTGAGATATGTCAATTATGAAGTTTTCATTCCCAAGGCGTAACGAGACGATGTTGGTCTTGTTGTGCTCTAAAGATGCAAAAGACATTCTATACAATTGGTGCTTTAGATTTACCAGCCAGCCAGAAGTGTCATGCAGACAATAAGAAAACAAAGAGAGGCAGGTAAACCTCTGCCATGTGTACACCAGTTGCACTTAGTGCTTTAGGCAAACTGTAGTTAATGTGCTGTGTGTCTTGTGCACTGCTGCTCACATGAAAGTGTCTAGGTACATACTGAAGAAATGGGCTTCAGTAAGGGCCTGTGGTTTGTTTTTGCCCCAGGGCTCCCCCAAGAATTATTTGTCCCATGAATACAACCACCTTTATGCCACAAATGCTTCTTATTACCATATTAATCAGCAGCGCCAACAAATAAAACACCTTTCCCTTGTTATGCCCCCACAGAGAATCTCTTCTTATACACAACAGTGGCAGTCATACAAAGCTAAAGCCTTCCAGATGCAGTTCTTCACCCTCTCCTCAGCATCTCCTTTAACGTGAATAAAATGAAGTGCTATTTTGGTTTTTTGCTCATAGATTGTCTTTGCACAGGAAATCAATGACCACACAAGCAAACAAACATGATCGCAAGGCAAATATTTGAGCATGCAGAAAGACAGCACGTAGGTCTGCAGCTTGGAGCATACAATCCCTAAAACCCAGGAATAATTAGCTTAGTGTGCTGTTTGCCTTTTGATTTATTGCAAGTCCAAAAGTACCACCTGTCACGTTGAGAAATGAAATGGTTTGAAGCTGCAGTCCTGGTTTAAGATTCAAATTAGAGATATTTCTTGACTTGGGAATATGTGGGATTCAAAACACATTTACGTGTTGTTGTTTTTTTTCCCAACAATAAGAATAAAACCAAGATGCATTTTCTGTGCAATCCATTAGTAATGTTTTGTTTTATTTCTATTAGGTTATTATTATGGTTGTACAGTGGACGAGTGGTTAGCACTGCTGGCTCACTGCAAGACTGTTGTGGGGTAGGCTCCAGCACCAGTGGCCTTTCTGTGTCTGCAGGTCCTCTCTATGAACCAAAACCTGCATATGTTTGTGAATTTGCCTTGTTTCCACTGGAACACTACACTGTTAAAAAAATTAGTGTTAATTTACAGTAAATTACTGGCAGCTAGATTTGCCAGTTGTTAGCAGTAATTTTATAGTTTGCCTACTGTAAAGTAAAACAACAGCTAATTACTGTATAAATATTACGGTACTGTACCATAAATATTTTTGTTTTTACAGTAAAGTACTGTTAGATATGTATTCATAATTTTACAGCTTCTACCGTAGTCTCACTTAACAGCTGATTACTGTGAAATATATCTACAGTATCATTCTGCAAAATAAAACTCTTTGAATTGCAATGGCTGGAATGAATGTTCTTTTATTAAAACTGTCCAAATCAACATGTCTACAGTAAAATTCTGCAATTTAAGTCACTGCATTTAAAAACATCTTTAAAAGCAGCATCAAAAGCAGCTACACCCTATTAAAACTCTAACTATTTTTGTGCAAACAAATGAACATCCGTTTACCTTAAAATAGAACATTTGGTGGCACTGATAACCATTACATAAATCAGTGATATTTTTAATGAGGGTGGCCACGTGAGGATTGACGGTCACAGATTTTTTTTGACCATTTTACCGTCTTCTTTGACATCACTGTCCCACGGGTGGCCTTGGAGCCCCGCTCTGGGTTGATGCCAATGAAACGTCTAAAGACAACACAAACACACAACGATAAGTAACAAACCACCTCAATACTAGCCTGGCCAACCAGACGGCTTTCTCGTTGTATTACATACAGAGAAAATCAGTCTGGGACTATCCAATCTGCCCCTGAATTCTGCTCCAGCTGTTTTCCCGACCAATCGTAGCGGAGGCGGGATTTTGTTTCGCGTCATACTGAGCACGAGAACTTTTTAAAAAAAAAAACTATGATCAAAAATAAGCACTGAACTCGACATTACACCATGTGTCCTCAGATTTTTCTGACAAAAATGACAGAAGTCATTAGCATCTTCTCTCTCTAGCCATGCTGCTACACGTTGTGGTTTGTTGACAGCTGAAATTGGACGGTCGCTCTCCTAACGTCACATCTGTGGTTTTTCTGATTGGTTTACTCAGCAAGCGTTAGTTCCACCCATGGTCCCGCCCATGAATCCTGTT
Organism: Rhyacichthys aspro; assembly: GCA_036850595.1. Taxonomy (NCBI): domain Eukaryota; kingdom Metazoa; phylum Chordata; class Actinopteri; order Gobiiformes; family Rhyacichthyidae; genus Rhyacichthys; species Rhyacichthys aspro. The sequence continues at coordinate 6,793,464 of CM072150.1, read as the reverse complement.
CAAACCCCGCAATCCCAGACTGACTTTGTATGTAATACAACGAGAAAGCTGTATGGCTGGCCAGGCTACCTCAACACAGCAACCAATGCAAGCAAAGCAAAGGAAATTTAGTGTTGCTTATAGTACTTACCTTTGAACAAACTCCAGTGTCCTTGCTTCCTCTTCCTGATATTGAAGGTTGAATACATAGTAGGTTGCAAACAAAGCTGCAAGACCAGAGTTGAAGCCTGATTGGCCCTCACAGATTATTTGACCATCGATGCTGACCATCCAGTGGCCCGTGGAGGCCTCATCACCGCTGACTAACATAAAAATATATATATATATATATATTTTTACACAAAAAGGAAAAAAAGGAAACTTAAAAAAAAAGTACTATCTAGTATGATTTTCATGCATAAAATCTTTAGTTCTGCAACAGGCTAATAATAGCTGAGTTAGCAGCAAGACAAAATGGAAAATGCTTCTATTTCACTTGAAAACAGGCCAAGCTACTATGAAAATATCAACGACACAGACACACTATCAATTTGAAAAATACATTAATGCTAATAATTGACATAACAATTCAAAGCTAATCAGGAGCTATGGAATTTGCTAGCTAATAGCTGAAATGATCACAATAGAAAAAGGAAAATATTACAATTACCTTATTCCTTCAGAAGCAGGAGTTGAAGACACTGCTGGAATGAAAACCATGTGCCACTGTGCAATTCCCTTTCTGCCTCTTCTTTCTTCAAAGTTCAAAGTTGTACACAGGTGGGGATGTTTATCTTTTAATTTCCCAATATTATTTGTGAGATAATTAAAGCACCACGTCCTGATGCCATGTGATACTGCTGGCCTTCAACCACTGAAGAAAAGCATGCCCAAACACGACAAGAACAAATATTGTAACATACCGTAAATTTACACCTGAGCTACCAGTTCAGACTTTTGGGGCGTGTCCTCAAAAAATTTACAGTTATCAACTGTTTGTTGGGAAAACAGTTGATTACTGTTGAAAATTTGTGTATTTTTACAGTAATTTGTTACAGTGTATGGTTTTTCTGTACCAAACTGTGCTGTACTGACCAGATCTGTAGCTCTCAGTGGAATTGTGGCTTCATGAATTCATGAATTTTGGAGTTCCCTATATTAAACAAATAAGTGTAAATGTTTATCCGTCAGTGTATTTCACATCCCAAAGCTGCTGGGATAGGCTCCAGAACATGAATTTATATTTTATTTTATTAGTCATTTTTGAAATTCAGATTGCATTTAGCCCACTTCTTTCCTGATTGTCACCAGCAGGCATTCATGACCCTTCATGTGATTGGTACTAAGTGGCCTGGGCTCAGGATAGGAGCGGCATGTGGTGAATGTGCTCCAAACTAGCCACAGCCTTTGAGATTGGCTCCAACTCTGAGTGGGCTCGAGAGGGTAAAGCCTCGGATTGATTACAATTGTTAATCAAGAATCAGTTCAGTGCGCTTCTCAATACAAAAGAAGCTCTTAAGTAGAGTGATGATGCTTCATCAGCCTGGACCTCATCCAGAAGACAGGGAACAGCCAATCACTCAAAATTAGTTGTGAACTATTTAAAAGTTTGGGAATAATCCAACTATTACATTATCAGACATTGAAAACCTTTAACACCTTAAGCCTTGATAAATCAACAGGCTTGGTACTTGAGGGGTTTTGAAGTACAGTTGTACTTAACATAATGGCAATGTATAAAAGCACTGATGGAGAGTGGGAGTTATGTTTATATAATGCTAGTAATGCTGATAATGTTTAATTTGAGCTGTTACACAACATAAAGCAATTTAAAAATACATTGTATAATATTCGCACAAAAAACAGCATATACTAATGTGGATTCATTTTTACATTGTGTTGTACATTGATACCTCAGTCCACACTAGTTCTGCTCAAATCACATTTTATCATTAATTCATAATGAAAAAAGATAAGCTGTTTGCTGCTGGTACTACACCACCTATTTACTCTCTTTTCTCTTTTTTAAGAAGGAGCTTAATCCATATGAAAGCTTCTTTGGGCCTATATATAGTTCCCTACACATCTGCCACACTCTGCCCATCGTTCCACTGACTCGCTCCCGAGTTCTCCTCCTCCGTCTCCTCCTCCTGCGACTGGTTCCACCCGCCAGACCATGCAGGCTGCGACCGACGCCTGCAGTGGCATTTTTCACTTTTCCTTAGTTATTTTTTTTTTGTTTAACTTGGTGGGAACTGCTTTTTTAAAAAACTTTTTCCTTTGTTTAGTGGGTTGTGTTGCATAGTTGTCTTCCTTTAAAAACAACAAACATAAAAGCTATATGATTTGTAAGCCATGTAGGGGTAGGCTTAGGGTCAGGGTTCAACAAATCAGAGAGAAGACAACCTAGAGTGAACACACACAACCAGACAAAAAAAAAAAGTGTAAACTTTGATTTAAAGTCAATATAGAACATAACTGAAAACATCATGGCTTATTCCTGTGCACAGTTTTAAGAAACAACTTGTTTCAGCAAACAAAAGTCAAGTGACTGACCTTTACTTAATTAGCACCTGACATTAAGTGGCTCCCTCTGAGTCTTCATGAATATTTAATCAAAATACTGTCTCCCCTTCTGGTTCACAACATCATGCCTCCCTCTTCTGCCTCTTCACACAGCCAGAGTGGGCACTAGATTTAAATATGTTGGCAACACATCTCCTTACCTGAGCAGACGAGTGCATTGTCAGGTAGAAGGGATGCCTCTGGTGCAGCCTCACTGCTACAGTCACACATGTGCACAAGCCCATGTTTATTAGGTGTACGGTCATTGGACAAGTCTGGGAGCAGTTGGAGACATACATAAACAAGATTCATGAAATGGAAGAAAACATGAAGCACAAGGACAACAGAAATAGGATAAATCCAAATATCAAATTACCAAAAAGACATTCTTTTAATAATAGTTTTATTCCATACACACTGTCATTATTCTTACATATTACACATCATGTGCATCATTGTTGTCATTTTCTAGTAACCACAAAGTATTATGGGATGTTGTCCATAGCTCAAGTTGTTGAATGAGATCTTACCAAGGCAACATTTTTGGCGTAGTGCAATATTTCAGGTTTTATGATGCATCCCTACTACAACTACAACAGCAACATGGTTCTCTATCTTGAACTAAATATGATTTTATTAAATTTTTTTCAGCAGAAATGTCGTATCCTTTTTAAAAAAAAAAAAAAAAATTATAGACAGAGCAGGTCCCTGAATATGGATGTAAATTCGTACATGAAACTTTTCATTTCATTTTGGTGGATCCATTCAAAAAGTGGCCTGTTTTTGTGCGGTAGACAGCCAGAAACAGAAGTATTATTCACCTGACATTTTGTAACAAAGACGCTCAAACAATTATAGTACCACAGTTTAATATCTCCTACTTTGTAAAAGAGTCGCTATTATGATTAGTCCTGAAAACTCACATCTTCATTGCTACAAAGAGAAAGCACTACTTACGCTTGCCTTTTTATGACTGGAAAAAAATGTAACCCTGTCTTTTTTCTCTGCCTTTTTTCACTTATTAGCAGCAGGTCATTTCAGGTGGCTCAGTCATATATTAAAAGGCCTGCTGATATTTGAAGATGACTCTTTCAGGTACTTTCGCGGAGTGTCTAGGTTTTTGTGTCTGGCTAATGCAGGCTGTGATTTGAACTATATATTCCTCAGCACTCTCTTTCTGTGGCTAAATAAAGCCCACCAGTCATTAGTATTGTTTAAAAGGTTTTAATAGCCTTGTCTGAGTTGCAACTGTGGTCAGTTTTTACTCTCATTAAAGTAGTAGTTCATAAAAGTTCCAAATGGCTGTCTTGGTTTATGAGCTTTCTGTGTGAGGGCCAAGAAAGTCTTTATTAGCTTGCAATAGCGTGCTGTTATTGTTATAGCAGTCACAGTACAGTCATTATATTACTTATTTCCATATTCTATGTAGCAGCCTCTTATTACCCCAGACTCACCTCCGCCCACTGAGTTATGGGGAAAAGACACCAGGTTGCATCACAGAAGGGATAAGTCACCCGTGTGGGGGTTAACTCCGCCACCCAGGAAATGAATTTGCATTGTTTGCAAAGTCATTAAATTCCTTTAATTCCTAATGATTCTCAAAGTGCTCTCACCGGTCCAGCGGCAGGTGTCTGTATCCCAGCGGTGCCATATGTTTTTCCTGGCGCATGGCTTGCCTCCTTCGGACTCTCCCAACATGGGCTCATAAACAAACCCAAAACTGGTCAAGCTCTCAGAAGAGATGGAATATGGTGGGAAACTGCAGGGGATGGTCGCACACGCATCTGCTTCACTGTGCACATTCACACCCCGCGGGATCGGATTTAGAGTAGACGCAGCAAGGCTAGAATACCAACTGTGAGGAGAGGCTTTTGTAAGGCGCAGGTGGGCCTTGGAGTGTCCGAACATCATTAAAAGATGGATCGGGTCATAGGTGATTGAATCATTCCCTCAGGTGGCAGAAAGGACAGTGATAAAGAGAATGCAGGGAAACTGATGTGTGCTGAAGTAACAGGCTGCTGTCAGGGGCAAGGTCCTGCTGACCGGGTGGAGGAAGGCGAGAGTGGAGCTGCAGCCTGGAAGCGGGCGGTAGAAGCCAACCGTCAGAGAACACAAAGATGGGCTCAGCAGGTACCGCACTGTGACGCAGCAGCCGGGACCTCTGAAGTGCACACCACAGATGTGCCTCTTCTCAGACACTGTTCCACTTTACCTCTGTAAAGTTACACAGTTATTTTTAAAAATCCTCAATAAATGCATTTGTTAAAACGGACCACTGTCCAATAATCCCTGAAATAAGACCCTTGTGGTCTGACAGCCCACATCGCCAATTCCTGAAAAAACAAGAATTTATTGATTTGTGATTTAGTTTGGCTTCTTCTTTGCCTTACTTGTGTTTCAGACTGATTACCAGCTGTATATTCAGCAATATTATGACCCATTACATTGTGTACTTTGAATAAAATAAGCAGAGGCATTGCAACAGGGTATTTCATTATTACTATTGTGGTAAGATTCATGATTAATATTAAACCCACTTCCGTTTTAGGCTGTCAAAATGCATGAAATGAAAAGTTAAATTGTATTTGCCACAAAAATATCCTGGAACAATCTCTTATTCCATGTTTAAAGTTTCCAGTTTTCTAAGATCTTTCCCACTAACTGAAGCTGATCTCAAGTTGTAGCTGTAGCTTGCACAAATCAACAAGGAATCACTAAAAAAAGCCTTTTTGTCTTTGGTGCCAAGCGTTGCTATTTAGGAATTTATGTGCAATGTACACATCACAGTCTCCAAAACATCTCGCTGCTGTTGCTGGAAGCAAAAACAAACAAAATGAGCTGCTAGAGGTTCTACTTGTGAAACTTCGGATGAAACACTCTGTGGCTTTTATGGGATGACTAATGTGTTGAGTGTGTTACTCTGAGCCCTGTGAGTGACAGCCAGACAAAAACTGAAAATCAAAAGAAGCACACATCAAAGAGGAGAAAAATGAGATGACAAAAGAGGGAAAACATCCATAAAGTTGTTCTCAAACTCTTTATTGAGGTTATATTAGTGCAATCTATCAGTGATGTACTGGAAAATCCATAACCCTACAGTGGAATTTCACCCCTGTGTGCTGTTCTCCTTTATGAAGTGCAATCTCATAGCAGGACTGCTTGCCTCCACGGAGCTCATTTTTCAAGCAGTGTGACGTGGAATGGCCATGTCAGAAACACAGAGGCGTTGACTGGAGGGGGACCATTTTTATGCTATTTATCCATCAGAATGTCAATGTGACACAGTTGAATCAGTGGTGCACAGTTAAATAAGAATCTTTGCCATCACAAATTCAATTTGGGATTGATTAAGTGCATCTGCTTGGAGGCAAAGCCTGTTTCTCAGATATATTTACAGTGAGAAACAAAAAGAGCAGTGTAATAGATTGGATTGTTCTTAAGAATAGATCTTGAAAAAAATTTAAAGCTAGATTTATGTTTTGTAAAGATTGGGAGGTTTTACAATTAAGTAACCTTACTGTGTTCACTATGGCACCATGTGGTCATCTGTAAGCACCTATACTATACATATGCCAGCCTTACAACAATGCTGTATTATATATATGCGTGTTTGTTTATATGTTGTGTTTTTTGGTGCAACACTGCTTCCTGAGACAAGTGCTGTACCACAACTTTGTTCAAATGTACTGCATGTTTACAAGGATCACAAATGTACAGTGCTTCCTCGGCCCTGTCCCTAGTTTCACCACTGGCCACTCTGTGGATAAACTGTCTAGTGCAGCCCAGAAAGGATTTTACTCATAGAAACAAAGAGAGAATGGCTAATGGTAAACAACTGACAGGACACATATAACTTCCAAACTGGTTGGATTTTGTACTGTTTATTGTTTAATATTCTGGACTTCTTGACTTTACTCTAAACTGCTAATGATCACTTGTGATCTTTATGATGTCATATTCTGCCTCTGAGATCATGGGTCACAAAAGACCACATGGAACATAAAACCACATTTGTGAAAGGTATAGTGCATGTGCTCCTTGGGCCACATAACAGAAATAAACCTGGAATCCAAAAGCTTTGGTATAAGTGGCAATAAACAGCTTCCCCTGAAAATCAACACCGGCCATGTTTTAGGATGACATTGATGAACAGGACATATAATAAAGGTTAGCAACTTAAATGTATTTTTTTTTTGTAATAAGGCAACAGAATCCTAGCGATTCTGTTGCTTTTCCATGTCTACAAAAAATCCTGAAATCAGGAGGGAATAGCCAAATAGTTTCTGAATTGAACGCAACAGCACAACTTTCACATGACTCATGCCGATTCCAAATCCTGACTGTGTGACCTTGACAGCTCAGAGTTGGAGGTTGTTCACCTGTTCTTAGGCATTACACTGTCACCTGGGCTGCGGAACAGAGAACGTTACTTCTAATCAGGCTTTAGAGAAACTTACCCCCCTTTCACCCTTCATCTGTGGTAGTCTCTCTGGTTTCAAAGTCCCACTGTGTGCTTTCTAAAGCGTGGCATGTCTTACTGGGGATGCTGTTGCTTTGAAGCTCTTGCACAAGACAAAAAGAGCTTTCTGAAGAAATAATGGCTGTTTATATGGTGCACGATGCGAGGAGCTGTCAGGCTCTGCCTTTAAGTTGATTTGCTGGAGTGTCAGAGAAGAGTGGGGGACTCGAGGAGGTGAAGCATGGATTGTCAAAAATCAATTCTGTGGGCTGCTCTCAGGGGAGTGCTCCAGTCATTGTCAACAAAAGGCAAGATGAATAAACCAAATCTCCTAGAGAGCATGTAATAATCCCCAACATAATGGCGTCGCCATATAGGATAATTCAATCTGAGCCAGAATAAAGCAACTGTTGATCAGAGCTAAATTCAATATTCACGTGTGCTTTTGTGTACGGAGCTGCACTCTACCTGATCCTCTGTCTCCTCTCAGTCACTGTTCTGCCCTGGTCCAACCCACTCCACTCGTCAATCAACTGTAGCGTTGTAGCTCAGAGGAGCTGTTACAAATCCGTGAGGTTGAGCAGCTGATGGATCACACAGTCTGTTTCATCTTCGGCTGCTTTACATTTTCTCCGGGCTCATTACTGCGCCAGTATAGGCTCTGGGCTCCTGGTTGGCAGTAGAACCTGTTTGCCTCATATGCATCCCGCGGCACCTCTGTGTCAACAAGCTCAGCAGCTAAACACTTCAAACAATGCAGGTTTAATGAGCAACAAAGCAACACTGTACCTGAGGGTATGGCGTTTTTCTCCATTCCTTTTGTCTCAGCAGATGCTCTATTACTGTTGTCTGCGATCTTATCCTTTTCTCTCCTGTTCGTATATTACTTTTTTTTTTTTTTGTATTTTGTCAGATTGATTTTTATTATTGGTAGTTCACTGACAAATATAAGACAATAAGCCCTTTCATATACAGTATATACAGCATTTTCATGACTCTCAAAGCACAGCAAGAAGAGTCTTTATATACTATTAATTACATTTCAATAATTTTAAACAATAGTTCATGATGCATTCTTGAATACTTGGTATCCAACCTGCTGTGCACATGAGACCATTGTGAAGAAGAGTCTAAGGATGCTTGAATTTAATTCTAATAAAAAGGATAGTTCTTTTTCCTGAAACCACATCACTAGCATCCGCATGTCTGTTGTTATTGCTCAGACCTTTTCAATGTCTATTCTGTGACTGATGTTGTATATTACGGTATATGCTTTTAGAGATAGCTTAATAATAGCCCATAAGATTGTCACTCTTGAAGATTCTCATAATTGTTTGAAATACCTCTCCTTCTCATGTCTGTCACATCAGGTACTTTTTTCTTGACTCCTAATGTGCTGCTACCCCACTGCACACACTTCTGAGACTGAAAGTATATTTTACTCTAACTAGGACGCACACTTCTTCTGAAATGACCACTTTAATGTCCACTATTTTTTTCGTTTTTTGTTTGTGTCCAGCTACAGTAAGGCAAAGCTTGTTTTCAAGGTTGGTAAATGAAATCTGAGCACACAAGAACTCGACACAAGACGGCCTTTATGCATTATAAAATTAAAAATGGCAATGACCACATAGCTGTTGTTGTTTCATGTTGTTTCAATGCATAGTAATTAACCATATCAGATAAGATAACCTTTATTAATGCACAAGGTCAATTATTTTATTTTATTTTTCATGATATGACAGTTGCAATGAACCGTTGCGTATACCATAAACACAAGAATACTGAATAAGCTGTAAATGCATATGTCCAGGCCGTACAAACAAGCTTGACTCATCTCTCTGTTTGAATGAGTTGTATGCTATGTTGCAATATTGATTATTCAGGTTAGCCCAAAAGAAGAGTCAAGACATCTTATACATATTTATCACAACGTTTTCAGCAGCCGTCTGTCCATCTCCCAGTGTTTTTCGTCGAGCCCAGCAGCGGTAGATTGTTATGCATAGAGTGACACGACCTGCAGGCGTTGCTCAGATTTTTATCGCCATGCTCTCATCTGATGGGAACGCATGCTCCGACAAAGGCCGGTCCTCCTAGATTCTGCTCATATCTGCTTTTTAACAATTCCATCAGTGCCGGATAAGCTGGCTGACAATAAAGATGAAATGGATGAATACATAGAGGGATCTGGGCAGCATCTGCTCACAAAAATGACCGATAGCGCAGTGCTGTTTGAATCATCAAAAAGTCGCAGAAAGACTGATGAAGGGAAGATAATGTAGCGACTGCAAAAGGCTCAGGTGAGGGAATAGTTTGTGGGCTTTGCGGGGTCAAAAGGCATAGATTGCTTTTTGATTAGTATTTCTCTGTCATATTTTCTGTATTGTATAAGCTTACTATCAAACGCCATGCCAGGAATGTGAGCAAACATTTTGACACCATTAATCATGTATTAGGGTTTCAATTATTTAAACTTTAAGATATTTCTCAGATAATTGTATTAACAATGTTGCTTGTAGTTTTTTTGTAGGTCATGAATGAAGACAGTTTGTTTACCTGCAGGCACACAGCAGACTCTGAGTAAGCATCATGTATGACTGCAGTGAGTGTTTGTTGTTGATGTGCATCCTTAGTATTTGTGTGACTGGGACTGCAAGCGGGGTGCGGAGAGAGTGAAGGCCTCGAACTCTCTGCAGATCAAGTATATTGCTTATTTTACATCCTACTCTATCTCTCCTGGTATTCTCAAAGGAAATGTACAGAAGAGGCCATGTAGAAATGTCAGTAATGTCAGCTTGTATATAATCAAGCACACAAAGCCTTTTATACAAAGTGAACTGGCCATTTGAGCTTTCATTGCAGACTAAGCTGCCCCTGCTAATACAGATTGAAATGACTGACCTCCTTTAAACAACTCTGATTCTGTACATTTTTGTGTATTTGTTTACTCAGAAATACTTTTTTAAAGTGGCATGGAGCTATTCTAATTTAATAGGTGTATTTTACCATCTGTATACTTACACTACGATGGTTGAATTAGATGAAAAACTATGTAAAGATTATGTCTGGACAAGCATATAAATCAGGAGCGTACTGAAACAAATAAAAAGTCCCGGTTCAGCAGTTTTTTCTTGCTTGGCTTACCTTTCTACATCTATTTTTTTCACTCCACTATTTTGACAGTGTACAGCTTAAAAGGTGGTTGCTCTTGTTTTATTGATTTGTGTGTAGTAGATATGACTAGTGGAGCTTGGCACCAAATACTTCTACTACTCACTGATAATTCATTTTGACTGTTGTCACTAGGTGCCTGTAAGTGAATGTTTTATGTATACACAGATGCCTTTGAATGGGTGTATTAGGGCTTGTCCATTGATGAACAGCTTTATATTACGGCTTTGACACTTCCACTGGCGAAACTCTTAACCGCTGGCTTCTGGACGGCCTAGACACATGACATCTTGAGTGACAGGCCGCTCCCTGCAGAGTAGCATGGGGTAATTGGCATTCAGGATCATCTGGTTGATAAGGGAGGGTGGCAAATTTCATGAGACGCCGCTCCCTGCCTTTTCATCCCAAGCCACAAAGTTTCCCGAGAGCCGTAACACATTTGCACAGGGAGAGGGGAGGAAAGATCGACACGCCGCCGAAGAGTCGAAGAGACTGCTTTGCATGCAGCGAGTTGCCACCCTCGAGGGAGACATTGTCGGTGAGGGGGAAACAGCTTTCTATGCATGAGGAGAGATCTCCTTCAGGTTTGTGTTTTAGCTACAAAACCCCCACCACTGCCCTTCCACACCTCCTCACCAACCCAATACCCCCCTCAAGCTCTCTCCATACATCTGCAGGGATTTATGACCCATCACCCCAGCAGCCAGCAATGGGAAAAGGAGGGGAGGCAGCAAGGGGCAAGAGAAGGTAAGGTGACAGAGGTGACAGTGTGAGCAGTGTAAGGTGGGGGCTCTTGAGTAACTGGGCTGAGCAAAATGTAACAATGTGTCTAGAAATGTTTTTCCCATCGAAGCAGACAGAAGTGAGTGGTAATGACATGAGAGGGGTAGGGGAGGCTACAACCTTCTTAAATGTAAAAATCTATATAATACATGTAGAACACACAAACTGATAAACAATATGTCACATTTAGACATAGATATTGTAAACAAGATGAGCTGTGTGCAAAGTTTGGCCACAGAAGTTAAGCAGTTTCAACAAAGCAACAGGAATTTGCTAGAAAAATCAAATTCTGTAATAAAACAGTTTTGGCAAGTGGCACCTGAATGCTGTCAGTGAGTGAACATTAGTGTAGCTGTGCAATACTGTAGCTATACACAAACATTTAGGCTACACCAGCTAAAGGCTACAAGATTAGAACTATGTTATATATGACTTGTACAGAATGGAGCATGAAGCACCCAGGATAGTTGTAAGGACTGTGCAACAGATGCATTATAGGTAAAAGAAATACATCAAGGGTATGGCTTCTTATTATTTGGGCCCCATTAGCTAATAGTAAACAACAAACTGTGTGTATTGTATATAGAAGGGTCTATGAAAAAAGACTTGAAGATAACATGTAACAATCTAAAACAACTTGTGCTTAGGTTATATTCACATGCAGTAATGATTATACAGGGATGGAGAATGATTACAACATATACAAAGTAACTGACTTGGCTCCCAAAGACAGAATTCACATCATCCTCTAACTGTTGCCAAATTAATACCAGCAATAACAACACTGAAGTATCATTATGTAATTATATTAAACATCACAACTCTCATCCTGTGGATAAAAAATCTCCACATGTGAGTAATATGTCTTCCACATATTTTCAAATGAAACTCTATCATAAATCTACATGCTTAAGATGAAAATCCTCTGACAGAGATGTTCCATTTACAATTCACAAAAGCAACAACACATTGACGTGGACAGTCAGCCTTCGTCAACATTTCATTTCCCTTGCTGTCAGGTGCCATGTGGCATCTCGAGGAACAGAAACAGAAGTGACAATCAAAAACATAGCATAATTGGGCATTGTTAAGAGAGGAACAGTGGGTGACATGCATACAACACATGTCGTTTTCTATATTTTGATGGAAGGCATTAACCTGTAGAATTCTGCCAGCTTCCATAAATTACCCAGCTGTACCTATGCCCCTGAGGTAGATCATTAGTGTGCTTGATAGGTATAATAACACAGCCCAGTGCATTGCCATTCCGAGGCTGTATACTCATGACTAAAGAGCTTTCTGTGCAAGGAGAATTGAATTATGCCTTCTGTCATACACTTACTGTGAATTTAATGCATACTGAGTCAAGAATCAATAATTTGTCAAAAGCTGCTGATGCATTATTGTCAACTCGGCCCAGATGGAATTATGTGTAGTTATTGAACACGGGGGATGCAGTGGATTATTATGAAGACTGCAAATCTGACTTTCAAAAACAGATCATATAATCTAAACCAAATTTATCAGAGATTAATCCGTACATATTCTTTACGGTTTTCTCTGGGGTTCTCTTCAATATGCACGAACATGGAAGGGTCCAATAACATGCCGCAATCACAATTACCATATAAATGTTAGTGATTTTAATGAAAGCACTTTATAGCAGTGGCACACCCTGATATATGCAGCAGAATTAAAAAATTACAGTCTGAAGCCTTTTGTGGAGCTAATATAAAATTCTTCTAATAGTCTGAATTATTCTGAAAATATCATTACTCTTCAAAATTAATAATGCTAATATATGCTGAAGACAAAGATGGTTCCTTTGCTACAGGATATATTAGAACATCTTGATTTTAGCTTAACACAAGTATTGCATGCCTTCATAATTGTAATTTGGAGTTCTGCAGAAGATTGCAATACTATGTGTTCTGACTCAACAGCCCTATTTGATAAATGTTTTTTTTGAATCAGACCTACACAGACCGCAAATTTAAAACAAATTCAAAATGTGTGATGAAAACTCCACTTGTGCTTCTCCTTTAGAAGTGCTTTGTTTGTCTGCTCTAGGCACATATTATTTCCACAGTGTTTATCAGTGGTGGTTGTTGCTTTTTTGAGTGGGCTAACAATATATTAATATCTGAGATCTCCCACCAGTTCAAATACGTATGAAAAAATATAAATATAGCAAACAAATATTTACTTATAATGATTGATATTTTCTCCAAACATTGCATGCTAAATGGTTGAAATTATTCATGGAAGCAGGATGCCTGCATATGTATGAGAAATGCAATACTGTGTGCCTACAGGAGAGTGAAATGTATTAATAAATAGTTTTTACTCATTTTTAGCGTAACTCTTGATATTCAACATAATTATTAGTTTAATTTCGGTTTTATCATCTGACTGAGTAATGAGAGGTGAAGCTCAAGCTAAAGAATACAAATGTAAATATATCTTGTTTGGGAGACTCTCCAGTAAGCTTATTCTGCTTTTTTGCAGGATATCAAAATAATATTAAGAGAACTGTCACTTCTGGATGTCTGTCCTGAGGCTCTTCAGATAACAGGAGAGGAAATTTATCTGCCAACTGTCACAGTTGTCAAAGCACCATATCCAGAGTACTGTGACACCTCAGCCAATAAATCAGGGGTGCAAAGTTATACCTCCAGAGAAATCTTGCCGTTTCAACTTTTGTTTGTCAGATAACACATTATTTAAAATATTGGTAAACACGCTACTATTTCAATCAAAAAACTACCAAAATACTGCAGTCTATCTGTTTAACAGTGAAATGTAGGGGGAATCTGAGGATGGAGGATGACACGTTATATAAAAAGTGTATTTAAGGCTATAGGGATAAGAGCATTTGTGCAGTATGTTCTCTGCTGGTCCAACTGGTGCCTGAAGGTCATACCAGTGTTAGAGGCCCAGGAGGGAAAACTGGTGAAAACAGAGCAATGGTCAGAAAGCTGCAGGGCATAAGGGAGCTGTGTGGTCAGCGTTAGTAAAGCACAGAGCCAGTGTGGCCGCTGTGGCCCGGAGGGTAAGGCTCCTTCAGCAGCAGCCGGGCTCCATTTTCCATCCAACAGCTGGAGGTAGTGAGCCGAGAGAACACAGAAGGGGGTTGACATGTGAGGGTTTGGTGAAGAAAACATGGGCTGAAGTTATTGCGAACGAGCTGAAAGGGCAAGAAGACCTTAGCCAAAACCAATTTTTCATTCAGAGCAGCTTACAATGGGGTTCCTTGCAGCTCAGGCTCACGCAATTTTGTGAAACACAGGTTAATGCAACAGGCTTGTGCTTTATGCTTCAGAAGTAAAACTGTAAAATGTAGTGCATTGGACTAAAATTGAGTCTGAATTAGATCATGTTGCATTGTGTTATGTTTTAGATTAGACATCCACACAATGACTTTGGCAATACTTTCAGGAGGATTTTTCAATTACATAGGACCTTATTTTGTTAATAACATGACACAGCATTATAAAGCATGGCCTTTTGAACATTTAACACATTTGGTGGACATCTTATAAATAAATCTAAAACCTAAATGTGTCTTATTAAAATGACAAAAAATATAAAATACATCCCCAGTTATAGTACTCAGATGTTATAATGAAATACTTAAACATTTACTCTTTCCAGCAGAGAGACTGAGTTAGTAGCTGTAGATCACACACATCTTACTCATTTTTCTGCTTCCCTTTGTTGCATTTCCAACTTTTATAACACAGGGTACTTCGCGTTTGAGATATCCATAAGTGAGAGCAAATAATTGATAGTTGACTTTTAGGGTGGCTTAACATTCCTCACCAAATGACCTCTTCTGCCCCACAGAGCAATCTAACTGTTTGTCTGAGGCGATGCCATGAATATTTTCCACCTGCTTTAAGTAGAACTTCATCGACAAAGGCTGAACCAGACTAGACAGCTTACGCTTCAATGCCTGGTGTGGACAGGATGATGGAAGCCACTAAGAGAAGCGATCCCCCTTTCTCTGGCCTCAGTGTGTGGCTGGCAGCTGGTCAATCATCAGTGACTTTGTAAAATACAATTGGATTTCCTTTGCCTGCTGTAACGTCCTTTTGCAGATTAGACTCTGGATGACCTGCCAGAGTGATAGGTTTGCACGTATTGACTCCTATGCATATGCAACAGCCACTTGTGAGGTGGATTGTCAGAGCAGAGACATAGTAGGGCAGGGGAATGTTGCTGCAAGGGCCATTGATGCGCTCCTCTTTGCAACACTTGAGAGCAAACCCTATCTTGCCTCCCATTCAGAGATAATGCAAGAGGAGATGGATTCTTTCTTCCCATTTTACCAAAACAATACTGTGTTGTACATGCCGATAAGAAGAGTCATGCTTCAAGTCACAAGAACAAGACCTCATACTGGCCGATACCAATGCTCTCGCTTCATGTGTGAAAATAGTCCAACTCACAAGGGGTATTATTGAATGTCTTTGTTACTGAGTGTGTTCAGATCAGAAATTCTAATTCTGAAATTATGTCTAATTCTGAAATTATCTGGTCTGATTTACTAGAAAAATATTGGAAAAAATATAAAAGTAATATAAAGGGATATTTACCTCAAGAGATTTAAAAGATTATTTGCATAACACAAGAATTGTGAAAATCACTGTGTTATTATTTTTCACTTCACTGTTTGTGAAGTGGCTCAGCTTTTTTGATGGTGACGTTTCAATTTATACATAACAGAAGATTAAATTAGATGCCAGTGCTCTTTTATGATATTAGAATGATAATGAATTAAACCATTGGCAACAACATTTTCTGTGTCTGTTACCAAAACTCTGTTTTTAACTATTGTTATGCTATTTTCTTTATGGTTTCATCCAATTTCCTCTTGGCACAAGACATCCTTAAAAGACAGTACAAGGAAGAACATGACAGCTGTGGATAGCTTGAAAAGCGCGTCAGTGCAGTATTTTGATAAGCAGTCATAAATAGCATTTGTTTTCCTATATATTATGCTTTTACAGCACCTTGATTAAGTAACATACAATGACCCAGAATGAAATAGAGAAAAAGTGAGAGCCAAAAATGTCGGATAAGGGTGACCGTGTGAGGCAAACACAGGTCCAGTGTTGACACAGAGCCCTGCTGGGACTGACCTCGGTGGTGGAAGAAGTGACACAGAGCTGGAGCACAGAAAGAATGGTCCAGGTGTGACCTCTGACCTCCAGGGAAGTTATAACTAGAACACTGTACTCGCTCCTGACACTTTATCTTAATTTAAAGCCAGGTTTCTCAGTTTCTGTGGCCTGAATTCAGGCTCTTGTGTCAAGGTGGCAGGAAATGTTCACAAATAACAATGTGACCAGGTCACAGAGAAAACTTCACCAAATGTATGTATTAGATAAGATTATAATTAATATATCATCAGATCATCAGAAATGATTGAGTGGTGCTGCTATTAATTGCTGTTGTGTTTTAAATTTTCATTCTGTCTGTTACATAGTTACTTTTAACAAGATCTTTAATCTGATTATATTATATATTATATGTATATGTATATTTTTTTTTCGTTTGCAAATGATGGCTATGCCATTTTCTATATGGCCTGCCCTGTACAATGAGCAATTGATGTATGAAAGACTGTGAAAACTAGGTAATTGTACAGCTAACTGTAGCTATAGTTGTTTTGATTAACATGTAAAATGTTAAACCATTTCATTGCACATAGTGATCTTAATTCTAAGCAGAACAACACAATAAAACACACTACTAACAATAACTAAATAAATATATACATAAATATGATCACAATAAGATGTGTGTATATTTCCAGATATCTATGATAAAGAGTATAAAGCCCATATGGAGCATGTTCATGAGACAGGTTGGCAGTGAGTTATGGGGTCAGTGGTTTTGGCCTTGGCCTTATGGACTGGCTCTGCTCTGCTACATGTTGTTTACAGTAAAATATATAGTGCACTTACTTCAACACAGTCCTCACTGGTGTTCAGCTACATCACTATCACTGGTCTTGTAGCTTTGCTTACTTTGTGTCCCTCCCAAAGGGAACCATCCTTTATTTATTTTAGCAGAGGAGAAAATTGTTAACAATAAATCTAACTCTAATAAACTTTTAATGCTTTTATGACAATAACATGCTGCTATTTAGTGCTTTGATGTTTTGAAAGTAGTCCATTAATTTTTCCCTCTGTGATCCTCTGCTGCGTCTGAGGATTTCTCTTGTGTTTGTCATCAGACAAGTGCTTAAGCTCTGTCCTTAGAGAAATAAGTCCATTCAGTTCAATTTCCTTTAATTAGTACTAAACATAATTATCATACATTCTAACATCTTGGACTCTGGGAAAAAAAACCTTTTATGTTTGTAAAGGATCAGAGGAAAAAAAACAAAACAACAGAAAAAAAACAAGAAATTCTTTGTAGTTTCTTTGTAGTTTGATTCTATGTCATACTCACTGTGTATTGCCAAGAGACAAATGTGCAAATGAAATCTATGTTGTTGACATATTAATGATATGAGGCTTGCAGGTATAATCTATGTTTGATGGAAATAATATGCAACAAGCCAGTTGCAATTCAAAGATAACATTTAATTATTGTTTTCTGCCAAGGACTGAAAATCCCAGTCTGATTAAAATCAAATGAAAACATGGAAGACATTGCCCAAAGCTTTGTCAATGTTAACTCACAACATTCTCTTTGTGTATTTCAACCTTCTTATGATTCTGTATAGTTGAAAAAATAACACTACAAAATGCTTGATTCTTTGTGAATGCAAATGGGATGCACTCATAACAAGCCTTACCGACAAATATGCAAAAATTAGTCAAATCATTGTTTTATTAAATATTTGGTGTATTTCTTTGATTTAACCAGCAGGTATCTTTTCTGTTACTGTTTTAAGCAGAACTACTGGTATAGTAGATAATGATGATCAAAACATTGACTTTTCTGATCTTAGGGGTTTTGTGCATGTATTGTTTGTTTCTGAAAGAACAGAAATTCCTCATTAAAAGAAGAAAACAGTGAACATGTGAGATCTTTGATACTGCACTTGCAACGAAATTCACTGTTCTTTCTCACAGGTAAATAAAATGTTATTGTGCAACTGATCTTAGCGACACAGTGGGAGCTCTGCTTGACTGGCTGCATCATGTGCAGGCCAGTAGATAATGACAAATATCCTCTGACTTCTTCCCATCTGACTTGGCCAGAGTTCCCTTTGACTGTGAGCACCACCGTCCACTCAGACCCAATGGGTTTAATTCTAGGTGACATATTTAGCGCATGGTTTAGCTTGCAGACCTACAGCTGTGTCCCCAACACTTAAGACAAGAGCATCAGTGCATCTCATGAGCATAATTAACCCCTTGATTATGAAAATAAGCATAAACATTATGAATAATTGCGGGGTACTGGATTGGCGGGCCGGATTAAAGCAGATGTTGCAGCATGCTTGGTTGACTTTGCGCTGGCCACTTGAGCGGAGCCACAGATGACATCATTGAGTGTTCAGAGACCTTGAAAGAGGCCGCAAAGTGAGATGTAATGGTCAAGCAAGGTTTTGCCACTAAGTGCAGGACATTTCACAGTTTAGAAATAGAGATTTGCCTAAGAGTTATTAAAACAGATATATTCTGAACTGTTAACTCCTCATATGAACTCATAAAGCTGCTTTTTCTCTGACTATGAATCCCATGTACTCACCAGAGGATGACACAGAACTGGTGATAAATCCAACAGAGCACAATGGCACATTTTTCCCCATGTTTTTATTTCAGATTGAGATATTATTGCAGTGAAGCCCCGAAATTGCTGTGTTTAGAATAGAGACACATTTTCCAGAAATGGGATATTCGGAAGGGTAGAGGGTGGTGTTTCTCCATCATTACACATTATTCTAGCAGAAGCCCCCTGTATGTTTTTGGTAGCCTATAAGTGAGATGATAGACCATGCATTTCAGCAGCTAAAGATAACATAAACAAAACTGAATCCGAAACTCAAGCTCTATCTGTAACAATTCTAATACACCCGAATGAACATAATTTCACGATCCTTTCTGTGATACTGTCCATCCCATGAATATCCCTTGTGCCTCCAGCAAAAAGGCGAGCCACTGTCCCGCTTTTACACTCTGTCCTGGCATAACCTAAAACAAAAAGACACACACAAATTCACTGTATTAAACACGTCCAATTTTTGAATATACTGGAAGACATTTTTGTAACACTAGTAAGTGCCTCTTAGCTTTTTCCCCTCAGGCAGTCGCCACAGCGGAGTAATCTGCACGAGTAGCTTGGCAATGTTTGGACGCCGGATGCCCTTCCTGATGCAACCCTCTGCATTTACCCAGGATACGGACCTGTGGCTGGAGTTGCTCCCCAGGTGCTTCAAACCCCCAAACTCTTGCACATAAACTGGATGCACTAACCTCTCCACCACAGAGGAGCTTACATTTGTGTAAAACCAAGCACTCCAGCCGTCTTTGATCATCTCATCTTGCGTTACCCCTCTGTTTCTACTTCCTGTTGCGACATAAAGACGCAACATCTCCAAGCTGGTACCATTTAGGAAGTAAGAATGACAAGAATATCCCAATCTACTTTTCTTCTTATGCACTGATATCCTTTTATGTTGATTGGCAAGGCTAGCTACAGAGCTTGTGTTATCTCCCAGGTTTGACGAGCCCAGGTTTGAGCTTATAATCTTTTCACAATGGGAAGTTTTTGGTTGATATGGGAAACACGACCCAGTTTTCCCAGTTTAACCTAAGAAGTACTGACTCTAATCTTTGGTTTTTAGCATGTGTTGCCCATTCGTGGAACCTGTACCTGTTTTTTTGTTTTTTTTCATAAGTAAAATCCAAACTTTCTATGAAGGTTTGGATTTGCCACAGCTCATTAGCAATGCCTATTTCTACAACGAGAGCAGAGCTGTGACTGACTTTTGTTAACCTCTGATCTGCATGTTGATCATTTATTATGCAAATGATGGACAAATTGGAGATTTATTATACTCACAGTGTCATTGACATTTATGAATGGAAGAAACAGCTGGGAAGTAGCCCTTCAGCATATGTGTGAGTGGTGTATGACGTGAGTATATTAAATACGAAGTCTGGATGTGTGTGTTGGTGGCTGTTGGAATTCAATAAGGCAGATGGGCCTTTTTAGAGTATTATCTTCATTGCCAAAGAAAGAGCCAATCTGCCTCTCCATTTTGCCAACAATACACATCACTATGTACAGCGCACATCCCTTTCGCCAACACTTTTCCTTTCACTTGCCTTGTTTTTCTTTGCCTAGCCTTTTGCTGCCATTGGTTACAGCGTTGATGAAAACAGAATGCTCCCGAATCCCTTTTACGGGCAGAAAATGAACTCGAGAAACACAACGGGGATGTAGCGTCGGTTTCAAGAGGGAGGAGAAAGTGTGAGCCTTACATTCGAGCTTTTACTGCAGGGATTACGCTGTTTTGGGTTGACAGCGGAAGCAAGCCGTCGAGCAGACAGAGGCAGCCTCGACGGAGAAAGAGAGAACAGAGATGATCCACCTGTACCGCGGCTCTCCGAGGGACGGCTAAGTCAGAGCTGTGTGCTTTCTAAATGACACGAACGCCGTAGCTTTAAATAACACTAAGAGTATTCCTCCTGTTCCGACTGGCAAAGATGATTCACACCTGCAAAGCTGAGAGTGAAAAATCTTAAAATAAGTGCTGGGATGACTTTTCAGGAGGATTCCGCAAGTTTTATAAACAGATGTCATGTGTTAACAGCTACTACAGAGTCAACAGATGGATGTGATTTAGAAATGAATAGGTAAATAAAACACAAACAGCGTAGTGCATAAAGGGAAGCATGTGCAGGTGAGACAACATGCGCTGGCATCTGGAAGGACTTTTGGGGTATTTCCTCTGGTCCCATAAGAAAGTCTGAAACACTTAGATGACTAATTGAACAAAGTATAGTCTAAATCCAAGTTTGTTTTTTTTCTTTTTGAAATAAATGTTTATACTCAACGAAAATGACATGTGCAGTTACTTGAACTTTACATTTTTTGCACATCGATAGCAAATTAGCAAAAAAACAATAGCTTTACAATTGGCATTTACTTAAAATGCAGAATTAAACGCCAAGTATCCAAAATTTGTACTGAGAATTTAAGAATTCATACTATAAATACTTGTTTTTGCAAGAATCACAAATTGCCTATAGTAATTACAAATGTAAAAAGCCAAGTATACCTCATGCCTCCTACATCTATGGGGTTATCACTTTTTAGAAGGACACAATGCATAAATAATCATCACATCATCTAAAACACCATATACAATTAGAATTGGTTTTCTTCCATGCTTAGACATTCTGTTCAAATGAAGTCTTGTTTATGTATACATACTCAGTAATGCAAAATCACTGACAATACATTGGAAAACAAGTGAAATCAATAAATTGAACGGAATGGGGCTCAGGTGGTAGAAGAGTGGACAGAAAAGGAAATTAATGGAGTGTAATAAAACAATTTGTTACAAACCAACTTCTGAAATCAGCATAACAGTGCAAGATCTGTTTAGTGTTCATTAAAGCTGAGGTCTGTAATGTAATCAAAGATGGAGCAGAAGAACCATAATAAAATATGAGCGTGTCATTTGTTGACAACCTCAGCAAGGCCCCAAAAAGCCTGTTTGATAGAAACAGCTGTGTGTGCATTAGCAACATATTAGCAGCCTCACATTCATTGTTATCATGTTGTGCATTTTGCCTTGTTTGTTAAAAAAAATGATGTTAGGAGCATATAGATGTTATATGTATATATAGATGTTGGTGCATATTTTATTTGTGAAATGTGGCACAGCAGAAATGTTTTCTGAGCAGAAAATGTGTGACTTATGAATATGCATTAGCATGTTCTAATGCATATCTTCATCTGACTCACTGTGTGACCCCAGGCTAAGGTCAAGTCATCTGCTGTTTATTTTAAGAAGGGTACCTTCTCTTTGCAGTGCTCTTGTGAATGTTTGTATTAAAACCATTAAAGAGCACATTTCTTTCATCATTCAAAAACTAAAAGAATAAAGAGACTTGGACATTATTAACACTCAGTAAATGCATGAAGTACATGAAGACAGTGAAATTATCAAAATCATCTGTGTTTAACTCTTATACAAGACAGAAACATTAGGTATTTTACATACTATAACAATAATAATAGTATAATATACTCAAATCCATTTTACTTCTAGAACCTTACAAATGTCACCATTAAAAAGACATACGTCAAACATAGCAACAAAGCTGAAGTTGTCCTATTCATTTACATGAAAACACAAATACTTTGTGGCTATATACAAATATATAATAAATAATAATTACATAATAAATTACTAAATAAATTACTTACTTGACTTAATCATTTTAACATTCATTAACCATAGATCTTAATTTCCGTTCTCTTGTCTTTGAAGGTTTTCTATAAATAAGTTCCTTATTGGTACCATATTTTTAATTAAATATCATCAAAGCTTGAATACTAAGTTCTGTGTTGCATCTTAAAACTTCAAATATCAGTACAGTAGCATCCGTGCAGGTAAATTTCCATTTCCCAACAGAGAATACACAGTTGGGAAATGCAGCCTATATCCTGAAGACAGGAGGCAACTGAGAAATAGACAACTAAATAAGTGAGAAGAAAGCCCTGTGCGTTTCTGTGTGCACCACTGACAGCAGGCAGGGGGTGTAAACACACACAGAGCCTGGGTACCTGCTCCCGCCCCTAATAAATACTAATGTTTGTCTGCTTTGTATACAATTAACTGATGTGTTTGATCTGGTTGTTTTTACTTTCATCCACCGTCAGTAATGAGACACAAACTCCCGATACACTCTCCACCTCTGAACTCAGGAGACCATCTGTAAAGAGAAATGTTGCATCAACTGCACAGAGCAGCGCAAAAGCAGGAATGTGACAGGGAGAAAACAGAAAAATAAATAGCTAACATAGAGATGATAGGGCACCTCAGCAGGGGGTAAAACCTTGCTTCTATATAAAACAAGACAGCACTGTCATGGCTCCTCTGTAGTGCACTGCTGTAGATGATGTTATTATCGATGTACTAAAACTCAGCTTCCTGTGTTCTCATGTGTTTAATGTGGATCGGAAAGTACGAGAGTGTCGACGGTGAGCTTGTGGTTATGTTGAATGTCAGGGCTGCAACTAAAGTACTAAACACAATAACAACTCTATTTCAGGATTCTTATTTTGTTGAGGTTAAACAACAACAACAACGAGTCTTTTTTGAGCCATAGCCCAATGTAAATTTTTTTCTGCATGGCATGAAGGCTCAGCTTATTTGCTATAAACCAGAATCTTCCAATTTCATCAGGAAAGCAATTTCCCCCAAAGAATTAATGTGTTAAATTAATTTGGTTGAAAAGGTTTCTGCATGTTGTGGAAAGGTGTCCTTGATCTGTTCAATGTCTTAAACAAGACACTGTAAGTTTATAGTGGTTGCCAAATGACAATATTAGAATAGAATAAGAACAAGAATACTTAGGCAAGATGTGACAGCAGTGCATTGGTTATTATTACTCCATTTGGTTGATTAGACAAGTTGTTCTTTTCCAACCTTTTATTATTATTGCTGATTTGTTTTCACAGTCTGTTTTTACTTTGACTGCACTGATAATCTCTCTTTATGGAGACTATTGCACACTGTTTGCTTGGAGATGGAGACAAATGCTCCAATGAACACAGAGCTATTCCATGCGCAACAAAAGAGTTGAATAGGTGGCACTTGTAGTGGCCTTGGCAGTTGTGCCGTAAAGTTTGTATTATCTTGTTTACTGATACTGTTCTTCCCACATAATGAAATTCAAGAATAATGGATGATCGATCGTGAGCTGCCTCCATTCAAAGGAGAGGAAGAAAACCATTCTGAGACTGATGAGTTCACACATTTTCAATGGAGATCTTAACATCTTAAGTTTCACAGCTGGTTTTGCCAGCAGACTGTATCTTATATCAGTGTGTGCTATTTGGAACCCAGTTAAAAGCTGATTTAGATACCTCTGTAAAAAGAGCCAATTGATTGAAATGGGATGACACTTGAATTTGTCTTTACACAAGGTTAAGGCCTATGTTAAAGTGAGGCTGTACCAGTGTAAGAGTGTGGAGAGGGGAGCTTAGCATACTAACAATAGGCCACTGGCTTGTTTCTTCTTTATTTACACTGAGGTTACTGATGGATCTCTGGAGCATTCTTTGTTTACTCACTTGATTTGACCTGCGTTAACTTATGCAAAGACTGGATCTCATCACCTCTCTGATGTGAAGTGGATGGGGTATTCAAACGGGATTTGCCCTTCAAATTAAAGGCCCCCATATAATATGTTAATTGTTATTGGGTGATTAATGAGTTATGGTGGTCTCAGTTTCCAGTGTCTAGGTGATTAATATGTTCTTATAACACATTAGAGAAAGAGATATGAAATGGTGACCAGTCGTACAAGTGGACTATTTGGTAGGCAACTGGCTACCATTTCAATGAATGATCTAAAAAATGTTTACCACCCATTATTAACCCATGTGTGGCTGTTTATAAGATACCCATTTTTAAAGATGTATTTTCTGATATGATACAGAGCATCTCAAGAATACATCCTTCTGTTAGTACAGACATGGATGGAGTATGAACGTCCAAAAACTTGCACTTTGTATCAAACAAAAACTAGTTTCTGGTGTGTGGCCTTTTATTTTCCAATCTGCAGGGTGAATGCAATGCTTTCTCTGCTTTCACAGGATTTCAAACAATGATTGACTGAGTGAAAACATGTGGTGGGTGAGCTGTATTTTAGACTATAGTGACTTTGGGGATCTTTGTGTGCTCAGTAGGTTAAGTTTGTAGCCAGTTTGTAGCCAGTTAGAATTGCAATAGAGGCAAATATGTCTGTTAGCAAAAAGGATGCTAACAGTTGATGAAGAAATGAGCCGTTGGAAAACATAAAAACATGGTTGTGATGTGGAGGGCCAAAGTTCATGGATGTTCTGTTTGACTCTACTTATTTCATCTTCCCATGGGCTGAAGTCAACGCCATTTTAAATTCTCGACATATGATGTTTTTCCTGAGCCTCAGCTGCATGACATTATGATTGATGATGCATCACACCCTGACATCCTGATAGAAACAGCTAATAAATCTGCCTAAACCCTTTTGCAACACTAGTTTCTGTGCCTTTGAAACCGCACTCACTGGGCACCACACTAACAGTCTGTCCTCTATATTCTATCAAGTGTATGTTGTAAATGGAGCTGTTTGTACACAGGTTCATGTGTTATTTGTCCGACATTTTCAATCACACCCTTTCCCTGGATAAGTGTGAAGTGTTGTGATTGCTGGCTGCCGCATAGCAACAGCTGCCCAGTATGTTAACGGCTAAGGCAAAATGAAGGTGACTGGTAATGGTTATTGTTTTGTCCCTCTCTGCCATTTAATCTCCTTTCAGAAAGCTTCATTAGGGTCTGAAAGAGAGAGGGGCTTGCAGATAAAACTTGATCTGTAAGCCAGGGACACTCAGGACAAGCCAATCTTCATTCACCTGCTGCACGGCCCAAATGGCACCACCATCCGGCCCCTTTTCACTCACATTAATACACTCTTGCAGATAACGAGGCTTTTATTCTCATGTCTGTGTTTTGAACATTCTGATGCGCACTGAGATGAGAAAATCCATTAATATGTAATTTCAACAGAATGTGATACAAAGAACCAAACAAACTTGCACACAGTGTTGCAATCACAATAAGCCATAGCCAGCTTGGTATAAGCCAGGCTCCTTAAAATCCAATCTCTTCCTTGTATCAAAGCCAAGAATGACAATCTGAATGTAAATGAAACATGCCAATCTCACCATTTCTACTTTGAAAGCTAGGAAATGGTTTTTGGCTTGGATTTGTTTCATGTGATGCTCTGAGGAGGGAGGAAATGTTCAGTGTTTAGTTGGTTGCAGCTCCATCTATGGGAACGGCGTGAGCATATCAGGCCGAGCAGATTGTGTGGTCTGAAGGGCTATTAAAAGTGACAGCACCGATGCCTTGGACTTGGGGAGCCTCCTGATTACACCTCTCTTCCTCCAGTCTGCCCATTGACTGTGGTTAGGATGTAGCTTTCCATTTCCTGCCGAAATAAATTAAAAGTCAGAATTAATTTGCCTGATGGGGGATGCAGGTGTTTTCTCTATCTCTCCTGCACAAGTTTTTTTTTTTTTGCATCAAGTTGGAAAAAAAAAATCGCCTAGCCTAGAAATCAATTGAACCCTTGGCTCTTTGATAAGGAAAGGGCTTATTTTCAGCCTGTGACAGTTTTGTGGCAGCCAAGCAGAAAAGGTAAGGATTTGATTAAAGGCAAGATAGTGAGAGATTGAGGTCTTGTTCTTGCCATAGGAAAGATCAAGGCACGTAATCATGTCTGCTACAATGCCGTCTGTACAGCCACACTGCTCCCTTATTGTCTCTCTTACGCACAGGCATATATGCCTGACATTTCCTCATGCGCTCACATAGTGACATCTGATAAGCTGAGGAAATGCGTTTTCTTGTTTTCTGTCCAACATCGCACCTGAACATGCTGAGATCCATGTTTGATGCTGAGAGAGATTATTTTCGACTTGTCAGACATGTGGAGGATAGAAGCTTCACATCTGCCTCAGAAGTATACTATAGCTAGGTGCTGTTCTCAGAACTTACATTTACAAGTTACGGAGAACAGCACCAAAAAAATCTGAGGGGTTTTGAATGGTTGTCCTGAGATCACCTAAGAAACAGAGAGGAGTGGATACTCTAAGGCTGTTAAAGTGCTGCATAGTAAAGACTTTAATGGTTGGCTGCATGACAGCTGTGGCAGTAGAGGAGTAGACCACTGCCACCAGGATAAATGTTGCATGATTATGTCATTGGGTAACACAAAGTATGTTTTTACATCCACGAGATATAGCTAGAGTTTGACTAATACATATAGTAGTGTATGCATGGTGATAGACATATATACAACCAAAAAAATATTTTTTGCAAACATTGTTCTCCCAGAGGTTGAACTGCATCATTGGCAGACATTAACAAGACCATTTGAATAATTAAATGGATGTGTTCATACAAACAGCCCATCTGGGTAAATTCAAGGTAAAGTCCGAAGGATAGTGCATGTATAGAAAAGGGCTTTAACCACAAACATGAAGTGCATAGCGTGACCTCTACACCATTCGATTCTGACATTTCCTTTAATCAAAATACAGTACATAGAAAAACAAGTTTTTTAGTTTAGTTTTCTTTTTTCTTTTTTTTATGTAGCCAAGGCATGTCGCTACAATTGCTAAAAGATTCTCCAATAGACAGTTCTTTGACCACTCTTTCCCGCCTTCTACCCCTACATTTCCTGCAAAGGCTTGTTGTTCAGGCTTGTGTTGCTGTTGGGAGCAAGGTCAGCCCCTTGAACATCAAACATGCTTTCATGTTTCTTTTATTCTAAATGGCAGTGTTTGTACAACACCAGGAACCTGAAGCAAAGCCTGATATCACCTGAAGCCTCCCCCTCTCATGCTCCTCTCAGACCACAAACCCCTGTCCAGAGACACACAGAGGTGTTCTGTGTGGGTGAACAAACAGGCCCAATGAGACGGAGAGTGTCAGGGCATATTCGCTACCACTATTCTTTGAGTGGCACTAATCAAAGTGAATCAAATCAAGCAGGACTCACAGTTGTGCTGTTTTAAGAAGCCTGCCTTTTTATTTAATTTAGAGCCCTATATTCAGAAGTGCTTTTTCTACATTAGAGGAAAGAGCCCCTGAAGATCTAGTATGTGTCTTAACAGTTAACTTGAGGTGTTTCTGTTTTACTATTTCTCCCTGTAAAGGTTTTGTTTTGTTTTTTTTTAAAAAAAGAGTCACTCCTTAAATAGTATGAATGACTGAGTTGAAAACAAAAGGTAGAACTGACTTGCAGAAGAGTAAGTAAGAGTTTCAACACTCAAATATAAACATTCATTAATTTTTTTAACGATCAAATGAAATTAAAGCAAGTTATATTTATGTCATAGTTAATTGTGATCCTACAGTAGGGGAGCAGACCCTGTGTACTGTGACCTCTGGGCATACTGCCAGATGACATGTTAGTATCAGTGAACATTTAATATAAATGTATAACTTATCTGAGAGTAAGGAGATTAGTAAGGATTAGAAGTTGGATGGACACATGTATTCTCTTCGATGACTAGGAGCTACTTTTAGCCATTAATGTTTTTGGGTTGATTAAAACAACAATAGCTGTGAAAGATTCTTTTGTCATTTGCTATTATTTTTGTCTCTATGTGAGTCCCTCACATTGCTTTGTTGCGGGTGTCAAAAAAAGCTATATTAGTGAATCACTTCCTGAGATGACAATGTGAGTATGATGGCATTTTGTTTTGGATTTTGGAAATAGACCACTTTGTGAAAAATAGAAATTTCCTCACTTTAAAGTTCTTTGCATGACTTAGTAATGGAGCAAAGTTTGGTGTTGATAGAAAATCTTGTTTCTGGTTGGTGTCTCATTCAGCTAATGCTGTCCAGATGGGTGACGCTGATTTCCTCCACTCGTCAGTGCAGAGATCACTGATTAGCATTTCAAATCATCATGCTCATTTCACCAAATTTCACGACAGCAGAGTGAGACAGCGGAGGACGTGAGAGACAGAGGAGGGCATGAAGGGAGTGAGACATACGCAGGAGAGGGAGAGGCCAGAGGGAGTCTATCTCCTCTTCAGCAGGAGCTGTCAGCTGCTGCCGTCAGAGTGGCTATAAACAAAAAGTGTTTTCTCCCTTAACAAGCTCAACAGGACCTTCAGTGGGGAGATGACACAGAAATGCTTACTCTCCAGGGGTGACAGCCACTGTCTGCCATCAATCAGTCAGACTCACTGCGCTTCCCACAGACAATGCCTCAACAAGGGCACAGCTCAGATTCATCACACATGCAAAAAAAGCAAACAACAGCCATGATGAAATATTCACATCTGCATTGCAGTATGACAGCCATATCTCACAGATTTAATGTATCTATGCTACACTTCCAAGGGGGCATGGTGGGAGAGCAGTTAGCACCACCGCCTCACAGCAACAAGGTCATGGGATCAGTCCCGCCATGGGCTCCTCCTCAGGTGCGTTGGTACAGAGAAACAGTGAATTAGTCAATTAAAATGGCTCATATTATGAATAAATGGTGTTAATAGAGATAGCTGTCCCACTGTGACACACTTAAGGATAAGTGGTAGAAGCCGCATAGATAAATGTGACATCCCCCCAAAAATTATATACAATTTAAATATTTTATTTCATTATTCTACTTAGGCAAAACCTTCCTCTTGTCTGTTTGAAAAAAAAAAAAAATATATATATAAATATATATATATATATATATATATATATATATATATATATATATATATATATATATATATATATATATATATATATATATATATATATATATATATATATATATATATATTTATTTATTTTTTTCCATGTATGACATTAGAATTACAAATGTCGATGCAAGCTTCCAGCGGCTATTGCGCATGTACCTTCCCATATTTATGCATCTACATAAACTCGCTCTCAGACATTATATCCTTTGAAGTAATGACAGATCCAAAATTACGCTCTCTGTCACGGAAATCATTTGAAACAGAATGTCACATCCCTGTTTGGGCTTTGATCAAAGGCAACAATGTCAATTTTGGGAGGAACTGCTGTGTAGTAATGCATGATGAAACTGTCAGAAAGTTGTTTCAGCTCGCTCTCCTGTGCATCTTAAAATAATCATTTGGTGTCTGCCTCCACACATGTCACCAGTTTTTAGTGTGCACTGCTTTCCTTGATGGCTTACAGACATTAGCTGACAGGAAACAAAATGGGTTACATTTGTATGATAAACTATCCAATATTACTGCAGGTATCATTTTACACATGTAAAGCATGTTCCCTTCCTTTGATTAATACTTGATCTGATGATTGTCAACATGTCTTGCAGCAGAATTTGCAGATGACGAGTCACTCAGCAATTGCTTTAACCACCAGTAAACAAACTGCCACAAGCTGCTATTTTCACGGGCCTAATTAAACCACTTGTGGGTTTTGTAATTTAAACCCTAAAACATGCCAAGACTAGACTTTAATCTCCTTTATTTATGTATTCTTTTTAAAATGGTTGAAGATTGGTTTGGTTTGCATGCATTTCGAAAGGAGGCTTTATCACATTTTGAACCAAAACATGTTATGGCGTAACCACAAACACAACACGGAAACACAACTAAGGGGTTTGCAGATATCAAATGTTTTTCATAAATATC
The DNA here is from genome assembly GCA_036850595.1 of Rhyacichthys aspro. Taxonomy (NCBI): domain Eukaryota; kingdom Metazoa; phylum Chordata; class Actinopteri; order Gobiiformes; family Rhyacichthyidae; genus Rhyacichthys; species Rhyacichthys aspro. The sequence goes on along the minus strand of CM072150.1, from coordinate 6,763,121 downwards.
TAATATGTTTGTGACACAACTGGCTCCAACTGAAGCCTCAGACTAGATTTTTCATAGAATAGCTCATTAATATGTGCAGCTTTTCACTTCTATTTCTCTCAGTGTTTTTCACATTTTCAGTACTAATATTGTGGTGCACACTTGAAGCCGAGATAAACCCATTCTTCAGCAAATTAGATTTAAATGCGAGAAGTCGTTAACCTCAGCTTTAATTAAGATTACAGAAAATTGTTCCTATGATTCTACTTTTCATTTAAATTGCCCATAACCTGTTCTGAAGATTAGAATAATCATTTTGTCTTAAAGGAACTACTGCTTTGTCTCTGTTGTCTTTTTAACTCCTCAGCTTTGTGAAATTAACTGTGGAGAAGCTTGTTATTTCCAACGTGGCTATAGCTATTACAACCCAATATAACATTAATCAACTGATGTCCTTCATGCATTGCACTGTATGACTGTTTGTGCCCATCGAGATGTAGCTTTAGCTCTTTGTTTTCATCTTCAGCGACAACACAGAGCTAAAAAAATTATAAAAACACAAACAGAAGTCATCAACAGGAGCAGGAAATTACTTTTTTAATTCTATGCTGTCATTTTCACATATGTCACCTTTAACATAGTATTATTCAAATAAAAAACCCAAATATTATGACGCTGTGATTGTCTTTGCTCACTTAAATAACCACTAGTCTGTTCAATATCTTCTTTTATGTAAATGTTCCTGTCTATGTTACCAGAGGGACACGTTCTTGTACATGTTTTGTTTCGACAAAATCTGCTCAGGTAAAATGTCTTCTGCTTGAACATTATGCTGTCAGTATCTCCAGCGTGTTGTCAGGCCTGGAGGAATGCACAGTGTCTAGGTGACAGCGAGTCTGGCTGCACTCCATTTTGACAAGAGAGAGGAACATTTGCTTGGTCAAAAACGTATTTATTTTAGCTTGACACTGTGATGGATTCAGAGTGTTTAAGTAACACAAGGCTGAGCAGTATGAAAGCACTAAGCACAATAATCATCTGCTACGGTTTGATTGTCACTTTTGAGTCCACGTCCATCTGAGACTCCTGTATGAACTCCTGAACATGGGAATATCCTCGGCGCAGCTGACAAGGCAGTATATCTAAACACAGAACAGCATCACAAGCCAACTTCATTTAACAACACATTAATCTCCTCACTAATGCAGTCAATAGCATATTAAGTGAGCTACAAAGGCAAAATGAATGAGAAGTAATCCAATGCCAGTCGGCAAAGAGCGACGGTGAAATCCTGAGCTGTCAGCAGGACCGCTTGTGCCAACTCATTTCTCCACAGTGTCTCCAGTTCCTCGCACAGGGATATGCCCTTGGGTGAAGAGGTGCTCCGATTCCACAAAAGTCATCTGCAAATGCCATAATTTAACCAGCTAGGGAAGTGATCTTCAGCCCCACTTAAAATACTGGCTCCATTGTGAGTAAGAGAGCGCTGAGAAAACAAACTGAAGCCCCAGTCTCTGAAGGCTAGTCATTATGTGTATAAGGCACTATTGCTATGGGATAATGTAAAGATACTATTAAGTGTGTGTATGTATGTTATAGATTATGTTACAATTTGGTAAGGGTAACACAATCATAAGCTTGTGTTTCCAAGAGAAAGGGATCATGCAAGAGTTTTGAAATGAGAAATAAACTGTATTTGTTGTGCACATAATGCTACAAAAACAGTACAAGAGTGTTTGTAGTTTATTCCCTGAGTTCTGAACTTTAAACTCCTATAATGCCATGTTATGTTTGTGGTGAATGCAGCATATACAGTAAATACACTGTTTTTTAATCAACAAAGCAAAAGCTTTAAGAGCTGATTTGACCTAAAACCAAGAAACAATAAGAATAAAAAATGTTGATAAACATTTAGCATTCCTGCTTCTTGAAAGATAACCAGCTTCACTTCTCATATTAACCAAGACTGCAATGTTTAACATCAGTTTTTACCATAGATCAGTGGACAGACCATTGGAACCAGAAGCTGAGAGGTCACCAAAGAATGTATTTTTCTCTTCCCTTTCAACAATGGAAACACAAAAGATGTTGTACATACACTGCCTGACCAAAAAAAAGGTCACCCCCTAGAGTTAACTAATCAAACAGGCAAGAGCCTCCCATTGAATAATTACTGCATGGATGATTATGCTTCTGGACAGGAATAACACTGCATGTCACAACATTTATTCCTGTCCAGAGTTGCATGATTTTTTTGTCATCATGTGTCCACTCTTTCACAGTTTGAGCCCAATGAGACTGATGAACATCTTTTCAACAACCACAGGATGAGTCTTCTGACGTGATTGTAAAAGAAATGAGAAACTACTCTCTGCATCAGCTGGCTTCAGCTGGCAACAAGTTTGTTTACAGCTGAAGCATGTTTGTCAACGCAGCAATTATTCAATGGGAGGCTCTTGCCTATTTGCTCAGTTAAATCTAGGTGGAGACCTTTTTTTTGGTCAGGCAGTGTATGTTGTCAGAGACTTTTTCCATTTTGAGTTTTTCTGGAGCTAAAATGGATTGAGATTTACACAAATGTATTTGTGTAGCAACATATACATTCTCCTGATAACACAATTCTGTTTTACAACTACACTGCCTCAGAGATTGACACATGATTGACATGAACAAAGCATAAACCACAACCTCTTTACCATTATACTGGCACAATGTAGTGGGCCTTAATGTTTATTTACATCAGAAATCTTCATGACACTGCAGTGCATTTCATGACCAAGAAGCCACCTTCTTTGTGCTTTCACGATTGAGTAAGCACTGCTCCATTTGCACTTCTGCTCATGGTCAACCCTGAGCAAGGCTCTTAAAGGAACGGCTTCAGGTCCACTTCACTTCTACATGTCATCACTTTGTGCTCAGTGTGTATTTCTGGAGTGATTTTATCTTTGTTGTGAAGTGTTCTAATCAGTCTTTTGTCAGTGAGAGGATGGCTCGGAATAATTTAACCAAACCAGTGTCATGGCAAGGTGCTGGTCTGCTGAAGCTTCCTACAATGTATGATTTTTTTTATTGACATTTAATATGCAGCATCACCCACATTTAACTTTTTTTTTAATGTCTCCCATTAGCCCATTACCTCCTGTTGCTATTGGACGTGGTCAGTGTGGGGTTATTTCTGAAGAAACCTACTGTGATGCCTGGAACAACTTCTGTGTATTTCCAAGTTACTAAACATGTGACATATACCATTACAGTTACAATCAGTCCTAAAATGGGATGAATTTACAGATGAGTGCTTGGTTATCAGGGAGTAGAGTTCATTAATAACATCCATAAACTCTCCACAACACTGCAAAAAAACAAAAATGTTTTTTAAAGAAAGTATACACAGTGACCTTCACAACACACCAGGGAATACTGCCATTTTTAAATGCTGTTTTTAATCACAAATGCCAGTTTTTTCCCCTACATTTCTTCTGAATAAAACACCAAAACATGCTGTTTTGTGAAGTCTAAGGGTATGTTACAGTCTGGGTGATTATTTTAGATGCATGTTGTTGGGCCGTCTGCTCTGCTATGTTGCAGTAGTTTGCAGAAATTCCAAGAGATAAATTTGATTTGTTAGACTGGGTTGGCTCAGAAAATAGTTTCCTTCTTCCTCTAGACTTTATTGTAAATATGCCTGTGTGTGTTTGCCATTTCTTTTTCATTACTTAGAATTCTCCATTATGCCCCGAGCTGCTGGCATTCCGTACATCCCACAAAGCAGCAGCACAAACATTATGTTTACATTGACAATGAAATAAGCCACTGGAATAATGCATGCTAACTGTGATATATACCCCAATTAAGCATTCAAGAAATTTACATAACAGCAAAAACCCAGCTTCAATTAGCACATGAGGAATGACTGCTGGCATTTGATTGCAGGAGGGAAATACAGGGACAATAAACATAATTTACAAGATGTTTAATTTTGCGTTTGGAAAATTGAATCCACCGACAGTGAGAAATACGCTGCACGTTTGTGGGGAGAAGTCGTGGTGGTGACTGATTGGAGAAAACTAATCGGTGTTTTTTTTGCACTGCACCACCAGCATATCCCAACCTATGACCGAAGAGAAATCAACAACACGCATCGCTGTCGGAGAAAAAGATGTGCTTTGTAATTTTGCAGGCGCTTAACCTAATCAAGTCTACCTCTGTCATAAGCTGATCCCCGTGGAAATATAGAGATTCATCATCTTTTATACTCCACGGTATGCCAGCCCTGAGTTTGAGGGAATAATTTCAATTTCTCTTCTTGATGAGCTCCTACTTATGGGCAATTATCTCAACACAATGAATGGTACCTTGGTGAACAGTTCAGCTGCTGTCCCCAGAATGAGGGAGACAAAGACACAAAAGAAACACATTCAAGTGAGAAAGTAAGGAAAATACGGCAAAAGCATCATCGTGATAAAGGTAAGGGAAGTGATAGCTTGCGCTGACTAATAAAAATGTGTTTCTCTTATGTTTTATGCCTGTCCAATAAACATGTTTCAATGAAATTACAGATGTGAAATAACTGATAAGAAGTGAATAAACTGCCTTATGTTGGACTATGTTGAATTTTGCAGAAATCTATGGAAAATGAGGTACACTTTTAAAAGAGTTTTTAGTGGGTAACAAGTAGGACACATACTTTTTTTTTTAGCTGATCTGTCTTTTTAATGCCACCTTGCAACGTAAACATAAAGGAGGGCATGCACTGATTTTAAACTGGGCCGAAAGGGTCATATCGCAAGGACAGGACCGATGCATCTTTATGTGGAATAGCAGCACATTTCACTGTTGTTTTCTTAGTATACCTGAGTCTCATATTCAGCACAGAGATATGTTTGTCTAGTCACCATCCTCTACAAATATGGATATCAGATATCAGCCTCTGAAAGTGGAAACAGCTGATGGCACTAGTCTGACATTTGCTTCTAGACACCAGTCTGACATATCGTCTTTTAGAATGAATTGAAATCCAAATTCATTGATGTAAACCGAATATAGAAATGCAACTAATTGAACCAAATATAAGCTACAATTGAATAATATCCAATGTCAATATGGAAGAATTTGTACATGTACATGTCAAATTTCTTTTAATAATTCACAAGGCATCACCGTTTAAGGTTTGAGAGTCACAATGTGTGTGTTATAGACATACATTTATTTAAACTAGTTTCAGTTTTGGAACAAGGACAGAACTGGTGCCAGACGGCAGGTGTAAACATGTCCTGAAAGCACTTTGGCTCCAAAAAACAGCATTTCTTATCTAAACATTGAAGTACCATATATGGGATACACACATTCAATTAATCCTCACAAAATAAAAACCCAATTGTCATGACTTATGCACTATTTTACCCCCTTACCCAAAAGGACATGGGTGTGCAGGCCAATTACAGCTCCCAGAAGAAAAACAAAAAAGGAGGAAAACTAAAATAATGTATGAAAAGCGTCTAAAGTTCATTCCAAACCAGAGAAAAGCTGGATTTTACTTACTCTAGAGAACAAATAAACAGATAATGGGTTCAAGTAAAAATCCAAATTTCCATTATTTGTTTTAGAGACAGTCTATTTCAACAAAGCCAGTGTAAAGTTTAACATCTACTGCATGGCCCTGAAGTTGAGATACATTTTGAAGCAGGGACACAGCTAAAGTTTAGATTGTGGGCATTGTCAGAGATGTGGGATTTCAACAATCCCATCAACTTCTTACAGGTTTATCATGGTAATAGTATCTTATTAGCAGCTTCTTGAGAGTGTGAAAAAGAGGTGAAAGTGTTAAGAATATATTTGAGTGCAGCTGTTACAAAGGTAGAATCCAGATCTAAACCTCACAACCCAAGCATTATATTATATTCTATGCGTTTCCTGGACTTGTCTCGCTTGTCCGCACTCCAGGTGGAATTCTGTAAAAGTAGCATTTTTGATTTACAGGGCCATTACTGTGCGATCTGGAGACACTGGTTTAGTGTCAAAAGAGCATATCATTATTCTGTTGTGTGACAAAGCAGTTTGCCAAAGGGGACTGTAATTACATCGTTGTCTGCTTTTCAGTTGACTTCTGGCAAGGGAATTATTGGTAATCATCCATGTAATGCGGTGCCACTCAGTTCTTGACAGCTGAGTGAAACCACAGCCCTGTGGTTTTGTCTTGTAGATGTAAAATCAGAGCTAAAACACCCATCTGTTTTTCAGTTATATAGTTTCTTGTGTCTACTGGGAGGACCACAAGCTTTTATGTCCCATACAAGCAACATAAACCCCAACCTTGTCCCTCAAATTGAACCATGATGAGATCTAGCAAACCCAAATGAGTGTCTTTTTCATTTATATATGCACTGGACAGTTTTTTGTGTCATATAGAAAGATTCATCTTGAATTATGTGATTTTTCAGTACACTTTTTTTTGTTTTTATTGTGTATTGTTAGTTCTTATTTAAATGGTTTTTAAATGGTTTATATGTGAAGTTAAATAGCTCAGGCTTTATTTCCCTTAACAGCAATTTCTGTCGGTAGAGATCCTCTCGGACCACGGTTTATGTGATGCTTCATTTCTCTGTTGGGTGTATGTCCTTTTAATTGATGGAAGAAGTACATTATTTTTTCTTCTGCTTGTATTTCCCACCATTCTCTGATTGGTTACGTCTCTCCAATTGCGTCTGGAGGCAGGTCAATCTGTGTCTGTCTGTCCTGCCTCCTGGAAATCCAACTGGAATGTACAGAGGCCGGACTAAGAAAAAGAAGATGGCTGGCCTAGTCAAAAAAAGATGTGTTAAACTTAGAAGAAAAGCTATTGCTCTCTTATACTTTATCTGACCTTAATACCACCCCATCTTATAACCTCTTTTATGTTTTCTTTTTGTTGCAGGATACTCATGTCCTCCTTTCATCTCACCTCATCCTAAAATGTGTGTTGCCAGTAAGAGGGAACAGAAGGTAGTAACAGAGGTTTCACAAAGGTGAGATGGGAAACTTGGTGTTCGAGGAAATTGATGACATGTGTGGTGTGCACATGGAAATAGCAGGAAATAATCAAAATAAGAATAGTACCTGTATAAGATGCACAATGTCCAAGCACTTTGTAGTTTCATATATTACATACCTTCAAAATTTTGCATTGTTTATTACATTTGCCCTGTTTTGAAAAGAGCTCTCACGTCACGCTAGAAGCCAGGCCTAAAAATGAGGACAGTGCTCATCTTTTTGCATTGTAACATCTAAAGCATAAATAGAATAACGGCTTTTTATCACATATTTATGGGTGAAATGTCATTACAAGCCGCCTCAAATAATCTTTGTCTTTCACAGTCCTGGGTTTTACGTGCCATCCGCAGCAACGTCACCAGCCCATTGAAGAATAACTAAACTGCTTGGGCAAATAAACCGCAGGACTGTACATCTTTCGTGTATTAACTAGTAATTTAAATTAAAAATACACAGAAATCTACAACTGATTCAAACGTTTTCTCTGAAATGTGGCTCTACTTTTCTGTAACACACAAACAATTTGACAATGCCCTCCATGTTGGAAGGACATCATTATTATTTAAAGCCTCCATCTTGGCTCTTAAACCCCCTCACCTTCTTCATGGAGATGCCCTGTCCGCATGAGTGGCCTGTTGTCTTTGTGCTGCCATCTCATAAGCATTCTTTATCCCCTCGGGACGAGACCTTCTCCTGAATCTTGCAGCGCTAGACAGGAACGCACACACACACACACACACACACACACACAAAAACAAGACTTCTTATGTGTCGCCTCCTCTGCCTGCAATTGTCAGCAAAAAAAATAAATAAAAATGGAGGGGAAAAAAATAGAAGAAAAACAAACTCTAGCGAAGCTTCTATCTCTAAACGGGTGGCACTGTCAGCTCCTATTTAGAACTTGTGTTTATTCGATGCTCAGGCTTTTATTTATTTAACAGAAAATATGCATTGGGGTGTTGACTCGGAGGAAGGCATGTCAAGACACACAGTGGAACCGGTGGTGTCAGGGCAGTTAACACTTCAGTAGACAACGCCGTTGGTTAGAGTGCTCACACAGTCATTGTGCTGTGTGTCAATGTCAGCAATAAACGCCTCACCAATGCCACCGCTATTTTTAAAACTAGTAAGAGCTGACATGTTTCTGAAATGCTTTTGGATAGTAATAGACAATAAAAAGCAGGTTACTCTAACATGAATCGTGTTCTACCTCATAGCTTAAACCAGCCAAGGCTCACTGAATCTTAGAGCTGTTTTCTCTGCCACAAGGGTAGTGGGAATTTATATCATCAGTTCACTCACATTCAGTCACTGGGAACAACATATTCACCAGTTCATCTGGATATGTTTGTCTCCAAGTGTTAGCCACTTCATGAATTAATTTTGTTTTTCCATATTTCTGTTAACCTTACACATTAAGGAGGGCGCTACGGTTGATGTGAAAGGGCATTTTGCCAGAGAATTGTTTGACTTTCAGTGGATCAAACTCACAGCCAAGGAGAGAGTGAGTCAGATTAATAAATAAGAGTGCGTAAAGGGTGAGCGGTGCTAGCGGGTCTCCCTTGGATATTGCTGAAGAGTCTGCACACCTGCCCAGACTGTCAAGCACCAGCAGGCTTTAGTGATTTGGTTTAAGGTAAATTTAGCACAACCCACAAGGGATTTTGCATCCAATTCTCCTTTTCATAATACAATAGAGGCTGGATTGGAGGGTAAAGCCAAATAAATCATGTACAGGTGGCCAGTTGGGTCCTTAGTCATTGGATTTGTCAAATTAAATATTTAGGATTCAAAAGTTGCTCCCAAAACAAACTCCTATTGATGGATTAAAGAAGACTTAAAAATTGAGTCGGCAGTGCTAGCGCAGAGCTGTCGTGCCGCATGTCAAAGTATGCATTTTACAGCCTTCGCCGCTTCTGGTTTCTTTTAAAGCAGAGTCAAGTCAAGAAATTACAACTTTGATTTGACATTCAGTATATAGTGTGACAGAAAAACACTTAGTCCTTGTCACCATATACAGTATTGTAACAGCTAAACTGCTGTTACATACAACTCCTATTTTACATAGTCTGCATTTGTCAAACTGTTAAACATAATTATAAATTAGTCACAACACAACAGAAATTGAGCAAAAAAACAAATTAATCTTAAGATAAACAGTCAAAACTTGGAAAATAAAATAAATACATAAAAACAAAATATCTGAAAAACAAATAAACAAGCCACAACACGCAGAAAAACTAATCACAAAAGCTGCTGGGAAAACAGAACTAAGTGTAAGAACATGAACAAATCAAAATAACCACAACAGAATTGTATCCACAATAGAAGTGAGTGGTGATGTATTCCTTGGACTGTTACTGTGTTATCTTTACTCTGTTATAATAACTGTGTAGTCGACAGAGATGCAGTCTGTGAATGAGACATTAGAAATGTTAGACTACAGTGACCTTGGAAGTTGAATAGCCAAAGGACATTTCACATTATGTGTTACAATATGCCAATAAAGCACACATAAAAGTATATTTCTATTTGTTCTGCTCAGTGGCATGGATCACAGACTCATGTGTAGCTAGTTTATGTGTCCACTATATTAGTCCTCCTGAAACAAGGAGCACTCACTTCCGTTTTGGCCACATTTTTGGACAGACTTCCCACAAAACAAATGAAACAAAGTCTTTTTATACTGTAACAGGCTACCTAAAGTATGATCTGATTTATGCTTCTTATTTTTTAAAACACCCAGTGTATATGGCATGCATAAAAATAGCCTATGCCTTATACCTGTCCATGCAAGTTTTGTGACAAAGCAATTCTACCCTACGTTCAAGCTATATCTTCTAATTTACTTGGGAATTTACTATTCTATCAATTTCTTTACCCGATATTGGCATCAACCTTTATAAGTAAAAGTTGATCAAATAAAAAAATAAAGACACAGAGGATTGTTCTGCTGGACTCTCATGTTTGGCTGATGTGGCTGTTTAGTCTGCTTCTGAAAACAAGATTTAATATCCCAGATTTACAGTACACTATATACTGTATTATACTATACTATATACTATACTATAAATGCCAGTCACAGAGGAATACAGGAATACATAGTTATGTCAGTAGTATTGTGCACACTCTTTTATCTGCTTATATTTCTGAGGGATTAGAAAAAGGGTTAATGAGTTTTTTAAATATCTTTCATTAAAAGGTGGTAAAAGCCATGTATTGACAAGTAAGCCTCTTGAGACACAGCAATTCACTTTTGTCTGAGGCAGTGGACATTATGTTTTTGCTCATATTACTCATTGTCTGGTGTGAGTCTGATCAGTTCTGAGCTCCATTAAGAAGAATGAGGTCATTTAGAGATCACATGAAAATAACCAATTTTTTGGAAAAGAGCTTTTCAATCTAACACAAAATAACTACAATAAAAAATATGGATGCTTTTGAATTACAACGCTTCCCTGGCCTCTGCCTTGTTATTTCAGGGTGCCTCCAACTTAACACATGGTCTCCCTCAATTGAGTTATTTGAATTTTATGACATTATTTATCCATTGATTTTCCTCTGAAATCAAACAGTGGCCTGTGTTTGTCCCTGGAGACCCATTTGAGAGGTCACTTTCCTGTCACCTAACTCGCCCCTGATGAGATTAGTACGCTGGACAGAGGTCAGGGGTTATGTAAAACAATGCATATATTGATTAGGCGATATGTAATGGCACATAGTAATCAAGACTGGGAGACATTTAAGACACCTTTTTGACAGCTCTGTCAGGCCAAACACCAGCCAATTGCTTTGCAGGAAGAATTGATCCCCAATGTCTCAGTCTGTCTCTGTCTGGAAGGCAGTTTATTACTTTAAGGAAAGCGTGGTACCTTTGTTTATCAAGGTAACAATATGTACACAATCAGATCTTAGGAACTGTGAGCTCTTCCAGTGTTGCTTACAATGAATTCTTTTGGTTCAAATGCTTAATGGTCATTGCTAAGATGATTGTTCCACTGCACATATTGCCCTGACAGTGTGCAATTTATCTGACCAGTGCTAAGACGGATGTGGCCCCGGAGGCTGCAGCGGGCAGCTGGAGGCACGTACACTCGTTAGCCCTGCTCGCTCTCCCTTTCAAATGGGCCCTTAATGATTTATAGATGTTTGCTTTAAAAAGTCATTGGCATTAATCCCATGGCTCATTAACCATTTAATTAAAATTAAATTCGGTGTTAGGAGGAAAGCAGATTGAGAGTATTTTCTCCTGGTGGGAGGCGGTTGAATCACCTCATTTTCGGAAACGCTTCATATGAGGAGGATGTGTACCAACACACAGCTGACATGTTAGAACAAGCACTAGTGAGGGAAACCCAGGAATGACTAGCACAGTGCAAAGTCAATACTAGATCATGATGTTTACTTTGAGACTATGAATTTTAATGATTTTGAAGACTCTGTATTTTCTGCTTAGTTAAGTTATCTCACTGAGATCTCAGAGCATTAAAGCAACTGATGTGTACTTAATTACATCAAAGTTGGTAAAATAACAAGGTTTTCTTGTTCTCATTGTGCCCTTTGTGGGTATGTATTTAATGATGCATCTGTGTCTCATGCAAAGGCATATTTAGACTACAAGAAGCAACAAACAAAAAAATTAATAATTCCTTATGATACCTGCCATTTTTGGCGTAAATGTTACTGTTGAAAAAATTCTTGCTGGCCTTGATATGTAATCTTTTTGTTTAGTTGGTTGCAATTCATAGTCTGTGTTGTCGTCCTGTGATTTTGATAGCAACGTTATGGCAGCTATGTGCAGTAGTGTTATATAATACACATATCTAAATCACTTGGAAGTGTATCTCTGTTACTGAAATGCAGGCCTAGATATTTTTCTGCTGATGGTGTTGTGAGTGGTGGATATGCTGTCAGTAAAAAGTGACAACATATTTTTTTTTAACGGTTGAGTGATCATTTTAACAGGGATTTTAGTTCTTTCTATAGTTCTGCCATGTGATAATACTTTCATTCACTGGCTTTAATCGTGCTTCTCCAGAAATCCACTACAACATAACACTCAAATTTATGATTACATTTGAGCTATATCTTTCCCTACCTCTTCCTCTCAACACCAACGAGTCAGCACTCTCGACTGCAATGGGGATACAGTGTAATTAAGAGGCACCACTCCATCACCGGCCCCAGAACCTGTGTAATACCTTAAATTGCTTTCTAAATGGGTCTGTGTTACCCAATATGCGGTTTTCCCTGTGTGTTTGAACAAAGTGGAATGAACTTGGTGAGAGGATGGAAGTAAAAAGCATAGATTGATCGCTGTGCTTATTGGAGTAATTCAAACCCTGTCATTTTCCTCTGGAGTTTATAGCATTTAAACAGCAACATGATAACGGTCGGCACATTTATGCACACACACACTGAGGCGTGCACGCTGAAGAACACACGAGCAAGCACTCTGCCGAACAAGATGTGGTCTAAAAGTGCTGGGAAGTGAAAGAGGGTCAAAGGGATTAATTCATCCGTCTAGAAATACTGAAAGTGTATTTGTTTGCCACCTATGTAAGATGAGATGTGGTGGTCCATTTTGGATATTTGATCATCTCCTCTATGTGCAGTGTCTCCTCAGTTAGACACATCACACAAATTCCAGTTATGTCCAAATCTAAGGCTGGATGTATGGTACACGGAGCCTCCTAAGCCTATAATTTGTATTTGTAATAACATTGAAATGATCCTAAGCAACACCTGTTGACTTAACCTATTTTCAATTGGCTGGCAGGCAAGAAGAATTAGTCTTAACAGTAAACTTGAGTAGTGGGTTTGTTGTGGTATAGTCACTTTATTTTTTTCTCGTTAAAGGTGTGGAGCATTTCTTGTTGTTTCAAAGAAGGCTGTTCAAAGTGAGGAGATGAGGGCACTGAACCATAGACGGTGGTGTTATATAAAGCATATATTACTGTTGTTTACTTTTATTCTGCTTGAGACATTTATTAATTTATTCTAATGCATAGTTGTGTCAACATCAGTTATGGTAAATTGACCATGCATTAGCAGTCTATATTTAGTATGTTACCATTCTGAAGCACCAGCTAATTACTGCTCTCTGCCTCTGTACCTGTGGCTGTAATTGTACCTACAGCCATCTATCGTAGATATTAAAGTTTGAAGACTTTATAGATAAGAATTTAATAGAATCTGGAACAGCAGGTTTCTCTTTAGATAATTTAATTTAAGTAGCATATATTAACCATTGGCTAATAGGAATTCATATTTTTCTTATTTTTGGCCTTTTAGCAATTATTTGATTATGACAGTAAAGAAAGCCAGCAGCAAATAGACATAAGCACAAGTCACTTGCATTTGTTGCGCGCTGCCTACCAGCTGTGCCATGGCAACCCAGTAGCAACTGATCCTTGCAAATACATGAATATGTTATCTACACCTTGTGTCTAAATAACTGTCATGACATGATAAATTGTCCAATGACAATATAATTCTGTTTTCTACATCATTTGACCAACAATAAGCCAACGACAGACAGCTTGTTTTATCTGACAGTACAACAGTACAGCACCATTTGTGAGCTCTAAATATTTGCTTGTGTGTGTCATGAGCTTAGCCTAATGCATAATGCAGGTACGCGGGGCATTAGCATACGGTGAATGACTAACATGGCTGCAGGTTACTGCTGTTCATGCAGGTGTGTATGATGTAACACAATGTTTCAATAAATCCTGAGGTGGCTCACAGTGTAAACCTTTGGAAACGGCACCTCACATCGACATTTGGGCAGACAATAACTGAGCTGCCGATGGGTTATGACTCTTCCCACAAATGTGTTTGCTGTATTCTGGCTAGTGGCCAGCAGGAAGAGGCAAACTGGCAGACGGCACCACATCAATATCCCAACTAGCCACCAGAGCCTGGCGCAAATGATCAGGAGTTTTAAAGGTAGCAGCTGTTGAGTCGATGTGGGCCTTCACTGCTCTGCTGAGGGGCTTTTGATTCATTTAAATGATAGAGATTACTTTAAAGCGCTGTGCATGTTAATTGATGTTGAAAGCTGGGAGTTGTGGAAGCTGGAGGATATATGCAAATGAACATTAATGGATTTATCTCCTTTGTATTGTTTCACCCACAGAAGAATGGCTCAACATATCCAGACTCAAACACTCAAAGGACATTCGTTTCAAAGATCTGTGAATTGCAAGTTGATGTATGTATGATTCCCAAACTTATGCCTTGTCTTGTATTATCTATGAAAGAGGCTATTCCAGTATGAGCTGCAGCTGCTTACACAAAGCATGACAAATAAAAAAGAGATCAGGGATGCAAAGTTATAAATGCATAAATATTGGAAATTCAAGAATGAAATGATTAACGAGGCTGAGATTTCTGTGGGATCACGTTGGCCTGATTCTGAACTCAGAAAGTTAAAGGTAAGCTCTAAACTTCATTTCCACTTTGCTTACAAAATAAATAAATAAAAGCAGGCAGGTAGCTATTTTGTTGTTGATTGTAGTGAGCAGGGGGTGAGGATTTCAAGGAGTTATCAGTGACAGCAGCTTTAAAGGCCGTTTACATGACACCAAAATGCAAAAGCTGTTGATAGCGCAGTCGCATGTCTGGTATTCTTTTTAAAGAAATCTGTTGTGTTTTTGAAGGACTTTGGAGGCAGACTTTGTGACTTTGTGAGTGAATGAACCCCACCCGTTGGTAAACTGTCTCATGCCACATCTCTTCTTTTACTGTTTCTCTCACAGGCCTCATTGTAATTCTTACCCTGTTTGGTTTCTATCTTCCGTCACTTAGTGGCCGCAGAGGTGCAGCTAGTTCCCCGAGGAGCCTGTTGGCTCACGGTCAGAGGCCCTTTGAGCTGCCAAGTCAACTGAGGCCGAAACTCCCCCCACTGTGTGTTCCTGAGCTGAGGCTGCTGGGATGCTGGCAGAGGCCCATTGATTTACTGCCTTTGGCTAGGACACTCTCTAAGGAGCTCTCATTTTGGTTGTGATATCATTTATTTGGGACACATTTGGCTATGCCAGCATCTTGGCCTTCTTTGAAATGCATCGTCCAGAGACAAAATAAATGAAAGGTATCAAAGACATGTCAGCCATGATGGTTTTTTCATGAAGGGTGGGAGAAAGGGGCAACACAAAAAAGCAATTGTGTCACTCTGCAGTACAGCACCCTGTCCTGGACACACAAAGCACCAAGGCACAACAAAGCCCAACATGAATAAGACTGTTCCAGCCGTCAATGTATACTCATGTCACAGTCAGCCAGCAGAGTTATGTCTGACATTTCATAATTTCTTCACTGCTATATAAGAACAAGGCCAGTATTTTTATTTGAGCTGAGATCAGGCAGATTTCAAAAGCGTCAGAATCAGTCTGTCAAAGTAAGTGGTAGGACGTGGCTTGCCGACATTGCAATGTTTGTTACTTCACAGCGCTGGGCACCGAGCGACAGCCCAGCCTTTCTGAGATGTCTTTCTGTTCCACTGTTTTCTAGGTGCAATTTCTTTGTTGATACTTCTAGACAGGGGAAAAGTGAAAGCTGTTGTGAGTGGCAGCATTTTGTTTTGCATTTGTCTCCAAACAGATGCATAGCTGTCATTCAAGGTCCCATTGAAGATTGCTATCAAATGTAATCGCTTCAAAGCTTATTCCCATGGATGCCTGCTTAGAGATACAGCTTTTTCAGGTGTCTGTCAAAAGGAGGCTGCAGAGGGGTATGCAGCAAAAGCTTCAAATATATGAATTTAAATATAGAAGGGGCACAGACATTATCATTCACGTCAGGTACTCCTAAAGCAAAACAGCACTTAGTGTCATTGTGCTTCCTGCACTATTATCATTATTAGGAAATAATGTGGATTGTTAAGATAAAAAACACAGCACTTTCTAATTGATATGTGCATGTTATTGAGGTTTGTAGATTTGCTTGAGCATAAATAAGGCAGCTTTGATTTAGCACTGGTTCTTTGTTTCTCATCAGAGCTGCTAGTAGAGGCTGTTTGAAATCTGGCCCACAAATTGTCTTTGAGAAATCAATTTAATGTGACCCATTGTTCGCCTGTGTAATATTTGGAATCAATCAGCTCATGGCTTAGTATGGATTTGCAATAGTACACCCTTCAGTCCTCTTAAGAGCAATCACAGCCTTTCAATCACACTCTGCAGTCACCTCGGGCTACAAACATGTCGGCCCAGGGATGTTACATTTAAAAACCATCACGGTGTTCAAGGATTGCTGAGTGAAAAGAAAATTGTTTCAAGAGCACGGACAGCATATAAAAATATGTTGACATGAGAAAGATGTGAAATACCTGATAAGTGAGAAAAATGACAAGGGGACTGCCATTTGGTGGATGGCAGAAATTAAACAACTGTGAGTTTTTTTTATCATCGATATTAAGTGTGCTTAGTAAAAGTAAATGCCATTGCACTGTGAATATTTTAATCGCCTACTAATAAACTTGAGACTTGTTTATCAGATCTGACAAAATATGCCCAGAGTGAAGCACTTGGGTCAACATTGGGGCCTGTAGCAAACCTGAAGTATCAACACGAAATGAAAATTACTACAGTAATGTCTTAGTGCATTTTAATAAGCTTTGTTACAGATCAGGGATATTGTGCTTGTTGTCTAAACAAGTCTCACATTTCAGTAAATACCATCAGAATTTTGCAGTTAAAATGGTTCAATGAAAAGAGATCACCATGCTGAATGCTACAAAAATGATCATGTCCCATGCATGTCCAGGGCGTTCTTTACACTATTATCAAATTGAAGTCTATTTCTCTGACCCCTAAAGCGAGTTTTTTTTTTATAAACCTTGTGCAGTAATTGTTCTGTGGGTTTTCCCAGGGGCTGGTTCAGATTGGTTCATCCTGCCGGGAGGACTTCTTACTCAGGCAGTGTCAGCAGTTTAGAAAGAGTAGTATAAAAACAACATACTCTTGAACAGCCAGGACATTGTATGGGGCACAAAGCCTCTTACACGATTGAGGGTGTAATGATATGATGTTTGTGATGCAGTATTGTGAATATGTATTAATCAAACCTGGGGTGGATCCTGTTGCAGAATAGAAGAAGTTATTCCTCGCTAATGGCTACTATTCCCTTTTAGAGGACACACACAGCTGTGGCAGAGAGCATGGCGTCCACGCCAAGACACCTCATGCTCTAGTCAAAGATGACATGTCGGTGCTTCACACCACATATCATTGTCACATAATGTGTCCCTGCAGGTGACAGGCTGATGACCACAGTTACTCTCAACCCTTGAGTTACCTCAGAGCCAGCGAGGGCTTTCAGAGGCCACAGTGGAAATAACGTCGATGTTAAGAGGTGTTTGTGCTTGAAGCTAAAGTAGCCAGTCTGGTTTGACATATGTTGTTGTTGATTTAGTATGAATACTTATAAAATAAGCCCGGCTTCATGCTGCAGCCATCTGTTCCCAGTAGATCAGGAAGGGAACAAGTAAAACTGCTATAACTTGTTTTTTTTTTTCCTTTCTTTGTTTGCTTTTTAATAACTGAGCATGAACCAAAAGAAAAACCACTAAAAAGAAGAGCAAAAAAAGACAAGGCATAGATTAAATTGTAGTGCACACTAATAGCAATCTTAGAAAGCAAAACTGTCTTTGCTGACAGAAGTTTGCCAAGTTATTGGCAAATCGTGCTCTGAACTTGAGCTTGATCCCAGGTGTTCTGAGCGAAATGGATTATTGCCTGGTTTGAGGTCAGATATGATGCCTTATTAGCTCATGAAAGAGCAGGACAGAGTGCCAGACCATTGTTCTCCTTACTGAGATGAAAGGGTTGCCGGCTAATGAACATCTGCCAGCCAGCATAAGGACCCCAGCAGACACACAAAGCCTTCAATTGACCATTGCTGAGAGCAGCTGCTCTGATCAGAAAGATTTTGATGCAAATTTACACTGAGGGTTCACTGTTGAGCAGATGTAAGAGCCGCAGACTAAGATTAAGGCAAAGGCATACTGTATTCCTCTCATTTGTGTCTGGAATGTCACAGTTCATAAGATTAGCCTCTGTCACACAGGAACACCTCTTTTTACTTGTCACAACCATATTGCTTCTCAAAATGCTGTGAGGGTAAAGTCCATTTCAAAGATTTATCTTCAGATACACCTTTAAAAAATCATATGATTTCACGGTGGTGTATCATAGTTGTAATTTGTAGTAGTTAATTAGCCCAGATGTGTTGGCCCTATGTTATAAAGATATAGGTGAACATAGCCACCATATAACTATTGTTCTATTTGCTTACTCAACTATTAAAGCAGGTGTTAGAGCTAATTTATTTAAATGACCAGATTCACAAAACAACTCTTTTCTGTCATGTGGAGTACTGCTGGTTAGGGACATCATTAAGTTATCCTCCACATGACGCTGAAGTCATTTACATAATGCAATAATTCTAAACCCTAAAGTGCAATTACGTTGCTCATACCACCATGCACTAGGAAATGATTCCTTTAACTACTGTGTCAGAACGCATCATGAAACATATCAGAGCAGGATCTGAATGCTCCAAAGGTCACGATGCCGTGTTAATTAGGTTACCGATACTTTCCACTGCACAATTACTCTGTCAGAGTGGCTCATCTTTCATTTTGTCTGGTCACCTCTTTGCCATTAGTGAAGAATATTTCCACTTAACTGGAGATATAAAGGCAGATAAAAGCTTAGGAGTGTTTTCC
Organism: Rhyacichthys aspro; assembly: GCA_036850595.1. Taxonomy (NCBI): domain Eukaryota; kingdom Metazoa; phylum Chordata; class Actinopteri; order Gobiiformes; family Rhyacichthyidae; genus Rhyacichthys; species Rhyacichthys aspro. The sequence continues at coordinate 6,744,385 of CM072150.1, read as the reverse complement.
GACACAACTAATACTATCGTCTTAGTGGGAAATCAGTAAATATGCATTGCATCTAAGCAATTTGATTTGTATCATGTCTTTTCCTCAATAAAAGGGTTTTATAAAAAGGTTTGTAAAAAGTTTATGACACTTTCACATGGTACAATGGGATATCCTTTGTATTCTGTTTGAAGCATCAAATGAAATTACTTCAACAAACTGAAAAACATAAGATCGTCAAACAGTTCACAGCAATGAGCAACAATAGTCAGATAAAACAAGCACTCTTCTTGCATCTTAGACAAAAGTAAATAGAAGCACTCACTCACTTAAATAAATAAATGAATAAAGGGTTGCGGACATTGTTGCAATTATTTTGCAATGCTCTGTTCACTTTAGAACAAGCCTGATGCATTTGGGAGAAACAGCTAGCACTGAAGAGACTTTAAAATCACTGGGTCAGGCTCAATAACTGAGACCCAAACAAAAACTGTAAAAAAACGGTTGCGTGTTTGTGCATGCGTGGGTGCAAGTGTTTTTCTGCAATGCACGTACATGTGGCAAGGGGTAATTGGTATTAGCGCTAAGGAAGGTTATTTCAGACCGAGGGGTTATCACCTGCTCTCAAAGCTAATCTTACAGCATTTAAAGAGGAGCTCATTCCAGCTTTGCCAAAGCACCTCGACTGGTCCATTAGTGGTGCATTATTTACCTCCGGGAGATGCACATGCATGATCAAAAAGTCATTGGGATTTAACTAGAATTACCTGCTGCATTTAGAGGTTCTTTAACCCAGGAGTTTATTGTAACCCACTCTCTAGAGAAATTTGGTTACTATTTGCTATTTCTGCAAATCACAGGTGACAAAGATATTCTCATCTGAAAATATATCATTTTTACATGATTTTATTGATGGATAGAAGGAGTTAGGTTGGATTGAATGGGACCATGAATGTTGCCACAAGAAAGCATACATTAGAATTTTGATTTAAGATGTCATTAGATGTTATAATGTTTTTGCATGAATAAGTCTGATCATGGTGCATGTTTTGGCTTGTGTTCTTGCCTACACACATCTATAAACCCTTTTTATTCTCAGGTTAAACCATTAAACATAACTACTTGAGTCTTTGTGATTAATGCTCCCTTTTGACATGACTAAACTCAAACTCAGTGACAAAATATTTTTATCCACAGACAGAACTGCGCGCCTGTGAGTATGAAATGTTACACCCACCAGCTTCCTACACTATCCAAGTGAGTGGGATAAGGTTATATCTAATACATGGGGAGGAAGTAGTAAATTCCTGTAGAACTGTGTATCACTTTTACTTTCCAGGCATCACAATATACTAGTCTGTATTTGTGCAGAGAACATAAGCAGTCAAACCTATGGGATGTTTGAAGTGCCCCGTGCACAAATGTAAAATGGATCTGTGAACAGTAAAGAAATGCTATATGATCCTGTAACACTGTATCGATCGTTCCCTGACCACGACATTATTAGCTGATGCAACAATTTGAAATAACAATGCTAGCCCATTCTTAGCTCAGGAACCTATATCCCTTTGGTCGGTCCCCAAGGAGGATAAATATTTAAGTGCAAAGTACAGACCCAGTTTCCAGTTTAATGCTATCCATCTGCTCCTTTAACAATGCATCGTGGGTATATGTGATAGTGAATAAAACAGCTTATGTCCTCAGTTTTCTGTATGGAATGGAGCATGATCTTTTCATCATTAGGTAACTTGTGGGTGCAGTTTATGTTTAACATCTGCACTGCACACTGGTTTGTGAGTTCAATATTTTTGAGGGCAGTATCTCTTTTAAAAGAATGTAATGCTTAAGCTACACAGACTGACAATAATCCAGTGGAATCAAGAAGAAGCAGTGTGAGATGAGCTTGTCTTGCCACTTCATGAGGCCATTGTTGTTTCTATTCAAAGGCGTTTTTAATAAAGAAGACAAAGAAAACATATTACACATACTACACACAAAACATCCTGCACGGTATGTCATTAATATTGATGCTTCATTCAGTTGGTCCTTGGGTGATCCATGTTTAGTTCGATCATTGTGTTCATTTGTTTGTCTCAGAAAGTCAGAATGTTAACGTTACTATTTACAGGCCAACTCAGTTATAGGTTAGTGATGATCAGATTTACTGTTACTTTTGTTTCTTGTTAAAACTGAATGCTAATAAGTCCTCAAATGGCTTTACTGTACTTTCAAATAGTACAATATTAGTGCTCGAGAGCTTTTTTCATGAGTCTTATTCACTCTTGTGTTTGTGACAAATCCCAGTTGTTTTCCCCGCTTGAGCAGTTGTTGGGGTACATTTTTCAACTCAGAAAAAAAAATGTCCAATTTCCGGAGGACTACATGAATGCAGCATAATGTCAGTCTCAATGCCTGTTTACTTAGACTTTGAATGCATGACTATTGATACTGACTCACTAGATTCAACTGTAAACCCTACGACCTTTTATTTGGCTGCACCACGATTTAATTTAAAGCTCTGATTTGAGAATTTTTTGATATTATTGAAATATAGACTTTTTTTTGTGATATGGACATAGCGGCGGCTGATACTAATATAAATTTGCAATATATTGTTCAACCCTATTTTCTATGTATTTCAAATTCAGTTTTTGCACATAACACTGCTGCCTTATATTTCTGTGTGTGTCTTTGGAAAGATGCACCTGCAATAGAAGTATACAGCTCCATGACAAGCATTGTCCTGATTTCGGCGCAGACAAAAGCTGAGTTGCTTTTGTGCAGAGGAAGGCAGAAAGTAAAGAAAGCAGAAACATGTGTGCTATGTTGCTTAATAAAAACTAGTTTAACTTTACAAGTCAGCTTGGTTTAGCAGCACTTGAAAAATGGCAGGACAAAAGTGCAACATGGAGGTGCTGTAGGGACTGGATCAATACTTGATAGAGAACTTTCATACCACTTTGTGTGTGTTTTTGTGTAGGTGTACTGTACGTGCAGGTGTGCTTGCATCAGTATTTTGCTGTAAGTAATAATAAGGCGCTATAGCGGTGTTGCAGGCGGGCAGGATATGTGACAGCAGCTCTAAGACCACAGGGGAGGAGAGGATGGCTGCTCAGAACTGGAGATATTGAGCTCCAAGTGCAGACAGCACCATTTCTATAGTCTTGACCCCTCTCTCAGCCCAAGGCAATTACAATGAAGGCACGAGGCAACCCAGTCTCCTAAATCAAATGTATCTATGTACTATTTTCAGAAAGCATATATATTGTGATAATATCAACTTTCCAGGGAAATGTATTTGTATATGGGTTTGTTTGTTGTTGTCTATATCTTGTTATGGTCATGGAAACATGGCAAAGTGTCATTCAATCTTAAGCAAAGTCTTAAATCTGGCATAGACATTATTCTTTAGTTTTTTTTGTTACATTTTTTTTTTACATTGGTCTCTTGAAAAATACTGTGTTTTATGTCTTCTCCACCACCCCAGATATTGATTTTTGTTATTACATAATTTCCGATATACATATGATGCACATATTTAATACATGTGCATTTTTTCCCATTTCCATTTTATTTCAGCAGCTGCAAATTTTGAGACTGTGCTCCAGAATCAGGTGCATCAACTTCATTTTCTTTTCAAAACAAAAGGATATCACATGACCGTCCTCTTCTTTGTTCCTTATTAAACACAGCACTAAAGAGGAAGTGACGCCCGTGTAATTTCACCATGCATGAGTAAGTGAAGCGCGTGTGGATAAATCACAGTGGAGATGACAGGACCTGTGCAGAGCGGGCAGCAGCCGAGCCGGAGCCAGTGGGCTACAGGAGCAGCATTGTGTTGCAGTGTAACAGTAGAAGCAGCCACCTCTCTCCGCTCGGCTCCACTCACCTGCTTTGATCCCCAAATGGAGTGTCATTCATCACCCACAGCAGCGCTCCAGGCTCATGTGTGTGAGAAGAATGTCTACTCTTTTGTTCCTACCATAGACAGTAGGATCAGTGGACCGTGGGATCCGTTATTGACGAGGAAGCTTGTGTAGAAGTGAGGCTTGGATCCAAAACGAGAACTGTTCATTTATTCTGCTTTATTGTCTTTGTTTGAACACACTTTAATTTTTGTTGTTGTGCCATTGAGAACAGTCCCAATTTAGAAGATGTAGCATACTGTCAAACTGTCATGTGACTGTGGAAAACACTGAACAATGAATTTCTCAAGTGTAGGGTGTTAGCATCACTATGTAGTATTTTGTTTTACTTTGGAATGGCTTCAAAAACTGATCTATTTCTGTTCATTGACAATAGCTGTTCACATGTTCTGAAAAGGAGCGTGAGGCGTGGAATTGCAATCTTTTTTGCCGCTAGATACCACCTCAAAGGCCGAATATATACAGGCTGCACCTTTGGAAGCAAATTCACTCTTCATTCATTCAGTTTTCATTTGCAGGTTTAATCTGAATATAAAGTGATTCTCCGTTCTTCTATTCTCTATGATTACAACACTGTTTCAGCCTAAATTAAATGGGAAAGGAGAGAGAGATTTGAATTCAATTAGGATTTTATTTGCAAAGATCAAAAATGAAATTAGCTCAGGAATACTTTGAGGAATATCTTCTAGTTGCCTTCAGGGCTGCGTATGCCACAGTGGAGCATGGAAATGATACAGCTGAGCAGGCTTTGCTTGGACATTTGCATTTCCCTGCAAGAAACAAACACTGGCAGAACACACTCAGTGGCCTGCTGTTGACCTTATGTTGCTTTAAGCACTGTTCCTGTCTACCTTAAGATCTTTCCAACTGTTTCTGCCGTTTTATTTTGAAAGGCCTGTGCTGAAGATCAGATGCTTACTTGAGTACATTGCTGATTGTAATGGCTAGTTTGCATCTGGATGGGGTTATATCAAGGACGTATGAGTCAGTATTAGGGGCATGAGCTGTGTACTGTGTTACGTGTGATGTTATGGACTATATAGAGAATATTAAAGACTTGTACAAATAATATTGGATTGTATTTTAGATTTTTATATTACAAACGAAATAGATAAAAGTAGAGATGATAATCTATAGGATGATGATAATGTATGGCTATGCAAAGACTAAAGGTGGCCTAAAACATAACATACACCAGTGGCATCTATATGTTGTAACAAGCATATTTATTGCACTTAATACAAACGATTATTAACACACCTTTCTTTGTGACTAAACTTCAAATTGCAACAATGAAACTGAAAAGCAAACTTGTTGGATTCAGCATTCATGTGTAATTTATGTCCCATGCACTACACTAACCTGTCTTCTAACATTAAAAAGGAGTTGGAATAATATCAGGATCTATACATACACGTGGCATAACGTTTTCAGCATCAGTAGCAAGTGATGGGCCAAGGTTTCATCACTTTTTGATTTACAACTGAAAAAGCAGCAATACAACACATTAAATAGGATCATGTGCAAAGTTCCTGTGTAATAGCTTTTTTGTCACAGCCCAGGCATTGTCCACCACAGTTTAATTTTATCTTAATGTCAGCGGTCCTGTCTGGTTTTATAGGCCTTGCTTCTAAAGATTGCAAAGATATCTGTGGCAGTTATGGGAAACATTATAATAAATAAATGAGAGATGTTTTTTACACTGGTCCTGACTTGTATAGGAAAAAAAAGTCTTACTGTTGCTTTTCATGTGTGAGCTGAAGTATTGCTGAGCAGTGAGATCACCCAGCCCACCCTTAGCCACAGCCACGGGGGAGCTCGGGAGGCAGAGGGAAGCGAAACCTCACAAGTAATGTGGGAGACTTGAGCTCAGCGAGAGGGCCCTGGTGGGAATCACACAGCGACTCCCTTCGTCCGAGTCTCAGGAATTTGAAATGCTTCCTCACCAGGCAGCGCTGAAAAATGGATCTCTGATACTTCCCCCTGTGATAAGTGCTTGGGTTGTTACTTTGAATCTGGTGAGAAAGGCAGGACTCCTCTCTTCAGACCACTGCTGCTGGAGGTTTAACTTTAGCACTTTCAGCGGAGCTTGCTGCCTGCCATGTCCAAATCCACAGCACCAGGTCAAATGATGAAATGGGTAAAGTCAACACTTAAAAGATTTATAGGAACACAATGATACACAGAGTCCAGTGAGCCTCTGCAAACCTCAGTAAAAATGAACTTTGACATCATCCACCTTTTCCACATTTTAAACAGGACTATTTAGAAACTGACAGAATGTGGAATACTTCAGAATGCATGCAGAATTTTATTTTCATGTAAAAACATCACCTATTTTTATATACAATTTGTACAGTTAACAATTTATAATGAAGCTTATGCCAACATAATTTATATCACATGTTGAAAATCATATATTGTGGCTTTTGCACACATTATGTCCTTAAAATCCCATACCAAAGACCAGCACAAGGAAATAAATACATAAAAAAAGAAACATATAGAAATGAGGCTAAAGCAAAATAATGCAGTTTAATCATTAATTTATCCTAATTGTTCATTGCTGTTTTTGACCAGAACAAGAGATTATCTTAGACATCAGTCACAATCATAATTAGAAAATGTAAATTATAATGATTTATTAAAATAACATACAATGTAAGCAAAAAGCTTTCATACCACAAAGTGTTCAACCCACTAGGAGAGCATTAATATCAATATGACCTTTGCCTTGCTTGCCTTCCCACCCTTCTTGCCATGCAGGTGGGCTTTTTGTCTGAGGAGAATCCAAGTTGGCATGCTAAACACCCTCGAGCCAAACAGCTTTTTAACAGTGCCACTATAAGAATGCATGTGATCAATACAGACAGTCGCCTGTAAAGGTCAAGCAGGCTGTTGGTAAACACTGAAACTTGTGATGAGGCCTGACTTTGCTTCTTGATCAGTGCCCAACACTGGCCTGCTGCTTTGTGCCTGGGGACTGGTTGGGAGTGACTACATAGTCACTGGTTCCTGTGTGACGCTTGGTTGGAGCATGACTGCAGGACAAACAGAGGCAAGCCAGGAAACAAAGACAAGATTGATTAGTTTTAGTTTGACGTACCCCCAGCACCCAACCAATCCCACCGCTGCCAAGAAGCCGCTCTCAGATTAGACCTGTCAGTCTGCACCATTTCTTTATAGTGTGGCTTTGGGTTCAATTATGAAAACATTTTTACATATTTCAGTGTAAACAATAAACTGCTGCAGATGTTTCACTATGTAATAATGGATAACTCTGTTTTATGCACCAATCTGTTTGGAGCAGTGTCAGGACAGGTATTAGTTTGGAGTCTGTAGTTGAGGTGGTGGAGCAACAGACACACAACAGGACGGATGCTATAATGAACAACGTGGACCATCCCCTGTTTTTCTTTTGAAAAAGAGAGCAGCCAGTGGACGTCAGAGATCAGTGAGCTGTCTGCAGTCTGTGGAAGACAATTCTTTTTTATTCACTTGAAGGGACCTAATTGAATTCCCCTTGGGGATTAATAAAGTTATTTTGAATATTATGGTGAATTATGCAAGGGCACTTCTTTCTTCTTAATTTTTAAACTAGTTTAACCACTACACTGGCAACAATATTGGACTTGACTGAAAATATTTTGTATAACTGCATTTTCTTTTTATTGAAAGATAGTTTATGACGTTCTTTAGTTAGTTTGCAAGTGGTCAGAAAATGTTGCCTGTTCAATGATATCACATATGAACACACTGCAGTACATCATGGGGTACATGGTGCTTATAATTTACACAAACTATATTTTTCAAACTAAAATTATTATGTATTATGTTTCAGCAGAGGTCCAACATAAATTACTTGTTAGAAAAAAAAGTACATGGTCTTTGATCAGAGAGCAAAATGCAAGTGTTTAATGTCAAATGAGGCTGAGTGGGGATGCATACTCTGTAAACAGTTGAACACACATCGTCAGGCTTCTATGGACACCTCAGAGCCTGCAGCCTGACAGCCTGTAGCACCCCCGTTAGTCGGCCAATAAGAGCCAATCTGCTCAAGTAAACACGGATGTAGCATGTGGCAATGAGCATTTTGTCAAGCTGTGTATTCTTTAACTTCCTCGCTACAGTGCTCAGTGCCGTAAGGTGGTTTGCTGCAGGCAAGGTGGCCATGTAGCTGTTCCTGTTTGCTTTTCAACATGGCAGCGCCACATGCAGTTTAATATGATAGTCCCATGCCTTATCTAATGTGACGAGGGGCCTTTCTTGGCCGTGCCACAAAGCTGCTTTGAAGCATCTGTCAATGCCCTGCCCTGGATAAATGTCATATGTGGAATATCTCAGGTGGCAGCTGTGCTATTGCAATGACAGCGGCAGGAAGCCAAGAAACAGCCCAAAGCCTTGCGCTTCTGCGCTCTGCCTAAAAATCTTCTCAATATGCATTTTTTTTAAACAATCTGCAAGGTCACGCAAAAGACAAAAACTGAAAAGGAAAAGGATTAGGTTTGAAATAATGTACTCTGCAAAAATTGTTCTCACCTGTTTACTACTATCCTCCAAAAGCAATATTTTCCATTAAGAGATTCTTTAAAAAATACCCACGTAATTTTGCCTTTCATACATTCGATAACCAAATGTCCTTTTAAAGAGAGGAACATTTGCATTTTTTATGCCAATGTCTGCAGAGCTTCTGAGGACAGAGAACTCACTTAAACTGTGTTCATGCTTTTAGACACAGAGGGAAAAATGAGCAATACTGCACTAAGTGTACAAGAAGACAAGGACAAAGAGACGGGGACAGGGACAGGGACAGGGGACAAACTGCCTTGACCACTCATTTATAGATTAAGTAGTTGTATAGAATACACCCAGTTCCTTTTAGAAAACAAAAAATTGACATGTGAGAGACCATGATATCATAAGAACAGAAGACAAGACATAGGTGATGATGCTGTGCTGAAGCCCTGATGGCAGAGCACAGCTTCAGTGGAGCAAGCTGAGCACAGTCAGTGTGAATGGAGATTGGTATTGTTCTACTTATCCAGCGAGGATGGTGAAGCCAATTCTTTCCACTCCAGTAAAGACTAGGATAATTGGAGTTTTGTATTAAGATTGACATCGGATGAAAGTTAGTTATTAACATGGGGTGAAGCGTGGCAGATTGTTTATTAGAATCCTGCCACTATTTACAACCCAAAACCACAGAGCCTTGACAATGAGAGTTCAATTAAAAGTGAGGTATCCAATTGACATTGACATACTTGGTATCTTGCAGATTTTGAGTCCAGAGACTTTGGTGAATGTAGACTTACAACACCTACAGAGGTTTATTTTCATCTCAATGCAAATTCAGATTGCAGTTATTTACTGTTAGGTGCTGGCACCACACCTATATGTATTCTCCCTGTCCTTTTTGTCCCCCTTTCCACTTTTGTCTTATAGGTAGAGCTCGTTAATTTTGGCGGTTTCCTGTAGGCTATAAGTAGGCCTACCGGTAGTGCCGCTCGCTCTCTGCCGCTGACTCTGCCTGTGGTTAATCCCTCTGGCGCTCCGCTCTGCGCGCTCCCGTCCGGCTCGTCCCCGAGCTCTCCTCCGTCTGGCTCCGCCTGCCAGACCAGGCCGGCTGCGGCTGATGCCTGAGTCTGTGGTTTTTTGTTAGCCTTTAGCCTTTTGTTTGACCTGGTGGGACCGGCTGTCCTGTTTTCACTATTTTCTTTCGTTAGGGCTTAGACCTGGGGTTTTTGTTAGGGGTAGCGGTGTGTCTGCAGCTTCTACGGCCATGTACAGGGTTGGCCTGTCTGACACACCGTCCTTATTTTCCTTTTGGCCAGCTCACTACGGTTCTTTTATTTTGTTACTTTGGGGCATGGGAGGCTTTCATGTCTGAAACAATGGACTAAAAGTAAAATAAACCAAATTAAGAAACATTTACCAAAACCAAAGCAACACACAGAGTTTTGCAGCGTTGTCTATTTAAGAATCAACTCTCATTGCAAAGAAATATTGGTAACACAATGACAGCAGTACACACACTGTGATATGATACATACACTGTTGGGCTATGGTGAAGGAACCGAGCAAGCATGGTGAAAAATGGAGAACAAGTTATTTATACATCTGCATGCATGTTTTCTATATGTGGACATATACAATGTGAAATGCATTGCCTTGTCACATCTGTCAGTGTTTCACACCCATCTCAGGATCCTTGGCAGAGCTTATATCTGTGAGAACAGCTTGTGACTGAGTGTGTGTACTTGTGTGAAAGTAAGAGCATATGGCCAGTAACAAAATTGTTCATTTTGATTTAAGTAACTGATAATGTTTAGTTTTAAGGACAGTCTGATTAAATTGAGGCAAAGGACTTGTGTTCTTAAAAACCTCATTCATTCCACCTTCCTCCTTAAAAATTCACTTCAATCTGAGGTCTCTGATCATTGCATCAACTTTTAGCTACCTGCATTCCACATTATAATTTGTGCATTATAAAGTGCTATTAATCTTTAGCTACTTCTGATTTATGTATCTATTTTTGTACCTATCTTCCTGTGAGAACTGGCTCTTTGTTTTGCCTGGTTAAATAAAGCTAAAATAAATAACTAAAGAAATGATTATCTTCTACTATGTACAATTTTTCTATTATTAAAGGAAAAACAATATTTGCTGAGCCTCTTGAAGTATCAAGATAATGACAATCAATAAGAGCTTCACTCAATCAAGTCAATCAAGTAATACATCTTAAAAATCTGCAGTACTTTTTATTTTCTGTTTTTAACTCTGTTTTACTCTCTGTGAAATGTGGCAGTCAGATATTACTGGTGCAAGGTTTTTCATTGAGAGCCCGCAAGCACATTCATTCACATCTTCACATATATTTAAACTCAAGGCTGTCTTAAAATGCGTTCTTAGATCTCTGGATGATGACCACTCCACTGGCAAGAAAGCAGCAAGGCCACAAACAAAGAGGTCACCTCAGTCTCATCACTAAGGCAGGAAAACATAGAGTTATGTATGCTTTAGCAGTGACCAATAATCCTCTTCATTTGCTCTGGTAACCAGCTTCCTCATGCTTATTCTTTCTTGTATTATACACCTTTCACACTGACATTTCTTCATCTTAACCACAGCAAATCTTAAACCTTCATAAATATGTTATAGCAGTTCTTATCTTTTACAGGTAAGAGTTTATATTACTGCAGCTGTTTTCGAGCCCTTAAGGTAAGTTACACAAATTACTGATCTGAAGCATGGCAGCGTCTCCAAAACACATGTATAATGAATCTGCTCAGATTTCTCAATGGTAAAATCTCCTCAACACTAATATTGGTTTATGTTTTTTTTTCCTTTTGGTAAACCTTGGTGAATCCTAACTTACACTCTGGTAAATTTACCTGTTTCAACACCCCACCTCCAGTCATTTGTACATGCACCCACTGTCTCTGTTCTCTCTTATTCACAACCTGATTCCCTCTGACGACTGCTGAATAAAAATGGGAGCATAGCTAAATTATGCACAATGGGGATATCTCCTTTCCTGTTTTCTCACCAGATAACAGCGTGTTGTTCTATGCTTTGTTATGGACGGTCCGTGCCCATGGGATGATTAGCAGAACAAAGGCAAACCTGCTTGTAGTTCAAAACAAGTTCCCCGTGCCTTTGAAGATCGGCACTTTCTTCGGGCAAAAGTGGGTTTAGAAGACGAGACACTGCCAGACTTCAACATACACAGCTAAAAGTGATAACCGAGACCTTTGACCAATCCGATCTCCAACCTTCTGCCTGGTGACACACGTGTGCAATTAAGGAAGCACTTGAAAGGCAACAGATAGTGTGCACCCTCAAGGTGAAGGTTATGAGAGCGCTGTTTAGCAAAGATATTTGATCCATTATACATTGTTTGTGTCTACAGCTGCTGCAACCAGAATAATAAATATTGTATTAGCTGTGGGACCGACATCTCCGTCTCCCAGACAAGTTCATAACATTCTCGGCAGGGAAGGGCGGGACCTCCTGTGGCTTTTCTCCTGTCCTCTTCTGTTCCGTTCCCCTCCTGCTCGCTGGGATCACTTGCAAGAAAGGCTCCTGTACAAAGCTCAACATGTGCACTACTGCAAGGCAAGTGCTGCATTTTTCATAGAGTCAATGAGCAACCGGAACAGCAGCATCAGCGCTTGTTAAATATGTTGATCACTTTGTCACAAATCAAACTACAGTTGCTCTCACAGAGTCTACTGAGGTTAATGTTCACAGTTACTTTTCTACTGTTGTGTGTGTTGGCTAATTCAAAGCCACATCGACCTGCTTTAGTGTTTGTTGGTATAGTCTCAAAATATTGTATTTATTATAATAAATGCAAATATATGGGACAACGCCTTGTTTTGGTTATGCTGTAGATTGCAGCAGTTATTTCCTAGGGACTTCCAGGATGTGAAAAGAGTACCCGCTTCATAGTTGGGTACTTATCTGGCAATTCTATCATCATCATCAATTCATCAAACTCTCAAAAGTCCATGGCGTGGCAGTACTGACAGTTAGGGTTTTTTTTTTTTTTTTTTACTGTTACTAACATAAACAACAGCGCTGCTCTGTTTGGATAAAACTGTGGTTACTCTCATAAATCCAACCACCTCCAGTTTTCATAGAACCTGCCCTTTACAAATACTTTCTGTGAAAGACATAGACAGAGCCTGGTTGACAAGATGGAAAAAGATGGGACAAAATCCCCCAACTGAAATGTATATTGTATAAATAAATTTAAATAAACAAAACATGAGGAGGAATGAGTCAGGATTGACACTGGTGCAACAAACATACCATTAATATATTAAATATACATTACATGAAGTTTACACAGTGTTAAATAAATCTTTGCAACATACAGGAGGGTTGTTTGTATTGGAAACAAGGGGGTATGTAACAATAATTACCCTGATGGTTCCTTCTCTCCAGATAAGAACATCAGGGTGTAGTGGATATTTACTCTGTTGTACCTGGGATGCCGTGTCTGTACTCTAAAGTGTTCCTTAATGTTTCATATATACGTGTAAGTGTCATTTGATGATACAAATCTAACATCCAGATATTTATTCATTTATTTATTTTATATATAAATCTTTTGTAATGAATTCTTCTTTGTTCAGGGGAAAACTGACAAAGCATAATGTGATTTCATAAAACACCTCTTGTGTGTTTTGAGGAACAAGAGGTCCCATTAGTCATCTTCCTTGTGTTATATTATAGTACATACTGTTCATTTCTGCAATCAAATATACTCATATATCCCATTTATGAGTTCACACAGTAGCTATAATTTACATTAAATACATAATTTCTCAAATGTCATGACATGTTTTTTTTTTTTCCAAAATTCAAACTGCTCAACACAGGCTGACATAAATCTACATGACACAACACCACAGTACAATTAAGACTGTGAAATACATTAGGGGCAAGATTTTATAGGCCTCTTTGGGATGATTTTAGAAGTTGACACTTTGTTTAAATTAACTGAGAGTAATCCCTGTGTGACTCAGTACCTCTTTGATATTAAATACAGCATGGCTCTGGCATGTGACCAAAACTCCAGAGAGGGGCAAAGCGTTTACCACAAGCTGTCAGTCATGGAGCACACCAACTGCTGTAGAGGCTTGAGGGAAGGAGAGATGTGGATAGTGTTGTCCTTCAAACATATTCTCAAAGGGAAGACAGCATCAGGTAGTGCTTTACACCATTCAAATTGAAATTTCTTCACGTTGGAGGGATTCAGAGAGACCACCGCTACATGAATGTGCTAAAGCAATTATTATAGATCCTTAATGTAGTGGTTATCGTGCATATGTTGGCTGTCGAGGCGCATCTGTTCTCAGGCTCAGGCTCTACATATGGCGCTGGCTACTGCTTGTTGTGCAGTCTTTTTCAAGTGACTGCTTAGCCATGACAAAGGTGTTGACTTGCTCGCATTGTGTTTTCACCTATAAATGCCTTGTCATCTACAACCAATTTCACATCTCAGTTCTTGAATAACTGTCCTGGTGTTAGCCCTCAGAAAGCTCCCAGCGGAGAGCAAGCGTTCTGTGAAGTGTCAACACTGGTTAAAGAAAATGTGGCCACTTCTCAAGGCGACAGTTAAATCTGCCGTGGGGGAATAACAAAATGAATAACATTTTCAGAGTTTGATGGTCAAACACCAACAGGATATTCCTCCACTCACCTCAACCACTTTTAGCTAGAATTATGAGGAATGGGGAAAAGTCATAGCGGTGTTTTTCATTTCTAATAATAAAATTTCACATTGTATTTATGGATAATTTGCATTTTTTTTTTCTCTTCAAGTGCAAGTACTATTTGTGTGTCACAGAGTCCTGGAGTCATTGGAAAAAATATGCATTGTTTGCATTATACACTCACTGATGGCAGTTCTATGTATTATTTTATATTGTAGTGATTCACACATGTCCTATGGTAAACACAAAAAAGAAAGAAAGAAAGAAAGAAAGAAAGAAAGAAAGAAAGAAAGAAAGAAAACACTGATGTATTATCAAATATTCTCTTGATTGTTTGGACAGAATTTCCAGATGCAGCCAGGGGATGGAGAGAGTTCAGTTTGATGGATGTAATCTCATGTCAGCTTTTTAAGCTTGGTTTCATTGAACCAGAAGGTTTGCAGCTGAGTGTGAAGCAGCTCGAATGAGACTTAACACCTCCATGTTCAAGGCCCTTAGTTCTCAGTTGTAAAAAGGCTTGCACCCTCTGGGATGGAGTGTTTCTGTCTTAAGTGGAGAAGTTCAAGGATCTAGGGATGTCGTTCTCGTGTGATGGAAGGATGGACCTCGGCTAGGGTCATGACCACAAGGACAAGGAGGTCAGGGGTCAACCCAGGACATGCCAAAGGGACAATGTCTCTGAATTCTGATTAGACATCAGATAAACTAAATGAATCAGGTTGTGTGGTATTTACACTTTACACATTTCATTTACAAATTTTTGCCATACCTGTTTTGCTTTGGGCATACAGACCTACACCAGTGTGAGAGCCAACTAAAAGGCTACCTGCACTCTTAATAGTAAATAGTAGAAATGAAGAACAATGTCACTTATTTTATAGTTCAGCTGATATATATTTTCAGAATAAAAAATCCATGAAGGACAGACTCATACAGCAGTTCTATTCCCTGATCAACAAGCCAGGGCCAATTATCTAACAATTAACATAATTAGGATCTGGGCACTGTGGTATCATTATGTTGGGGTGGGATTCTGGATGCATTCAGCTCCATGGGGGGTGTCTGTCCTTCCTGAACTTTCTTGCATTACAATTTGACAGGTGCACTGCCCCCATTCAAATCCCCAAACTGCCATAACACAGAAGACCCAGAGAACTACAAGAGATCACCTTCAACAACAAGAGTCCTTCAGCTTTTAAGATAAGTTCACTCTTAGCATCTTCTGTATTGTATTTTAAAATATGTGTGTTTACCGCTCCATTTCAGAAAAATAAATAAATAAGTAAAAGCCTTAATAATAATAATTAAAAAAAAAACAGGACTCACACTGAAAGGCTGTCAATGCAGTTATGTGTTCATGTTTTAATATCACAGAGAGAATCCAGAAATATGGCTTTTACCTGTCTTTGACTAAATAAAACACAAAATGCAATTTATTTTTGCAAATGTGTGTAGTCTCAGGACTTATTGCATGGTCATTGGAATATGGAGTAATATCACAAATAAGTTTATGGCATTTAATGAATGGCTGGTTCAGCATCTTCACAGCAGTCAGATATAACATGTGGTCCTCTATTGGTAGTGTTAAACCAAGCAGTTAAAATAATGAAGTAGAGCTGATATTGGAAAACACATAAGCCCATTTTTTTCTGTTGATTTTTTTCTGAAATCTTGAATGTATTTGAACTGAAAACTTTCATGGGCTGCTTTCTCCTGGGTTACCAAACATTACAGTGTAGTTTAGCCTTGAGCTGTTGTTAACTATATTCAGGCAGCAGTGATCTTTCCCCAAGCTCAGTGTTTTGGGGACATTTTCCATACAATAATGCAAAAGCCCACATCATATGAACAATCTGTATGAGTGCGATTTCCAGTCGCAAAGTCTGAAGACTCTGTGGGTGGTTTGTAATGTAGAAATGCAAATAACTGGCTTGAGTCAGTAACAGTTACTAAAATGCTGGATAAATGACACATGGTGCAAGGCAAGACTTCACAAGTAAAGCCAACAATTGCCTAGAGGTGGATAAAATCAATCGACTTTAAAGGATCTTTCGCATTATGAGACGCTCCTTTTTGGCAATGAAACGGTGTCCAAAGGTTGAGAGGAGGCTTTTAAGACATTGCAGTTTTTATCTCCTAAAGCCATTTTTGTTAGGGCTGAACTTTGAAAGAATAAATAACCAAAAATAGCCCCTTACAACAAAAAATTGTGTCACTGAAGCAGACCAAACATGGTGGAAAGATGACTAAAATGTACTTTACCGGCAGCTATCTCTCCAAACAAAACCTAATAAAAGAATTGCAAGGATGCATCTGCACATCCTAGATTAATGCAGTGTAATAAAACGTGATTAGAGGCCCTGATTCCTTTGAGATGCCCATAGAGTGTTGTGAAAATATAATTCACTTGATTGATCAGTTGCACAAAAGGAAAAAAATAACTAATCAAACACAGAGTAATGTGGAATAGCTCCCAGACGGATACGAATCAGTTTGTGTTCTTCCACAGGTTAGACTTTGAGTGGGGCAGGAGATTATATAAAGTATTAGGGTTTATTTAGATTTATTATTTTAGAATTTCTTCAGTGCACACAATATACGCTTTCTTGTTTCTAAAATGTAACATAGCAACTTCTGGGTACCTCCTTCTCCATGTAAAGACAGGCTGTACGTTATAATATGCCTTGTTTACACTCAACTGATAAAGTATAGGTTGTGTCAGCACGGATATTTCTATTGTCAAAAGGGATATAATGCTCCCTAAAAAAACAATCGTGCTGTACGCTATCACTTCACCCAACTGTCCGGGTAAAGCTTTGGCCTTTGGTTCCTTCTGTGTGGTCTGCTTTAAAAAGGTGGAGCAAAGTCATGACAGAAGTAACATGAAACAAACTTGCTCGGGTCAGGATTTGAATCTGTGTTGTTTTGTTTTAAAAGGCCCCCCATTGACAGTGTACTTTAGCAAAAAAAAAACATGCAAACTCCTTAAATCTAAATACACTTTTACGTCGACAAAAGACTACTCCTTTCCTCAAAATGAAACTCTTTCAGTTCAGCGCAAAAACTGCAGCTGATCGTGCCTTTCTACATTGTGCCCAAAACAAGAAAGACCAGATAAAGAAGGTGTGTCAATAAAAAAAAAAACAAAACAACAACAATACAGGCCTCTATTTGTGTCAGTATAAAACAATATAGGCCAATATCCAAAACATTACTGAACGCTAACTGTTGAGAAGTTTTGTGGTGTCATGGAATATACTGGTAATAAATGTAAATGAAAAAGAATTGCTTTTAATTATAGCAATGGGCAACAGATGTTCAGTCGGGGTAGTCAGTTTTTGTATATGCGCATGTTCACCTAAAGAATACAACAAGTCAAGTGTGCTAGTGTGGGTAGAACTGGTGCATTACTCATTATGAAACTCATGTCTTCCTTTGAAATATGATGTGAAGTAATCAATGGGCTAAACTCTGACAAATTGAAGTTGCCCTTTGAGGCAGACCTACACCAGTGAAGCCGTTAAGATAAATCCTCCTAATCCTCCCACGACAACAACTATAACCCTGCCTCATCTGCTGTGATCAAAGAACACCTTTTACTGATTTTCAATAACAGACATAATCTGCAATCTAATACATAACCGTAACTGAAAGAATATTGTTAAAGGCTGTGTGTGTGTGTGAGAGAGAGGAGAGTAATAGTGAGAGGATGGAAGGAAAAGAAGAACGGGGAAGAGCAATTTGTAGATCTCCGCCCACAGCGCTGCCAGCTCTGTGATGTGAGGGTCAGTGTGTGACTAACCTACTAGAACTGGCTGGGCTGCCCTTTCTGTCTCGCTGCACCTGTTTCACCACATTAAACACTTCACATGTTCCTTAGGGTCCAAGCTCCTCACTACTCCTTACACACAGCCATGGAAAAGATATACCCAAGTACATGTACTCCAATGTACGCTCACACTTGGGTAAACACATGAAGAAGAAAAAAAGAAGATAAAACTGTGCAAAATGAAGGTCAAGAATAATAAAGATGATGTATTGAGTAAAGGTTATCCTGTCTCTGAGATGCTAATTGTTCTGTCAACAGTATTCATTTTCCAGGACTCCCAAAGGGCATGCATCCATTTTGTTTGCTCCAACCAGATGGGCCCTCTCGAACGTACACAATCTGCATGTGTGTAAATGTAAGCCCTGTATGTTTATACGTCTGTATTTATGCATATGTTTGGTGTTTGAGCAGTGCACACATTTGCAGACGTTCCAATTTGCACATGCTATTCTCGCTTCAAATATATCTAGCACTGAAACGGCATTATTGAGTGAACAGATTCATTTGACTTGAAGGCGACACATTACGTTTTGGTGAGAGGAAAGGTCACCGAGGGGAAGGTGGTGGGCCAAAATGGATCCTGAGAAAAAGTCACAACATTGAATAAAATTAGACAGAGTAGAAAAAACTGTCCCTCTTCCATATTTGACGTGTAGCAACTAACAAGTATTAATTACGAATAACAATGCATTGATCATCGTGAAAACATCATACAAATCATATTAACTCAGGATGTTACATTAAGAATACACCAGAATACATTAAACGCATAGTTTACCTCATTGTCTGATTAAAGTCTACCCTCTTGGCCTTCATCTCTAGACATTTACCTGGTCAAAAATAAAATGTAGGTCTGTCTGAATTTGTCAGAGTTCCTTTCTACTCGACTGAAGTGTGGAGGAACTTCTAGGTATTTTTTGCACTGACTGACAATCTATCATATGCCATATCATATTTTTTTTTCCTCTCCTGTTAATTCCAAGACAGTCATCATTGCCTTTCAAAGATCACTTGTGTGTCAAACTGTTAAGTGAGATGTCATATGGAGTCTCTGCTGAGTTTCTGTCAGTGGCACTGCTGTCAATCAGGTCTGTTAGTCTTTCTCTCAGTCTGCTCCAATGAATGTATGTGATTTGTGCTAGAGGTCACTGCCATGCTTTTGACTCTGTATTGCATTTAATAATACATAGATAAGGACAAAAGCAGTAGCTCTTCCAGAAAACACTTAATGGTATACACAGGTGAATAGAGTCGTGTTTGCATTGCGGACCGTACATTATATAAAGAGTCTGTGCTTAAAAGAAATGTGCTCCACTGAATGACTATGAGATATAAAGTTAAGTCTTCACTGCTGCAGGTTCAGAGGCAGAATTGGAATAAATGGCTCTCAGTGGGAACAGAAGGTTAGTCCCTTTGCCACAGGGTTGCTTTCAGTTAAAGAGACCACTCTGTCAGAATGTGGCCAGTAATGAGGGGCACACAGCGACACAGCTCACACTTACAGCATACAGTCTTAAGGTTAAATGATATGACAGTCTCTAACTAAGTCTTTTTTGCCTTAAAGGTCAACTGAATATTTTATTGCCAGCCGAGCCTGGCAGTGTATTGAAATGGTAATGTAAATACCACTACAGGACGGCTTCAGTGAAGAGGGTCCCTTGAAAGGTCAACCAGTCTCCCTACTGCCTCGTCCGTCATATTCATACACAGAAAGCAGCACACAAAACACTCATTCACCAAATGCGGATGCTCACACAAAACCACTTCCTCTATTTGATTCATACCGTATAGAATTTACTGGATTTCTCCCGCGTCATTTCGGTTACAATCCACATTAAGCTACGCTGCACTTTCTTCATTGCATCACACTATTTTCACAGACGTAACGTGAAATATAGAATGACTAATGCCGTAAAAATAAAACAAGCTTAAGGGTAATATCAGAGGTTGTAGCTGAGAACACTCTTTTCTCCTGTGATGCAGGAGGCACGGGGGATGAGCCGGTGATCTTTATAGTCACATCTCATCACAGTGGGAAGGTTTCAATAGAGGGCAGACTGAGTTAATGGTGACAACTGCGGTGATGATATGTGACCTCTAACTTGTGAAGCAGCTTGATCCTGCTCAACATTAATCTTCATAAATGGACATGGTGACTACCTCTGGAGGAACTAGCACATGCATTTGATGATGATGTAATAGGGTTGAACAACATTTTAGTGAAAAGCCGAGCCACTGTTACCTGGGTGTTGTTGATGTGGTGTGTTACCTTTTTGAATTTCTGTGTGGGTGACAGTGGTTCAGTGCTACTGTTGACTCTTTGCTGGTGACTTGAGCTTTTGTCTGCTGCTGGTGGCTTCATCTTGTTTCCAGTGCGGTACTCAATAGCTCTTGTTTGGCGTCTCTTTGGGGTTTCTTTGAAAGCTCGATGCTCATGTCCTCGCAATGTTGTTGTCACCTCTGTTTCTTTCATCTTTGTTTTGCCATCTTTCTATTTTGTCATGGCATTTTTTTGTATATTTGTTGCATTACTTTATTCCAAACTGTCTGGCTCTCTGGCTCAGTTTTATCTTATGCTTCCCTATAGTTTTATTTTATTTATTTTTTGCACATTTATTTTGTTCCCAGTTTGGAAAAGCAGACAGATGGTTTGCACCTTTGTTAACTGAGCCAAAGGGGAACAAAACAATAATGAAGCATAATCTATGTACACTACATTAATTCATCACAAGCATGCATTGTTAATGGTGCACCCTTTGCAACCTGTTTTATGTGTTTATTTATTATTTTGGCCTTTTGCCTTTACTTTAATAGAAGATAGTAGAGACCCTCCTGATTATGTGGTGCATCAGATAAGCCAGTGAAGTGTTATGTTAATGAAGGTAACAGAAAATTAATTAATATGAATAATCATTTTATATGGACTCAAGAAAGAAAATTCAACATAATCCATTCTTTTTGTTTTTGCAAGGGCACTTTTTTTAATTGAGTAGTCTTTGACTTTGTGTGACCTTAGATTAAGTGCATACATCCGCCACAAAGGACCCACTGGACTTCAATAAAAAAGTCTGTTTCTAAAGTCTATTGATGTTCCATTAGTAAATGGCTCTGATTAGCTTGAATAGTCAAATTGCACACATGTTCACAAATAAGATGTACAAATCAAAAACACAAATTTAAAGTAGCTGCACTGAAAGATTGAGTTATAACACTGTCATTTGAATGTGTTTCTGCAGCTCTGGCACTATGTGGAAAGTGGATAAGTAGCACACAGTTATGTGGTCGTTTTGTCAATAGACAGGGAATCATTAAAGTTTTACAGCCACATTTTAATCCTCTGAAAATGGAAGCCCTTTCCCTCGGAGCACACACGCAGCGTCGTGTGTTTGCCATCGCTCTCTTCATCCCTCGCCTCCCTTCATTTGATTTTGTCTGGGGTCAGCAAAGCTTCCCCTGCTCTCTTCCTGGTGGATGCGTTCCAGGCTGAGTTTCCACATATGCTAGGTGCTGGAGAAAGTTGCTGACGCGGGTGTAACAATGCGGAGCCCTGTAGAGCACATCTGTGATTTTAGCCCTCACTGAGACCATGCAGCGCAGCAGAAATGAACCTACTCTTGAACACTCCAGCAGAACACTACAACTAGGCCATTTTTCCAAATTACCACCTAGAATTTTTTTTCTTTCTTTTTATTGATCCCTTAAACTGCACTTATGTAAAACTGCACTTGGTTTAAATAGTGCAGCTCAGCTAAGAAGTGCTCCCTTTCCCACAACCACTGCTGATTTGCTTTATTCCAGCAAATGATTGTGGTGGCTTCTATAGATAGTGAAACACTTTAGAAATCAATGAATGAAAAAAGAGAAGCTGTCCCCAAACGTTTCAAACACATAATTGCTGCTTTTGTGCACAGCAGACCCACAGGAGGTTATCTCTTCCTGACAAATCAACATTTGGGAGGTATTATTTGACAGGACGTGTTACATTGCAATGACAAGATGATAAGCAGACAAAACAGGTTTACTGTTTTAACTGGACAATAGTCCAGTGGACAAAACGCAGGCATACAGGTACACCTCGGGAATGAGACTCTCAGAACATTCGTTTAGATAAGATGCTTTTCTCACCCACTACATTCAATTAAATAAAAAATAATAACATGAACATGGATTTTAATAAGCTCATGTGAAAATCTGTAACACTCTTTTGTATGTAAACTTAATAGAAGAGTAGCACCGATTTACATCAGTAATTAATTAGAGCACTGTTAAATTGTATTGGATTTACATTGGAACAGGGAACACAATAAATGCATCCAAGTGTGGCAATGAAAACCAGCCTGTGTTCCTCCTCCAACAGCTGCAAGGCCACACATATTCAGATCAATAAGACAAATAGGGATGGTCTGGAAACAAAGAGTGTACCGCCCAAGAACTCCATGAAGCTATTTATAACTGAGGCTTTGTCCATCAGAATAATGATCCCACAGCAAGGCCGAGACATCTCCCTAGGCCGGGATCCATATCCCTGTTAAGGCCACCACTGATGCAGCCAAACACATGCTAGGAGCGGAAGAATAACCCCTAATACTGCCCTCTGTCAGGACTTAGGCATTATTCATGGATGCAGCATGGCCTTCATCAATCTCCTGACTGGTGCAGAGGCTGTTTGTTTAAATGACTAAAGCTTGACTTAATCGAGGCCTGGTAACACTTAAGGGGACGCACAACAAGAGTAGAAATATCAGTATGGTTATTGTGCAAATAAATTCAGAAAGCTTGCATATTAAAAGGAAATACATTATAGGAACTACTCAATGTAAATGATTAATTTATGCAGAGAGTAATGTGGTTTTCGGGGAAGAAAAGGCACTTAAATATTAGTAAATTCAATAGATAGCCTCATCCTCTGTGGGCGCTATGAGTAACCAAACACAGAAAATTGAATTAGATACTGTAGGTTTTTGTCTTTATTTCCATAATGCAGTCCTTTAATGGAATTACTTCACTAAGAGCAGGATTTTCATTTATCATTTGAAATTCAGATGGGTGCATTGTGGGGAAACTTGCTGACAAAATTGAAACACATTAAAATAAAACACAAGGCTGTTTCACCCCATTTAATTAGAGACAGTGGAGGAGCCCAGAATAAGAGCACAGAGACATGCAGAGTGTGTTCAGAAAGGAATATTAGTAATCACTGTTGATTTTTTAAACAAAGGTGGCAAATGAAGACCAATATTCTGCTTGATCTCGATTATGTCTTCATCATATGTTTTGATGAGTACAGTCAATGGATGTAGAACGCTCTGTTGATTAAATGCTCTGTTTAATATTGCAAAGGTGTGGTGTTTAAAATAACGTATTATGTGGCTGAACAAAACGCTACACATCAATTATAATGTGTATGTTTGCAAAAGTGTATTATTGCCACAAAGCAGCACTTTCTACCACTTTCACAGATTCTTGCATGTTTCATTGTTTGAAGTAACCATCAGTCCTATTTCCACTGGGTTTGTTCATAGACTACAGCATATCTCTGCAGGAATACTATAGCTGTTCACATGCTGTTAAAAGTAGGAGTGTGAGGTGTGGAAGTGCATTGCCACCAGATACTGGCCAAAAAGGTCATTTATTTGTTGCTAAAGGAATAACAACAAAAGGAGATACTGACTAAACGTTTTATTAAAGAAAAAAAAACAAAACGCAAAAACAACAAAACTCCTTTTCTTTTTTCTTTAAAGCCACCTTGCGTAACTTTTAGCCATATTCACGTACATATTGACCTATTTCTGCTCCCTCTATATGAGCCGTAAAACATGTCACTCACGTAATGTCTTCGTGTCCCAGCAACAGGAATTATACATAATTTATATTGAAGGTTTCTGTCCAGCTGAGAGTACGGTGTCATTGAGACAAGGATGCATCTACTGATCTCATGACTATGAGCCATATAGGATACGTATTTTTGGACAAAAAAAAAACATAAGCTTTTTTCAAATCAGACAGATAAGGCACCCCTACTTCTTCTTCTTACGTTCTATTTTACCTCTTTGATATTAAAGCCTGTACTAAATGGAATACAATTCAAAAGTGTGTGAAAGTGATTCTGATCTGAATAGTGGTGTGTACAGCTCAGCCCACTGTAGAGACCGAAGCACTTTGAATACTCAGGCAATCAGTGGACGCTCACTACAGTTCTGCTCCACCGCCTGGTGCTCCAATTCACAGCACATTCTGCAGTCATTGAAGTAATCAGTTAGCACTTCCAACCTCCCAGAGCAGCATTTAAAGAAAAGTGTGCCGTTTAGACTCAAAGAACACAATCAACCTTTTAATGCAGAGCTAATGTGAACTGTCAGACTTTTAAAGGTTTGGATAAAAGCTGGAACTGAATTAGTCAGATTTCTTTAAAACTGCAGCCATCAAAGTAATATGTAGAGCTTCTTGTGACATGTTTCCCCTCACGACGGTATGACCTCTTACTTCATATGCAGTGGTAAATGACGGAAGCTTGGTTTCTCGTTTCTGAGTGCTTTCTGAATTCTGTACATTCACCTAATATTCACACTGCTCCATGAAAAGAGATGGGTACAAAAACAGAAGCTTGCTCTCACAATTTCCATAGCCTTCAGCATCCACACAGTACCTGCTGTACTCACCTTCTCATTGGCTGCTCCAAAAAAGAACTGCTGATGCCCAATGGTTGTGAATGTGATTTTTCTAAAGATGAGAACAGTAGCAGACATTCAGACAGACAGAAGTGGCACCGGTGCTTTCCTCAAATAACCCCACAGCAACATATTCCATAAATCTGCAGAACGGTGGAGATATTATTACCTCAAATCACATTAGGATTTCTAAAAAAAAGAAGCAAGTGTGTGTAATTCCTGGAAACAATTGACTGGTTCAGTTGAGTTAATAATGCAACATCAGCTACATCACCTCCATATATTCAAACTTTCACATCTTTTACTTGTTTCATTTGAGATTCTGCAGAAAATTAGATTGTAGTGCACAGACTGTTGACCATCTTCTCTCGATCTGGACAAATATGGTCAGCTTGGCTTTTTGTATTCACACCTGTTACGACTATTATTTTGTTGGCTCACTATTTCTAATACATATCTACACTCAGGATGCATTTAGCTCATTCACAACTTGCATTAAAGCTGGCCACATCAGACATTGTACAGATTTTATTGCTAGGGCAGACCAGACCTGTCCAGGGTGAACATGCCTCTCATCATTTAACTATATCTTTAAAGTAGTTACGCTATTTTCCATAAGAGTCGGTTCAAGCAAGAAAATATACTCACCTTATGAGATTGGGTAAAATAGGAACTATTCTGTGCAGTGTGAACATTCTATAATCGGTCGAATCTTACTTGGCAATTACCATCACACTGCCATTAAACATAAAAGCTACCCAAATCACTGTTGAGTAGAGTCGCCACCTTCAGCTCCTTAAGTTTAGAGGGGCCTTCATACCGTGCCTTTTTGCAGCCAAAAACATGTTTTATTCAGTTTTTTAGACTGAAGTGAAATCAGGTCCTTTTCACTTCCATCTGCAGCTGAGAGATAGCCACAGATTGATGTACAATCAGCTTCAGCATAGTGAGTACAGATGAAATCATTTTGTGCTCTTCTCATACCTCCTTTTCCTGCTCTTTGCTTCATTTCTGGTTCTCCAGTAAATCACTAATGTTCTCTGGTCTGTCTGTCCATTCTTACAGCTCTCTCTGACACCGAACTACATTCCTGTGGATGGCTCAGCGCCACTTAGTTTAGTGGGAAAAGGGAATCTAGAGAGTCTATTACCTGAATGGGAGAAAAAAAAAGTTGGACACTGAATTGTTTCTGATTTTGAAAGTGTTTTTTGTGCACAAATGTTATTGCAATATTTCCAACATCATCATTCAGGGGGAGGAACAGAACGATCCACTTAATAATCCAAAGGGAGAGGTAAAAGAATCAACTTAGAAATCATTAAGTTCAAATTGTGAGCAAACACAATCTTATTCTTTGTATGTCATTTAAGTTTGAATTGTGCAATTAAAACCAGTAATGCAAACCTTCTACGTGATTAGGCCCTTATTGTTACAGGAATGCTCTTTGTACACACATAATAACTGTTTCTGATATTTATTGTTTGTTTGTGACATTTACAGGGGCTCAGTTGAACAATGAAACAAGGGAACTTAAGCAGAGTGAATTGAATTTGAGCTGCAGAGGAGTGCTGCCGTCCCCAAGGATATAATTAGGTCTGAGAAGGCTAATTATTGGGCATAAAATACAACCATTTCTTCCAGAATTAACACATAACCTCATCCCTTTACTGCCCAGGGGGTATGGAAAATCCTATAATAATTTAAACTGTGTCACACACTTCCGAAGAGTGTGTGCACAATGATGTGAGCAAGATTAGGGCAAGAAGCTTTGAGGCAAAATTTTCTGCATCAAAAGCTTCTAAGAACCACATGCCTTTCCATGGAACTGTGTGACTGATCTGAGAGGATACTCCGGCCAGCCATCCTAATTCTTTTTCTATTAAATACAAAGAATTAGTCTGTATTGAAGTTAGATTTCCAGAGGGTAGAACCAATGAATTATACTGCCTCCGGACACTCCTGGGTAGCCATACATCAGAGAAACAAAACAGTACATAAACCCTGTCGTATTTTCACAAACTGTTATGGCTGGTCAGATCAGATTTATAACAAATCGAAATTGCTGTAAGGGAAGGTTACAAGACCCATTTCGCAATGGTTATGGCTGTCCAGGCAAAGGAGAATGAAGAATGGTGAAACGGTTGTGAATGAGGATGGGAGGATGGAAAAGGCAACAGTCCTGGCAAATTAGCAAGCCCCATATGTTCTGTGTTTGTTTACATCAGACTTTGGATGCAGCTCCTTGTTCGGTTCATGTGCTTCCTGCTGGTCAGAACATGTTTGCATGATCACCAGGGAGTCTCTCGGTGGCCATATTGAAGAATAAATAATCCCAGGAGTAAAAGATATATCTCTAATAATTTAATCATAAACTGACTAAAGATTCAGATCATATTTCCAACTTTTTCATCGCGGATTGTTTAAAGGAATGAATGGATATTTATAAATGTCTGGGATGATGCTTAACCTGTTCTCATCCAAAGATGTAGTATACTGCACAAATAGCAGTGCCTTACCTCAACATGTAGAAATGCTCACACACTGATGTAGATTGATTTGATTCACATCACTCTGCCCTCACTGTCATGTAAGAATAGGCCATGACTATGGGTTGCTTTTGTTGCTCCAATCACTTTTGGTGTGAATCTAGCTTTAAGTCTTTTTCAGACATGTCATTTGGAGAATCATGTTCGGATTTTCTCATGACAGTTTTCTCAGGAGATATTCGGGTTGTTTTTACTAAGGGTTAGGAAGATTGTGTAGGATACTATGCATACTTCTACTGTGTATTTCGACATGTGCAACATCTTCAAACAGTAGAGTCTTGTGGAATAGAAAATATGCTGCAAAGAGTATGGCCTTTGCATTCTGCACACTCCACGTACAGTGTCACTATATATACATAAATATATATATATATATAAACGTCAGCAACATGTCAATAAGTATCACTCATTGATAGTGTGACTCTTAATGAGAAGGAAAGATGGTAAAAAAGCAAACTTCAGAGGAAATTTATTGACAGTGCTTCAGAATGACACACACACAAAAAAAAACCTTGAAAATAAATGTACAAAAATTCAAAGAAATACATTTTAAAGTATCAAATAATCAGTTAGCACGTTAGTAAGTAACAAATATTTAAATAGAGCAAATAATAAGATAAGTACCACAATAAATAACGTCAAGCAATGTGTGTGATGTAAACTTGATGCTCAAATGGAAGTTAATAGTGGATTGACTTGACACATTGTTGATAAAGTTTATGATAAAATCCATAAGATGCATGAAAAAAAACATGGATTTAGAGACAAAAACTGACAGACAACACTTCACACTCAGATGGAGGATTCAAATTCACTAAATCAGATGCATATTCATGACTCTTTGGGTGGTGGGAGAAAGCTGGAGTGCAAAGGCAACATTTACAATCTCTGGACAGCAACATTTGCCCCAGAACCACACTATCCCTGTTTTCCTAACACCAGCCTTGCACTCGTAGTGTTGGCTTTATTCTTCAAATGCTCCTTTTTCTAGCTTCTCTATCTAGTATCTCACCCCCCCGCTGACTGCATGTCCCTTGTTCCCATTGCTTCTTTTCTCTCGCTCTCATAAAATACAATATTTATCTGAGCGTGTTTGAGTTCACTAACCCTTATCATTGGGTGTGCTCCCCCTGGCTCAGAGGTAGATTAGTCTAGGACTCATTGACATTACATTGCTCATGAAATATGCATATCACGATCAAAGGTGACGGCAAGAGAGGCGGCATCTTTACAAGAGCTCCATAACTATGGTTGATGCTCTCCATGAAACCCAGAGCAACACTGAATCGCATTAGGCTTGACATAATAATAAATAAAACATCATTTGAGTGAAAGAATGCCTTCATGAGGTGGATGTACTGCATGTGAGGGAGTAAGATTTAGGAAAATTAGAGGATCACTATTCTATTCCTCATACACATTTACTTTGATATGGTTGGGAGATTATTGGCATTCATTGTTTATAAAAGAGCGCAGCAGGGGGTTAGTTGCAGTTATCTTTTTTCAATATGGTTCTGGATCGAGAAGCCTCCCAAGTGTTTCATTTCCCACATCAAAACATCTAACAAAATGAATAAAAGATTTGGGAGAGACGAATATTAAGGCTTAAACCAGCATGATTAAAGAGGAATATCAATAAACACACTGAACCACATGTGCATTGTGTCTGTGCTTTGTTGTACATTTTCAAATGGAAACATTCAACATACAACATTGAAAAAGGTGAGGTGAAAAAAAAACCTACTGACTTTCTCTGTCTCTTTCTCTTTACTCCTAAATGAACTAAATTAATAGTATTTACAGAACATTACTTTAGATAATATAAGAAAATGTTACATAAAAAGGAAGCATCTATCATTTGTTTCTTTCATCAAATATAATCTAAAAATACTAGACGGAAAATGGTCCTACAAACCCTGTTGCAGCTTTAGAATCAAGTAGCCACTTAACTTAGTTATGGGCTTTTGTAAATGGATCATTTAAGTAAAGAAAAAAGAAAAAAGATGATCAAAGATTTAAGTAATTCATTTTCTACCTCCAGTACATGTCACAGGAGGCTGGGTACAGTCTGGCCAGTCACCAGGTTATCACAGAGCTAACACATACGCTGAGAGACATTTACACATTTATTCAGTTAGTTTACAGTAGCTACCATCAGACAGGGCTGACACATACACTCAAAACACAGTTAATCTGTTTGAGCCAATAGCACTGCCCTTTTAAAGCAACCTAATAGCAAGCTGGTTTTATCTGTGGGGTTTAAAACAGATTATATTTGGGTTATGCCAAAATATTTGAATGACTCTGCTGCCTCGACTATTAAGATTTCTAGATGTTGAATGGGTAAATGAAATGATTTTGTGTGTACAGTCAAAGCCATTTCACAGCCACATCTGAGCACTTGAGAACACTATATTCCTGATGAAAGGTCAATGGAAGCCAGTGATTTGAGCAGAAGTGCTGACAGTAAATAGAGTGACGGTAACCAATGCCTTTGAAACATGTGGAGTGTTTTTACATCTTTAAATGATGCTTTTTGATTTGATATATATAGTGTATGTGTGGAGGATCTCTTTAGTCAGTGTTATTCAAATTCACATAATGTCAAGTAAGTCACTTTGCAAAAGAGACCTTTGTAGCTCTGCCCCACATTGCAAACTGCACCCATCTGTCACACATTCAAGATCAACTCAAAGCAAAAGGCAGCTTTCAGTAGTTTCCTGGCAATGACATGTGCACAAACAGACACTTCAAACACTATACATCCCACTTGGAAGTCGCAGTGTTGTTGAGGCATTTTGGTCATGACCAAACAGTCTTTTCAAGTATATACATTCTTCAGATGACTTCTGAAATGAGGGCAACATGTTTGAGGGAGGGAGATATTTCCTGTATTTTCATCAGAAGTACAAGGTTTTTTTTGGTTCAGATGCATGAGCTGCTGTTCTTATTTTATTGTAAAACATGTGAGAAAATAGTCATTTAATAATAATAATTTAAATTTCACTATGGCCTTGGGGAAACCAGAAGGTTAGGCTGAATATTCCTTTGTTAATCAAAATACTTGAGGCAGCACTTGTGATAGCTGAATGTAATCAACATATTTTCAGTCAAATTCTTTTTAGACAATAAAGAAGAGTCTTACTATTACAAATAATGTTCAAGGATAATAGATTGTTACGTTTTCAACATGTATCTATTTATTTATTTTTTTAATAGTAACTATTGCTCACAAAGTGTAGTCCTATTGTTGGTAAAGTGCATGGCCTTGAAAAATTTCCTGTGGATGGGACTAAGTGTAAAGTGTGATTTGGGCTACCTGGCAATGGAACAGTAGAGCCTTAGTACGGGACGGTTTGGTGTGGGTAACCCCTAAAGAGGCCTGCATGTGATTTCAAACAGAGTAGGTCTAAGTGAAAAAGTCTTTTAGTATTGTCCGGGGCAAGAGGCTATGCTTCAATAAAGGTAGCACCACACAAACATATAGCCCCTACTTTCAGTCAATGCAAAGAGTAAGGGTTGGGTATAAACTCTCTCTCTATATATACTATATACTTTATTTACCCTCTAAAATAAGCCAATAGGTGCCATAAAATCTAAACAAAATTTAAACAAAGATGAAAATGAAGTCACTAATACTGTTTGTTTCAGAGAAACAACAACACAAAACAAAAGAAACTTGCAGCAGTAATCAGAAGTCAAAACTTCCAAAGTGGTCTCACACAAAGATAATCCAAACACAGGGCCATGCATCTGCTTGTGAGACTTTGTCTGTAGTCCAGCAGGGCTAAGCTTCCTTCATCCCGTGAGCAGCTGTGAAGGGACCGGCCAGAGCGTGAACTGATTTAGGTTCCAACAGTTATTTGGCTAAAGCAGAAGCAGCAGTTCCAGCACACAAACGGCAGGACAGTTATGGTGCAGTTCCGCTGGCTGCGCTATCCACCAGCAGAGGTGCTAATTAATGCTAATTGCAGGAGGGGGGTCAATTATACACTCCATGGTGCGTGATTAGGACCACCGCGTTAGCGACCAGTGAATCAAAACAACACCTATCCTCTTCTCCAATGAAACCAGAACACAAAAACATTATGTGTTTAACTAGAGCAGTAACAAGTGATCACATTTTATGCACTGCAGCACAAAATGGCCATAATTCTCCCAGGGAAAAGCAACGGAATTGTAGCCGCAGGCTGTTCATTTAATAATTATGTTCGCTTTAAAATTACTTTTCAGTGTAATGTGAAGAGAGTTTTTAGAGCAAAAGCTATGAGTTTTCTTTTACCTTGACACTTAATTGACTGTCATTTTTTAGTTATAGTTTTGATAATTTGAATTTTAACCAAGCCTTCTAACCTTTTCTAGTCTACACATTTTCCTGTGCCTCCCGGCAGCATTTTCAGCCTGCAAAAAAAAAAAAAATAAATAAAAAAATGCTCAAATAGATTTTGCTTGTCATCAAGAAAAAAGTGCTTAGGGAATGAATTAGACCAGCCGCTTCAACCATATGGTGTTTACGTGGGTTGGCGGTTTGGTCACCAATAGTGACAAGACAAGATTGGTTAGACCATTAGAGTGATTCTTTTGGGTGACATGACACTTAATGGCCCTGAAAGTCTCAGTCCACTTGGGAACCACACTTAAAGAGTGTTTGCCTTTAATCTTTCTTTGTTTTCATTATCTTTTGTTCAGAAAACTCCACTTATGCCACTACACATACCTGCACCTGATCACACTCTGGGCTTTGATTTCCTTTTGTAGGGATTTTGTAAAGCAGCCTAACAAGATCAAAGTGACTAAATTAGACATGTAAACATGGTTTGATGGAATTTAATTAAAAAACATTATTGTTAAGGTTATCTTCCGTGAATAAGTTCAATCATAATGAGGGAATAATTTTATATAATAAAGAAAAATGTTTATCTGGGGAGTCTTTTGGGACTTCGTTATTAAGCAGTATAGGTAAAGAAACAGTTTGCCTCAGAGAAAATGCAGTGGTCTTTGTTTGTTTCAAAATGTTTGTGTTAGTTGAGTCTCAAGAACCTGAAAGACTTTATAAAGTGCTGTAAAAGAGATCGGAGAGTTCAGAGTATCAATTGAGCTACATATACTGTACCAATCATAATACAATAATATCGATTTTTTTTTTTGTATTCCTAAAAAAAACACAATACTAAATATATCTATCTTATTAAGTGTGGCATACTGATATCAGTCATTCTTTTTTTTTTCTTCATATGTCAAACCATATGACAATCATGTATTTAAACCTGTTTTTATTAATAGTAATTACAACTCTTCATAACAAATAATATGATTCAACTAATTAGCCGTTCACCAAATAATCAAGTTCTTTTTAAAACTCTGCAGGATTTTAATTTAACTAGCATTACTACAACTACAAGGCCCTGTCCCAATACTCTCACCTGTCCCTCAGTGTTCACACAAAGGGGTGCAAGGTCATAGTGTGACATTTCTCCAGTACTGCTCATAACCACACTCCACTTGTGCCCTTTGTCCTTCCCTCCAGCAGTTTACTCACAACACACACCATCATGTGTTTAAAATAAATAAATAAAACCTGTGTAGTAACATCACTACAAAATACAGTAATGTGTTTGCTCTTTTTTTCTCTTTGACCTTGTTGTTGTGATCAATGATATGTTCATGGCTGTCCTCTAATGTTGTCCGTGTGATTGTTTGAATTAAGCTCAATAATGTCCCCATTATATTGACCTTTGACCCACCAAAATCTTATCAGTTCTTCCCTGGGTCCAGTGGGAGATGTGTAACAATTTTTGCTGGGTATGCTTCATACAGCAAACACTGACCTCTTAATTCTAGTTCATTCTTCAGTCTGAAATAAGGTACATCTTGATTTTACACTGAGTGACATTTTTAGATGTAATCTTTTTGTGACAGAAAAGAAACCAATACACTGCTTCAAAAGTTACTGGTATTTTTAAGAACTAATAAATAAATAATGATAGAAGAACACTGCAAAAAGCAATATCTTCATCCATAAATTCAGAGTGCAGTAGCTTTCCTAATTTACATTCAGTCTGTTTGTAATTGAGGGCATTTCTGGCAAGCAACAGTAATTACAATTTCTGCAGCGCACCAACCAGAGCCACGGGCCTGCCTTATAAAATGTGGTGCGCATCAGTGGGGAACAACAAGTGCAAGGTTATCACCTGGGGGACACTTTCATTACGTGACAAAAGTGAGAAGATAATTTGATTTAGTGTTTAGTTAGGCAACCTCTGTCAGACCCGCAGCCATACGCAGCAGCAGGGAGCATGGAGATTGACTACAAATGAGAGTGCTGACCTGATGGGGTCGCACATCCCGGAAAACAATTTGTGCTATCATTTAGCAGCAGACCCCTGTGAAAAATGTGTTCCATGGGTGATTTTTGATTAGGGTATGTTCACACCACGGGTAGAAATGCTTCAGATTAGAATAAACAAGCTAATGTTGACACTTGTGATACATCCCAGTCAACATACAAGTGAAATACATGCAATCAATGAACAATAAACTAAATAATTATAGGTAGGTTATAATAAGATAATAAGAGTTTAATTGTAATTTGCCAATCAGTTGCTACTAATCTACGAATCTAATTTGGACCAAATATGCACAAGGGCTGGATCTGTTATGAGAAAAATGTAATGTGTCATGGCCTGTTCACACTGAGGAGATCTGTCTTAACATTATGGCTAATAGCGCAATAGAGACAAGCCTTTCTTTGAGTTCAGTTTTTCACGTTCTCTGCCGTCTGCTGCTCAAGTGCCATGTGCGGTGTTGAGCTCAGTGTGTAGCTGATATAATCAAAAGTCTTTGTTATTTATGAGAGCCCTCAGAATCAGATAAACTGGAACAAAAGTCTAATCTTTCAACAAGATTAACAACATGGAGACAATACTCCAAAAGAAGTGAATTTATAAAATGGGAAATTGCACCATGTCTAATCTCTTTTTCATATAAAAATAAAATAATTAAAAAGAGGCTGATGACTATTATTGGAATAGTCATTGAAATACAAAACCACGATGTATACTGCAGACTAATTAATACCGTGAAAGCCCTGCTCATTTGATACTATTATCTTGATGAGCAAATATTCTTTGTGAAGCTAATAGCGCAAGAGGATTAACTCATGATCTGGAAGAGTTGTGTTTTTCAAAGATAAAAGATACAGAGGCAGAAAGACAACTGAAATACATTGTAAAATAGCTGTTGTAATATGGAAATTAATATTTATGAATCTGCTCCTGATTTCTCATGATGCATTACAGACACATTTCTATATGACGTGTGACGTTCACTGCTCTGATTGTGCTTTTTTCACTTAGTTGTTAATATCCTTCTAAACAGTATGAAAAGCAGCCCTACTTCATAATGTCAAAGTGACAAAGCACACATCCCAACATTAGGCAGAAAATTCTCTCAATGAGAAACTTTCATGGATTGAACAGTGCCTTTAACATCAGACATGTTTTGAAGCCAGCAAATGCTGCTGGAGGGAGAAAATGATAAGCACCTGGCTCTTTTCCGTTGAAGTTTTTTTCTCTAAAATGCTGTTTTGGGCGCAGGTTGAGTCGACAGCTGTAATAATAGAATACTGAGTCAAGTGGGTTAAAAGTCTATATTTGAAGAAGTGCATTCCGAGAATATCTGTGACTAACAAAGTGAGATTATAATGAGGCTGAGTACACTCAGCTCCATCACACCTCTTCAAGATGCACACGCGTTGCTGTGTACTTCTGGAAGGTGTGTGTGAATCCTGGTGCAAAATTCATGCCAAATCTGATCTCATTCTGAGGTGATGTGTTTGAGAGTTACAGCATTGTGCAACCCGTCTGTCCTGGACTACAAGAGGACAGTATCAAGTCCTCTCACCAACTGCTGCAAGTACATTAGAAGTAATATATTCATATACATCTAGTAGTAAAGACTTTTGAAGCATTAAAAGCATCTCAGCTGATTTGGCCTTTAACCCCTAAGAATGCTAAGAATGTAGATGGGACTTTTTTACTTTTGTGTGTCCTTAAAAGCTATATATTAAGTGCAGTCAAAATAGTAGAAAGCATTTCTGCAGGTTTTGAAAAAGAAACTGAAAGTCTCTCAGTTCAGAGAAATCAGATAAAAAAAAAAAAAAAATTGGCCTAACTAATCCAGAATCGTTAGAACACTCTGAACTGCATTGTACTAGCATCAAATTTGTAGTTACTGTGTATTCAACACCACAATTTCTCTAAATTGTGATTTAACCAAGTCAGGAAACTTTGTCAACAATGAAAATGAATGATACAATACCTGTTTTTAGTCTTAACTCCATTTTACTAAAACACTTTTCATAAAGACTGTTTCTTTGAACCAATAATGTTTTTGCCTTCACATAAGAAAACCACAGCCAATATGCCATATTTATAAAAATATATTTCACAAAGTAGGAAACAATACAGGGTATCTTAGATTACAGTACAGGGAGTAAATAATTGAACATACACATTTATAAGCATTAAAGCACAGTAGAAAATATGATCTGCATGTAAGACTATCCCATATATATTGTTTAGTCTACTGAGAACTGCCATAATACTGTTGTCAGTACAAACTGCACGCAGCTGTAGTGCCAGTAGTTTTCTCATTATGTGCAAGAGCTAACGTGCAGAGACAAAACCTACCACCTCATTGAAAGCTAATGACATTAGCAGTAACTCTATGTACAGTAGTCTTTTTTACTGATATCATACAGTGTAAGCACAATACGCACATGGTCTGAATTCCTGACAATTTGGTGGGAATTTTCTTAAAGACGTTTGAGTCCAATATTAATTCAGCTATTGCATCATGCTCAGATGGTCTCTACCTCATCAGAATATATTTCATACAGAATTAATGTGTGTCCTGATTAATAAGACCATCTAAATAATTATTGTTACTAAGAGCTCTTGTTTGTCTGCTTACATCTAGTCTATATTGTCAACTGCGATACTTGATATGATATGGTTGGGTGGTCATGACACTTTTCAAAGGGTTGAGAAAAAACAGCTGCTTGTGAAATAATCTAAGCACACTCACTTCAAATTGTCAGCACAGAAAAGAATGAATTAATAACAGATATACAAAAACTCATTAAACATTAATGAAGAATCAACACATCGCTTTTCCAAAACATTAGATTACAATTGTATTTAATGTTGCTTCTGTAAAAAGAAGGCCTCAGAGTTTCTACATTTCTCTTTTTTGTCTTCACACCAGTCTCTTATAGGCTAATAACAATGTTGACCCACACCTGTAGCGTGTAAATACAAAGTGTTGTATAAAGCAAGCCTTCTGGGCTTTTGACAGTTTATAAATGTGGCCACCAGAGAACATATCAAATGATAAGAAATTCACTTTAAAGCCAATACTGCTTTGTCTCTTTTTGCGTCTTTTCAAATCATACATTCATCATTTAATGTAGACAGTATATTGCTTTTCATTGTCATTGAGCTTCCCATCACCGATCCATTGGGTGGCCAAGTAACACGTGAAACAAGGATCCCTCTGCAGCTTCTGTTGTCCAGTTTGCAGTCCATGGAGCTGGGAGTTTGATGTCCACTCAGACCTCAAAGAACCGTGCAACGTCCACAATTCCTTTCCTTTTGGCAACTACCAGCATTTCCAGGACTTATCTGCTACTGGCAGTCACAGCAAATGACGAACACCCAAAATACTGCTAGAACACTCCACAAAGGAATCTAAGTTAAACTCCACAAGAATCATACATCTCCTACTAAAGACATTGTTTGGTTCAACAATTACAATGCGCTTGACATAGTGGATGACGACTGCTATACCTCACTCTAAGAATACAAAAAGGTGGCCTTCCATGTTGGTAGCTTTTTTTATTCTTTTTTTAAACATCTGTTTCTAAAAGCCAGCAACCCCCCCAGCGCTTAATACACAAGTATGTTGACGGAAACAAAACATCTGAAAAGTGTTTTTGTTTAACATATCAAAGGTCAGGTTTCTCGGTCACTCTCACCAACTGAGTAAAGCTCCCCCAGTCTTCTGAATCGAGGACCCCACTCTCGGAGATAGTCATAGTTCTGGTCCGAATCTGACGACGCTGTTTCTAGCGAACTGAGCGAACCGGCGATGGACCCCCGGCCTTCATAACCGTAGATCTGGATAGAGTCGTACGGGGGCGCTGTTGGGTCATTATCTGCTTCGTGAAGCCGTACGTTTATGAACTCGTCTACGTCGACACCGCTCGGGCCTGAGTGCTGTCCAGCTCGAGGCATGAACTGCAGATCAGGCTTGATGTCCTTGCGTGGAAGATAGCCATTGATACCATCAGGGTTCTGCAGTGTGGCGATGTCAAACGCTTCTGTGTCCTCCTCCCCACCTCCTTCGTCGTCGTAACGGATGATATTTTCCCTCACATCTTCATCATCCTTGATAATCAAAGGCTCATTCTTGTGTCTTCTCAGGGTCACAAATAGTACTACTATTACTGTCAGAAAAGAGACAGGGAAAGAAAAGAAGAGTCGAGCTCAAGCTTTTACAGCGAACCAGCAGTGAATAAATGAACATTTGTGGAGGTCAGACTAGTCAAGTATTCATTTAGATCTGTTCTAAGCTTTGACAGTAACTGATAATGAAACACCTCACCTAGAAGCAGTATAATGCAGGCCAAGATAGCGATGAGAGCGCCCATACTAAGACCGATGGGCAGGACATAGGCTTCCACATTGCAGGACTGGACTACTCCCTCCTTGCTGCACCCACAGACTCGTATGGTCAGAGTGTTAGTGCTGCTCATTGGTGGGTTCCCATTGTCGGTCACGATGATTGGCAAGAAGTACATCTCCTGCTTTTGCCGTCGGAAGGTGTCATGCTTGGCTAGAACGCTGATTGAATTGTCTGTCAGAGAAAGAGAGAGGTAAAGCCAAAGATGAATTTTTGCAAGGATGTTGAAACCCCATTGTTATTCATGGCGGCGACACACTGAGGTTCTATTATTAAATTGTGTGTAGATCAGTGTGGCATGAGGATAAACTAATTTCACATCAATTGCCTCTAGTCCTTTTTAGCATTCTGACTTTCCAGTAGCGTAGAGGGATGTCAGCTACCTTCACTTTTCTCAACAGTCCAATTTGGGAATTCTGACGGAAGGTGAGCCCAAGTTTGTGGCCCCTCTTTGAAATCTGAGGGACCACGGCAGGCGACACCGACTTAGAAGATGGCACATGTCGACCCAGAAAGGTGCCAGCTGCTCTTTGATGACACTTCTGTGAAACTGTCTGCTCATTAGCCAGCTCTCCATACCCTGCTCACATTATCAAACACTTGCATTCCCATAAGAATCTACTCCTGCTGATCGTATGGAAAATGTACAACACATCTGATAATGTGACCTTTGCCTGTACGCCTGCTCGAGGGTGTGCTGAAGTGAGAGAAATGCTTTCACTGATAAGCCGTGTAGAGAGGCAGTCTGTGTTGAATCATCTGTGTTGACAGAGCAAACTTAATCAAAGGATGGAATGCTTCGTGATAGAATTAGATCCTCGGCACAATCTGTAATTAATGTGAACATATGCTCAGAATTACTTTCTTATGAGTTCTGTCACAAAGTAGCATGTGAGCACAGACTGGTTTATTCACATTTACATTATTCAGTAACAATGAACATGGACATTGTGCTCCTTTGTAAAATATGGTAATAGATATCATTTACAAATAAGTATCAGAAATTAGTGAGTAGAGATATTACCAGTGTAGGACATCAGATGATTACAATAAAGTTAAACAAGTGCTCTTATGAATTAGCCACTTAACCTAAAAGGAAACCATGCAAAATGAAAGACATCTGTCAAACTACATGAACTACTATGAAAGAGTAGTTATTAATATCTTTATCTTCTTATAGATCAGGCCAGAGTGCAATGCTTTTTTTTTAATCTAACACCAGTGTAAGTATAGTATCTACATAGACATGTAAATGCATCTGAATAACTTTACTTTAAGTCAATCCTTCCTGACCAATCATGGCTGTTTATCTAAAGTGGGGTGGGCTTTTTGCAGTGCTTTGTTTCTCTGATTGATTGTATGTTTTTTAAAGTGTGTCGGATGTTTTGGTCTGTTCCCCACACACTGTTGATTTAGTTGATCAGCACCTAACCCATTCCCCAGTGTGGGCAACCCTCTAACCTTTCCGCTGACTAATCCCTTCAATTAAACTCATCAGCGCAAACAAAAGCAGCGCGTACAAACTCGAAGGAGCCTGACTCTTTACTGAAGTGTCTCCCACAGCTGCCAATTCTGCCAGAAAGAGACACTGAAGTGCTGGGAACATGCTGTAACCGGTCTCTTTCTGTTCACAATTCGCAACACCACATACAAGTGTCTGGTGTTTTACATAATACATGCAAACTTTAGTCCTCCTCCCAGAAGGGACAAACATTATTTCATATTTTGAACTGTTTGTGTAAATTAAATACACATTAGCTTATGGTTATGTTTATGCAGACACATCAGTGAATGTATGGATATAAAAAACAGTAAAATGCAATGAACAGAAAAATTAATTTTGTCTCAAACTTTTCAGACTGAGACCATAAATTCTGTCTAACTGTTCGTCTACTACAATCTCCTATCTATCTCTCTATCTATCTCTCTATCTCTCTATCTATCTATCTATCTATCTCTCTCTCTCTCTCTATCTATCTATATATATATATATATATATATATATATATATATATATATATATATATATATATATATATATATAGTATTTTATAATGAGACCAGTAATATTAAAAAATATATATAATGATAAATAGTAAATACTTATTATTTACTATTTACTATTTATCATTAACATTTACAAGGAGAAAATGCACTTGGTTTAAACACGCTTCAAGTAAATATACTACTAACTGTACTCCATTTAAATAGCTTATGATTAATGTTTTAGATAATGTGCTGAATACAAAGGGTTTGATTTTGGTGAATAAACTTTGAGATCTCGAGGCCTAGAAGAAGGCTTCCTGTCATCTGCCTGTTTACTTTATTGTGGCTAACTAAACAACCAGATGTCCTCATTTACTCTCCTCTGAGCTACATCCTTTAGAATCAAGGACATTCATAGAAACTCCTTTGAAAGACCGTGTCTAACACACCCCACACACCCCAGTCTGTATTGATGCAGGTTGGTTAACTCTAGGTCTTTATGTTATGATGAAAAAAACATGCTCTTGGCAATTTAAGCACAATTTAAGGGCTTTGCTCACACTGCTGAAACATATGTGAGTTTTATCAGTTGCATCATCTAAGAAACTAATAAATCTAGTCTCGAAAGAGCATGGTTCAAAAACCAGCATGAAATATACACTTGTGGTTGAAAGTGCGAGTTATTTGTTTAACAGCCAGAAGTGCATTTTTTCTGTGTGCAAGAACAGATACAAAAGCTTTATTTGTTTCTAGCTATTGCAATTTTTTCTATTTTGTTAATGTACCTTTTTTTTTTTTCAAAATGTTAGAACACTTTATTACCAGATTTCTGCAAACTTATGTCTCTGTCAAAGAGTAGTTTCAGCAAGTTAGCCTGAAGCCAGTGCACCAAAACAGACGGCTAGTACCATATGAAGACTTTTATCGCCCCAAGCTGAAAACATTATACAACGTCATCACAGTCTGTTCAGAGACAGTTATGGAGCAGAGAGTAGAGATGTGCAATGGAATTAAGACTGAGGGGGAAAAAAACTGCAAATAAACTAATCAGAGTATTTAGCAAATAAATTTAGTGCCATCTGCCACACTGCAACAGCTTCTAGGAAGTCACCCTACATTGAGCTGCAAGACTAGCAAGCGACGCCATTTGGATCCCATTCATTTAGTTTCCCTCAAAATGCACTGGGGAGTAAAAAAAGGAGCTGGTGTCCAGACAATTTCACATC
The DNA here is from genome assembly GCA_036850595.1 of Rhyacichthys aspro. NCBI lineage: Eukaryota > Metazoa > Chordata > Actinopteri > Gobiiformes > Rhyacichthyidae > Rhyacichthys > Rhyacichthys aspro. The sequence continues at coordinate 6,703,259 of CM072150.1, read as the reverse complement.
TGCTAATTGTGAGCTACACTGATCCAACAGACTTCAACTCAAGGACGGATATCGTGCCGCAGGTTAGAGATTCAACTGGAAAGCCATTGGAGAAATTTACCGAAACTTCAGTCATTCCACCACAGACTGTTTTTTGTCTTTGTTGTATTCCTCACCTTGGTTGTTTTTGATGGTGAAATTGGGATTGTTGAGCATTTCTGGAACCAGACGATAATCGAAGTAGTGGCCTTGAATGGGGTCGTCTTTGTCTACCGCACTGAGGGTCTGGATCACCTGTGTTGAGAAGAGACAGATTTGTAGAGACACTTAATGCCGTTAGACGAGGCAGACTCTTCATTACTCTGTTTATGTCAGCGCACACTGCCTCGCTGTAACACTCCCTGCATCACATCTGATGAAATATATCGCCTGTTCATTCCCGGAGTTTGAGATTATTATCAATGAGTCCCTGTCTAGCCTGGCACACTTTCAGCCTCCTAGCTCTATCTGTTAATCTGTCATCATAGGTCTTATCCCGCTGTATGTCTTTATGATTGATTAGAAATTAGAATTCAGGCCCTGCAGGACAGTTTTTTTTAGTTACTATGTTTTTTTTCTCCTCTTTCAATAAAGCTCCCCATTGTGCGCACTTAGGTCCTTTGAATGAGGTCGATTGATGAGAAGGGGAATGCTAAGTACTCGTCCAGGATTTTTGGCTGGGGAAAGCATTGTGCCATCTGGAGGAGGACATGAAAGACGGTCTTGAATTATGATCCACTCTGATCAATCCCGACTGCTCTCATTCCCCTTTTGCTCTGCGCTCAGTGTGTCAGGGGAAGACTGTTGCAGGGAAAAAAAGGCCCGTGCTACTACCTCTGTGGTTTCCCAGTGAAATAAAGGGGCTATAATTCACAGTAGCCAATCATTACGAGGAGGGGAGAGGCAGAAAGAAAAAAAGAGAGGAGAAAGTGATAGATGGCCACTTTGATGAATGAGCCATTTCTTGTCTTACCTGTCCGGGTTTTCCATTTTCACACAGAAAAGCTTCGTATTCAGTGGCGAATTCGGGGGCATTGTCGTTAATGTCCATTACTCTGATGGCCACGATCGCTCTTGATATCTGACTGTGGTTTCCTGATAGAGAGATGAATAGATACAAAGGAATGAAATAAGAAACAGTTCAGTTTATCAATTTGCATTTCACTTTCACCATTCAAAAGCGCACACGCAACAACAGGTAAATTCTGTGACCTAGTTTTTTTTATTTCTTTAGTTTCGATCTTATTCCCGCCTTCATTTCCTGAGATGATGAAGGGACACTTGAGTCACATCAATCTGCATTTCAGCCACTATCAGTGATGCAAAACAGGATCCAAGGCAATAGACATGGGGGGGGAAAAAACATCCAAAGTGCTTTTGAAATCCCCTGTACTCTGTCATGATTAAAACATGAGTATTAAAACATGCATATTAATAAGGCATTGGAAACTGAAGTTTAAAAAGACAATAAAAGGCTATTTAATTAGATGTCGGCTTTACTGGAATTATTCATCACTTGTAATTGACAGTCCCTTTCGAGAGTCACAGTAAACGATTGTATTTATTAATCAGTGGTGTAAATGCCAACTTTTAAAGCAATTAACCAGTAATATGTCCCTGTGTGGGTATGTCACTGTGGTCACTAATGCTGCTTTTACACTTTGGAATTTTAAATGATATTCCTTGTTCTTAGAGTTATTTACTTAAGATGAGACACCCACAGATTTAATTGAAATAGCCTCAAGAGATTATGAAGAGTCCTGGACATGTTAAAACATAAGTTTGTAAAAACCCTTGTTGATTGTAGCGTTACTGAAACTGAATTAAAGCAAAAGACTATGTAACCTACGCAATGTACACCCACAAAAAGGACTGAAGTAGGTACATATTAATTCAAAATGACATGGGACTGTTAAAATATCCATAAATATTGTAAATTAGGTAAAAATACTGAATGGATTTGAGGTAAATAGTTACGTAGTGTTGTTTATAAGTGGATTTTAATGGATTTAATCAACAATTGAAGAAACAGGTGTAAGATGCTTCTTGTAACATGTGTCCAAAGCCTCAAATAGTAAAGGACTCTAAGATTAATCAAACTGGTGTCAAGTGCATTGTACTTTTGAATTAAATTTTTCATTTATTGTTGCTAGCGGTAAATTGATCCAGGATTACAAACAGGGAAGGCATATACTTCAAACATGTCAAATAAAAGGCTTTAGTGTAGTATTTGTTTTGGATTATTTATGTAATTTAAATGTGACATTGCTTTATAGTATTTTGTGAATATGTCTCTGATCGTTGCTTTTGAGCTCAAGTTATTGAACACATGCAGCTGATAAGAATGCGCCCTAGGGACAAAGGGCCAGCAGCTGGTGCAGGAGACAGGTTGAAAAAGGGGTAAGCGGTGAGGAGAGTAGAAATTGACAGACTGATAGACAGTGATGGATGGATTAGGACAGAAGCAGAAAGGAAAAAAACAGACCGACAGAGCCCCTGTTACTAAAGTGCCTTACCCCCAGAAGCAGCAGACAGGGAATAGAATCTGATTAGTCAGATGTCAACTGGTGCGAAGCGGCAGAACACGCCTCCGTTTTGGGTGGCAAATGGCATCGGGATAGAACTGGGAACACATCTATTCCTTTTCACGCCAGACAAATCAGCCTTCACCCTCCCCATCCGTGAAGAAAACTGCCATATTTACTTTGGCAAATTCTTATTAGGTGTTCTCCGAGATGCCACTATCTCAAGCCACAGTTACTTTGCCAGCAGGCATGAAAACACGCTTTAAATATACAAGGGCAAGACGTGCACACGGCTTATCAAATGAGACACATTCAATTCCCCCAACAGGCTGCTACAACAACACAGGATTTGTCTGGATTGCATGGCCAAAACATTTTGACAGTGTTTATTTCTGACAATTAATGTGTTTCCTTTGATTACAAAAATAAAGGGACAGACAGAAGATGAGGCATTGGGAAGAGCGAAAAAATAAAAAGTTACAAGCTGTGTAAATTTCTATTTCAATAGCTTCAAGGGGTACATTAAGCTTTATCACAACATACAGCCCCCCTGAAACAATCTGTATGCAAATAAAGCCTTACATATGGCTTGAGCTGTTTGTAGCTCTGCCGGCAAGATTTTCAACCTAGTCAGTGAGTTTTGCGGTTCGCAGATGTTCTTTAATCTGTAATGGATGCTGGCATCGGAGCAATCCACCCTGAGTATGTCTTTAAAAGTGTTTATTTGATATGTCTTAATGTTCTTGCACTTTCACAAATTGACTAGTGAGCTGTTTAATTCAATCAAAACTCAGCAAATTAACGTATTTAATGCCTCTGTGGATTCGAATGCTAATTGTTTGTGCCAGAAAAATGCACAGAGGATCGTGTGGAGTAGGTCAGTGACTCCGATGAATGGATATGCTACGTGCCTTTTCGCTGTCTTAAAACGTATGTGCTGACAAATGTCTAATGAGATGTCCATTTTAAAGCAGGACATTAGGATTCATGTGGAAGCAAGTGCACTGCAGGGGGCTGGAGGACCACCAGGGGTTACTCACTGAGCTCTGTAGCGGTTACTGTGATGTTGTGCCACATGTCTGTCTCCCGGTCCAGGGGTTTGGCCAGAGTGATCTTCCCGTCATCCACGTTTATGTTGAACTGCCTCTCCAGGTCTGTGTGCCGATCTATGAAATACCTGTAGAGAGAGATTAGAACCAGGATTATGAACCAAACCTCACTGACTTAAATGTAATGTAATACAGAAAACAAAAAAACACACAGTGCTCACTTTGAACCAGTACAGAGAGTCTTTAAGCTCCTACTCTCATGAAATAAAAAAAAAAAAAGTTTGAAACATACATTGAACTCCTATTCTTTTCTAGTGGCTTTCTGCTAAATGATGTCAGTACACTTATATTAAATAAAATATATAGCCACATACAGTATATACCTAAGACTGAGTCACTTGATTGTGAATAACACAGAGCGAGTGACTTGTATTTAAAGGAACAAAAAAAACCCCTTCAAATACAAGTTTCCTAAAACTTCACAGTTTATGATTTAACAACAGTCCCTTTCACCGATCCTTTTGGTTTATAGATTAGAGATGACATTAAAGCAGGGCTAGAGTGAATAAAACAAAACCACACATGTTTTATCCACTCCTCCACCTGTTGGTTTGAACGCTACCCCTTCTCTAAACATTGCTATCCAACAATCCTTCAGGTCATTTCTTGAAAGGGGTGCGATTTATCAAGAGAGAGCTGTAGATTAATGCACATTTAAAACTGTCTGAGGAATAATTAAAAACCTCACCTGAGCAGCAGGGGGCATTAAAGTCTAATAAGTTGTGGAAAAAAAAAAACATTGGCCTGACCACAGTCACACCTCCCTCGTGCTAAAAAGAGCATTAGTATGTGTTATGTCAGGGAAAGGGATGGGGTGTTGTTAACCCTGTTTGGGAACTGTCAACACTCAATGGCTCCCACAGGCTTTGCATTAATGAGTTAGGACAGCACACGCTCCAACAACAGAGGCGGCAGTGTTAATAGATGAAACTAAGATGAGCCAGTGACCAGCATGTTGTGTGTAACCTTGTTGTTTTCACTGTAATGTAGCTGGATGTCCTTGTTAGGAACACAGCCTCATTTCAGATTCATTTAGGTTTCAAAAGAATCTATTAGTTAAACTTCCTGCAGAAATTGAAAACAGAAAAAAATAAAAAAAATCTTCAGTGGCAAGACATAAAACTGCAGAAAAACTCCAGCAGATACGCCATTGGAATACACATAAAAGAGAATTTTCCGATGCCACTTGAAGCTGTGAAATCACTCTTTCATGTTGCGACGTGCTCTATGCCAAGTCTTGGGACAAACCCACACGAAACGGACCAAAAAAGATGCTGTCATTATGGGTCATCTCTGGTTTCACTTCCATTTTGATTATATGTAACCGTCAAAAGCATCCTACACACCCAAAAACACAGGGCACAATCATTCATTGTGATTGTTACAACGTGGGCCGCTTACCTCGAGGACAAACTGTCCCTATTTCATTCTTCTCTTCGTATCCTCCCTGACAACCACCACCCCTCATTCAGCTGACTTTTTTTCAATCCAACTGGGTCTAAAGCTATTCCTAATCCAATCCCCCTATCCAATTTTTTGCAAACTCTCTTCCCCACACATCCTCGGTCACCAGGCCCCCCGCTTACACTGCCCCCTTCTCTTTTTTCTATTCAACCCTGGGTCTGGAAACGTCTCGCTGTTGAGGTGCTCATTCCTATCAGCGCGGACCTGTTGGCAGGACCCAGTGATATTTAAATGAAGCAAAGGAATAGAAAGAAGAAAGAAGGAATACAGAGGGATGGAGAGAGAAATCGACAAAGGAGAAGCGGCAGATGACAAAGACAAAGTCACAACAACAACAATTTATTTGAAGAGGGGCTCTGCTTATACAAGAATGGAAAGAAATGAAATAAATAATCCACTGGCCCAGATTCCAATTGTTGGGGAGATGTACCGAGCCGTGACATTTCCATTTTTGAGATGAAATGGTGTAAAATCCTCTAGACGCCAGGGCTGGGGAGAGGTCCACAAGGACTCCCCCCTATACCAACCCCACCCCAAAGCGCACCCCCTTCCCCCATTCTCCTTTTTTTTCTCTCTCTCTCTTGCCCTACAGACGCAGAGCACTTTCAAGACAGGCAGACAGCAGCAAACCACCTGGGAGCAGCCTCTCTCCTACAGACTGAGTGGATCCCAGTCAAACTTTGACAGCCTCACGTGGAAAGCGAGGAGACAGACCCTGAAATGTTCTGCCACCTGTCACTCAAACTGACAACCTGATGTGAAAAGAATTAAAAGCAAATAAAAAATGATATCTAAAGTGCTACGTGCATGGTTTGCCTGAATGTGATGTGTGCACATATCGGCGTGTGTGTGTCTTCTCATTTTGCTTTCAAGTATTATGCTGACCTCAGTCTTACAGTTAAACATCATTACATAGGCGTTATTTGTGCCAAATATTTTTTTTACAGCACACTGCATTTCTAAATAACAGACAGCCAGACATAATCAGCCTTAATCTTAAAGATAATTAACAAATCAAAATGCATCAATTTGACAGAAGCTGTTCCCTGCACAAAACACAACTATATATAACTGTAATCAGCACGACTGGCATTGTTTCCCGCTCATTTATTGTGCCGTGGTGCATCGCGCTGGCGTCTTCGCACCACATTTCTTAGATCAGCCGTCAGTCAAACAGTGTGGCCCTGACATTCTCTGTTTGACTATCTGTGGGTGGTAATCACATTTCTACTTAGCACTTAAAGCCACCATTGCTTACTCTAACTAGCCAAGATTTTTCTTTTCTGTCTACATGCTTTCACTTTTAAAAGCAAACTCATTAGATCAGGCATGGACAGACCTCAAGGTTACACTAATTTAGAATTTCTAAGAAGGCTTCTTATATGTGTCCACTTGAGCAGACATAAGTCTTCACACAACTAAAGAGCTTTACTCGGTTGTACCTCTATTTATACTTCAATGTAAATGTCATCAACATTTCACTAATGCCTTCTGGCTATGTTTGCCTTTGACAGTTGGAAATAGGAGGCTTGCATTGTCCTGAAAAATCAAAAACATCCATTGTCAGGTGTATCTGGCTCATTTCACAAAAGAATTAGTGAGCTCTTTAAAGGCAAATTCAAGACTTCAGATTCTGATCTGTGCTTGGAGAGCAGGAAGTAAGCCTGACCTATAGTTCTGGCTGCTTACGTATTTTACTGCTCTTTAAGCATATAAAAATCATGACTGTTGGCCCATGAATCCTGTTGCTGAATGATACCATGATTTAGTCACTGCAAATAATATATTTAGATATACAGTAATACAGTCGCCTTTGTCTAGTGTTTAAAATGCCTTTTGTGTCACCAAAATAGGCAGATGTGCCAGTTGTCTTCATTCTTCTGTTCTCTTACTTCAAAAGGTGAAAAAAAAAAACTGGAATATCACTTTAACATGAATCCAAAAATGTAGGCATTTTTCATGCATCTCACATTCGCATTATCCATTTGATGTTTATTGTTTTAGCAGATAAATTATTAGTTACTATTGATGTGCTTGCTTTCAGTGTGCACACTTGTGCATTTAGCACAGTGCACTGTAGTGGGAAGTTAGCGGGCTAAACATTTCTTTGGGCTCAGGGGACAGCTGTGACTTTGCTGATTTGTCCATGTGGCCTAAAGAGTAAGCAGTGCAGTTTGGATTTCTGTGTATGTGTGTTTATGCTTTTTATTGTGCGTATATATCTGCTGAGTGCTGTATGTGTGAATGCGAGCATCTGGCTGACTGAATGCAATATGCTTGGAGGTAGCAGAGGTGAAAAGAACATGCACATTTTTCCTTTTCTTTCTATTGTTTTCCACAGAGGTAAAATGTCTGTATGACATTCCTGCTTGTTATTAGGTCAGTAACTCCGCAGGGAGGACCGCAGATATACAACTAATTTAGCTTTTTCCATTGTGCTGACCAGTGTTTGAGTTGAACATCTCTGTATCCAGGTTGTGTTGCTGCAGTTTCCACATACCACAGATTTGTACACATTTATAGTCACACATAAGAAAGCTCTAAATTGAAAATGTAGATATGTTTTAGAGCGCAGCAAATATTTTACCTTATCCTTTGAAGCCTTAGAATAAATATAGACTTGTGTAGACACTTTCCAACCTGAGCCACTAACAGTGCTGTTCTATATGAAAATTATTATTTCAATTGGGCTTGATTTTAAAAACTAAAAGGCATTGATTTAGTCTCTATGCAGTGCTAATTTTAAATCTGCAACACAATTACTGCTAATTAAGAGGACAAAGTTGGTGCTTTTCATTCACAATTAAGCATTTTATATTTGTACAAACATGTTTTAGAGGTCATATCACAGGACTCATGCTTATGCCCTTACCTATTTCCAAGAAAAAAAGGGATGAATAATTTTGTGCAATGTATTTGCTTTTGAGTTCCTCTAGGCTCTATTCAAATAGTAAACAAAAAAGTCATAATCAAATGAGTGAACTCACATGAACAGAAGTGTTTACCTCCACTTTGCATCAACTTACACCATTGCTTCTGTCCCTTAAAAGTGGTTTCATGATTTATGATAAACAAGTGAAGCATGTCTTAGTGGCTAGAACGTTAAAATAAAAAACAACATTTAAATGGATTGATGCTTTGCCAATATTTTAAAGCAGCACTATGTAACATTTCAGGATTTGCATCTGGTAATAGACACTGTCAAATTCTGAATCCTCTTATTGGACTGGTATGTCACAATATGTAACTCATACATATTAGATGTGTGGAAGCTATGTGTTCAGAAGAGGGATTAATCTTCTTGTTCCATGTCAATGTACCATCAAAACCACTTTTAGCCTTCATATACTTAGCATATATATTTTTGATACACATTTGGCCTTTTGGAATAAACCAAAATCGAGTTGGAATTTTATTTTCTTGTTGGAATTTCATAGCTGTATAATTTTATTACAATTTTACAAAGATTGTCCAACTGAGTCAATGTATATTCAGGCATAGTGTTTATACATTTTCGTAGAATCACAGCTAAAAAGTGTTAGCAGAAAATGGTAAATGCATTTAGAGAAACATACTTTGGTAACCACATTTGAGGTAATTGCAGTGTTGTATACAGACTGTTTTTTCTCGTCCATTATCTGTTTCTGAAAGTCTCAAATAGGACTAAAACGCACTGAGCCATTCTGGTTCACGTGAGGGCACCTTATAGTGACTGCCAGATGTCACATTGCTTTTTATTTGTGATCAGTCAGGTAGAAAACCCTAGAGTACAGGCTCCAGAGAGAGGGAGAGAGAGAAAGCAGAGTGGGGGAACATTTCATGGAGTGCACCTGAAAATACGTGTTGGTTGGATGCATTAAGTACAGCTGAGGGCTTGTTTGTGTCCTGAGCTCAAAGGACATGGCAGCCCACCACACTCTTGCCCCGGAGTGCTTCCGACTCACACAGGTTCAGTCTGGTCCGGGCTGGGGGGGAGTCAGTGTGAGGGGAGAAAAGATAGGGGAGCGACTGATTGAAACGAAGAACAATTGTAATCACAACGGTCAACTCAAGAGCCCGTCCACACTAACGCTCATCACTTGTACGACAAACCCAGCTTCAATAACAGGCATTTTGTTTTTGATGATTTTTGTCTTTTTTTTGCAGTTTTTGACATGAAGGACAAAAAGGATTTTATGTAGTTCGTTCTTGAATTGAATGAAGACCAATGTGTTTTTCACCAAAATGAGAAGCAGGAGAGAAAATCTTAGCCTGTTTTTTCTCCCATTGCAGCATTTGGTCAAAATATGATACGATGAAAGTGTCGTATGGCCTCCAAGTTGCTGTCCTTGCTTTGAAATTTACTTTCATATTAAATAGTGCATTGTGTAAAATAATTTGACAAAATGGAATACACCAGTCAACACTATGTTTTCAATAAATGTAGAATGAAATGTAACACTTTACATTAGACTCTTCATGTAACACAGTTCAACTTCTATTACTTACTGCTATGGTTTCTACAGCTGTCCAGAGCAGACAAACACAACCTTGCAAGATTTAGGACATTTCTAAACTTTTTTTTTTTTCCAAATTTGATTGGTATTGTTCATAGACAACAGCATGTCATAGTGCCTGTTCACATGCTCCAAAAAGTAGAAGTGTGAAGTGTAGAATTGGAGTCTGCATTTTTCCCAGCAGTTGTCGCCAAAAACTAAACACCCCACATTTTGACTTTGACAGTTTCTGGCATTTTGTGAATACGCCTAGCTGTCTGTGGCTTTAGCTGCAAAGACTGCAAACAACCAAAATTAAAAGAGTGGGAAAAATATCAAAACATGACTAGATGAGTTAAACTTGCAGACATAAACATTTCCCAAAATAAAATTAAACTAATAGAGTATGATTGACCTGCATCTGCAGCTTTGTTTTTGCTTTCTTGTGACTGAGTAGTTCTGAAAGCTGCTGCACAGGATTTACATCATTTTTACCACAGATTCAGCTCATGTTTTAAAGTCACTAGCCTGCATACACAGGTCCATAAATTAGGTATTGTCTACAGAGAGATTTTATTATTAAAAGCATCTGATCATGTAAGAGACATTATTCAGCTACAGCCCCGTGTCAGTCATTTTATCTGGAAGGATCAAAATCTTCCAGACTGTAATCATTTTATCAGCCTAAAGCTTGGCGTAACAGGCCAACACAAACCTTGGCTTGGAGTAAAATCAAATGCTCTTTGGTGTGAGTAATGCATCATATTAAGCCCTCCTTGACAATAGCTTCTTTCATCTTTCTTCCCACAAAGCAAACACTTGGCATCTGCGATAGATCATGTTCATCTTGAACACTACAGAAAAGAAGCATGCACATTTAAAGTTCAAAGCAAATCGCATGTTTGAGGTAAAGCAATTTGTTGCGACAAAATATGAGCTGGCAAGTAAACGTGTGCTTGTGCAATCTGTGAGCACTTCTTTTCACCGATCATCAGTGGCTTTACTAGAGCTGGCAGACGATTAATGTAACATTCTATTAGGCACTTACTTCTTTCGTTCAAAGAATAAAATTGAAAGTTTCAGAAAAAAGCTTTACAAAAACAGCTAGCAGATCTAAAGAACATGCTCAAAGGCTCTTTCGCCTACTGCAGTGAAATTCTTCATCCTGACAGTCACACAAAGCCCATGGGCAATAATCCGTTCTGAAAATAACAACCCCTTCACAAAACAGTAAAATTGGTGATTAAAAGTATAATGAAGACTGTGAATGTTAAGGAAGGACCTCAGGGGAAACAAGAAATAGAGGGAAAAGGCTGTAAATGGGCAAATGACCTGCTGCATTAAGATGGTCGCCAGTGACACGATCATTTTATCAAAACATGCAGTAAATGTTGTGACAGGACGGTCCTTTTGGACAGTTGAGATCTACTCAGCAGGGTGCTGCCATCTACATGTGCACTCATTTAATGTTCAGAGAATTTTTAATTCTGACACTGAAGATGATACAAACAGGGATTTTAGTAGTAGATTTTACGTTATTGTGAGTTATTATCAGTTCTTAGTACATTAGCCTAGCCACAACATCTATTTAAAAAGCAATATGAAATTGGTCTGGGGTCCCTTCCTTTTCCTCTCAGTACAAAACCTCTTGAATCAGTCGCAATCAATTATCTTAGACTTAGGTTTTATTAATTTAGTCATTTCAGTATGAAATTCATTTGTAGCCTAATTATAAATCAGTAAACAAGCCCTTCATTGAGTAAAATGCTTGTAAAGTGGTGCCATTACACAGTACGAACACAAAGAAGAAATAAGGACAAAGAGAGAGGCAAAAAAAACGTCATTATCCATGGGACACGCTTCTCTTTTTACCAGGGGACGGACATCATGCAACCTCGGTGCTCCATTCCTCCTGGCAGGCTCATCACTAAACATGAGGATGCCACCCAAAAAAGAATAATAATAAAAAAAAATAAATAAATCAAAAAAAAAGTGAAATGAACCGGCCGTGTTGCAGCCTGAGCCAATCTATGAAAGCCAGTCCGTTCTGCAATTACACACAACCTGTTGAGTGTTGTCCCTGGAATGCGGTCAGCAAGTCACTGGAGACTTAATGAAATGCCAAGATGGAGGGAGAGAAATTGCCTGTATAACCTATTCTCAAGGTGCCTTTGTGGTATTTTCAAGAATAAGTCACACAAATGTCCAATATCTCACGGCTAGTCACATGGTTGGAGAGAATAAAAAAAGTTAGGCCGTCTTTTTCTTTATCTGTTTGAGAAATGAGAGCAATCATTGAGTGATTTCCTACTCTTCAAAGGTCAAAAACATGAATAGAATTAATTGCATGTCCTAGTGTCAACTTTTATTAAAACAGCTCATTACATCCTGAAAAAGTCTAATTTGTTAACATACTGTATGTCTTTCACAGTACTCTAAGGTGACATTTCTTTCACTCTCTAGCACATCACTAGAAAGGCCAGTCTTTTCAGCCTTTCATTCTATTCCTGTGCAGCTGATGACGAGTCAGTGCATTACCTGACAGAGCTTCCACTAGAGTCGGGATCCCTGGCAGTGACGGTGCCGATGACGGTGTTGATGGGGGCGTTCTCGTTCACCTCCAGAAGGTACATGGGTTTGGAGAAGACCGGGGGCTCGTCCGCGTCGTCCACCACGATCTTCACTGTGGCTGTGTCCTTAAAGGGCATGTCGCTGGTCGGTGACGGGCGGATGTTGGTGGCCTCTACTTTCAGAGTGAAGGCACGTTTGCTTTCGTAATCCAAAGGCTGGAAGAAACAAAACAGTATAGATAGAGATTGTAAAGAAGTGCTTCACTCTGGAGGAGGTGTTGTACTTGTCTTTTTTTATTTTAGGATGTGCACCCACAGGATTCTGAGGACCAATGCACTACCGCAATATGACACAGGACTTTTAGATATTAAAATGTATATTAAAAATAAATGCTGTGCGAAACATTTGCAAACAAAGGATCAGGTAAATTGAACTAGAATAGTTTGTAGAAATTTGGGATTGAAGTATTGGTTTATTTGTATATATATAAAACATGGTGGCTAATTATTATGCTGCTTTTCAATACCTCATAATAAAATATTAAAATGCTTAATGTTGTCCTAAATGCTGTATGATGTAAGGATTGTCATTTCATTTTTCTAAGAGGATATTATATAGTATTTCAAATGACAAACTTCTCTTTTCTTGGTAAAATAATTGGCTATTCAAAGCTTCGAGTCAAAGAGAAATGTTCTATATATTATATTTCATATTATTATTGAAAAATTAATCATAGTTACTCCATATTGAATGTTGCTTGAATGTTCATATGTGGATTGAGAAAATTCAGTTGTTTAAATCATCAATTTATTTAGTCCCTTAAAAACTCTTAAAAACACACACTAAAATAAATCTTTTAATAAATATTGTTGCCATATCACAGTTTATTTCATCAACAAAACCCTGATCAATTCAATTTGTTGCAGAGCCGTGCACCATCTTCTGACATCTTAAAAGAGCACAGATCTGACTCTGAATGCTCTTAGTGACAGCTGATGATTAAAGCTTTTCTACTGGCATCACACACAGATTACAGCACAAATTACAGCCCGTGTTTTCAAGATTGCCAACAAAAGCTGCAACTTTACAAAGAAAAATAACAACACGAAGTACATAAAGTGTCATTTTGAAGCTGACATTTCTGTGTAATCACTGTTTACAACGGTTGTAGCCTGTAATTCATTTACAGATGGCTCACAGTTAATATTTAAAGATAAAGAGAAGTAACAATATTACATGTGGGCCTCCCCAGACTGTTACAATTTCATGTGGAATCACCTCTGCTCGTTTCATACTGCTAGAATAATGGGATCAAGTCACTTTCACACTCCATAACCAGGATTTATAGGGAAATCAAAAGTGGGCCTTGGTGCTTGAGGGGATCAGAGGTGGCTTGGGGAGAGAAGGACACAGAGGAGGGATGAACAAAGCGACAGATGAGCGAGAGGTTAGACAGGGCCAGGGCTGAGAGCTCTGAGGGCGAGGTGGAGGTGGGTGGAGGGCCGTCTGGGGTCCCACTGAGAGACGCTAACAGCAGCCAAAGGCCTACGAGGAGTGGCTGGGGCACTAGTAGACGGTTTGAATCCCCTGAAACCTCTTCAAAGCCCACTCCTCCAGACTCTGAGAAGCCATTTAGAGCATTCATTATAAAACCCCTCTCCCCAACTCCACTTCCTCCCTCCTGACATCCGCCGTCACTGTTCCATACTTCCCTCTTACTGTCTCATAATCGTCCGTCTGTGCTGAGATAGCGCACAGTCTGGCTGGACCTCGAGCCAGTGGATTACACTTTAATACAGAAAGTGAGAGTTGAAGTTGGACAGATACATTTTGTGAAATTTGACACTCGGGCAAGAATTACATTAAAATGGTGTTAGAAAGAAGTACATTGTATCTGCTGTTTATTATAAAAAAGGTTAATATTCCTCTATATAGATCTAGTGGGAGAGGTTTCAGAAGTGCCACAATGTAAAATAATGTCAATGTCCAAATAAACTAGAAAATGGCAAACTGAGCACAGCTGGAAGCACATTCATGTTTCTTTCAGCCCACACAGTTTTACTATAATTACTAGAACCAAATTCCTAAAGCGAAATCACCATCAGACCTTTATTTTACCCACTAGTCTTCCTCATAGATAACACCTCAGCATCCTGCAGAGCCGCCATAGCTGTTCACATGTTCTTAAAAATGCCAAAAAGGCCATTCAATCTCCTTTTAGTCATACATGTTCATGTCCTTTAGAGCCTTATAACATACTTGGAATACTTAACTTAAATTTTTCTTGTTCATCTGTTTCTGTGGGTTTCAGGAAAAAGCCAAAAGCCTAAAATATGTTTTGGTGTTGAAAATATAATTTGAAAATATAATTTACAAAACAATCAACAGCCCCCAACCATTTTGTAAACTTTTTATATTCAAGTAGCTCTCCTGCATGCTACAATTAGACTGAACCCCTGAATACCCTGAGCCAAAAAAACATGGAACACTAGCAGTTGTTTTAGAGGGATATTTTCATGATTTATGACAAAGGACCACACTAACTGGGGTTGAAATGAAATCATAACTCGATGATTTACAAGCAAATTTGTTTGATTTTTCACTTCAGCTTCAAATAATACACTGTGCTGATAAGGTAAGTTTCACTGCTTCACCTCACCTAAAGCTGGCCTGTAGAATGATATAATTGGACTTTAAACAAATCCGCATTAACAAGAGACACATCTCTTTAGGCCTTTACAGGATTAATATATTGTTTACACAAAAATGCTTGATGAGCATTAAAAGCCCTAGTGCCAGCATTCAATGTAGCATTTGGGGACTGACATTACTAGAGTGCATCATTCTACAGTAGATGCATTGACTAATTGTGGGTTTGCATCTCTTCTCAAATGATTTTAACAACAATCCCACTTGACAATATGTAGAAACAATTCAAATTTGTTTTATAGTGTCCTAACACGACAGAGAAAGGTGAGTGGAAGTCATTGACTGTTGCTGGCAAATTTAATTACCCTATTTCCACTTGAGCGGGTCATGAAAAACACCACAACAAACACTCGTTTCTTGCATTAGAGGTCTGATTGAAACTACTTTGAATATCCATTAAAAAAAACATTATAATAAATAAATATTACATCTTTGCAGAGCTGTACGTCGTAAGTAATGAATGTTGTATATGGAATTTTGTTGGGAGCCATAGAAGTGATTAATTCAATGAGGGCACACATGAGCTTTGAGTAATCTAGGGACAACCACTTTGATTCATATTAGTATGCATGATGTAGTGTTGCACACGCAGCGACTGTTGATTAATATTAGATTCATGAGAAAAAAAGAACCACGCAGCAGTGTCCCAGACATTTAGAGTGTTCTTTCTTTTTCTCCTCGTAGATCAAAGATAAGGTTTGAACTGTTGTATTATATTATTATCTGCTATAAATGCTGTTGAAACATAAACTGATTAACTTTTTATGCCATCTCTTAAAAATATGAATCCAATAGTTCTGGGTCCGAATATTATTTGTTCATTTGCCAGACAGTTTCAAATTGTAAAACATTTATTTTTAATGCAAACAGCAGGCATGCAACCAGCGACAAATGTTCATCTGCCTTTTGTGTGCTTCACACTGCTTGGTTGTCATGTCCTACCCACAATCCTGCTGTGTCATTCTTCAGTCTCTCCCAAGCTTTAGCATCAAATCAGTATGTACACAGAGGCCATTTAGAGACTTCAAAGTTCAGCGTTGGCTTCAGGGGTGAAAGCTCAGCATCCCGCTAACATCCCTCGACAGGCCTGGGGGCTGTCAGATAAAAAGCTTAAAACCCAAACAGCAAAGAATCTCTCCCCTGGTTTGTGCCTCTTCAGCTCCACTTAGATCAATATGTTTTAACCTTGCTGCAAAGGATCTTTAATAATTTGAATTCCGTGTCAGATGGCGGTTTATAGACTTGTACAGCTGTAGATGAGGACAGGGTGAGTCTGGGGAAAGAAGTTAAAGTGGCTTGTTTCTTCTGTCTGAGTATAACACAAGGGAAGTGCAAAAGCTGTACTGATTCTTGGCTATTTGAGAGAGCGCTGTCTAGAGGCATGTAAAAAACAAGCCTTGTAGTTCTTCAGCAAATTATTCTTTATTTAGTAAGCTAAACCACTCACTTTTCAGTCATAATTCTTTTGGTCGATAACTAATTTCACCCCTTTGGTGTCCTGTGTACCACGAGAGCTGCTGTGCAATTTAAGAGACTTAAGACAGATTTTTTTACAGCTATCCCGGAGCGCTTATGTGTCAACATACAACCATTCCTACTATGCTAAAGAAGCTAAAGGATGCCTTCAACATCAGTAAAGGATAAGACAGGCTAAATGTTAAAGTAAAATAAAGCAATACATTTTTATCTGCAACTTTAGTGTCATTTTACCTTTGTTTATTATACAAGCTACAAAAACAAACCAATTGTAAGGCTAAGGAGCTCTTAGTGATAGCTGTTTATTAAAGCAATCAGGACCAATTCACTCTTTGTTTATGGCACTGACTGATACCCCAACCAGGACAAGGTGGTGGAAATGTGGCTTGTATTTTTCCTCATGTAGAAAACTCATTCATTTACAAATAATATGTTAAGTTTTTGAGTTTGCTTATACTTTGGAACTTTATACTTTGGAAATAAAAACAGTTGACACCAGGGCTAAAGAGTAACGTCGAGCAGACCTTGAAAGAGAAAGGTTCTTTGTGCAGAGGTTGTCTGAAAGACTAACATGTTGACATTTTCTTTGTCAACACTGTGAGATTTTATGACTTTCCGTTTAGTTTGCTCCGTCACATTGTGTTTTCTTTGTTGTCGGTGAATTGAGTCCCTTCAGATTGCCTTGCCTCTTACACATTCCACCTCCCGTACAGTTCATTGTTCACATTTTGACAAAGTCACACCACATGTCCTTGGGGTAATGTCATTTTACATCACAACACCGCAGCGTTCACATCTGAGTGATGTATAGCTTTTCTCTCCTGACACTGAGCTGAACCGTGACTCAAGACACCAGAACACCCATCCATCAATCCAATGTATGATTCAATATATGCAAACATCTTTAGTCTCATGGAATACATGCATGCATAAACACCGCATGCTCTGTGTGTTTGTTTCATTTGTTCAAATATCACTCACATCTTTCATGGCTGCCCTTGAGATAGAGCTATGTCCGAGGTTTCTTTAAGGACAAAGCATTGAAATGGATTGTGATTTTCAAATGTACATTTCTCATACTTTGCTGTGTGGGAAATATAGGGCCTGAAGTGCAGCCTCTAAATATTTACAGTGAATCGATGATCCCAGGCTCATTTATGGGTTCTTTTAGTCCAGAAAAAAAATCTGCTCCTGTTTTGACAAATGTTAATTTCAAGAAGTACACAGTGGTACTAAAATGGGAGATAAAAAAAGGAATAAAATGGGAGCAAAAAGCTGTATTCAACTAACAGAAATGCAATAGTGTAAGAAACAAATTTTCCAAAAGTGGGCCTCTTTTTCTATTGCTAATCTCAGTTTGGATAATATCATTAAGTCAGTATGAGTATATGTAGTGGCATTGGGGCTCGTACACAGCTGCGATTCTGGGATACCCATTTTAGCAGCAGAATCAGTCTCGCCTCCATCACTAAGTACTCAAATACTCTCCAAATGAATCCAGTGTTGCTGTTTTGAACGCTTATCATAATGCTTTGTTCCATTATGTGCTAATGCGTTTGGCTGAATATGAGATATTCAATTTTGTGACAGAACTTTTGCTAGCTTGTTTCCTCAGGCCGACGCACCTGGGAATATCTTCATGAACCCATTCAGAACATTTTCTTCCTCTTTGCTTAAAAATTACTGCCAACGTACCCTTGAGCAAACCAATTAACCAACAACTGCTCCTGTGAAGTGGCTTTGGGGAAACACGAACAAAGCAACCCTCAGATGGAAATGTGAAGAACAGAAAAGAACTAGAGGCAACTTGAGGCTTGGTCCATCTGCTCAAACGGTGACGGAAATGTAGATGTCGGCAGATCTGACTATCAACATTTAGAGATGAGACAATTTACCATATGCTTTATATCATTCTGAAAGCAGATCATACAAGACGATCTACATTACCTATAGCATATACTGTTGTCAGCAATCTGAATCTAACACAAGCTCATCCGGACACCTTCCCCATATGTTATACCTTTCAGCCTTCAGTCAAAAGCACATAATTCTACTCAGAGCATCACTTCATATTCTTGCACTTATCCTTGACAGGTTGTGTGGGGCTGAAGCCTATCCCAACTGCTTTGGGCCTGAGGCTTATTACACCCTGGTCCCTGGACAGGTCATCACAGGGATAACATTGGAGTCCTTTTCACACATACCCTCTGGAGGATTTGGTGGTTTTACCGAGTGGAGGGGGATGGGCAGAGCAAGTGGGGGCGGGGTATGACGCTTAATTAGTACAGCGTTTTACAAGAAGGAAAAAAGCAGCCTCCTTTGCAGTGATGGCTGTTAATGTATTTTAACATATGCACAACATAAGTCAATAATGGAAAGTAAAGCACAAACAAACAGTGGAGATAATAAAGCTTCCACACACAGCTTCTCCATGGTTTATTTTTCCACGATGGAGTGTTGTAGGACATGGGGTATTGTCTTATTCAGTGTTTCCTTGAAGGCCACAGTTGTTGTTATATTGGGCTATACGAGATGTTTGTGTGCACACGTCAACAGCTTCTTTAGAACGCCCTAATGCTGGATCTTCTGGAGGATCTCCTGACTTCATTAAAATGTCACAATTCTACAGAGTTTGTTCAAGGTCCCTTCAGGATATCCTCAAACACTGAGTGGAATGAGTTGACATATGCAGCCCCTTCAGATAAAAGGATAATAGAGGAGAAAAGTGCATGTAAATAGTAACATAAGCTTTTTCAGAAGGCTCTAAATGTGTGAATGTCTCTGGGCTCACATCATCAGTGCAGTAAAATATGACCTCAACAATGCCTTAAGCATAAAGCCATTCGAGTTCACTGTCTCTAAATTTTAATGCAATGTTCTAGTAGTAATTATGAACATGAATTAGTCTATTTACTTTATAGTTATTGATATGATTTTAAAAAACAGTGTTAAAGTATGCTTTTTGCAGTAGACTGTGTACTGTCAATGACATTATTCACCCCCATGTAGTGTTACCTAACAATTACAGTCTAAACATTTTTTGTGGCTGACAGACGCAGTGAAAATAGAGCAGTGTTTTGTTGAGCTTGTATTTTTCCATGCCATACCTTTTTGAGTCGTAGAATCCCCTCTTGTGTCTGTGCATCTGTTACGATCTCAAACATGCCTTGGCCATCTCCTTCAATGATGTTGTAGGTCGATTTGGCATTTTCTCCGATGTCTCTATCATTTGCCTTCACCTTGCCGCCCGTCTTCCCCAGAGGGAGGTCTTCAGGAATCACAAACTCATACAAACCTGGGAGACATTCAACAAATAAAACTGTCATTTTTGCTTGAGTTTACATAAATTAAAGACCATCACAGTACCATTTTATAGTACTTCACCATCATTTCACATTGCATGAAAGAAATTAATTAATTTCTAATAGAATAATTTCTAAATTTGATGACAGTGTGAAATATTCTTTTTCTAAATGAAACCAACTCAAGATTAATTTTGAGCTCGCATAATTGGCTCTCTTGTTAATTAAATTCTCATTGCTGGTATATTGGCTTACTTTTAGAAAACTTTGGTGGATTGTCATTGATGTCCGTTAGCGTGACGGTGACAGTAGTGGTCCCAGACAGGCCTCCCATGTGACCTCCCATGTCCTTAGCTTGAATCACCACCAGGTACTCCTCCCTCATCTCCCGATCCATCTCATGGAGGGCAATCTTTATGGTTGCTGAGGGTGGAAACAGTTCATAACACATTAATGCAATTATAAACATGACTGATAGACTCTGCATACCTGTTTAATGCCTTGCATGCAAATATGCACAAGCGGGTGTGCAAAAGTGAGACGTACTCTATAACCTTCATGGCCACCTTCCTCTCTAGTTTTATTTTTGATCATGGCTCCACAAGGACTCCATACAAAGCAGAGGTAAAGAATCCCCTGCAGGTTTCAATTCAGAAGAGCCCTGTGTGTCTGGTGAAAGCATTCAAGGTGTCCAGGACTGAGCCACTGCTGAAAATCAGCTGTGTTTGTTTTGAGATGTGTTGTTCCACTGGCTGCAGTCATTTGTATTCTGATTGAGTGTGAATTATGCTGTCTGTCTTGTATAATCTTGAATATTGTATGCAGAATGGACCTTATTGACTCTGCCATGGCGCTGCATATAAAAAAGGCTCAGCACTAGCATATACGGATAATCCACTCAGGAAACAGAGGCCCGCAGGATCATCAAATGAATATAAAACCCCTCATAAAAGGCAGGCTTTGGCATGACACCCTGCCTTGGTCCTGAGCCGCCTCAGACAATGAGAATATGCTTGGCTATGATGAAAAACATAGGAGGGGTTAGGATGCTGTCTTGTGCTGCATTTCTTATTCTTGAAACATATTTCCCTCAGAGATGTAACACAATTTCAGGGTCATTGTTGCTTTTCAAGGTCATGCGCTGAACTGATGATCCACAATACAAGAGAATACAAAACACATGCAATATAGCTCAACCTTATTAGAAAAAGTTGCAGGTGGAATGACTAGTAAATTAGCACTGAATCATTTAATACTCCCATGGCATGATGTGGCCATTTACTTCTCCACACTTTGTCACCAGTACTAAGAAAACATCACTCTGATAAGCTACAATGAATTACTAATTTACCCCTTCTTCATTAGATATGGTTGTCACAATTTTCCGGAGTAAATTATTCAAATCCAGCAGACAATAAACACGCAAGCAGCTGGAGTCTACAATAGAGCCACGGACAAAAGCCAAGGTTGACTTGTACATTTATGAAAGGATTACTTGCAAATATCACATTTTTGTTTATTTCCAGAGAATAAGGTGAAAACGAGGCCATCGGTCTGTCACATTTCTGACCAAAAGCACATTTTTTTATGTTTTAATTTGTAAAAATGGGTGATTGGCAGCTCTATTGACAATTTGCACTTAAAAATGAACCTGGCACAGAGACAAGAACCAATCGGGACAGCTGCAGATCCTTGAAGTATCACTACGGGCTGGAATGGTCCATTGTGCATTTATTAAAAAATAATTTAACAGAGCAATCTTTATTTTTTCAGAACAACATAAAAACTCCTTTCATACTCATACAAAAATGTAATGTCCACTGACATGCTTTTTAAAGTTGAGTTAATATTGAAGACTAAACCTCAAGATATTTATCAGTTTTTATTAAAATTAATGTGGATCTATGTTTTTCTACAACACCTTTCGTCATCCAAATAATAATGGGGCATTAATAATAGGGGGCATAAACAAACTTCAGTCACCCTGCAAGAAGCAACACTCTGATCTGTGTTGATCATCGTTAATTATTCAAATTAATTCCTAATCACTGAAAAGAGAGGATAGACAAACACTCATTTCCATAGACATTTGCCTCAACCTTTTTTTCCACCGACCATTAACCAAGTGATGAATTAGGGCGCGGTGTTTATTTATTTATTGAATGTTTCTCATTTCCAGAGCCGTGTTGTAAGTGTCAACCACATTCTAATGGTTGTTTTCCCCTTACCTTTTATTTTTCATTAACATTCATTAAAACATCTGGCTCACTTGAATGAGCCATCTGCATGCTCTCCGCAATCACACAAAACATGAATGCTAATCCTTAAATTGTCCGTTCAGTGGGTTTTCTATAGCTACGTCACTGCTACAGATGCTTCCACCATGTGACTGCACAGAGGACGAGCCCGAATACGCCACGTCGAACTGAGCATTCAGCCTAATTATGTACATAATTTTGTGACTGCTTTTTCAGTGCAGCTTGTTTATTGTGTGCTGTTTTCCAAATTGTGCGCAGTCGATTTCCATCTCATTTCTTATTAATGTCATTTCACCATTATTTAATCATATTGCTTACAGACACATGTTAAAAAGGCAGCTGCAAAAGCAATTAAAGATCCAATCTGGAATGTGTTTGGAGATAACTTTACGCATGGTGTCACTGCTGTAGAGTTAGCCTCGCCAAAGGAACCAGTGATGACTTTTATTACTCCTTTGGATTTATAATTACGTGATGTTACACAGCGGCAAATGACTACTGGCCCATTTAACATTTACGGGAGCCAATCAGCTGACGGAAACAAGGGAGGCACTGATGCAAAGCTCATGAATCATATCATTTCTGAGCTCTAATAATGAATTTCATGCAGCCTACTGTTGCATTATACACAGTATCGCTGATCATCAGTTGACCTAGAGAAACCAGGACGCTAAAAAAAGGGAAAGCATTGTTTGTCTTGATGCAGTACAGTGATAAAAACACCTTGTTCTCTTCCATCTAAGTATGTACTCTCTATTAATACCTTGTTGTGCAAAACCTGGAGGTCATACAGATTACAATCGCATCAGTGTAATATTGTGTCTCTATAGAAGACTTTGCATTTGGGTTGTCATTAACTGTTGTTTGACGAAGCCTGTCCAAGATCTCTGTGATCAAAATGTGCCTTTATTAAATGTATTTAGAGTCACTGACACAGTGAGTGGATCTCATTTCTGTTCCACTCAGCACATCAGCTGTGTGGGTGCACTTTTTTTTTTTTTTCACATTCACACAATGTTGCTGTATTATTTTGCACTTTAATTAAAGCTACATGCTCTTCAGTGCAGTTCCAGTTCCCTCAGTAATATATATCTGATTGCCCGGCGAACAGTTTATGTTTGTAAACATAAGCGTGCATCTGCAGTGGAGGCAGGCCTGGGAGCCACAGTTATGAGCCGCCTCATGCAGCGATAATCTACATCCATTTCACAAAACAGATGGACCGAGTTTCCTGCAGTTCTGTTCTATGATTATAAAACTATATTGTCAGCTCTCATTTAATGAGCATTTAGTGATGTTCTGAGTAGACTTCCGGGTAGACAAATACGAGCATCATGGGTAACTATGTAAAATCGGGTGTTTCCAAGCAATGATTTAGATGATTTACAGTAAAATAAATTATTGTTCTAGTCTATGGTAAAGATATGAATATAGATTAAACTGCTCATAAACCTGACCTGAAATCATTCGACACCATTCACTACATCCTGAGCTCTTGAATGAAGATGGCTTGTGCTGTGAAATGCTATGTTTTTTTGTTTTTGTTTTTTGGGGGGGTTCTAATTACCAAGCAATTAGAACCAGATTAATGAAGAAGAAGAAAAAAGAACACTGGCAAAACATATATGTGCACAATAATCCTCCTCCATTCCACATCTCTCTTATAGTGGGCCACAACATTACCAGTGGATGAAAATAAACTGCCTTTGTCAGTGATTTTTGGGTTTTTTTTTTGTTTTGTTTAAAATGTCACATTATCCCTTTGGATTACAAGTGCCTAAAATACAAGCTATTTCAAGTTGAGTGTGTTCAGTTTTAATTGCTAGTCATTTTGTCCTATAAATGGGACTGTATTTGTGCTCTATGTGATGCTTGTATAGTTTGCACACTAAAGTTCATCCAAAGGCCATTGTAATGTGCATGGCCAAACATTGGGTCAAGTACTGATGGGCCAACACTTAACCTATGGTGACTTTGAGCACTTATTTATCTGGGTCTAAGCAGGTAATGAAGTTAGACAATGTATAAAAAGTGAAAGGTCCCAAGCTGTTGTACTGTTGTACTGCACAGTCCTGAGGTAAAGGACCATTCAAGTAATCCTTAGATATAATCACTGCCTCACTGTAAAAGCTATTTCTTCCCTTTCTGTGTGGTGTTCATTTATTACATTTAGTAATACATTATGTCCTCCACTGATGAGAAACAGACAAAGGATTTTCACATTGTATTAATAGCTTCCATTAAATTTAATGAAGCTTCATTTCAATCTAACTGAGATCTTTGTTAGACTTTGTGAGGTAAACAATGAGCAGCAGCACAGAGAGCTCTGCTAGTTAGCCATACTGTCTGCACTGTCCTCTTTTTTAGAAGCATAGTGGGCACACTAAACCTCTGCATGCAGTAAGTGAATACTTTATGTGACTCTGTGTTAAGCACACTCAACAATGGTCTCTAGGGCAACATAATTCAAGTTTGGAGAAAAGCACTTCTCACACAGTTTGTGCCCAGAACATAAATGTTAAAGTTAAAAAGGAATATAACAGCAGTAGAGAAGGGTGTTTACCTGAGTTGGGGTCCACAGAGAAGTATGGTTGGCCCTCCAGAATGCTGTAAACCAACTTTGCGCTGTTGCCGTAGCCAGCGTCATCAGCATCTGTCGCAGTCACCTGTGTCACAGGAGTTCCTGTGGACGAGATGGAAAAAGTTATTGTTACAAATACCATCTGTACTTTGAAAGACAAGGCAGTCTGAGTCATTGATAAAAGACACCTCTGAATCCTTAAGTCAACTTTGTGCAGCTCTCCTTAAAGGCTGTGATACAGTGATGCTACCAATTGGTGCAGGTATATCTCTGCTTGTGTTCAGCCTTTCAGTCTGTTGTTGGTGAACTTTGTGTGTGTAGTATATGTGCAGAAGGTTACTAGAGATAAAAATGTTGTTTCTGACCAAAGCAGTGACATGCTAAGGTAAGTTCCGATTTTGTGATGTTATAACCTTATAACAGAAACATAATAGAAGGAAAGAACAAGGAATTTGTTGCAGTAAGATGTTTTGTCTCTGGGTCACTCCCAGTAGCTGATCTAGTGCCTTTTTATAAATATTTTTGCTCTAGTATAAGTAAGTATTTGAAAGTTTTGCAAAGAGATGCTTTTTGTCACTGTATGTCGTTATATTCAATGCGTTTTTTATCTAAACACTGTCTTAACACAAGCTAAAAGCCCTCTATGGCTTTTAAAAAGTTGAAATGAGACTTCTGATTTTTTTTTTTTTTTTTTTTTTACCAGCTTTGACACAAAGGAAACATTAACATTAACTGTTAGCGAATATATTTTTAAAATACTATATCAGTATTCATTTAATAGTCGTGCAATTAGCCATTACCTTCTTTCCAACAATACCCAATGTAGCACAAATGAGCTTCTTAATTAAAGTAAGTTCTATGAGGTTTTGCAGAAAATGTAGGCAGGGACCTTCATCAATATACCAACTCTGCCAAATGCTCAAGGCGAATCACAGAATACATTAGTGACAATTCAATCCACCATTCACTGCTCCATTATGAGGTTTCAGAAAAAATGCTGTGGAAAAAGCGAGTATAAAGAGACTATTAACGCAATTAAACTCATCCATTTTAATTCACAGTGACCTAGCTCCTCATCAGTCTGAAGGAGTGTGAGAGCTGCGGAGGGAGCGAGGAGCTGACATGCTGACAGTGAGCAACACGCTGGCACCGCGCTACAGATGGTATGGTAATTGTTTCCGTGAAAGATGTTTAGAGGTGTTCTGACAACAAAGGAAGATGTCCCTGGCCACAGACGGCACGGGTCCTGCCACAGGCACCTAAAGTCTGCCCGCTGCACATGGAAAGCCTTGTAAAAACCTGTGCCAAGTTACCGTTTTGGCTGCAACATTGTGATTCGGCTGTGAGTTATGAATTAAAACATGGCCATAAAAAGACTGTGCCAGATGTGAGGAAAAAAAAAAAAGTTTATAATTAGCAAACTGGGCATCTGTATTCTGTTTGTGTGTGTGCTGTGTTGCAGACTGAAAGCACTAGAGCAAACCCCAAATGGCCCACCGACCAAAGTGCTGATATATCTTACACTATATTTATAAAATTCAAGAATAAATAACATTTAGCTTCAGAAGGATAGCATGACGTGTGGAAGAAAAAAAATATAAAATATTATCCCAGGCATCACTCACTGGTGGTTCCCACTCTTTAAAAGAAGTGGTCCCATGTCATATCAATTTGTTTTTGTAATCTTAGCCTCTCTTTATGCTGTCATCGGCACACACAACATGTCGATGGTTGATTTATAGTTACGGCTGCATCCTTGGTCTGTAACAGCAAAACATAGCAAAGGCCACCTTAAGTCTCAAAGTGGAGTAGCAGTTTCACAGTTGCAACCCAATTATTTCACAGTGAGAGTGTCTCAAGTGGTCCTCTGAGACAGAGGTGTGCCGGTAATTCATAGTCTTATGATGACCCATACTGTGTTACAAGAGCTTACCTTGTAAATTCATGCCGCCTTCTACACTGTGTGCTATTTGCACTGCGTACATCACAGACGATTAATAAGCTCTCTTTACCTGTATTTCTACTTGCTTTGAAGACTTATAAAAACAACAGCAAAAAAATCATAATGTTAAAATAATTAAAGCAGCTGAAGCGCCCCTGAACAGGAGCTTATGTTACACACTCCTGTTAAATACTGAAATTACTTGGAGTAATATGCTTCAGTAGCTATTAGCTGACAGTATGGGGTTGAAATCTTATATTTCTCTGAATTAACACATCATAAACAGCAGAATAGGATATCATCTCTCTGTTTATGAGACAGACATTGTGTGCATATTCCACAGGAGCACCTACGTAAATAAAATATCAAACAAATGAGTTGACAGAATGTAGAAATTATATAATTCATTTCCTTCAGTAGAGTGCAATAATACAAATCAGTGTGCTCATGCACGGAAAGCAAATTATATCCTGTGTGCCATAGGTGTTTGCCAATTGTCAAATGAATAAAATGAAAGACAGCTAAGGAAATTGCACCCCCCTTTTTCCGAGATACAGAGCCTTATCTCCTTTAAAGTTAAATTACTGCTCGTACAGAGGGAGAAGGCAGCCATCTACACATGCCTAATTATGAAAAGTACTGCCGTACCTCTAAAAGGTGTCTGACTATTGCAAACAGCCTTTTTAAATTCAGTTACAAGTAGTAGAGGGGAGAGAAAAATCTTCATAAAAACAGTGGAAGCGCTGAAGCATGAAATAGCTCCCTCTTTCTTTACCTCCCACTGGGGCAAAATTCTTTTCAATGCTCTGATAAAAAATGAGGGATTAGGAAAGACAGTGTTTGGTCCTGTTTCAAATCAGTGCAGATTAGCTCATCCTTGCTCTTGATAATGCATTGAAATTTCGGGGACAGTGGAAGCGGCAGCAGCTGTAGGCCACAGAAGAGGCACTGCAACTCGATTGTAAAGTGAATATTGTCTTTGGCTTTTATTTGAGGCCTGTAGCATTGTGGCAATTACAATAATAGCAACACCTATAAACATGCTGGGATGAGGGAGAGAATGGGTATTGAAGCAAAGCCTCACCAGAAGGAATTAGGAAAGCCTACAAAGGAAATGACCATATAGAATGTAGCTCACGGTGACGATTTACACATAAATATCTTTTATGCACTCTGGCACTGATGAAACCAGTTTGATGAAAAATTACTTTCCTTTCCAAGGCACATTATTCTTCTTTGGTCAGAAGCATCCATGAAGTAGGCTTTCAAAATACCTGCATTTAAGCATTCTGTGTTTCGGTATATTTTAGGGAAATATGTGAACTATTCAGATTTTCACAAAACAAATTATGAATAGTCAGTGTGTCATATGTGTATAGTGTAATGCCACACTAATATGTTATAAATATTACCAAATGATTTTGTCATGTAAACTCTGAGCAAAAATGTAATCAAGTTAATCAAGCTGTCATATGTAACTTTACTGTCATAATAGCAACTCCAGTCTAAAGAGGGAGCTACTGTTTTCTAGTCACATCAACTTCTTAGTCTGGCATAAGAAAAGAGCTTACACATTTACTGTTGTTACCAACCATTACCAAACCTGATATTAGTAAACATGATTCAGTCTTTATGGTTACACTAATTCGCCATCTTGGTTTGCATCCTTGGTTGCAGCTGCCATAAAAATGCTCGAACCATTACATTTTTACATTTTGTCCTTCCTTCCAAGAAAACAGAATGCACCAGATGATCCAGATGAACTACTTAAACACTAGTAAGAGATTTTAAACTCCATTTAAGTTATCTGTTTCCAACGCCTGGAAGCCTCAGGGAAAAACATTTTAGTCAATCGCCATTTATCTGGTTCATCCTTGTATTTGGCCTGATAGTGGCACAAATAAAAGGTATTAAAATACAGAGGCCATTAGACTGTGGTTTTCTCACACTGAGTGTAAGCACATTAATCACCTCAGTTTAATACCACACCAATCATTACAGCACAAATCATTTTCAAAGGATGCCATTACTGTATATTAGACACTTAGCTCATGCTTACTAGTGTTCCTCCTTGTTTTAAAGGCCAGCAGCTTATAAAGCAGGCTTTGAAAATAAACACACGAGAGTCTAGCTTTTCTTTTATCAACGGACAGGAATAATAGGACTCACACTTCCTATTTACTCTGTACACTGGCTTGGTGATAGGAAATCAATGGGAATCTTTGTTGAACCAGAGAAAGGATAAATTGGGGGACGCGAGCCGATGTGACGCACAATGGCTGTGGAAGGACACAGCAGCTTATTTCTGTACCACATTATCCCCTGCAAAAAAACAGCTTCATCTGTGCAGCCTTATTTCCTTAAAAGTATTGCAAGGATAATTAAATAGAGGAAGGTCATAAAGACGCTGCTTTGAGTCATGGCGGGTCCCTCGTTTGCAGACACTTACGGCTCACTGCAGGGTGGAGGCAGGCGGAAATGAACTTGAAAATTAAACACAACACGTCTGTAGTTTTATCTAGAAACGCTGTGTCTTCGCAGTGGGATTGGTTTGGACTTGCTTCTGATGAAAACAACAAAATCACAGATGCCAAATGAAAATATTATTAAACAAACTTAGAACACAATGGAATATTTTTATCTAACCTTTGAAAAAGATCAAAGAAACACAAACTGGATGTATTGATTTAAAATTTTGAGGACTTAGTGAAAGCTTATTTTTTAAGTAATAGCTCAGATACTGTGCAGAACCCTCATACTCCTAGAAGACAAACAACCTTGGAGGAAGAAGTTGACCACCAAGACACCAGAATAGCAAATAATACAGTAGTTTTGTTTAGTGAAATTCAGACTGGTGTGCATGGAGACTTAGAGCCCAGCAGTGGCCTTACGGTGTGGAATTTGCATGTCTTCTTCGTGTTACCATTGGCTTTCTATGGCTTTGTTCTTCCACAACTAACCAGAAACAAATGTTGAAAGAAGAAAAAGAATAAAAATCCTTCCCCTTCTTTGAATATGACTGTATAGAACAATAGAACAACAAATCCTTCATCTGTAAAAAAAAACAAAAACCCAAAAAAACAAAAAACATTTGTATCCAATCAACAAACTGCTGTGTTTAGCTGCAGCTTTGGGAAACCGGACCACTCCAATGGAACCAAAGACTTTCAAAGTGGTAGGAATTGTTCACTTTTTGGGAATACTTTTTTTTGGGAATTATTTTGGCAATGCAAACCTACACATACTGACACAGTCCATACCATACTGCTCCACTGGAAATGGTCCTTAGGTGAACCGGTGACACTAAAGTACCCATAGGGAATGAATGTCAGAGTTAATGGTAAATCATACTCCATAACTGGGATAGGCACCAGCCCCATGCAACTAATTACAGATTAGTGGTAAAAAAATAATAATAAATGAATGAATCGTTTAAACATTCAAACTGAAGCACACAATTAAACTAAAACACTTCCTAATCACATCAAGAGGACTTCAAATGCAACTCTCTGATCTTATATGTTTTAAAACTAATACCATTTTGGAAATAATGATCTGTGAGAAGATTACACTTTCAGACCTCATCTACGCTTTATTAATAGGATTTTTATAGATGAGAATTTTAAACTGCTGACAGGAAGCTTAAGCCAATCACAGGCTCCTACAGGAAGGGGTCACAAGCCTGTCAACATTTAATCAATGTCAGCAGAAAATCCTACAGGAAGTGATTATTCCAGCACTGGCTATGACTTCTCACAGAGTAAAACAAAGAAGAAAAAAGAACAGAAATAAAGAAAATGGAAGCAAATGGGAAATACGGATAATGATCTAAGATGTATTCGTACATGATGTTCTGAGGGTGAGGGGAGAGTTTTTGGGTACTGCCTGAACTACTGTAAAATCTGGTCTTCTTTGGCAAAGACCTCTCTCATCCAGCCCCCAACAACCCTCTGCTTGCACCACATCAGAATAAGTGTTCGCCTGAGTTTTGACAGAATCAGTATATTTATACATAGACAATTTCTCAGAGATAGGATTGACGAAAGACTTCTTTACAGAGCAGGTTTTCTTTTCCTTATTTTACATAATCCACCTTTAACACCAGTGTAACCTCGTAAACTCATGATCACTTAAAAGAACATCTCACGCTATATACTTTCAAGGACTTCTTTTTCATATCCCCCAGTCCAACAAGCATGGCAATGGTGTAACATCTCAGCTCTGTTCGGCTCGGACCGGCTCACAAGCGTGAAGGCTAGAAGACTGGCAGCATTCATATGTATGCAGGCGCTGAGCCATGGCGAAGGGATATCACTGAGCCGTGGGGAGAGCTGTGGGCTGCGTGAGGTGTGGGGCTAACAGTGTCCCGCTGTGAGTCCTACCCGGGTAAAACAATACTGTTTATGTCTGACTGGCTTTACACTGCAGGGGTCGAAAGACAAAGGCAGGAACACAGGGACAAGCGGAGCGACAGGCAAGCAGGCAAAATGGGAAATCCAGCACAGAATCCATGATTGCGTTATTGCTACATTATGATTGCACAAAACAAATATTGGAAACAAGAGGCTCCCAGGAAGAAAAAAAATGTGAATGAATAAAAAATAGGATTTTTAAATGGCTCAAACAAAGCATTGGCATCCATATTGAAAACACAAACGGTTATGAAAACACAATTTGGCCTTAGAAGAAGGATATACTTAAGATAAACAGAGTGAGAACATAATGTCTATGTGATCGATGTCAAGCTGAAAGTACATGCTGCATCTTAAACATGGTACAAGTTGGCAAACCAAAGGCGAAAATGAGCAACATATATTTTAGTAGGAAAAATATGCTTTTCTAGCTTTTATACAGTACATGTCTATCTTTACTGTAGAAGGGTTGCAATTTTATTATCAAGTCATGATACTTTTAACGGAACAATTAAACACTATTAAACTGATTGAATTGGATCGAGCTCAAGTAGGTGGTTTAGGACTGGAATTGAGAAAATATGTCATTTATGAAGAACAGTATCCATATCCATTGAACTTTACTGAAAGTTCACAGAGCATATAATAGGCAGTAAATGTTGAAGGCAACATTAAAAACGTCAACATTAAAAAAGTCACCTTGGTATATTTCTAATGCATTTAAATGTATTTTTTGTTGTTAACAAACCAACTAATGTATGTGGAGATCCTCAGTCATTCTGGTCATAATCCAGAGTTAACAGGAAGGCATACTGTTAAAACTTAACAGAGAAGCACTTTATAGATTCAATAAACTCACACAATGAAAATGTAATGAACGCATGCCACAGCAGTGCACTATGTAGAGTCACTGTGGCCCACCCTACTCCCTTTCTAGGTCAGAGAGATGGTATGCCAAAGCCCTTTTTTCTAAAATGGCTGGTCTGCAGGGCTGAACTGTCCCCTGATAGTGCCTTTGCGGTGACAGGAAAGTGATTATGTATTGATCACGATCACATAGACACTGGTGTAGCTCTCTGTGCTGTCTGTGGGCAGAGAGGATAATAGCTCATGATCAGACAGGGAGACTGACAGCCCATCTCTCCAGGCTGTGCCGCCAGCACTATTTTTGGACAGTAACACCTATTTGATTGAAATGCATGTGCATGGATAGGGAATAATAGAAGAATTAAGAGGCGATTAGTTCTACGAGGAGAGTGTTGTCAAATACAAGGCAGGCCAAAGCTCTTGATAACACAGAAACTGTTGTAACGAGGTGGGGGAACAACCGTGTCATGGCATCCTTTCATGCATCCATCCATTCTCATCCATCTCTCCTCTCAGTGGAGAAGATGACACACTTGGAGCGTGGCCAGTTGATTTTCCTACAGTAGCTATAGCCAGTTGATTCTTAAAGCTGCAGATGGATGTTTATGGCAACACTGCAGATGGGCATTAGGGAAACCCTAAAACAAATAAGCACGCACATAATCAACTGGCATATACAGACTTTGTCATTGCCAATGCTGCCTCCACGCACCCAGCAATTCATTTGTTACTATTTCCATGCAACACTCATGTGATGTATAGAGGCTGGTCCTAAAAGTGGTGCCTCTCCTCGACTATAAGGTTTCCTAAAAGCTTTTCAGATTACAGGAGAGCATGGTGAATAATTGCAACGCAGGATAAAACATGGTCTGGTTCAGCCCATCAGTCTTCATAACACGACTAATGTATACTCATGCAAAACTGTGTGTTTCAGCAGAGCAGCAGGAAGCAGGAGAGGAAAGAGGTAAATGAGGAATACCCAGCGGAGACTGCAAAGATCAGGATATATGTGTTTATACTATGCTCTGTGTTTATACCAACCGTACCGTGGTCCACGGCAAATCTTTTGCATAAACACTGAATGCCATAGGGTTCTAACTGTGTTTTATCTAGAGGACAAAATGAGCCAGTGGCCGAAGTTTTTTCCATTAAACCTTGGTAAGAACAATTTGTTTAAACACATTACGTAGATGAAGCCAAAAACAACCAACAGCTAGATGACACTTTACAAGGACAGGAAAACTTAAGAGAGGATATGGTTGTCAGCATCCAAGAAATTGTTCCCCAGAGTCAGTGATGGATAGGCGACGCTGCACTTTTGAGGAGTAGGGGACTGTCACACTTAAGCACTTATATTGCCACTGCTGTAGCACAACTACAAGTACAGAAAGACTGGGCACAATGTTTGTCCCTTTGTGTTTTTCTGTTAATGTGTGTCAACCTTGTTTCAAGGAGCAACTAGTGAGTGTGGCATTTTGACAAGGAGTTTATGGGAACAACAAGAACAAAATAATTAAGAGCGTCTTTTGTTCCTCACTGATGGCCATGACATATGCTGCCATTTTAAAGGCTTGTGTCATTGATTCACTTTAATTAGTTCATAGGAAATGTGTGTAACATGCAGATAGAGTTCAGGACTGGAAGTCGAGGACGGAAAATTGGGCACTTCACATGTTTAATTGCTCCCAAGGCACTTCCAATGGCAAGGTAGTAACACAGACTAAGGCAAAGTATTTTGTCTAATGAACAACTTTATCACGGGTAAATGAACAAAACGTTGCTTAATTTGAGAACTCTGCCACAGGGGCAAGAGTGTTTAATGCGAATTATGCTTCCACAGTGAAAATAGAAAATAAAAAAGAAGCACTTTTAACATAAGGCAGAACTAGTGTGGGAAATAGTTGTGTGGTTTTATATTTTGCCACAGTACATCGGAAGGAAATTACTCTAGAGAGTGAAGATCAAATTATGAAGTAATACAAGAAAATAATTAGGAATGCACAGAACATAATGTCAACAAAATGCCTCTGGAAACAATTGTCAAAAGAAGAATACTCCTGATGTATTTTAATAATGCGTTAAAACATGCAGGTATTGATAAATAAAGAACAGACAAACAGAGCCTGAGGTTCTGTCAGAGTTAACTTTAAAAGCTGAGTGACTGTCTACTCAAAGGTCAAATATATATTAACTTGTGCTAGTGTCTAGGGCTTTAATGTAGTTGCAGGTCCTTTACATTGAAACTACATTATTGATTACCAACATACAGTATATACCCACATCTTCATACACGTTTTTAAATGTGAGGCAATTCTTTTTACTTTGTCCACAGATTACCACTGACTAGAACCGTGCTTGTTCATTCAAAAGCTCTTTTGTCTGTTGCTGTGCTCACTACAACGGGCACAAACCAGGTAAGTGCCACTGTGGCCAAGAGCATAAAAGATAACAACATAAAACAGCAAAAATAGCTGTAACAAGCAAAACACTGATGGTTGCTTGAGCAAAGATGTATAAGTCACTTGTATTGGAGAAAAATGCTGAGGTAAAATGCATGGTATATAAAGTGTTGAAGTAACAAACATAACACTGAAGCATTTACACAGACAGAGACTATTACAGGATGTAAATGCTTCAGAGTCATGATACTTCTGATAAACCATGCATTCTGTTATATGTCTAAATATATATCTGGTATATTTAAGATGTTTTAAGAGTTGTGTTGATATGGTGAGATATGTGTGAATGGATGTTAACATGCCACATCACTTTGAGGTAAATGATGAAATAACAGGAATCATCAAGTGGCCAACAGGTCTATGAAGTGTATCACATTCAGTTTTTACAATACATCTATAAAGTTCAAGATCTAGTTTGTAGGAACACTTGATATCTTTGACAGAATCTGTGCCACGTTGCATAGTTTTGTTACTAATTACACATAAGAGTCTGTACAGCTTCCTTTACTCATTAATGGACAGACTCTCTGGTAGTTGCATTTAGCAAATGGCTGTTTACAATAGTACCAGTCTCTGAAGCATGAGAGTGCAATTAAAGACATATCTTCTAAATATTCCCAGGACGTAGCAGACCAACAGAGTACAAAGCAAATTTCCTTTTGCCCTATTCATAATTGCAGGTAAACGCAAAGTTTACTCAGGTAATTGACTAAGGTTTGTTGTTTAGACTGTACTGTACTTTGTTTCTTTGCATCAGAGTCATGCTGAAGCTACCTAGCAGCGAGAGACATCTCAAACATGTCCAAATGGAATATTAACAGAGGTGCAACAATGAAAATAGACTCAAGACAATATTTCTGTCGACGGCCTTATGTGGAAACAGGAGTGTCCCTGTGTGAGCAATAAAGGTGTATTTTTAATGGAAATCCTGCATCCCCCACCATCTAAAGACATGCATGTAATTGATGAATCTACTTTACCCATGGTGACTGAATGTGTGTGTGAATGGAGTTAGCCCTGTGCTGTCTGACGGCACAGGGGAGGAATGGTTCTGTGACTCTCAGCATTTTCATTCCTTAGCGAGTGGAGTGTGATGTTGTCAGTTCTTTCCTGTAAAAGCCTGTGCTGTCTTGGTACTTCTCCTCCTTTTTAAAATCCAGTAGGTAATGGTAAGCCTTGGCCTTGATTGAGTCGGCCTTGTGCGTTTAAATTGTCCACTATGAGTCCTGGTGGGGCACTCGATTTAGGATCGGGACCTCTGCAGTTGTCTGTCAGTGTGTGTCTCTAAGTGTTAGCCCTGCGATTAACAGTTGATTGTCCCGAGTGTACACCGACCTGTAATGGGATAAGAGGAAAAGAAGGAATAAATCAAAGGCAGATTCCAAAAATGTCTTTTACTTTAAATGCAAAGATGAACCCTGGTATGATTTCTGACTCTGTTGTTTTGCATTCTGTGGGAAAAAAAAGACTTAAAAACAAAGAATATATCCACTCAGAGTACTCCCCTAGGCCACTGCACTCCACACTGTCTATTTCTTTTTTCTTGTGGCTCCGCTAGTAAAATACATAGAAAACTGTGCTTAAACAACAGAAGTACCTATCAGCCTATCACCCACATCACAGACAATTGTCCCATCACAAAGCAACAAGTGACAGAGGCTCTCCACCTCCCACACAACTGCATTAAGTTCCTGAACTCATCTGAATCCACTGCTACAGACACTTTTAGCAGCAAAGCCCTTGTAAATAACACACTCTGTCATCTGCCAGCCACGTTGGAGCCAGAAGGGTTAAAGTGCTTTCCCAGAGGAATGTAGAAACGTACTATGTCTACGTGACTGGTGACTTAATGTCTCCGTCAGCCGGTGAGATGGCTGCTATGCTGCCGTCTGACAAGCAATCCATCATGCAGAACACACAGACAGAAAGCTGCACTGCCACATAAAACGTCCAGGCTACAATACATGCCCACAGACTGCTACATCTCATGTTTGTATCCTGCACCGATGCTCTCGTTAACACACCGTCACTCATAAAGCGCAGGGAGATGGCACTATCTCCGCAAACCCCAAATTTAAAAGGTGGGTGGCCTGAAAGAATAAAAATGAACGGGAGGAGGGGGGTGACAAAACAGCAGAGCGACAAAAAATGTGGAATGTGGATTTACACCTCTAGTAATCCCAAGGTTTGTTTACACTCCCAGAAGTGAAGTGAAATTTTAAAGGGCTATCTCTGTAGCGTGCTGGAGAGCAGATTCACCCAATTACACAGCAGCCTCTAGTGTGACATAGTAAACCTGCTGCAGTGCTGACTGTGTGAGTTGGTGTGAGAGGGGTTTGGTGTGTGTGGACATCAGACTGTGACTGGGATAAAACCACAAACTGGCTAAATCCATACTGCAGTGGTGAGAGCAATACGGCTGCCAATGCCTCAATACACAACAGACAGAGCAGGAGAAGGCCTTGTGATGCCATCATTAAAGAGATGCATGACTTCGAGACAGGGTTTAGACCAACTTGGAAACTGATCAGGTGCAGTCCAAAATGCAGTTAATATGGACACATGCAGCCAGTATTAGGTTTTGTTTAAAGGCCTAGTCTCTAGCATCTTGTGGTGACATCCATGGAAGACTACTGCACTGCACTGCTCTGTCTGTCCACTCTGAGCACAATGTTCTGTGGAGCATCGAATATTTACTTATTCAAAATAAGAAAACGCAGTGTATCTGACACAATTAAGACACTTTTGAAAACTTTCAAGCATGACAGTCTAAGAGATAGACACCCAAATGTGTCCCTGCAGCTTTAGGAGAAGCACAGAAGTTTGTTTTATTCTTGATTGTTGCACATGGGCATATATTTGGAACTGACTGTGATTGTCAGTGTGAGAGAATGAACTGGTGTTATAGTCAAGACCACACTGACCGAGCTCAATACATGTCCAAGACCAGAGGGTATCAAGACCATGACAAGACCAAGACTTTTTGCCATCAAGACTGAACCAAGACCAGGGCCATGTCAGGTCAAGACAGTATACACTGTAGCCTAATAAATACAAGGAACGAGTTATTAAATCTAAACTGCCCAAGTCCAATTTTCAAGTAAAAAGTTATGGAGGTTAGTGTTTGGTGAAGGAGGCAGATTTAGAACAAGATTTTTAATTAAATATTAAAGGTCTTTATGTCCAAGACCAAGTAAAAATGAAGTTGAAACCAAGAAAAACCTTTACTTACTTTTATTGTCCGAGACCATGAGAACAAGACCATTACATGCATGCAATGAAACTTCACTTTACTACAATTATGATCAGTCACATCTCATGTTCAGAGCCTGCTTTAAAGACAAAGACTTTACTGTAAAGGCACAGTTTACGTACATCTTAGTTTGAATTGATTTCCTTTATTTATTTATGCATTTAAAGGATTTTTTTTTAAGTTACCAGAACATTTTTCCCCTGTAAGTTGATGCTCAAATGTGTCTCAATTTAAATCAGTTTACCTTAATAGATTTACACTTTTATTTGCACCCCATCCCCTTTAAGGTTTAGTCTCTGACCTTGGTGCAGATCCGTGTAAAATCTAATAATATAAAAAACTGAATGTTTCAAATAAAATGAGATGGATGGATAGATAGATGGGACAAAAAAGAGTAAGCTCAAAACTAAATTACAAGTGGGGCCATAAATTCTGATGGCAAAATAAAAGCAGTAAGAGCGTGGCAGCCGAGTCTCTTTTTAACTTTCATAGTATCAGACAGCTGAGGCGTGGCAGCGAGTGTACGAGCCAGGCGAGGGCTTTACTTAATGGGGACAGACATCAAGAGGAGGGCCCCGTCGTACTGGAGATTTGATCCTTTCGTCTTATCAGCTTCTTTTTTCAAATGACCTTGCTGTACCGACTTTTATGCCTCTCCCCTTTTATTCTCTGCCAGTGATTGGATGGGCCTCTCTAGTCTCAAACCTCTGCCACCTTGATGAATGTCTTCCACTCCCATTTATGTTACATTGACCAATCCTCTCGCACTGCAGTCTACACCACATGAATCTTCAATGTGGTCACTTCAGGATGATCTCACACACGTAACATCACACTAAAACCGGCAATATGTCTTCTATTCATAACCACCTTTTAGTCTCTCTTTGTGTCATCTTACTCCGAGTGCAGTTAGTGCACACAGTCTTTTATGCAGACTAAACAGAACTTTAAACACTGTTATTACATCTTGCAATAAGAGGCAATTGGTGCTTTTAATTTTAGGGAGTGCAAGCTGGGTGCCTGCAGGGTCCAAATAGCTATCGTTGCTACCTCAGACAATTAATAATGCAGACATGGAGGATTGAGAGTACAGAGGATCCTGCTCCCACTGCTCAACCCCACAAAATCACCTGAAGCGCTCCAAGAGTCCAAAGCCTCTGTGCTGCACACACACATATACAAACACATGCAAAGAGCAAACTTTTGGCTACACATCCATGTTCTGTAAAACTTATTGCTTTTCTTTTTGGGAAAAAAAGCTAAGCATAAGTAAAAATGTGGCACCACACAGCACAGCGTAGAGCCTGGATAGATGCAAAGCACACACAGAGATGAATATAGAGCACTGAAGTGCACTGAAAAAAGCCCAACAACACAACAATAAATATCCACAAGTCACTTCTTTAATAATTCATACTTGAGCAATGGCTTTGTACTAAAAATGCATATGAAAAAAAGCATCCTGGCATTTTAGCCAAAATGTCCTCCCGACTGAACATCGAAATCTGCGGATGGTCCACTTTCTCTAATACACTTAAAACAATTTGGATGCATGGCTTAGTGCTTCCCACCATACATTACATTTAAGTCATTACAAGTATATTTTTACAAGTCATTTTTAAAAAGTATACTGTTTTCATATGCTAAATATGTTTGGCTGTTAGTAATTATGCTAAAAAATATGTTGTATTACAGAAACATGGACAGAAAGTACCATTTATGCCAATTTTTGGTGTGAAAATGCTAATTGAACATAAACTCATTAATATATATATATATATATATATATATATATATATATATATATATATATATATATATATATATATATATATATATATATATATATATAAATACTTTGTACAAAGCCATGTTTTAGTTTAAGCACAAAAGCAGCAATGCAAAAATCAGTAGATCAGGCCAATAACACGAGCATTGTCAGCAAATAAAATGGACTGAATCCAGTGACAAACAGCAGACAGAGATCATCTCACTTTGTCATTTAAATGTCATAATATGGCAGCCTGGGCTTGACTGTTAAATGTCGCGACAGGACACCGCTCCAGGTTGTATAAGCAGGTTGCTTAAATTACCAGTGTGTTTTCAACAGAAAGACAGTGTCCTTTTAGCAGATATGAGTAAGCATTTTCAATATCGGAGGTGCGAACTGCAGCTCTCCTCATATGTGCTGCTATTGCAATGGTGTAAAGGGGGCCTCCCACTCACACAGAATTTCAACAGGCTACTGTCACTACAGGCTGGTATACCACACTGCTGATGGCACACATGCATGAAAGTTAGAAAGCATTCACAACACCCAGAAATTGAACATTTGGAGCAGGGTGTCCGTTTAGAGGATTCACACCAAAAATGATCACAAACCTATAAGAACAGATGTCTTAGTATTACTTACTATAAAAAGGTTTGCTGATGAGCTAAATATTTGACGATATGTAACTTTGTGCTTGGTACCATATTATTAACTAAACATGGAATAACATAAGAACAAAGTAGACTTACAAACAACAAATAAACAAACAAACAAAAAAGGCCAGACTTACAAAGTAAACAAGGACACAATGTACACTTGAATGTAGTGAGAAGTGAATGATCCCAGCTCAGTGTCATGTGTAAAATATAGGGCTGAGAGGCAATTAGTGAGTATGTGAATGTCTGAGTGAGAAAATGACTGTTTCAGCCTACATATAGCAGATCTATCTTCAGTTCCATGTGATATGTCTGGCCTAATGAAGGCAGCTGCTAGCTCTCACAGTAAACTTTACAGATCTCATATGCAGGGGAGGTTCTAGTGGAACGACACATATGACACATAGTGTCTAATGCTGTCAAGCACACACCTGTTGTGCTAACACATGTCAAGCCTCCGTGCCACATTGAAACCATCCATTTCAATCCACGTCAGGCTTATGCATCATAATCATTACCATCACCACCACAGAGCATCAGCATAATTTAGTAAACACAACGTGTGGAACCTACAACGTCACAGGAATGGTTTACATGGTGCAGGGCTCATCCACAGGGACAGCTTACTCTCTGGGACACATGCTCCAGGCAGATACAAAGCAACATGGAAACACCAGAGAGTACTTGTGTGGAATTACTGTAGTCTTTGTGAAACAATAACCCACTCAAGGTCACGAAGGGCTGCTGTGTGTGGTACCAGCACACTCAGGTCATGAGTCCACAGGCACAAGCCAAGCTCTGTAAATCAGAGCTATTACTGTGTGTGTTGTTGACTACAGCCTGTAAGCAACAAGTTTTATACTTTCACAAAATGCCTTAAAAATGGTGAATGGAAAATGTTGTTTTGTTTTGTTTTTTTCAGCTCAAGTAGATACTTAACCAGATTTATTCTATACTTGGGGCTATATCCTACAAATCAGGATACAAACATTTATTATTGACATGTCTTTACTAAAGGCACCAGAACAGTTATAAGACAAGAAAATTACTGCCTTTTGCCCTTTAATCCCTTTAATCAGAAACTGTATATGTTAATTTAACATATTTAACACTGACAATGAAAAAGGAAAAGAAACTGTAAAGTGCTGCTCCAGTTTCTCTCAGCTTTGAAAATGAAGTTATTGATTTGAGTGATGCCATTCAATGGTTTACTCAAAAGTTATGATTCTTTTAATGAATAAAGAAAATTGCTGCTCAGGAAAACGAACATGAGCTGGTAAATACTTTGTAGATGAATGATGTGTCTTAATGTTTGTTAGATGATACGTTCACTTCCATGGCTTTCAAGGGTAATACTATGTGTACCTTTCAAATGTGCATCACCCAAAATTCAAGTCAATTTAAGTTCACTGTTCTAGAAGGATTATGAAGAAAAAAGAAACTTTTCTTTTAAAGGTTTTATTAGTATTTCTTTTGTAGGATTTACCTTGAAATGGATGCAGTGCTGTGTGGTGTGTATCCTTTTCTGCAATGAACTAAAGAGAGGATGCTGTGTCCTTGTTTCCCTCTTAGATTGATTAACTGACATAGACACAGTGATCAGCAATGTGTGACAGTAAGACAGTAAGAGTCTCACGTGTTTATAGCATTAAAATAACTTTAATGACAAACAATTAAATGAGCAAATAACCTGGGACACAGTGGGGCATGTGCATTTGTCTTCCTGTTGATTTTCTAAATTTTGACAAGATGGTATTCGAAAGTGTCTTTTTTGTATTAAATTCTACCACTGTTGACCCTGTTGCATGAAATCCATTTAATAACATCCACTTAGAGCTGCAGCACAGAGGGTGGCATTTGTGTGACAGCCTCTACTATTACTATGCTTCCCTTCATCATTTCAAAAACACACACACACAGCAGCTTGCACACAAACGCACACGCTCTTCCCCTCATTTAGTTTCCTTTTCATGAACTGTTTGTTATTTACCGTCATCATTTTGCCTCCCTATTCTCCTTTTTAGGCAAAAAAAATGGTGACTTTGTTTGAGTAACGACACCATGGCGAAGGAGAGGGCTGCTTTTTGTCCTTTCTCTCATTGAGAGTCTTTTGCTATTCATCGGGGCGAGGCAGCCAGGCCAGCCAGGGAGCCAATCTTATGCAGATCACATTGAAGGGCTTCATTACCTAGAAGCCAGCTACTTTTTGTTCTCCCTCAAGGGAAGGGTGAGAAAGAGCATAAGCTTTGCAAAAGAGAGCAAGGCAGAATAAAGTACAGAGGGGCAGCAAGAAAGAGGTGCAGACCAACGGCTGAGCTACAAAGGAAATGTGTCTCTGCTGCTGTGTCTAAATATTGGAGGTGGATAAATAACACCTGAACTAACATGTACAGTGAGTTTCCCATGCCCCAACAATGTGGTGGAAGATGCTTTGAAACAATAACCATCCATCTAGTCCGTGTGTCTACAGCAAGCTTAGTAGGTTGATCTACAAGCTGGTTTTATGTTTTCATGAAGAGCCTTAACTAATGCAAAATACAATGTAAAATCATCTTTTTCTCGGCAGAACTCAGATTAGATGCAATTATCGCTTTGAAATTAGCAATAGTTAAACTAAAATTCATACGACTCAGCATTCAAACCCATTTAATATTTTATGTTAATAAGCACTGGTGCAGCTATAAGACAAATGAGTTAACATGAAGGTGTACAATATGTTGAAAAATAGTCACATGCTTTCATTGTGTGTTGTGTTCATTTGTACCGGGTGCTCTTTTATTGCTCCTTTGTAAAGACCTTGTGCAGCATCTGTAAAGAAACTTCTTACAAAAATGCATCAGTGGAGAAAAAAGGGAGCAGTGGTTTACCCTTTTTCTTGTGCAACTGATCAAGCATAAATAAGACAGGCTGACTAAGATGGTTTATTGGTGTGAGACGCTCACATCCATATTATTGACAAGAGCATAAACAGGGCTGGAGTCTCAAAAGTGTAGAGACTATTCAAATAATATAAAACATAAAATGGAAAAAAGTCATCTAGCTGTTTAATTGGTCTGTGCAGATGGGATAATAAGACACCAACGCCAACTAAAAGCTGAAAAAGTTTTAACAGTGTTTGGAACTGTGTAGGTTTGGCTCTCTGTCTTGTTAGCCTGTTTTCATGCAAATCACTTTGGTATATTTAAGTATATTTTTCAGTATTTCTAAAATTCAATCCATAAAAGTTTCTTTCGTGACCACTATCAAGCATGTTCTCCCACTTTCACTCGAAGGCTCTAAAAGTCACTGGCCTGGCTACAGTAATAGAGGTATTACTGTAGCCAGGCCAGTGACTGATGACATTACATACATAATTCATAAGCTCATTGGATAATAAACAACATTTGATGAATTACCTATACACATTTGCATGTGATGCTGAGCAGATGTGAGTGCTTGCTGAGTGTGTGCATTGGGCATTATGTTTATTTTTTACCACTGCACAACAATGTTGTAGCTATTGGAATACGTGACTTGCCCTCTTTCTCTTCTATATGCTGTGTAATGGTTAAAAAGAGACAAAGTGATGCTGAATTAGCAATGGCTGACTATTAACTGCCGGGTGTAGCTGCAGGCCATAGTTAGGGAAAGTGGTCCGGGTTACTGTCTGTAACCCTGTTCCCATAAAGGGAAGTTGTAGTATTGGGAAACTTGTTTGTCGGACGTGTGAAGTCGTGTCAAACACAAAGGGATTGGCCTTTCCTTGTGCTTACGCCTCGAGATGGGCGCACCTGGTTGTTGGGCACGAGGTTAAAAGGCATGTGACTGGAACAGTCCCCGTCTGTTTGTCTAACCCCCCCCCTAGGGCGGCACTAGCTCTCGTTCCCGCTTATCGGGAACAGGGTTACAGACTGTAACCCGAGGCGTTCCCCTTCAAAGTAAACGTTGCGTAGCTACTATGGGAAAGACACCGCCGCCCTAAAGTGTCTGGACCCCAAGGTAGTGTATCGTGTGCACTAAACCAGGAGACTAAAACAACGTGGGATAAGACCAAGGACTGAGACAAATAAAATTTGATAAAAGTGTGCGGAGAACGCCATACGTTAGTTGCAGAGGGACCCCTTGCCAGAGCAAGGAGGAGCCCACCCCTCTAGTTGAATGAGCTCTGACCCTATAGCGGGGCTGACCACACGCCTCATAGGCCAGAGCAATAGCGTCCCTCACCCAACGTGACAGTCTGCTCGGACTTGCTCCACTGTTCCGTGTGGCGACATAAGTCCCGCACATACTGGACACAGTAAATAAACTCTCCCGTAGTAATGGCGGAGGACAGGAAGCTTCAAGAATAATAGGATTGAGAGAAGGGACTTTAGGGAGATATTAGGGTGAGGATGCAAA
This sequence comes from Rhyacichthys aspro, assembly GCA_036850595.1. Lineage (NCBI taxonomy): Eukaryota > Metazoa > Chordata > Actinopteri > Gobiiformes > Rhyacichthyidae > Rhyacichthys > Rhyacichthys aspro. The sequence goes on along the minus strand of CM072150.1, from coordinate 6,659,034 downwards.
ATAACTTGACCAGGCCCGGACGGTGACACCTATAGAGCCTGCAAATCCCCAGTCCTCTAAGAGAGGTAATGGCCATGAGAAAACAACTTTAAAGTCAGAAACCTGGCAAGTGCTGACTCCAGTGGTTCAAAGGGGCAGCCACCAGGCCCTCAAGTACAATAGCTAGATCCCAGGAAGGGACAGTCATTCCAGCAGGCGGCCTCAGCCGCTTAGCCCCTCGAATAAAGCAGGCAATCAGTGAGTGCCTCCCAACTGTCACCCTGTCCATCAGAGCTGGCTAGCTGAAATAGCGGCCACAAAAACCCTGAGTGTACTAGGATGAGTGCCCGAAGACAATTTATCCTGCAGAAACTCCAGCACTGAAACAATCTGGCAGTGAACAGGGTCTGCATGGTGCGTAACGCACCTGGCTTCAAATACACGCCATTTGAGTGCATAGGTCCTCCTAGTAGAGGGAGCGCTAGCACTCAAAATAGTATTAATAATAGGGGCTGGGAGTCCCACTTCCGTTAATTGGTCCCCCTCAGGGGCCAGAATACAGATTCCAGAGCTCTGGCCGGGGATGAAACACAGTCCCCTGCGCCTGAGAGGAGATCCCTCCTGGACAGAATCGGTCAAGGCGAGCCGTCGAGGAGAGCTATTATGTCTGAAAACCATATTCTGGTCGGCCAACAGGGCGCTATTAACAGGAGACAAGACCCGTGTTGACGGCCTTCGCCAGGACCCCGGGAGGAGAGGAATTAGGAAACGCGTAAGACAGTCGGGCCACACATGCGCCATTGCGTCCATACCCAGAGGAGCTGGAGGAGTCAGAGAGAAATAAAGGGACTTGTGCAGTCTCCACCGAGGAAAGAGGTCCACCTCCACTTGGTAAAACTTCCCCCAAATCTGATTCACTATGTCGGGGTGAAGTCTCCACTCTCTGTGCGTCACTGTCTGGACGTAAATCGGCCCCACATTCATGTGCCCAGGGATATAAATCGCTCTTATAAGAGGAACTTGTCCTGATCCAGAGCGAAGCTGCGCGCTAGCTCGTACAAGCGGCGCGAACACAGTCTGCCCTGATGATAACAGGGACAGCACAACAGCGGTCCCACATATATGGGACCACCGCCGTGCTGTCCACGCGCACCAGCACAACAGTGTTCCCACACACATGGGCCACTGCTGTGCTGCCCACGTGCACCAGAACATGGTAACCCCTGAGCTGAAGGAGGAATTATTTCAGAGCCAGAAATACAGCCTTCATCTCGAGGCAATTGATGTGCCACGCGAGATGATGGCCCCCATAAACCCTGAGCTGGTCGGCCGTCTAGGACCGCACCCCAGCTCGTAAGAGATGCGTCCGTCGTTAGCATTTTGCAACGACAACATGGACCTAGAGTGGGACCCAGAGTGAGAAACGGGGTCTAACCACATAGACAGGGTACGAAGCCTCCGCGTAACCCTTATTTGCTCCAGGGATGAAATCCCTGCCCGAAGCCACAGCTGAAACGGTCTCATGTGCAGGCCCAAAGGAACCACTGTGGACACAGCCGCCATGAGAACCAAAATTCTCTGAAAAGAGCGCATAGTGACCCGCTGGCCTAGCCTGACTTCTCCCAGTGCTCTCAATATGGACTCCACACGAGCAGGAAACAGATGTGCCTGCATCTCGGCGGAGTCCCAAACCACGCCCAGATACGTGGTTCTCTGGGCAGGAGAGAGAACACTTTTCTTGACATTGAGTCTCAGCCCCAGAGATTCAAGATGAGTCAGTACAATGTCCCGATGTCCCGAGACTGAGCCAGAATGAGCCAGTCGTCTATATAATTCAAAATGCGGATGCCCTGGAGCCGCAGAGGGGCCAGAGCAGCATCCATACATTTTGTATAAGTCCGGGTGACAAGGCTAGACCGAATGGCAGGACCTGATTGATAAGCTTCCCCAAGAACCTCAGAAATTTCCTGTGCTGTGGCAGAATTTCTATATGAAAATTGCGTCCTTCAGATCTGTGGCGATAAACCAGTCACCTAATCAGATCTGGGACACATCATTTATAGTCAGCATTTGAACTTGAATGCCTTGAGGAAGTGGTTCAGGACGAAGATCCAAAATCCAAAGCATAATCCCCCATTCTTTTTGGAACCAGGAAACACCGGCTGTAATATCCGGATTGCCTGTCTGCCAGAGGAACATGTTCTATGGCCCCTTTGTCCAGCAGAACCTGCTGTTCCTCAGTCATACGCGCTCGCTCCGCTCTCACGGAAGTGAGAACCACGCCGTTGAAGCGCGGAGGCTGATACGCAAACTGAATCCTGTAGCCCCTCATGACGCTCCTACTACCCAAGGAGAGATATGTGGCAGTAATTCCCAAGCTGCCAGTTTCTCTGAAAGGGGCATTAACAGTGACACGTCGTTTGGAGGGGAGGGGGCGGGGGTGATGAGGGAGAGGACTTAACACTCCGCCGGAGACCGCTGCTCCCCGAAACGCCGGTGGCGGCAGGGAAAGAACAGCGGGTCTTCGAGGTTGAGTATTCATGTGCCCCTCCCAGGGGGGAACCCCCGCGGTCCAGGGCGTACAGCGCCAGGACTTATTTATTTATTTCTGGTTGAAATGATTGTGCGCAGGTCCACTCTTTGGAGGAGCGCGGTGGTCAGCCCCCCAGATCTTACGAGGGGGGGCACGATCCGCTACACTCTCCTTCTGGGCTGCACGCCTAGATTGAGCTGGACCTGACTGGGGCCGAGTGGCCGATGGTCCCGGGGTCTGAGCGCAGCGGGGGAGCCTTTGCTCTAAAATGCCTTCTGATCTACAGACCCCCCCACGCTCAGATCCTGTAGCAGGTCAGCCTGATACGGCTGCAACACAGTCATAGTGTACAGCGCAGCACCAGCATGACCCGCTGCTCGAAACACCTTCCCCACCAGCGATGACGTAACACAGCATGGCTTGGTGGGGAGGGTCGGTTTGCGGAGGGAGGAAGATGTCCCAGGAGAGAGGTAGCCCGCGAGCGCCTCTTCAACCTGGGGCATCGCCCCATAGCCCCGCGTCCCTGTCCCAACAACAGTTGAATATATCAACGCTGACGGGATGAAGACGCGGGATGAATATGGATTACTTCACGAGTGAGCAGCTCCTCGTGGAGATCATCAAAGAAGGGGAGAGACCGCCGCCGAGACCTCCCCCCCGGCCACTCGAAAAAACCAGTCTGGAGTGTTTGGGGGAGCCCTGGTCCTGCGGTCAATATTGAGCCGCGCCACCGCTTTGGTGACAACCTCGAGCAACTCCTCAAACGCCACATGAGGGCGGGAGGAGCGCTGCGAGGCAGAGGTGGCCAGGGAAGAGGCGTCATTGAGACGCTCGGGGGAAGCACCGATGTCAGATTCATCTGGCCAGAACGCAAGGGACAGAGAGCCCTCTGATCCCGGTGTCTCAGCCAGTTCCACACGCGACCCCCAGGATGTAAGCGGGGGAGCACCGCGCCCTGCGCGAGCCGAGCACGTATGACTTTTATGGGCAACAAGTCACAGTGCTCGCACTCCCCCGTGTGTGCCTCCCCCAAACACTCATAACAGAAGTCATGATTATCCTCATCAGAGAGCAACCTCTGACAAGGAGGCACACACCTCTTTCCACTATCCATAGTTTATTTTATTTATTTTACTTTTAAGCTGTTCACAGACTTGACTGCACGAGACACAAGTGATGCGGTCTGAAGACAAACAGATCTGGGGACTGTTCCAGTCACATGCCTTTTATACCTTCTGTGCCCAATCAACCAGGTGCGCCCAATCTCGCAGGTGCTGTTGATTGAGCACAAGGTATATAAGCAGGCCAAATCCCTTTGGCGTGTTTGACACACGAGCTTCACAAACGGTCCGACAAACAATGTTTCCCATAGCGTATGCTACGCAGCATCGAAGTTTAGCTTTTGAAGGGGAACAGAATGGATTCACTGGGTACTGACAGGTGACAAGTGTCAGCAACACAAACAAAGGTGAATAACAACAACCTCGCCATTACCTAGAAACATGCACATACACACAGATGTGAACTTGCAGATGCTGTTGCCAAATGAGGGGAGATGGATCGGAGTAGCAGGTTATTTACAGAGAAACTCCAGCATGTCAGTTGAATCCTTTCTGCCTCCGAGGCCTGTCCTATCCCCATTTAGCACGGCCACAGGAAAGGGCACGCTGGCATCCACGCTGTCTGGCAGTTAGACAGGCCTGAGAGAGGCAGGGCCTTGGCCAGGTTCACTGCTTTGACCCCCCTCACCCCGACTCATCCTGTGAGCGCCCACCACCCTCAGTCCTGCTCTGTCTCATCCTACCGGCCCAAGAGTCCACTCGTCAGATGTGCCCCGGCCCAGCTCTGGCCCAGCTCGAGCCCAGCTGCCCACTATGTTAAAGGGCCAGGGGCCCCCTGCCACTCAGTCCATCTGCCAAGCTGCAGACCAGAGTCTACGATCAGAGAGGAGAGGCACACAAACACCAGACTGCCTCTCTTTTAGGTCTGCTCAAAGCTCAACAGAGAAACGCCACATAAAGGATGTTCTATAAATGTGCTTCTGTTACTTATGTGGGCTACTTTGACCCTGAAATACTGCCTGGGTTTACTCAAGTTAAACTGCAGCTTTAATACAGCTAGACACTGACTTTCCAAAGGCACAAATGCTCAAAATTTCTTGCTAGATCAGCATAGTGCAATAATATTTTTAGATGTTTCAAGTAAGGGGATTTTTATAGAAGATCTTGCCCAAGCAGAGAATGAAATGATCTCAAAATAGCCCTGCATTGCCTGTATTGATCAGCTGTGTGTTGAAAAGTACATGAAGAGGCGGAAAGATAGACATCCACAAAAAGCCTGGTATAGCACAACTGGCTTGTTAAACAATATCAGATATTTTACCACATCCCTCCACATACTTTGATGGACTTTCACTGCTGATTTGAAAAATGTCTTCCATGTGGCATATTGTGTTACAAAACAACAGTGTGTGATCACCATGATACATTTGTGTGTGTTAGAAGCATGATGTGATCAGCTCTCATATAGGTTGGCCCCTTGCTCATTTACATGTGTCTCCCCTTGATCAAGTCTGCTCATTTATCGTCCAAATCTGAGATGACAAGCCTTTACTTATTTTCCTACCTGCCGGTGGTGATGAGAGCATAATCAGAAACATCATTAAGGCGCTGCGTCGACGGCTGAGCCTGTTAGTCCTGTTACCCACGCTCGTAATAACTCTGAAAATGCAAATCAACTCCAGGTAATCTATTAATGTCACTTCAGTTTTATATCTTCGCACCAATATAGCAGATCTTGACACATTTGGCGAGGACGCGTGTTTCCGAACAGGTATTCATTTTGCCGGGGTTTTGGGGAGCGTGGCCTGTGCGGTGAGGAGACGGGCCATCTGTCTGCGCGTCCGCTTATTAATCAGCTTGATAATGAAGCACACTCACAGCCTAACACTCCTGGGGCACCTCTCGCATGAGTCCTGTTCGCCAAAACAACTTCCAGCAAGTTTGTTTCACAGTGAAGCAATTATTGTCACTTGCACCCCCCACAGTGAAAGGAGGAGTGATGGCGACCTCCTACTAATTACCTGAAGCCTCACTAGAAGCAGACTTTGAGATATTCAACTACACCACAACCCCCTTGTTAGCTGCAGAAGGGTGGCACGCTCATAATTCCAGCATATGGTCGACAAACATACAAGGGAAATGTGTCAGCTTGTACTGGCCTTAAAGCCGTAGACCTCATTAACAGAAAACAGCATCCACTAATCCATGACTAACCCAGGTGCCAATGAAAACCAGACTTTTGTTTAAAGGCAATAAAATGGTTGTTAAACATTGGCTGCTATGGCTGTGTCATTTGTTGTTTTTTGATATCTTCACAGTGGGCCTAGTAGAATGAAAGTGATATATTGCTATTTTGGTTCCAGTCCAAATGGGAAGACTTTTGTCAAAAGGAAAGTGAAATATTTGTAAATGGATTTCTCTGGGGTAATTGTGTATAATTAATTGTTTGTCTGCAGTAGTTTTGGGGAAGCAGACAGAGACTGAACTTATACAATGGATTTCAAATACTCAAGCTCTAAAACATGTTTTAGCTTTAAATGACCATGTATGATTAGTACAGACTTAATAAAACTTAATAAAAGTGACAATACAGTGGAGGGTACATATAAATAAAACAGCAGCAGCCATCTATAAAAATTAATACATGCACTAAATGTAGTGTCGACTTCAAAGAAGCTTCGTTTGTTGTTTTAAAGGTGTATTTTCAGTGGCCCCAATAGAACCAATGTATCACACAAAGGCTGTGTTGTTTTATTTGTGCACATTCTCCTGGAAGACATTGTTTTGCTATATATTAAGTATTGTGGTAATGTCATTTGTATTGTGAATTGTATTCTTTTATATTATGAGTTACTGTGATTGGCGCATCAAAAAACCTATCATTCCTTCAGAACACTTCTAGAGAACACCAAAGTTTTTAAACAACTATAGCTCAACGATGTCTCTCAGTTAGGTTGACCTTGGACCTAAGCTCCAGTCTTGAGTCGAAAATATCAGATTTCAATCATGCCCCTTTTAAAGATGAGTTAGAAAATAGGAATAGACACATGGGAACACACTGACCTCAACCCATGACCACTCAGATTTAATCTGTTCTTTCTCTGGTTCAAATAATAAATTGTCTGTGGCCACAGCTGGCACAGAGCCATTAAAATGATCATCCTTTAATTGCAGAAAAGGCCACATGGGGAGGGCAAGCTTTCTTTCCTTGACTTTAAAGCTGTATAATTTTTGAAAACATGGTGTTATATTAATATTGTGGCTAAATTTTAACTGTTAATCATTGATATTATTGCATGCTGTTTTATGACCAAGTATATTCCAAAAACGCCAAAATATACAATTTTGGATCTTAGCATGGTGCTGATATTACATGCACAAAGACGAAAATGATAAAAATGCTCTTCACCACATACTGAGGCTATGTTCCCACTAAGCTGGTACGAACACTGTTTTGCCTAATTTTTGTCCACAATAATGCATTGTATGAATTGTCTAAAGTAGGGGCTAGACAGTGATAAAATATTTCCTCTCACAAAACAAGAAGTAAGAATCAGCCCAAGACACTATACAAGTGCTTGACTCAGTGCTGGACTTTTAAACAAAGCTATAGTTCAAACATTTCAAAATGTTTCATTATTTTTACATTTTAAAATGAAACTGCCCCGTGACTCACTCAGCAAGTTTACATTAAAAATGAAAACGCAAGAGTGTATGGCAATGGCAATTCCTCCGTGTTTTTTTTTTTTATGTAAATGTGTAAGAATGTCCAGTTTAATCAGCTGTAATGGGCCCACAGTTTCCCACAATGCACCAGGAAAATAATGAACAGCAATAGTAACTAAATTCTCATTGGCCCTTGCTTTAGTCCTTACCACTGTTTGCCCTCCCCTTCTTCCCTTTGTCGCACTGTAATGTGACAGACTATCTTCCGAACAATTAAGACGGCAGACACCTCCATTTTCAGCCATTCAGTAAAATGAAAGTCAGAGAAAAGTCACAGAAAGCCACACGTCTTATCCGACTGGGCCTTTTAAAGGAAGAACAAAAGGTCTTTCTCCTTCATTTCCCATTAACCTCTCCGCTCCTTGCACACAGGAAACATGGCGACCCCGGTGGCCCATGTCACATATCTCATCCGGCTGTGGGGAGCACTTCCTATGGGGGATGGTGACATTCAATGAGGGGTTTTCTATCTAGCTGTAGTCCTTGACAGATAAAAGGTGGCTGTTGATATTTGTCGCAGGATTCGGGCATGGATACACACTTGATAAGCGAGAAGCTGCTATGACATTGATGAAAGTTGGAGTGGAACTGACAAGAAGGGTAGATAACATTGTCAAGGAAAACAGTTTGGGTCTATTAGATTTTAGTGTGTCTGGAGCAGGTGTCCGCTGAGCCGCGTACCCAGCGTTGCTAAGACTCCAACTTATTTCATAATTTTACCACATGCCAGTATCACAATTTAATGCCTCTCGATTTAATGTTGCAGTGGAGATTTGCTCATATGCAGCAGCCTCCATTTACTGTGGACTTTATTAGTTATCCACTGCTCAGCATACTCCCACTAATCCACTGGGTTCTGCACAGATTCACATTTTTGTGCGATAAAGATGAAACACCGCCATGGAGAAACGTGATTTATGAATATGAGGCTAGAGATGAATGACTTATTATTTGTTTGTCCGGACTCTTGGATTCTTTCCGTAATGCCACACTGCACGAAAACGTAACAAGAAGAAAACAAGTCTGTGGAAGGAAAGAGCTTTCAGGGAAACAACAGAGCATTCTTGAATGTTTAATTAATCAGTAGTGACAAAAGGGAACAACAATCAACAAAGAGATGCCGATTTTCATATCTTATGCATTATTCCCACAAGCGAATTGCAGAGTGCTGTCAACTACCGCTTTGCTCTCCACACTACTGCGATGGCTGTCCCCGCACTGCACCGAGAAAACCCTTTGAGAGCTACAATGCATTTCAACCGAGATCCAAAACAATGAGCTGCGGGGATCAAGTAACGGAGTTCAGACAAAAGAGTTCACAGTTATGCCGTGTTTACATGGATATTTTTGCATCCTCTTTTGTTCTGTTTTGCTCTCACCGCCTCAGCAACAGATAATAAGAGTCAAACACAGTGATAATCAAAGACTTAAGCATGATACTGGACCAATGACATCAACCATGCTTTTCTATACAGGATATTTGTGTTAAGGCCAGAAATGTAAACAAAAAAAAAAGCGAGTAAAAAAAGCCTTAAATACTTACCATACTTGAAAATATGTAAGAAGAAAACATGGACGTAATGCTAGTGGCCAGTAAAGTACTAGCTAATAAATGTAATAAAACGTAAGAGAAGTAGTAAGAGGTTTGTTTTTTTTTCTTGATAGATTGAATAGGGACACTGCAGATTAAACCGATGTGAATCTGCCAGACTGTAGCAAGATTGATTTTCATGTGTAGTCTCTATGCAGCAAAGAATATTAATACACAATCAAATACAAATATAAATGCTCCAGTATGAAACAGGTCAAAGGTGGTCACAGATTTGCTTTACTTTTTGTAGGTAAGTACTAGAAGTCTGGTTTGGAAAAAAGCCTAAAGGACTTGAAATAATTATTTTTATGCTTTGCAAGGTAGCTTTGAAAGTATGTCTTCAAAGCCAGCCTCAGCAGCCAACTATCAATCACAGAGGTCAATCATCTCTGGTGTGTAAAGTTGTGATTAGCATTTTATAAAAAATAAAAAAAAATGTGTAAAATAGACCAATTATTAAATTAAATGAAACCCAAAAGAAAAAAGAAAACAAAACTGCAGAAGCTTTCTTTTCATTGGTTATACTGGAATTACTGTTCCCTCACAGTGTGATCTAAAGGCTGCACGCCACAGATGGGAGTTACCAAACAGATTCCGATACATACCTAGCACCATCTGCCCTAGCTTGTTATGTCAAGTTTATGACAGGAAACAAGAGGAATCTCGATGAGAAAACACAATAACAAGTGTGCACCGCCCAGCAACAGACCTCAGTGCACTTGCTCAACTGCTCCAGTGTCAAAAAGCCTTAAAGACACTCTGTGATCTCCTTTCTGCAACTGATAGAAACATTTTTTACACTGACTCCTTATGCTCTGAGGTCAGTAGCAGGGCTTTCCTAGAAGAAACATCAACCACTCACATGTGCCTGCTGCCAGTCTACAAAGAGCTATACATTTGATTCATCTAATCATCATGTAGCGGCTATTGAAATGCATAGACCCATCCAGAATGTGAATATATTAATATATTAGCATAAAAGTGGATGTAAAGTGTTTGCAGTTGTGTACCACTTTTGTGGAAACTCAGTAGCTTGTGGCAATTAGCATCAGTCAGTGTTGTCACATATTGTAACAGTGTATTGGTAACAGTCAGCCTTATGTGCTTTTACTTATCTTTCTCTATTCCCACTGTGATTGCACCGAGACATCTAAATCCTGAAATCATGTCCATTCATGTCCACACTTTACACTGGGAGGCTTTTGTTTGGTTGCTTTTCCTTTGTAGATGAAGCTCGGCTTTCTGCTCCTGTTCTTTTCCCGATATTCTCCATCTTCCACAGCCCACTTTATTTAGAGCTCTTCATAAATTTTTCATTGTAGTGACCACCACTTATATGATAAAACTGACTATGCACATAAAAATGTTAAAGAATACTATAAAAATTTCACATAGAAGCAAATGGTCCATACTGTGAGATCTAGTAGCTCTGACCTATTCAAAGATCAGCTATTTTTCACACATGCCTCTAGAGTGAGAAGTGCAAGTACAAATGCTAATATAGATGTAGCAAGTCAGAAATGTAAAACGGGCTTTTAATGCAGTAAGGAAGCCTTTAAATTGTCTCTGGCAGAAGAGAATTCAATTTGCTGGTTTCCTGATGAGGGGAACTATATTATTCTCTCAATATGGAGTTGTTTGACTCAGGTTTTGCATGTTGTTAGTGCTTCTATTCTGTGTGTGGGCTGTTTTGTTGGGAATGCAAATGAGACTTTGGCTAAGTGTGTATTGACACTGATGCCAGTTGTTATGTTGGGTGAAGTTCTTGCAATTTCATTTGATTTATCATTCTTGAATTTCCGAATCGCAGGCAAGCATGTAAATAGGCGACCTCATTTCCTCTTGTTCTTATTCGCTCATTATTTTTTCTAATAGCCCATTAGAGATCAGCCGTCTTCTGAAATCTCATGCACTGATTAGACTGCTGTGTGGTGGAGGTAGTGTGCATATATGGTGACTCACCCACTGCGGACATCTCGGGAACAGAGGCTCGGTAAGGGCCCTCTATGAACTGTGGTGGATTGTCATTTATGTCCTGGACTTTGATGATGAAGCCGGACGGAGGCTCCAAGGGCTCGTCTGTATCGGCGTTAATGACCTGGGCTGTGAGGGTGTACTCAGCCTTCTCCTCGCGGTCCAGCCTCTTCATGGCATGGATGTCGCCTGTTAACTCATTGATGGCAAAGATGGTACCTGCCCCTTCACCCGCAAGGACATACTTGATGTTCTTGGTACCCACATCCAAGTCTGTGTGTAGCTGCAATCAAAAGAAAAAAGGAGAATTTTACAAGGTGCAGCACTGATACAATTTTCACTAATACATTCTGACATGGTTGGTTAAATTCTGTAGATTTGGAACAAAGGACATGCGTATAGACACAGCACTAAAGATATACAGCTAGAACATAGTCTGAGCAAGATTTTTCAGACACTGTGGCACAGAGAATAGTGATACACAGTGTTTGTCTACATCAAACAAAAAAGGTTTTAGTTTGAGTTTATGTATTGGCTCATATTTTTTGGGTGTTCCTGATGTTCCTCTTGGCCCAAGTTGTCTGTGCCACTAACATGTCCAGACCCCACCCCAACCCTGTCACACAAGCCTCTGGAGGATGTCTGAAGAACACAGCAAAAATGACTCACAAGCTTGTTTAAAAAAGCAACAGGAGATATAAATAGGGATGTAATGTAAAATATATTTCAGACGGCTGTGTGTTCTGTAATCTTATATTTCTCCAACACAGTCAGCTTTACAATTTACACTTGAATCTTGCCTACACAAACTTAAAATGAGATTGATTTTCTGTGTAATGTACTAACACTGCCTGACTTCACTGTAAGACTGAATATTAATATTTTACCTACTGCACCTTAAAGTAGTGGCCACATAAGGGCTTGAGGATGACACTAAGCAATGTTTAGCAGTAATCAGAATCAGAATTCCTTTATTTATCCCCAAAGGGAAATTCTTAAAACTACACTTTTAAATTAAGTTCTACGATTAGAGGTTTATCCAGCTTTGTTGACTTAATCAGTGCTTCATAACTAAACTATAATTATTAATAGACTGATAAGGTTCTTTCTTTTTAAGTATAGTCTATCTATGAAAGAAAACATTTTAACTATTATTAGTAAATGAACAATATTTAGTCACAGATTTGATACTCATTCATCAGAGTAGCTCTTTAATTTCGGATTTATTGAACATTCTTACCATGTAAAAGCACATAAGTGTACACTACGTCTGCTGTGGCAAGGAGCCTAAACGCATCTCAGAATAGCCTATACTTTGCTAAATGAGACCCACTGGGGACAATATCTTCATAAGTAGCACAGCAAATGGGCCTTGGCCTACACTGTTTCTTGTTATACATCCGAAGTACATCACACAAATGCACTTTGTGGTAGATATTGCTCCCTGTAGTATGAAATTTACAAAGCCAAGAAAAGCAGAAGTGCAAGAATGAGCATTCTGTAACCATGTGAAAACAGAAAAGCATCAGAATCCATTAAAAATTAAAGCACAACTCGGTACTTTGTGATTCATGCTTGCAAATAACTAGGACCAAAGTTACAGGACAATGCAGTATGTTCCTCATTATTTTTTCAATTACAGTTTCATTAGTTCACTAACACTGCATTACATGCTACACCGAGTGGCTGCTTCACATGAGCTGCATGGGCTGAGTATAACTAATGAGTCTGACAATGCTACGTAGTGCTGTTGGAACATCTGTGGACAGACACACAACCTAAAAGCTGTACCGTGAGAGCTAAACTGTAAAAAACCTTAAAACCAGGCTGATGATACAGTGTAAGACATACATAGTTCATATTCATATACAAATGTAGTGGTTGTTTTACATTATATTGAGTGATTTAACATGTTGTGCTAATATTGTTTTATTTATTTACTGCTCTATTTCAGGCCAGAGCCTCAAATGTTTGTTTTGTGGGATTTGTCATGAGTGTGTTGTGAGCTGGAAACGCATCACTGCATCAGCTTTTGCAAGCAGGACCTTAAAATCTGTAGAAGTCATTCTCAGCAGGTCCTTGAACCCACCCTGCCATTTAAATATCATCATTGTAAAACAAAGACAGTGAATAGGAAAAAAAAAAAAAGATGTGGAGAAGTGACGTCATCCCTGAAAAACTGTTTAAATGGATGTGTGGTGTTACTCATACGAGGGCTGTGTTATTTCCAGCTTACTTAAGCACACAAGTTTAAGAAAGTAAATTAGACACTTTAGATTCAGCAAAAAAATGTGATGCATGGACTTCAGTTCTTCTCAAATATGTTGTTGTTGCCTCTGTGTTTCCCATCAAATCTTCACATATTTGTGCATATCCCTAAAGCTTTATGTGTATGTTTCTTTATTTAAGGTGCATTTGCTTAATGTCTGCGTCTGTTATGTCAATACAGATATTACCTTAATTTATGTCTTCAGCAATGCGTTTACTAGTCTACACAGTTTCACACTTATGAAAAAGCACAAGTCCTTTTAGGTTGCTGTTACCTAAATGCTAAATATCGAGTCACTTATGTGCTCTACCCACTCAGTGACAGCACACACATATAGTCAGTTGCTTGCTATTTTTGTGATGTTTAGTGGCTAATACCCATACATTCATGTGTCAGTCAGCTTAACTTTACAAGCAGTAAAATGGTCTAAATGTGAGTGGCTTTGAGATTGAAAAGAAGAGCTCTGCACTAGAAGCCAGTTCAGCTCAGTGTCATTGTGTCATTCGTAGCTGTCAGCTCTCCTCCTGTTTGTGTAATTATAAATCGACATGTTTTTCAAAAACTCACATCACCAACCCACATGCACACATACACTTTTGGTGTACACATCAAAACATCTGCATTCAGCAGCTTTAATTTCATTTCCTGCCACAGTGTTTGGACGGAGACTCCTGTGGGAGCGCTGCGAGGGTACAAAATAGCAAGGTAAAAGTGTGACGGTGAAAAGCCTGACCTCTAAACCCCCCGCAATGTTTTTATAAGCCGGCTTTATGCATACTGTCTCCGAGGTGTTGTTTGTAGACACTGACAAAGCACATTCACTTAAATTGTCACACCTTGCACTTTTGTTTTCCTAATTGTGCTATCATTTCACATGAATGATGTAGCTCATTAACACAAATGCCTCGCAACATCCCGCATGCTGAGAAACCCCTTAAATGAGCTCAAATTAATGATGTTCTGTCATTGTTTTTATCCTATGTGTGACTTTTTGTGTATGGCTATGCCTGCGGCTGGGCATACATGTCACTGTACTGCTCTGTGTGTCCCTCACAGGGGGCAAATTGACTATTGTGTTTTGCATATTGATTTTGTTAAAGCCATTAATCATCTATATATTAAGCAGCACATTAACAGTTTAATCCTGGTGTGCTTGCTACCACTGTTTCTTTGGCTGATGTCAGGTAAGGTTGCACATGTACATGCCAGAGTTTAAAATATGTTCGAAAAAGGTGTATATTTTACAGTTTTTTGCAAGGTCGAGAATAAGCTGTCAAGCTCAAAGCCTCAGTAGACAAAATGCAGAAAAAGAAAAGACCAGAATTGGAAAATGCACCGTTTGCTGCTCTCCTCTCAGTCCAAGGAATATAGACTACATACTACAAGGAAGGCAATTAATGTTCCTATGGGAATGCTATAACTACCTGGCCTGCAATCAATTCTGCTCAATAAGAAATCTACCATCTCTGAAAGAAAGTAAAGGGTATGGTTTGATTAGTTTTTGATCGGTAAGAGATGTCTAGTTTAGAGCCATGAAGAAAAACTCAAATGTCAAACTCCATTACAACATCGCGCAAAAACAAAACAAACAAACAAAAAAAAAAAGCATTTTTTACTGTACACGCCGCCAGGTTGCATTAGAAGGATGAACACACACATAAATAAGAGTGTCCCACATATCCAACAGAAAGGTTAGTTTACTCAAGTCTGGTTAAGTCTCTTACGCAACTTCTCTTACGCAAACAATTCTCAACAGTTTATGGAAAAGAACACATATTCCTTTTAGTGACAAGTCAAAAATTCTGTTTAAATTCGCTTTATATTTTATTACAGAACTGCTCAATCACGACAAAGCATGTTCTCTACAGAGTTGTTAATTGTACCTGGAACACTTTGTAAAGGCATGGATTTTAAAAAATGCAAAATCACAGGGTTTTTTATACAATTTAACTCAATAAAACCAATATTAGAGCCATTAGATCATAATAGCTAAATTTTTTTTAATGGGAAATTGTGTCCTTGCCTTCAGGAAGACATGTACTGTAATAAAATAATATTGACTTTAAGTGCAGTCTGTATTTTTTCATTGAGATATACAGAATCATGTACTAAATGGAGCTCAATCACATCAAAACACAAAAAGCTTTTCAGAGAACCTTGAAAATGTAATGTGAATTAATCAACTTTGCTTGCATTACAATTATGCAAAGCCTTTTTTGACTTTGCCAAATGTCATTCTGCTTCTATTTTCAATCCATATTATGTTGTTAGCCCAAAGTACCAAGCCTCGAAAACTCTGATGTGACAATCCAACTAGTTCTAGATGGATAAATTTATCTTCTACACCACTGTGTTTTTGTTATATTGAAAAGAATTATTGGTCAGTCATTTATAGTGCAACTTGAACAATAAATAGGCCTACCAGGAAACTCTCACCAGCTGCTCCTCTTAACTGTGATGTCTAAATGCCCCCGTCGCCCACTTTGTCGACAGCCTTCGCGATGGAGTGCACAAACGGTCATCAAAGAGTACAATTACCGAGGGGAGAGGGAGAAAAAGTCTGTCGCAGGTCCCTGTCATTAACTGAGTTGCCTGGGCAACTAAAACAGCACCAACAATCAGTGACATTGACTTTGGCATTCAGGAAACAAGTCGATAATGGATAACAACACAGTGCAGGCTCCATGATTATGTGCTGCAGCGCACTCCAGAGTCACAAACAATACGTTATTGGGAACACTGGGTGAAGCTTGTCCAGGTGTATTAATCATCCTTACCTTTCTTTTGTGTTTGAGGTGTTTGTGGTTCTAAATTTCTAAGAATGTCAAAGAAATTGCATTGACATGTTGAATGGCACACATATGACAATTGTGTAATTTAAGTCAAGTGTCTCTCCAACTAAACACAGCATTATTGAAAGAAAAGCTGGTGATAGAAGCTGTTTTGTATGTCTCACTTACAACTAAGTGTTGACTTTAAAGGTCCCATATTATGCTAAATCGACTTTTCTGAGCTTTTAACCATGTTCTAACGTTTCTACCTCAAATACATACCAAAAGTTGTGTTTTGTTTCATTTGTGCATGTTTAAGTAATTTATTTGGTTTGAGCTACAGTCCTTTCAACGAGCTGTTTCACGCAATGATGTCAATATGTGAAATAAACCACTCCTCTCCAAGAAGTGCTCCTCCACACTCCTCCTGCCCCTCTCTCCTGCACTGTCAACAAGTGCTGTGCTCTGCAGCTCAGACGCACAAAGAAGCACTGTGTTAGCTTACTTACCGTCAGCAACATGTATTACTAACAAGTATTACTGCATAGCTCTACATATTGCTAGGCTACTTTATTATAGTTCTTTCAATATACTGCACAACAGCTCCTTAGGAGTCTCCTGGCAGCATACATTCTCAACTTCAGTAGGCATTGTACGGTCATTTCCACATGTGCACCTATAAACAGAAGCAGTTAACACGCGCTATGCTACGGGCTACACCATAGAAACATACACAATAAATAGTTTCTCATTTACCAAGCAGAAGCGTCTTGTAGAAGCCTTCGATGTCTTTGTGTTTGCTCATGTTCTTCAAACTCAGAGTCAGACTCTGGCTCTAAGATATACGGCTCAGTTACTCTCAAAGCTATTGCTGAAAAAGTTATTACTACCATGTACCGTGTTTACTTCAGTCTGTTTCCAGCGGCAGCACGTAGCTGTAGCGTGACGTCAGGCAGGAAGTGGGCGGAGCCAACACGGGACAGCTGAGCCTTAAAGTGACCGCGCCAAATCAGACCGTTCACTTGAGACTCATGATGGGAGCTCATCCAAACCGCTTGTATAAGATAAATATTGTGTGTTTCATGTTGCAAAACGAGATATGGTAACCTAAATGTATCCAAAATACACTGTATAATGTTCAAAATAGTATAATATAGGACAACCCAGAAGAGAACTGTCAATGTTATAATGATCTGTATCTCAGTCTTTCCTGTATTTAATCTCCCCAGCACTGAACAGGTCTTGCTGAGTCCTGCTAACTGTGTCTAGTTATGCATGATCTCCCTCTCCCCATCCCTCTCCAGTGACATTTTGGCTCCGAAAATAAAAACCAGTTTGAAACAAATTGAGAGGTCTGCGATGTGTTACTGGCCAAATCACTTAGGTTAAAGCTGAATCTTTGACCAATCACACTACACCAATGTGAAGACAGATAATGTCTACCGAGTGGCATACCCATGATTTTCAAAAGGACAGACTCAGACTAAGAAATATAGAGCCCAATTATACAATAGCCATGAATTAATATTTTCCCGACATATAACAAGTAAAATAACCCCCTTTTTAGTTTGAAAATGTATCTGGTGTGATCTGTCTTTTAGAATGTAACGATCAATGGCATCTCACTAGAACACATATCTTGCCATCTCCTTCAGTTCTTTGGTGGAATCCTGAAAAGTGTAAGCTGTAAGTACGTGAAGCATATTGTGTAGAAAGCTATGAATCCTGTCTATATCGCAGTCGTCTTGTTGCAAACACAGTTTATATATTTTGAAGCTTGGTCTCGGTGATGAAGAAATCCAAGGCTGACTGAGGAATATATCCTCCAGTATTTTATAGCTCAGTTTTCCAGTGCACACGAACACACACGTACCGCCTATGCACATACAAGCACACACATCCATTTGCTAACTCCCAATCAGGGCTGCACAGGACTGCTTATGCTGTCAGCGTCGAGGAAATATGCCAGTCCCTGCAGAAGACTTTTTACAGCAATCACTTGAACAATCACTGTGTCCTAATGAGGAGGAATCTACGGATTCCACTCACACCTCTCTTCACCCCCGTCTCGGGCCCCAGTTCTACATAGTTAAGTATAGCCCTACAGAGAGAACTAATGATTTTGCTCCTTGTCAGGGCAAATGCTAGATAGGACATGTGCTCCTCCTATGCATGTACCAGAAGAGGGACTGGGGAGCGAGACAGAGCTGGCGGGAGGAGATGCTGTCACTGTGATGTAGGCTGTCAGAGATGTCTGCTAGAACAGACTGCACACTGTACGTCATACTGCTTCACCAAATTCTACCTCAGCTACTTCTGTGTAAGGGTCCGACATTATTTACTGAGCTTTCATATCAGCAGAACAGTCATTCAAATATATGAGCAAGCCAGTTTGAGAGGAAACATTAACAATCCATTCTTAGTTGTGGATGAATGAGATAAAAAGGATCCTATCAAGGCACATTTCGAGTGGTACAGGTTGGGTCAGGACAGAAGAAGATTGTTCTATCTATTATGAGCTTTCTGAACTTTTTAAGTGTTTTTAGAGCTTAAAGTCTACACCAAGAACTCATAGATTGTTTTAATTTTATTTGTTCATTTTATTTTTGGTTTCACTCTATATACTTCTTAAAATTGAACCAGTGGTGAGTGAGTTTTCTTATCAACGGCTCATTTTACATTTTCATCAAAGAAAAACATAGAATTAATATAAAAACAGCAACCTCAAATGTACAGTATTTATTTTAGAACTCACTTACATTCATAGGCCTGTTTTTCAACCTCTGTTTTCTCTTCTTTGCTTGTTTTATTGAATGTGACTTATGTATTGTATAGATTTCTCCTCAAAGTCCAAACCATTGCTGGTCCAGACTTTTTTTTTGTAGGACCATAAGTTGACCTGATTTACTCATTCATTCAATTCTGTTTGTTTCCT
This sequence comes from Rhyacichthys aspro, assembly GCA_036850595.1. Classification (NCBI taxonomy): domain Eukaryota; kingdom Metazoa; phylum Chordata; class Actinopteri; order Gobiiformes; family Rhyacichthyidae; genus Rhyacichthys; species Rhyacichthys aspro. The sequence goes on along the minus strand of CM072150.1, from coordinate 6,640,195 downwards.
TTTGCTTTTTATTTTCCCCTGAGTATTCTCTATTCACAGGTTGCAGTGTTTAGCTCAGCCTTAAATGTATCCCACACTGAATAAGTGACAATGAAAACTGACCCGTAATGTTCTCCGGACTCCTCAGGCTTGGGCTGAATCTTGTGCAAAAATAACCCTTCAAGTTTCAGCTCATGCCAAATTTAATGTCTATATTTGTGGAAACATTACTTTTTTATTTTTTTAAGAGACTGGGCAAGAGAAGAGCTATATCTGTATTATTTAAAGAAAAATGTAGTGTTTGATGACATTTACAGAAGCATATGATGTAAACTGGCAAAGACATAGCGTAGCATAAAAAGTGCTGTATAATGCATCAGAGTGTTGACTCTAAATGTCATGTTCAATGTGATCCTGATGTGTTAAAGGTGATGCGCCTGGTTAACTGTGGTTGCATGACCAGACCAGATATCCCACTGTGGGAAATGTCATGTTAACCATTAAATATGCAGCCGATTGCATGTTGTTATGTAAAATGTATGGAAAGCCCAAGGCCATGCGCTGTTTGGACTGGTTTACATAGCACCTATTGTAATGGCCAGATGTCATCCTTTTTTTCTAGTTCAGCCATTTCTCATGGCCCACTTTCTCTCTTGTGACCCAATATCAAATCTAAAGAATTAATTTGAGAAGCTTTCTGCTTTACTGCAATGAGAGATCAAGAGGGAGTAAATTATTGCCAAAACTGGTAAAATTAGAGCTACAACTTTTCTTTTCCATCTGTACAGCCTCAGGCAACTGTAGTCTAAATGGTTACTCCAGATAGATTCTGCTCAAACATGTCTTGAAATTAATTGTAGCTTCGTCCCATTTGTTTGATTTTGGCACTGTTAATTACACGTACATGAATAATCTGTAATTCTAAATATTGCAATAACATTTTGAATGTAAGGAACAGATGGCGCCATGCATGATATATGATACACTTAGCTATTCTGGGGAACATTTTCCCCTCAGTCTGTCTCATTGCACGTAGTGTTTTATCAAATTGGACAGAAAGTTTCCCTTCTGGTGTGAACCAAAACAGACTTTATTAGGCAGAAGCATATATGTAACATGTTGGAAAGAAGCTATATTGGAAATGAAGACATTTATTCTGCAGCACAGCGGAGTCTAAAATATTTTAGATCCTTCCATTTTTCAAAACGCAAATGAGGCTAAATTTAGTTATGTCTTTGTATTATTTCTGCTCGCCGCAAAACTCATTCCAGTTCTTTTGCTTCCATTTTATCTTGACGATATATGAATGAAATGAAGGCTCTTTAGTATGGGGGCACTGTTTTAACTTTTTTTAACTTTTCATCTGTATCTTCTAGATTACTCTGATTATGTACTGTCTGCCTATTGAAGAAAATGTATAAATTCCCAGGTCTGATGAGTAAGTTAAAACATAATATGCACATGTATTTTTGACACACTCACGGTTCATGAAACTGGCATTTTTATTTCAACACTCAATAGCTCTGAGGTCAACCATGCTTTCATGAAGGCCACTGTAGTGCAGCAAGTGCTTCCAGTGTTTCCTGTTCACTTAGCATCAATCCACACATTGTTTCTTCACTGAGACAATACTAAAGAAATGGAGTCATGACCCTTGTAGACACTAGGGTGATGCTTTGTAAAAGAGGCCAGCCACTCAGAAATGGTGCAGTAATTACAATCAACCAGGAGCTTTTCTGCGTTAGATCTTTTCATTTTGCTTTATTTTTTTCTCTCACTGAAGAGACAGCTCAAATGAATTAAGTTTTTCATTTTCCATTTGTTTTACTTTCCTCTTGAACAATCAAGAATTAATCAGGCAAAACAACAAAAAACATTGTTGAGGATTGTGTGCAATTTGTTGTGAGGTTAAACGGGGGTAATGTATCCAGTGTCCATGCTTACACCTTGAGCAATGGCACACATGCTGCATTCAATTCCAGCAGCACATTACAGCTTGTGGAGAATAACTCAAAGCCAAAGCGGCTACCTTTACAACAAGAGACTAACACAATTAGATTAAGCCAGCCATGAAAAGCCTTTTTGTTTGAGTGTGCGGTGCATGGGAGAATGGATTTCAGGTTAATCATAGCGAGGTGCAATGTCACTGGGACAGAATTGGTAAAGGTTGAAATAAAACTATTGTGCATAATGCTTCCAGGCAAAACAGAGCATTCTTCCCTGTGGTGCAAGTAATCTTTTAATATGGATTTTTAACAGATTCTCATTACGTTCAGTTGTTAGAACAAGAAAACATTAGACAGTGCAAGAAGCAGAATAAATAGATGCTTGTAGTTGCAGGTGTTGCTCTGTATGTGTTTGTGAATTACAGGAGACTTTACTCATGGACATATATCTGTGGATCTGAGGTGGATATAAACTTGATAAAAGGGACTATCGTGGGCTTTCAGGCTGTGCTCCCCAGGATAGATACCAATATTCACAGACAGTACAATAGACAGTACAAATTTCAAAAGCAGGTTGAGATTTAGATTTATTATTGATAAGAGGTTTAACAGAGCTAGAATGGAAATTTTAGCAAAATAAAGCAGTGCCTAATGTTTGTAATACAGCTGAAGTTTTTTGGAAATCAGAATTTAGTGTGTTGCATAATATGGCTGTAAACTAGAGATATTTTTTGTAACCTACATCAATGAATTATTCATTCATTAAAACATGTTGGGTTACAATGTTTTTGAAAAAAATTCCAGTTCCTTTTTTCTTTTTTTCTTTTTTAAATGATGAGAACGTATTCATTTAATTTAGTAAAACTTGAGACACTGTCATTAAACCACCAATAGGAAAATTACGTTCACATAAAGCCTTGTGTGAAGAGCCTGTAATTTCAAGTGGGAAAACAGAAAGCAAACAAGATCTAAACAATAAAGAGACAAACCAAGGCGTAAAACAGTGTAAATGAGCTCTGCTACAGGGCCTGCGGTGCACCCGCTGTGTGTTAAATAGAGGCAGATTTTTTAGCATTAACCTCGACTCTTGTCATTAGGCTACCTGTGGGCCCCGAAACTCATCGGTATACTCAGCATGCCCAGGGTGGGTGGGTACACAGGGGTTCAAAACAAAACAAGCTTAATCAAGGAGCACAACAGTTTTCTTTTTCTTCTGTGCGGCTGACCTAATCAAATCAACGAATGAGATTGATTTCACGAGGTGCAGATGGATCCCGTAGCAAGTCTAATTCAATGCTCCGGCTCTCCACTCTATGATGTGTGTTTTCTCGGTCCAGATGGTGCCGCTCGGGTTTGTAATTCATATTTCAACATTTTATCCAGCCTCCTCCCTCCTCCCTTTGCACCAGTCCTTCTCTCTTGAGCTCTGTGCTTTTCTCTCACGGAGTTTAACGGCTAACTAAATGAGTGTTGGTGTGGATAAGTATCACAAACTCATCTGTCAAACATGTGACGCTGTGATCTTGTTAAAATGCCACAAACAACACTTTGTGAGTGCTGCAGTACTTTGTAAAGTTGTTGAAAGAAAACTCAATCAGAAAGTAGAGCCTCAGCTAAACTAAAATGACTACATAATTCAAATGTGGCTTGTAAGGAGGCAACATGTCGCGAGTTGAATTAAATATATTCTGAACCATATGGGAGATTGATCTGCTCAGTTGTGGATAAATTAAACTTTAAAAATAATCAATATTAAAAACTCTGTAGGGGCACCAGTGGTATTTCTCTTTGATTTAAATTACAATCAGCATGTTTCAAGAGGTGTTCGGTATACAATATATATAGATGTGCACAAATTTCCATAATTGGAAGACATGCAGTGCCAGTGCCATTCTTTTGAGCTTGTTCCTGTGGAAAATGCAGATGTGCTCCACAGTGCCTGTACGAACTGTCAAAGTCATTGTTCTCATTGTGAGAAGCCTTGCAAATTAGTCGGTTTCAATGCCAACTGCCACTGCCTCGGAAAGCCATGCATTGCTGCTACTGGGATTCCTGCAGGTATGCTCTAAGTTTCCTTCCCTGACAGCTTTGGCTAAGCACTTTTGTGCTAGGCTCTGCTCAAGTGGCTTCAAGTCCAGCTCTGCATGCATGAGTGTTATTTTATCAATTATGAATGAGTAATAAATTCAGTTCATTTATCAGTTTTTTGAAAATGTGAATGTAAAAAGTCTTCTATCGTAGAAGGCCAGAAAGTGTCTGGGTATTAAATCCATAGACTCGAGAAGTAAGGAGAGGATCATGACCTGTGTGTGCAAAACATCTGAGAATAGTAAGAATGATCTAATCTGGAGTGTGATCAATACACTCCACATTATTATGACAAAGTGATCTTTTTATGTCAGAGAGAGAGAGTGAGGAAAGCGTTTGCACAAATGTGCTGCATTTTCTACACATTCAGAGCAAGCACTTCTCTCTCTGGGCAATGGCTTACAGGCAGCTACACAAGAACTGCATTTGTATAAACGTAAGAACAAAAGGCGCTTTAAATGAGAGCTTCATTGGTTGTATTAATAATCATCTGTGCCTTCTCCTTTGAGAGGACTGTGATATTGAGTATCATTAGACATGCAAATAACAGCTCCATTTTCCCGTTCCTGGGATTAGGAAGGAAAGAGAGAAAAATGAAAAAGAGGGCTGGCTGTGGCAGAAACAATTAAGCCGTCGTGTTGGCGGAAGCACTTGGCAGCGGCTTTGAGACGGGTTGAGGGGGACAGGAGGGGTCCTTAGGCTCGGCAGCCACGTCAACACGCTTGTCTGAGCCAATGTGCAATTGCACACGGCAGCATCGCTTTAAGATGTCAGATCACCTTGGAGTGGACGGCAGCTACAAGCGCAGGCACTCCATGTGTGTGTCATGATGCCAGTGTGCCATCGTGTTTCACACTCTGTGAAGAGTGGGAGAACAAAGGGACAAGGAGCTGGGAACAGGAACTAACCAAGAAAAGACAGAATCCTCTGTCGTTTTCCACCACAGACAGTGCTCGTGTTCGTTTCATCATTTGCTTCAACCACAACCGGGTGACCATAAAGTACATCTCTGCGACACGCCGTCCTTCGCACATTAGACAAATATCCAAGGCTTTCACTTACATAACCATCTCCTCTGGCTAAACCCAGACGACTTTGATATCCCAATGCACTCCTAAGAACATTGTAATACAAAACCTGCTAGTGCAATGAGGGATGATCCCAAAGTCTCTATGGAGAACAGTGCTTGAGATGAAATACAGCTAAATATTTTCATACACTAAAGTAAAAGTCATTTACTCTTCCCTCTGGTGCAGGGGGAGAGAGGAGTGGGCACAGAAATTGCCTCTTATAACCCATTTCCCTAATTCCCTTGTTACCTACACTTCATTTCCAAGATATCTTCATCTTCTCCGCTGCTTGCTGTGCTCTCCCATAACAAAGCCACCACAGCTGGAAAAATCTATCTCTGTCTGTTAAAAGGTTACTGAGCAAAAATTAAGAAAACAGGTTAGACCCAAAGGGGCAGGAAGGATCCAGCAGCTGAATTAGAGCAAAAAACGAAATGAATGGATCACAGTAAAATATAGGATAAAAATATCATGTCAATTTTGAATAGAAGCCAACGGAGAGCAGCAAACTCATTTTTTGGTTTGCTGTCCCTAATCACATGTTTGTTTGTTTTTCAAATCAAATCAGAAGATGAATACTAATTCCAGAAAGCCACTGTTTGTGGAAAATCCATGACAGTATGTTGTATAAAACATGCATTTTATGTTCAAAACCATACCTGCTTAGCTTTGTAAAAGAGAGCATGATTTATCTTATAATAGAAATCACATAGAAAAACCAAAACAAAAAATAAAAACAAGGTTTTTGTCTGATGAAAAGAAAACGCACGTCTTTTTGTATCACAACCACAATTGCTCATTTTGCCACTATGAGGGAAAATGGACACGTCACTGACAAACTATCTATGGACATAAAAGCTAACAAATTCAACATCTTATAATTACTGCTAGGGTAGAACAGAAATAAAAACCCTGGAAAACAGGTAATTTTTGTCGGCTACAATTCAGTAGCATTGTCAAAAACACGCTGAGCTGGAGATACACGTGTGCGGTCAGTCCATTGAGTCAGGTCCATCAGTGAGAATGTAAGAAAGTCAAAAGTGAGTGGTTGAAATGTTCATCTCTCCGTTTCTCTCCTCCACTTTATCGCTCTCTTCCTCCCTCCTGCTCTCACTCTCTGTGTCTTTTTCTGGAATCGCCCGTCGGTAATGTCAACAGAGATTTCACGGCACAGTGCCGGTGCATCAGGCTGGCTCACATTTCCACTACCTGTGATTTACATCAGAGGAAAAGGCTCATGGGAGATTTTCTATGCCAGCCGGGGAAGGGGCGGTGACAACAGTGGAGAGGGTGGTGGGGGCCTGTGTGATGGGTACAAGGGGGTGGGGGTTGGAGTCAGTACCCCGGGGCTTGACTGAGTGAGCCAGTTTAACAATGGTGGGCCAAAGGATGCTTTTACAAGACAAGCTGCATGACTCTATTCAGGCCTGCTCCTAAATGTCACCATAAACCCTCCGCAGCAGACAGCTTTGATTTAGGGGGAGACTGTGCTGCACCTTGTATACTTGTGTACTATATGGATATTATTAGCCAGGGAGTGTATAAAATATATACACTGTTACTTGATAGCACTGACTTTTGCTTCATATTGCATTAAACATGAATAAACACTCAGTTCTTTCTAAACAATATGTAACATTGTTTGGTAAGTACATCCACATGAGGGAGTGTCTCGAAGTAAAAAGGGTATTTTATTGAGATGAAGTCATGAAAACAGACCAACACATATGGGCTTTTTGGGCTGTGAAGTCTTTTAAAAATGCACTGAGCGTGGATGTGTCGGAAGACTCTCAAGGGGCAGACCAAGCAACTTTTTGCCTTTTACAATTTTTGACTCCCTCCTGTAACTTTAGTATCAATACGTGTGCCATTCCCCCTTTAAAACATTTTATCCAATCTGGTACTCAAACATGACACTATAACATATGTCATCTTTGCCAGTAGTGTCCCTGAATGCTTACATTTGTTCATTAACTGACATAATACAGCCTGTAATTCATTTATTACTGCAGTCCTAACAGCATGTTTGGCCCCAGAGCAGCAGACACATGTTTCGTTGCTTGTCATGTCCAGAGCTAACGAGTCAGGAGCCTGCGTTGCTACGACATGCCATTTGTCTCCCATAATCAGACATGAGAGCTCGCAGACATTTGAAGAAAGTCAGTAGTATCACTAAACGGCCCTTTTCCTGGAATCGCACACGCTGAGACTTGCCAGGAAGTCTTTATGTCCAAATGTGTGTGCGCTGAAAAGGTCTCTATACAGGACGGGTCTGTCTTGTGAGTATGACAGATATGTGTGCATCCTTGCTGTGTAAAATACAAGCTGTAGAGGTGTTGCTATGTGTGTACCCCAGCCCTATTACAGCTGACTGTTAGATGGATGCTGGCTGTCACACCTGTCTGACTTTGTTCCTGCCAGATGCGATGGGGTCACAGGGAAAGCACCCAAACACTCATCAATCTCAACCATTGTCCAGTGCTCTTTCAGATCCAGCAAATCTTCTTCCAGTATCCATTTAGTGTCTACAGATACTGACAAAAATGCTTACAAGCACGGAAACACCAAGGTCTAAAGTATTGACCTAGACTGCCCGTCCACACAGAACGGAACAACGAGCATAACAAGATTTTGAGTGATCTCTAAGAGCGTATCGTCATTGTCATTGTCAAAAGTGACTCATGTCCACTAAACCCTTTAATTTAGAGCTTCGGAGGATCAAGACTTGGTCACTGTAGATTTTAGCTGTATTACTAAAAGAATATACAATGCATGTTTTAAAAACTCCAAAACATGTTTGTTATAGTCTTTGTTGTTGTTTGTTGTTAATGTAAAGTAGCTCATGAAATACACAAAACATTGGGAGCAATACTTATCAATCTGCACCTTTCTTTTCAGACGGCAGCAACTCATTGGCCGTTAAGGGACACTGAGTGATCTCCACAAAGATCTGTCTAATAAAACTTTGTATTTACTCTACAAGGTTGACATTGTTTTAGGCAAAAGAAAAAGAAAAAAAAGAAATTCAATTTGATGCATTCCCAAAGGCTTCCATCAAGTGTGATGCTACGAGCAACCACTATTGCTCACTGCATTTCATTTAATGACATCAAAGCTAAATGGAAAAGTACTGGAGTCACTTAGAAAAGAGAGGCACACCTCAGAAACACAAAGCCCAAAGGTACTCAACAAAACTAGTAGCGTGATATTACTGACCAATTCCAGGTGAAATTTGGAGAGTGCTTTAAGTGTTTGGCTCTAATATGTGTTTTGTTCACAAAGCCAAACTTTCTCTTGTGTTTACACCAACCTCTATTTAATTAAAAAGAAAAAAAAAACACCATACATGGCATCATACTTGTGTCATACAAAAAGCGTGAAAAGTAATTTCCATCATTTTGGCTCATGCAAAAGTTTGCCGTTCCCTTGACAGTGAGAAGTTTCAACTCCACTAATGGGAGGAAGGGAAATAGAAAAAGAATGCTTAAACCTTACACATAAACTTCATTGTAGTCCATCCAGGATTTTTTGACTTCGTATCCGCTGAAATCTTTGGAAGCATGCACAGAATATAAAATATTTATGGGGTAAATATGCAACAGCGGAAAGATGAAAAACTATGTATGCCAAAAAGCTTCAGTGTAATGTGTTTGAAATTATTCATGTGGTTTTTATTACGCGCTGGTCAACTGATATTGCTTTTGGTCCCACTGTCATACTCCACAAGAGGCGTGACACATCCTGTATATATTTATTTATTTGACATTACATACAGCAGTTGCTGGGGGTGTTAAAAGGCTCAGCTAAAAAGTGATGTGTGAAAATACAACTCACTGGCTGTGTTTTTCTCAGCTCTGTTTTCTTTCTTCACATTTTCACCCTTCAGCTCCATTCACTCGTTTCCTATTTCTCCCTCTTCTTCTTGGGGGTCCCCTTGAGGGTTGAGGAATGATGTACACAAACATAACAAGCCCATGTTGTTTATGTGAGAGGAACCGAGCAGAAGAAAAAAAAGGGTGGAGGAATTATCCCAGTATGAGCTTCCATTTGCACACCCTATTTAATTGTGAAAGTTGAAGAACTCCCCTCTGTTTACCGATGAGCTTTTAGGCTGTCACTCAACCGGCATGGGGCTTGTGATTAGGCCAACACCCCCCGCTCGTGACCATACCATACAAGCCTGAGCGCCCCACAAAAAAATCACACCAATTTGAGCGTCATTGCAGCTATGTTTCTAATGGAGAGAGTTGGGTCAGTACAGCATGCTTTTAGAGGTATAACCTTTGTCAAAAGAGGTAAAAGCCATCCCGAAACATCAAACTGTACCAACAATTCAGTCAAGGGGTTAATAAAAGCGAAGTATGGTTAAAAAAGTTGGAGGCATTACACTACAGTCTGCAGTAAAAAGGCAAATTAGAAACCTTTACTTAAACAAGCCTGTCTTTTACTTGTAATAAACAGTCATATGCCTAGAATGCAAACTGTTGTAGCCTATTTTTTTTAAATAAACCTCTATGTCTGCTTGAAAAAAAAAAAGTACAAAGTTGCTCATATGGATAAGACAAGATAAGAGATAAGAAAAAAATAAATTTTTCCAGCATTTCCAGTTTAACGAATGGTTACAAATTAAGCTTAAACATATGGAAGAGGACTTCAACATAAAATCCTAGTGGCTGAGAAACAGTAAAGTCTGGTTTGTTACGGAAAACTAATGGTAAAAAATAACTGTGCAGCCCCTTTTTTAGCCAATCAACAGCATATGATTTCAAAGTACAGGATTACATGAACTGAATGACTTAAAATCACCATTTCTAATCAGAAAAAAGAAAAAAAAGGATGTAGTCCACAACTTGAAAAATACTGCAAATTCCCATCAGCTACTCACTAAGAAAATGGTGCTTCAATTTGTCAGAAAATGTCAAATATGTAAATACAGTATTTAAAACCAACCTGCCACAAACCTGCTAACAAATTAAGTTTTTAGAAATGTGCTTCTTATCCTTTGCAATATTGTCCATGGATCCTTTCCACCATAACACCTCAACAAAAGTAGACCATGGATTCCTAGGCACATTGCTTCCGTGTCACTGCACATCTATCACTTGGAAGAAATAAACCTCAAATAGAGAAAATATATAAAAGTTCAAGACGCAGCATGTTCTTTGGCCTTTATCCCTGAAAAATGCCCCTCTTCTCTGACTGTCTCACTTTAAAGGTTCATATTGTTTCTCTTTAAACTGTCCCCTTTTCTTTCACTACTTTTAAGGCCAAAAAGAGCATCGCTGCAAACATTCTTTTTTGGGACTTTGGGGACATTTTGTACATGAATGCATCAGCTCAGTGCTTACATTCCCTGGACTCATATCATAGAGCGCTGAGATTCATTACCAACCGAGGCCTTCACTCATCATTGCACACTGTATGCTCGGCTTGGCTGGCCCCCTTTAGACTTCCACACTCCTTCGTAGACATTATTTATTTAGCCAGCCTTGGAAGTTTATAGATAACTTGACAAACCACACTGAAAGTCAAATTTCAATTCTTTTTAGATATTCTTACTAACTGTCCTTGAAGTGTCCTGCCTCAACACAATGTCAGAAATATGCTTCCCATCTTGAACCAATTGACTATGGCACCCTTAGTGATGAGAAAACTAATGTGTTTTTACTCTACTTTTATAGTGAAACTGTGTTGTATAGGGAGTATATTCATTTACAGTGTCCACATTTCTACATAATTACAACAAAAAACATACTAGCCATGACAAATCAAATGTAGCTCTAATATAACACATAATACAATATGTTTTTTCCTCAATCATGCTTACTTGCTAATTATTATATTAGTAAACTTTGGTCTTCAACCTAAAACAACCTTTAGATAAACAACCTATAGCCTTGACAATTAGTATTTTTGTCATTTATATTGTCTTTATATTTGTCAAAAGGGTTTTCCTTCATCTAGGTAGTGTTTCTGTTTCTGTGTCTTTCTTCTTGATTATAGCTGAGTGTCACAAGGTGAACCTATAAGACTGTGTAGTTACTGTGCCAGGCTCATATTGTTGGGTCGAAGGGTTATAAACAAGATGCATGAGCTTTGGCAACAGCAGGTTTGAGGCAAAGATGGACTCTGCCCATTCAGACAGACAGACAGAGAAAAGGATCCAATGTGACACTTACACAGACCATGACACTCTGCCGCCCACTCCTCTGCATGAGCACACTTACTCTGCGCCTTGTTGAGTCCTGGGGACATCTTCCATGCACGCTGGGTGTCACAGCAGACGGATGACTTGCTTTCAGAGGCACGGCGCCATGTCCCTTTTTCTCACCCAGACTCTGAACTGTCACACCCCACTCCCACACTGCACACTACCACGTCCTGAATGGCACTAACTACGCCTTGGCCTCCACTTAACACACACTAATAACTCACACTTGCAAACAGCCACGACGGTATTTTTCATTTTGGAGACTTGTAAACTGTGTGGCCGCTCACAACCATCCCACAAACTTTCTGGTTCTCTGGTTGGAAACTATGGACTAATTCCAGGTCACGTCACTAGAGATTTCTGTCTCAAAACTGCATTTTATTCTATCTTGCAACATTTGTCAAATGATTATTTCATAAAGTCTTACAAAGCTGTCAAAACTTTTTGAAAACAACACATTTTTGACCTCATGTGACTTTAACAGCGGTTTCTGAAGTATAAATAAACCATCAATGTCTTGAATGCTGTGAAGTGAGTGAAACAAAAGGCAGAGGATGCACACAGACTCTTCAGCTGTGTGCACATGCAGCTCCCTCTACCAGTAAGTTTTATTAGGACACCTCTGAACACTGCCAGCAAATTATCATAAGCAGTCCATTTGCTGATCCTCTGTATGCCTGTGGTAGTAAAGAAAAATCTGCCATATAACAAATGCTCCCCCAGGCTAGCATGAAGAAGAAGAACTACAGAAAGGGAAACAAATGTTTTGCACAGAGAATAGGAGGTTTATCCAAGTGAAAGCAGGAAGCCATTGCAAATCAGAATTTGCCACCACATTTATTTCTTCAAATTTCTGGAGGGGCAGTGGCTTGTTTGGTTGCCAAGGATTCAGAGACCAAATTGCCCTGAAATGAAGCCTGTAACAAAGGACAGGCACTGCACTGACAAGAGACCACAGCAGCAATGCACACACACATTTACTATCAATACTTGTACATTAGAGTTCATTTACCAAACCGCATTAACGTCTCTGATAAATTCCTAATCCTGCCCTTCTCAGTTTCAGCTTTGAATCTGCTATAAATCTCAGAGTACTGTCTTCTTCCAGTGCCATTGCACAAAACCACAGTTTTCAATTTGTAGAGTGAGAAAGGGACAGGGGGTAAAAAGCCTCTTCCACTGTTACATCTTTTCTACTTTATTACCAGTCTTCAGGGAAAATGGGGGCAGCGTCACAGCCTGGCTATCTGTTTACATTTTCTTTACAAGACTATATTGGAATTATAATTGTGTTCTATGGCACCTTCTTTTGGTGGCTTGCTCTGTTTAAAGGTCCTGTGGACCTGTGGAGATGAAGAAAAATGGAGCCCTTTTGAGGGATTCGATTACTGAGGAAGAAAATGCAGCTGCACGCTGGCCCTTTTTCTTCTCCCTTTTCTGTTTTCCTCCAGGTGCCAATCTCTCGGGATGCTCAATATTAGAGCTGGAAGCACGCTGACGCAAACATAGCGCCATCAACACCCTGGCAAATTATTTCTCTCTAGAATTACAAACAGAATGAATCATTAAGAATGTGGATAATTAAAATAGATCGAGATATTTCTGGAACTGACCACAGATGCTGCTGTAGTGATACCCACTGCTTCGCTGACTTTCGATTTGTTCCAAGGTTAACCGAGGTCACAGCAGAAAAGCCCTGCATTTTGTGATTTAGCACTGCAGTTGCTGTAGAGCTTACCAAGGGTATGTTATGAGTAGATGTTTAATGTTAGACATCCTTGAACTAAACTGAACAAGAGTGTAAACCCAATCATTAACTATACAAGCAGCTACTGCTAATTACTTTATTTGAGGATTTATTCACTAATCTACAGAGTGAACCACATGAAGTACTTTTGACAAAACACTGACATACTGGTTACACACATTCTATCACTATGTGCATCTTTATTGATTTTCACAGCTAAACTTACTTTTCATAGTGTACCGGAGTGAGACTGAATTTGTATCCTAATAATGTTTGGAATTAATTAAAATGCAGAGGCAGGCGCATAGAGTGCAACCACAGGTGGCAGTGAAGAGAGCAGCGAGCTCATGATGAAAGCAGGCCTCTACCACACGTCCATTCAAGTTTTATAATTTCATTATTCTTATTTGTGTTATTTTACCACCATTTCAATGAAATGAGTTTCCACTTTTACAACAATTTCCTGTGTAATATCATTCTGTCAATAAGTAATTACTTGCCTCGCAAATTGCTGTGCGAAATGTTCATCGGAGGGGAGAAGATCCATATCAATTCTTCATTTGCATAATGCAAATGAATCCACAGAGGAGGAAAAAACAACTTTGCTGCCATCACTGACAGTTGGAAACCAAAGCTGCTGCTGGAAAAACATACGTGTCTTCACCACAGAGTAGCTTAAAAGTCTCCATTTTGGTGAGGCAAGCAGAAAACTAAACTGCATCCAAACACCAAACTGACAGAACATTTTTTTGGTTTGTTTTTATTGTTTTCAGTTTTCACAGCCGGTTTCAGCTGGCAGCAAGAGAAATGTTATCAATATTTGTCAAGTAGATGGAAGGTGGGAGTGGTTGTCCATTTGTTGCAGCTCAGGCATTAGGAGAAGATGAGCTCCTCGCCACTCCATTAAGGCTTCCCCTGACAGAGTAGCACCATTTTAGCCCCTGTTTACTTAATATGCAGGATCCGGCCCCGTCTATTTGCCTCTAATCAACTGATAAGACGAAAGGCCTTTTCTACAGCCCCTGGAGGATGAAAACCAAACTCCTAATGGTCATTAGTAGCAATTATGTTCCGTAACTGGCACATCCTCTATGCTTTTGCTGCGTTGGCTGCTCGGGCGCATGTGGGATCCGATGTGGATGTGGGGGACTCTAAACAGCACTCCACAATACATTTCCATTCACTGGAGCTAACCATGGCTGATGATGGATATGTTCGGTTTCCTGTTTGTTGTGATTGAGATGCCTGATATGATTTGATGCTATTTGAGCTCAGCATTAAGAGGATGCACTGTATTGTGTTGATGCACCGGGCTCCACCATTCTGGGAAATTCATTTTCATGGAACTTTGACTTATAGTAATTGCAGTGTTGTCAAAGGCATCTTAAGGACATAAAATTTTAAGTCTGTGTCGACCAAGCACCAACTCCCAATTAGCTACCTCAGCTGCTTTGCAACCAGAGCCAGGAGACCTGTGATTTTATGCAAAAGATCAAACGGCCTCTGCCCTAATCCCTGAAGTTGAACCTAGAGAGTGTGATCCTTATCGACAAACGCCGAGTGCAGCACATTACACATGCATACAGACCTTTTTCAGCATGCTTTCTCCCTCCGCCAGTGATGCAACAAAGGCAGGGACACAACTATTGGATTTGCATTGTAAATGTTAGTGCATGCATCGTGTGCTTGACAGACCTGATCGTAATTCAACACCAATCTGATCTGGTATTTGTTGAGGTAATACAGCACACTCAGGTATGCTCCGACAAATCCCTCCATCTGCTTTTCATCTGCGTGTAGGACCGCATATGATCCCGTTATGAATCCCTCGAGATCATTCCAGAAAGCTCATGTGGATGAATAACTGGATAAGGAATGGGATATTATGGATATTATGACTATTGTCGAACTAAAGTGACATATTATAAACACACATGACATTACAGCCTCGATCCATTGTCTTAATCAGATGAGTCGATGCATGCGTTTACTGTAGGAGAATAGGATTGGGGGAATCAGCTGTGTAAACAGGACGCAAACAGCTCTGTGCGGTGACAAGCTTGGTTATTGTCAGAAAACTAATAAAGAGGCAGAGTGTTGCTGCAGTGCAGTAATTACACATCCCAGGATATCAGCGAAGTGTTTAGAAAAACACTCGGCATCAACAAAGAAGAAAAGGTCATCAAGACAGATTTGACATTGGCATTTTGATGGCACAGGAAGCACATACTGACAGAAGCTCAATTGTTTGTGAGTGTGCACAGGGAAGCACGCAAAAAAAGTTAACATAATGTCTTTAAATAATACATGACGTAATTGTCTTATGACATTTTTTAATAAAACGCCACAGACATGGACATGGGAAATGTACTTGCTAAATATTCTTGATTCTGAGAACACTGCGTAGAAACATAGATAGGCCATGTCGACAAAGAGACACTGATAAACATGGCACGTCTTGGCGAATGGTTACTCAAATGGCCCTGTTTCTGTAAACACTGGGAGCACTGCAGATTGAGACAGAGGTAAATAAGGACCTGTGTGGCTACTTTGGTCCAGATGGAGGCTACAATGTATTTGGGGTTGGCCCAGATCATTTTGTCTCGATAAACATATAAAGATCTGTGCAGCCATTAAAATATTGCTGCCTCACCACAGCTGCTCCCAGTCTTCATCAGCTAACAGCAACACACGGCTTCATGACGCAGATAAAGTACACAAAAGTAACATAAAAGGGCACTGTGCCATTTGGCAGAGTGTTCTTCCTCTTGGAGCCGAGGAGAGTCCTCTCATGGGATTTGGAGGGGTTTCCCTCCAAGACACAGCTCCTCGCTTTTATGAAACTTCTTTTCTTGTTGTGCATTCAAACAGAAGTGAAATACTGATATTGCAATTCGGGATTAACACTGTGTTGCTTGTTCAAAAAGTGTTTCAAATGAATAATGATATAAAAACAGAAGACATGAAATTATTCTGTTGAATAAAGCCATGAGTCTACTGTGTTGGTTCTAGTTTTCTAAAGCAGTAAGGCTTTAAAAGTGAACTGTGATGTCTTAATTAGCCTTAAGTGTGAATCTGGGTGTGAATGTGAGTCTGTATGTGTGTTATGCCTATGATAGATCAGCAGGCTGTGAACCTAAAAGCATGCCAAACACATGCCGGGATAGGCCCAGAGCACAGGAAGAGGAGGGGTCTGATTTTAATAACAGAGGTCCATTGGGTTTCATTCAACCTGCTCTTAAAATGCAATGTTGTGTCACTATCCCATTTTGAATCTAAGACAATGACATATGGAAATATTTCAATGGTATATATTTTCAATAATAAAATGGTTGGTTTATTTGGAAAATACATTTGTTATGTGTTATGAAAAAAAAAGAAAATTCTTAGACAGCCTCCAACATTTAACTCATAATGTCTTCACTACAATAATATGGTGGTTCAGCCTTTCATCAAACTCATCCTCACCATTGTTACACTAATTGGATGTTCTATTATTCATAATATCAAGTTTTTTTTTCTTTTTTTTTTTTTTTTTTGTCTTTCATTAAGACTCCATAGAGTAAAAGTGAGTATTAGCACAGATTTGTTAATATTTCATCAGATAGACCATTGGAGCATGTCCAATCCACCGACAGAACAACAAGCAGTTGTGACAAGGATAAATGCAATTAGCCAGACTTCGATAACAGACGGCCTCTACTCCCTGAAAGCTTTTCACATGTTTCTGACATGCTCCATTCAGTGTCCCTTAGCACTTTATACGGTTAACTGTGAGAACAGTGCGTAACATGCCGTATCCCTCATTGTGCACATGCCGCTGCTGCACAATGCACCACAAGCAGGTTTTCTTTGAGCGCTATTTCAACATCCAACATGCTCGTCCCAGAGTCCCATTAAGCATTCATGATTCATCTGGATTTTATATTATAATGTTTTGAATTTTTTATGTGCTCCCTTCGTCCCTTACACATCACATTCCCTCTTCTGATCTGATGGAAAAAAATGAAAAAAAATTAATCAAACATTGGTGGTGAAGAAGGGAAAGAGTCTCTTTCTCACACACAATGAAACACTTGTTTGTAGCACCACCTGCTTTCAGATTCTTCTTTTTATTTATTTAGTTTTTACTTGAATGTGGCTATTTTTCTGAAACTCAGATGACACACATGTACCTTGGAGACCTAAACATAAAAAGGTATGATTAGAGGGCTATGTGTGAGGAGTGCTTTCTCACAGGTAGAGTAGAAAAACGATAAGAAAAAAAAAAAAACTGACTGTGTGTGGATGTTGCCCTTTTACTTTCCCCTTTCCCTCTCTTGGCTATTATTTCAGCTATCTTTTTGTTCTTTCTGCAGAAAGGATCATTAAACCGAAATAATTCATTTGTGAGAAAGGTCAGAGCCACAGTCTGTTGGCACCTAGATACCAGAGTTAGGAGTGCTTGCATTGAGAGAGGAAAGAGCAAAGGACAGGGCATTGATTCCCTGTGTGTTTGTATGTGTAAAAGGTTTTTATTGTCGGCTCAGTGACTGAGGTGAGCAGCCCTCTGCCTCGTGCAAAGCAGTGATGATTATCATCATCCTAATACCTATTATAGGTGGAGACACTGATCTTCAACTGAATGTCGGATCCACTGTTTACTGTGGCCATTTTATTGTAATCATTTGAGAGGAAAGGGGTGTGGTGGTGGGTTTATGGGAAAAATGAGGTGGGTTTTGAGAAAGTAAAGAGGACATGAAATGTTTAGAGGCTTTGGAGGAAGGAATTTGCAGCTTCCATTTTCCTTACACTACTGTTATTGTTTGGCTCATAATCTGTGGTTACCTTGTGCAGCTGCTGGATTGTCGTGAGGTCTATGAGTTACTCACAGATGTTAAATCCAAACACCAGCTAGTTATTCATTTAAAGTACCTGTACTTACCACACACTTTCTATGGAAGCCCTTTCAGAAGTGACTGTGTCAAAGACCAGAGCCAGGTTAACTTTCTGAGCATTTTTTCAGCTTTGTTTAACATAATGAATTATTATAATTGTAATAATTTTTGCATCTATTGAATCCTCAATATTTCCATATAATACTACTCATAGCACTCCAGTTTATGACCTCACTAACTGTTTGTAAGATAGTGAAGTATGGAAGTATTGGCAGAGGTCAACAAGATTGTGTAAGATTTATTTTCAATCAAAATCCTGCATAGTGTGACTTTATTGTTCTAAAATAAGAACTCTTCTTGGTCTAAAAAAGAACTCATCCCCATTGTCTGCGATGCTTCGTGCAGTCCACGTGTTCTCCCAACAAACCGTGAAGCCAAATCACACAATAACAACATCCATTCTTAACAAGATTACCCCGCCAGTCCCAGTTTGGCTGATGGGACGTGTATGGGAGCACGGGCGCAGGGATAAGCCGCCTGCGAACGCCCGCAGCGCTTTACATACGCCAGCCCAATCCATAGGAGACGAGCTGCCTGGAGACTGGAGCCAAGTGTATAACCCACATGAGCACGCTGGCAAAGAGAACAAGGATACCGAGCTGCTGCTTAAGCCCCCAACAACTATGTCAGAGGCGAGGGCCAATTAACAGGTTTCAGATAATCATAATCTTTTGATTTGAATAATCAGATTTGAATAATTGTAACCTCATTTACTGCTACTGATGCTTGGCCAGTGTTTTGGCTGAAAACCACAGTCCAAATTCATAAGTAAGCAAAATGTTCAACATCAGGCTCTTTGATGCATCCTAAATTAGTCATCTGTCTTTGCCTGTTTAAAAGATGATTACGCAGGGGTCAATGTTTTGTCAGGAAAAAAAAAAACATGATTTAAATGTTAGCAAAGACAAAGGCCAAGAAGAAGCTTAAGCCAGTCTAATTGTCTCTCTTGAAGCTTAAAAAAAGCGATACTCCCCCATTTTGAGAGAAACAAGGCTAATTTAGCCAAAGCGACTCATGAGCCGAGCATTTGAGGTGAACCACTTTAATTCCTATAAATTAGTTAGAGCAAAGTTCAAGGCAGAGCGCCAAATGATTTAGCCTGCTAAGCGCTCCACCTCCACACAGCCAACCTGGGCCAAGCCCAGCGCGCCAGGCATGAGAGGGAGTCATGAAAGGGGCTGAGGAGGGGGCGGACTTAATGAGAGTAGAGGGGCTTTTCGGGATTTTCACTGTGTGAGTTTGACACAGTCAGCTGACAAACAGTGACAGGGGAGAGAGCTAATCACGGTGTTACAGTCCAAGGTGAAGCCATAAAGGGCCATTTGGTTTGAATTAACACTGATGTAGCAGCTCAGGAAAGTGGCCCCTCTGAGCGAGCTGCGCACTGTACAACACGGATTTAATCACGCTGAGCCACAGATGTGAGTGATAGCGGCGAGCTTGTTATTTTGCTTAGGGACTCCGAAGCTGAGTAAATGGATATGCTTCCCTGTTAAATTATTATTGCAGCTGATGCATGTACACAGGAGAGCTTCCAGGGATTGCGGACAAGGGGCGTCGTGTGACTCCTTACGATACACTGAGCTGAAACATGATTTCAGCTCCCTCATGTCAACACAGGAAGAAAATACAGTATGTAACATAACTCGGGCGCCCAGCAGAGGAACGTCAGGACACTGTGTTCTGCGTATGCCCCATGTTGATGTGTGTGGGTGTGATTAGACAGACATAAAGGCAAGAGGGAGGATTAAATGAGTGATATTTCAAAAATGACACATCTGCAATAGCTAAAATGTGAAAGTGTACGCGGTGTCTCTATTAAACCATCACAGACAGTCTGGTAAAAAAACAAAGCCACTCGGCAATAACATTTAAGTTACAAGCAATGCCATTAGGTTCGCTGTAAAAGCAATAATGCCGATGTGCACGAGGTCACCTGTAAATCTCAAATAGCACAGATTCTACGGTGCCATTTCTTCTCGTACAGATAGAGCAGTTTACAGAGAGATGCTTCATAAATATGGCTCTGCTGACATACCGCCAAATGTTTGCAAAAATACACCAGCCATAAAGCTTCACGGGCAGACTGTTTACTGTTGCACACATAACCCTCATGTCTAAATGTACTCTGTCCAAGCCTGCGTCCCTTTCTTCTCATTTTGGTCCATAACACTCCCAAATGGACTCCACACATGGGCATACACATAGGCGGCGTGTTAATGGGGACGGCAACACAAAGCCATAGACAACCTGTCAAGCTCTCCGAGGGCAGCACTAATGTGATCCCACAGCTCTATCAGAGCCACCGCTGGGCCCAGTGTTTTATTACAGACCGGGAGGGACAGACTCACCGAGAGATTGGAAGAGAAGAGGGAGACTGCGAGCACTCATGCTTCATTGGTATAATGGCCCAGCCAGCATTACAGATTTACAGGTGAGGCTTGAGGGTAGGGATTGGAGTAAATTCACCATACACAGTAGATACACGGAGGGATACGTTGCTGACAAGGAATGTAGGGAGGCTCATCTTCAGTTTACAAGATTTTAGTGAGAATAATAAATTAACTGTCACAATGTGGTTGATGGATCACTACCAAACGCTTTAAAAAAGTACCTTTATAGCTTATATTTATACAGTTGAGAGCATAAAGCAACTATATTCAAAAAGGACTATTTTACATTGGGCTGCAAAATATGTGAAAAAATGCAATATGTGATAAATATGTTACATATTGCATTAACAGTAGGACCTGTGCTTTTTGCATTCCCTTTTGACAAAGTGAAAGTGCTATTAATGTTAAATTTATGAAGAAATACAAGCAAAACTAAACAAATACCAAAAGAGGAGTTGATTAAGTCTCCTTCAAAAGACTGTAACATTGTATCTATACAAGCAGTTTCTTGCAATACAAATATTGCAATAACAATAGGCTATTGGTGATATATTATGCAGCTCTATTCCAGCCTCTCTGGACATTTTTGAAAAAATATATAGCAGTCAAACTCTAGCTTCAGCCTAATAATATATTTTTGTCCTGATAATTACACCAGGTGCTACCCTGAATTAGACTCAAATTTTGTATGGAGTAACTTTAATGACATAGTTATTTTGCCGCCCAGACTGGAGCCTTTATTAAAGCTGAATCCTGCACTGTCTGCCCTTGTACAGAATGAAGCAACAGCTACCTTTTTGACTTCTCTTGAATTTTTTTCCAAACAGTAATAATTTCACTTCATAAACTTAGTCTGCAGACTTCTACAGGTCTGTGGTGAATATTGAGACGTCTTGGTTTTTTGGTCCACTACTTTTCCTCAGCCATGCAGATTACAAAGAAAGGAACGATGCAGATGATACACAGCTGTTAGCATTTATATGTTTTGTAGAGGAGGGGTTGGAGATCTATGGGCTAAAAGACAGACTGCAGCTCAATACACATCCTAATGCTGCCTGAAGAGAGATTACAGGGCTGTATTCCTGGCAATGTTGTGGGTGTGAGAAACCAAATGGAATTAAATAAAGTCCAACACACATTGATGGGTTTCCCTTCTTGGATTCAATCGTGGCGCGTGATTCAACTCTCTCACTATGGACGTGGAACCTGTGTCTAATTTGGGCTCTATATCTTCCAATGCATTATTTCCAAGCCAATGCTTATAATTTACATGGAGTAATGGCTATCAATCACTGGCAGTAATCCGGCTAATATTCTCGTTGACTCCGACTCCACATGCATCAATCAAGGGCAGGTAAAATCTTTAACGATTCGAGCGGTGCAAATGCAGATTAAGGTGTGGGGAACATGGCTAATTAGGAGCTGCTTTTGCAGAGGAGAAATCGACCTTTGATGTGTGTTTAGAACCACAAGGCCTCTGGCAGGACGGGGGAGTATTTCACAGTTGTATTCAAGGCTTGATCCGACCTTAGCCTCGCCAAAGCCAAACACTCTGAGAAATGTGAACAATGTCATTTTACTACAGCCCATCAGCCCCGCAGGCAGACTTACTCGGGCTCAAGAGTCACTCTCTCCATAATCACCCCGTCACGGTGAAAAGAAGAAGAAGAAGGGAGGAGGAAGTGGGGACAGAGACAGAAGAGCAGAAGTAGCTCACATCAGTATTTATAGACCACATCTTGTAGCGGCGCTCCAAAGTGCAGAATGCTACAAAAAGCAAAAAAAAAAAAAAAAGCGGGAGTGGATTTTAAAACTACTGGATAAAAACGGTGTGCAGAGTGTGTCGCAAAACAAGGAAACAGATGGTATGTTTGTGTGTATTTGTATTTTTATAAAATGAGAAGCACATTTTTGAATTCCTGTGTTTCCATTAGGTAAGTGAGAAAACTTTCATCACCATCAACACCATGGACTCAAGGTTTATGTGTCACTGTCACTTTTGTGTTGGGAACTCAAAAGATAGGACTGTCTTTTTCTTTTGGCCCATGTCTTTCCATTTTAATACCACATGACAGAGAATGCACTGTTTTTACCCAGTGATGGGTCAGACCACAACAGCAGGCCATACACTGTACAGGATCGAATGGTGGTGCATTTCACTGCATAATTTTTATCCAGGAGAGGCCGCAGATCCCTCTACAGACTCTCTGTGTTGTTACGACAGCAGAATCTTTTTATGGATGTCATTTGTTCTCAAGAGGAGACTATCAAGGGGGCAAGTTTGGAAGAAAAAAAAACTGTCTTCTGAAACAGTATAGGGTCATTTTAGTGTATTTTGTACAACTGTGACTCTGCTAGGGTACTATTTCTGTAACTCCTAGCTAAACCACGAAGCATATCACTTACGTAATCTCTTGTGATAAGTCCTCATCCCGGGACAGGAAAGTTCATTAGAGGTTTGTGTCCAGCTGAGGGCACTGTGTCAGTGAGATAGGCATGATTCTACCAACCTCAAGTCTAAGAAACATTAAATGATGAAAATATACTATATAATTTTGGACTAAAACTTACGCAGGGCTGCTTTAAACGTATGTCTTATATGCAGCAAATAAATGGGTTTTTCTTCTTCTCATCCCACACAAATTCCGAAAAACTGGTCTCTGAAACAGGACATGGTTTTTAGGTTTTAGCCAATGGTTCCGTAAATAATTTCCAAAGCTTTTATGGAAACATGACTGATGTCAAGGCAAATGCTCACCATAGACAAAAGCATAAATAAATACAATGTGAGCTTTTACTAAGTGTATCCGTGTTCTGAGGAAAGAAAAAGCTAGTTTGAACTACAAAACCCACGGTCTTTACATTATAGAACACACAGAATAAATTCAGCAACCTTAGAATCAAAAGTTAATTTGAATTTGTATACAGTACGAGTGTAGACCAGGAGAGGTGAAAAAAAAGAAAATACCACGTAAAAAGAAT
This sequence comes from Rhyacichthys aspro, assembly GCA_036850595.1. Classification (NCBI taxonomy): domain Eukaryota; kingdom Metazoa; phylum Chordata; class Actinopteri; order Gobiiformes; family Rhyacichthyidae; genus Rhyacichthys; species Rhyacichthys aspro. Next base: position 6,616,842 of record CM072150.1, on the reverse strand, counting down.
ATATCTTTGCAAACAATCCATTTCTTTCAAAAAAGAGGGAAAAAACCTTGAGGTTCTGTGGTAAATAAAACCAATGCAAAGACTTCCAGTTAAAACTGCAACCTCTTAACAGTATCACCAGCTTCAAAAGGAGAAAACAAGCAAGACAAATATTTCAAACTGCTCTTCAATTTAAGGTGAGCACACAGCAAACAACAGAACATCGACCAGCGCTGCCAACAACAGGCCGCTCCAATGTACATTACAGCAGCAATCTGAAACTGCTGTGGTCCTACTTGTTGGGAATTCTGTCAAACAGCTTGTTTGGAAGAATGAAGCTTGTGTTTCCATCCCCAAGCCACACAGCACACACGCAGACAGAGCTTATTCTTCTTACGGACATATCCGTTCTCTTTGCTGAATCAATAATCAAAGCCTTTTTTCTTCTTGTACCTCTGTCAGTCCTAGCAATCTTCTGGTTCAGCCTGAATTGATGAATATTAATAGTTGATTATCAATTCTCTTTTGTAAAAAACATATACAGTGCTGTGGTAGATGAAAGCCTTGGACAAAGGGTTGGGGGAATAAGTCAATTTGGTGTATCAGCACTGCGATTCAGCAACCGAGGGATCCATCTTTAACTATCCTGGAGCTGTATGCACTAAATGATAGGCCTACAAGTAAAGGGATGTGTAAAAGTTACATGTGAGGCTGTGAGATACTCTTACACTGGTTGCCATCAATCTGCTTTTTTCTACAAAACAGCTTGATTCTCTTTGGTGCTAACACAGTAATTTGTTCTTTGTTTGTTAGAGAATGTTTTGTCTTTAATAGCCCCAAGTAAATGAGTTGTTACTTCTGTATGGTTGAATAATTGAAAGGCCTTTGATTAACTAAACACTAACATAGTATAAAAATGTGTCTGTCAAAGAAAATGTATATCTTACAGTGTATGCTGGGATTTATTTTAAGAACACACATGGCATTGGGATGTCTGGAAGTGTGCTCCGTTCTGCTGTGACCTGTATCAGCACTGTATCAAGGGCTTATAGCAGTAATACATGACTGAGTGTAGATCTTTCTATATTACACATTGGCTAATCATTGTATGCAACTCATATTATGTGCAGAGTATGCAAAACTTAGCATTATCAGCTGGCAGCTGTTATAAGAATCTAGTCTTGTTGCTTTCACTTTTTAGAAAAGTTAAATTAGCAATAGCCTTGTGCTCATGTGCCATCTAAATAGACCGGTCACAGTCGAATTACAGTCTTGCAAAGGATTGTGGGCGATTATCAATTGTTTAAAGCAGTCACAGCCATGCAACTATGAGATTTACATATACAGACAGACTACAGACAAATGGATTCCAGGCACTGTGCACTTCTTTAATAATTACAGTTGGTTAAATTGACCGGGGCAATTGAAATAACTTTGACGAATATGTTGAGAGAAAAACACCTGGTTATGGTCAGTGAAAAGGTCAGAGCTTTGTTCAATTCAGAATGTCAGAGTTCGCTGCAGCCGTGATACAGTCTATCAGGGAGAACGTCAGCTGTGACATCAGAGGTTGGTAACAGCAAATCACAGCAGAGCAATCCTCCGGCTGCTCCAATCTAGCATCAACCTAAATCAAGAGCTGCTTTTCCTAACATTACCCTCTACTGGTCGACATGAGAGTCTTTTCTCGCTCAAGTGCTTTCTCCCACTCATTGTCAACAACGAGCAAACCTGCATCCCTGGTCCATGAGGATATGTTGGAGCCTATCTACCTTCACACTCCATTTGCCTACTTCCTGTCCTAATGCTGGGTTATTTCTGAAGCATTCCTGGCTCATGATGAGTAATCCTAAAATCCCCTTCCAAACTTGTGTTCATTTGAAACTGCAGGCGAGCAATAAGCTTTCACAGCTGTCTACACTGCTTCGCTTTAACAGGTACTGCATGTCTGCCTCTGCCTGATGGAAACACAGTGTCAAGAGAAAAAAAAGCTTTCCTTGTGGTTGTCCCTCTCTCTTTTACATACCTCCTTCCCTGACCTTTATGGTAATAGCAAATGCGAAAGAAAAAAAACAAACAAAAAAAAAACAACAAAAAAACAATCACATGTTAAAAATCAATCCCTCTTTCACCAGACTAGGATAAAGCACACGGACAAAACTACAGCATGGATTGAGTCTAGTCTTGGCCAGGAGTTGCTTGGTAGTCAGCCCACAATCCCAGACACAGGCGGCCTCACACACTGTGGAGGAGAACTGTGCAAAATACACTGTGTACTGTGTGACCCATTTGAATCACACCTCCCACAATTGATTCATTTTTTAATTAGGCGTGAGAACTACAGAAAAAAAAGAGTTAAATGGAATCAAAGATGAAGAGAATATATCATCTTGAACCAACAGATATTTCAGCTGGACTTATCTTAACTCTTCCAGGCATACTCACAAGCACTTAACCTTGCAGTGAACGCAGCCAATCTCCATCACATTGTAAAAGGCAAAGTGTTCTTTTTAATAAACCAGCAACTCTCCAATTCTCTTATGCACTGTCCTTCAGCGATAGTGCCTTACACACACTATGACTAACCTGCTACAGCACTAAGTTTGTTGCCAAGCATTTTAACAAAGCCTTCGGAGGGAGAGCATCCTTCATGACCGGAAATGCTATCATCCTCTGCTGACTAACCGCAAGATCTTTCACAGTCAGCTCCGAAGCTCACAGCACACACAGAGTAGTCACCGACAGAGCCGAGAATGTGCCGTGTAGTTTATTTTCCATGCACACACTTACATTAATTATTAAGATGCCTTTGATTCAAAGCATTTCCCAGTTGCAATGTAACTTTTGCATACTTAGCTTAAGTATGGATGGTGTATGGCCTTTTTCTCTTTTCACTTCAGCCTTCTGATGAGCAGCCACTGCCATAACCAGCAGAGGCTGACTAATTGACTCGCTTGAAAAATTAATGCATCACTTAACAGCATTTTTATGTTGCGTCGTTATTTAGAAAACACAGGTGCAAACGGTGGTAAATGTTTAATTGATGCTTCCATTTGACAAAGCTTGGGATAGAAGAATCGACAAGAATCGAGGAAGGGGAAATAAATATATATTTCTGTCTTGTTGAAAAATGTACTCATTGTTTTTGCAGTGGTAATGTGTTGGGATTTACAACATGTTTTACCACAAATCCGTCACTAAGACATGCAGCATTGGACATAAACAACAAAGACACAGCCAACACGGATTAAAAATAACACTGCTTGTGAAACCTAACCGACAAGATCAAAAATTGTGCTTGATGGTGTCCATGCCAAAGTGGATGGTTTTTTGGGGGAGGAATGAGTGCATGACTGCCAGGCTGACTCTCCCCAGGTGAGGCCCAGCAATGAGCTGTGAACAAGCTGCTTGGACGACCTGGCCACTCGCCCCTCGTCCATTGAAAACTGCCTGACACGTCCACACAGGGCCAGGGAGCAGGTGGCCCTTAGCGGGATAAGCCCACAATTCTGTTCATTAGGCAAGAAACTAAAAGAAGACACGTACAAGAGGAAAAAAGGTGTGGGCGAATGTGCCCAGTGTTCCAAGACAAAGGTATCTTATATGAAAATGTTTTCAAGGGCACATACTAAAAAATGACTTTGTTGCCATTATTTCTACCTAGAGAAAAAAAAAATGATAAAAGACAAGAGTTCTGTGGCTCCATCTTTAAAACTTGAAAATAAATTAATGTCAAAAGAGGTTCAGTGCAAACAGCGTTAAAAAAATATCACAAAAAATGAACAGCAACTGATTAAAAATTGGGGCATTCTTTAAGAAACAATAATGTTGCTATATCTCTAGAAGAATTTTGATGAAAGCTGCTTTGAAAAAACTTACAAAAATACAAAATCATTTGTTTCATGAACTATAGCTTAATCTGTAACATCATTTATTTGTGGATTTGTTTAAAATATGTTGTGCTGGGTTCCACAATATTGCTTTTTAAGATGATCCAACACAGCAGCACACTAAAACCATCATGTGATGGAAGTGTAATTACATCTAAAAACATTTTTAATAACCTCCTACTTCCCTGTCTTCATGTCTCTCTTGCGCTCTATCTCTCTTTCTCCTTCACATCCAAAACCCTCCCTCTGCCCATGGAAAAAGAAAAAAAAGTAGAGGGAGCATTCAAATGGCCGAATTAATGTTTCCACATGATAAGCGAGCTTAATATAATGCTGACAATCACAAGCACTCACCCTGCCAACTAGAATTGGATCGGGTCCAGAAAATTCCTCCAGCACAAACATTTGATTCCAAACCCATCCTCTCTTGGCGCGGCTCAGTAATCTTTGTCCTTCGCCAAGACCGCTCGCTGCCACTGCTGCAGACCCACCAGTTTGTGTACTTTTGGACTGGTCTGTGATAGGACTCATAGACACACAGGGAACACAAGTAATCCAAACCAGCAGCAAGGACATCCACAGATCCATTAGCATCTCCTCGGACCGCTTTGGCATCCTGGCTGCGTTTTGTTTGTTTGTTTAACGAGACCGCTCTCTGTGTCTCTACTACACCTCCCTCCTCTTGTCTCTTCAGATCAACAGCTCCTTCTTAGATAAAAAGAAAAGGTTACTTGTGTCCTCTTTGAACAGCGGCGCTGGCGTTCATGGTGTGATAAAGGTCACTTGCATGGCTTGGCGTGCCTCCATAGCAGTTGGTGAGGGGGTGAGGCGCTCAGCTCAGCATCCATTTGGATTTATTCCGAAAGGGAGACCTGCAACGGGAGCAATCAGACTTTGTAAGTTGTCTTTTTAATCCTGGGGAGAGTTGTCAGGAGGTGGGGAAGAAAGAGGGGGAAGGTAAGAGAAAGAAAGCGCTGCCAAATAAACAATTCAACAAATCAGGCTGGACAGCCAGGAACAGCGGCAGGACTGGAACAGGGCAATACAATGGAATTATTACCTGTTTTAGGTTATATGGCAAGATCTGTGTAACTGAAGAAAAAAAACCTCAGATGTCAAAAGGACCAGTTCAACAAAGTGCATTAGCTTAGTCCCTCTTTAATATCATGTGTTATTGGGACAAGTATTAAAACAATCAATATTGACACAAATTGATGTTTTGCCCCACCTCTTGCCAAACTCTTGCAAAGCAAAAAGATGAATGGGATTTTGAAGCAATAAAACACAACATCAATCATCTTAGAAAAAGAAGTCAAGATGTCACTTGATTATTACAAATGATCTATCTGTAACAGCAGTGACCCTTTAAATCCCTATCTTGTTTTCATATTACCCCAAACAAATGGCTTGCTTTGCTGTAGTCTGAGGCTATCCAGCTCGACATCAGATTGCCTTGCTTTAATCTGTTGTTCTGGAGGATTACTCAGGAAAGATTTTGAGAAATTACACGTTTCTTATGATTAATGTTGTGACTATACAAGGCGTCTGAATTGTCTTGCAGGCTGATGTTTTCCATTAAATTCCTTAGACATGCAGTAGTAATGGCAGCTCCAGATAGAGGCTTGCTGCAGGTGAGCCCCACAATGTCAACAGTGCTGTAGCTCACTGATACCACAGTAATCCACAATAATGATGATGATTAGGACACTGATAATTGTACTGGTGTTTGGAGGCATGTTTAATCATTGTAACATAATGTAATATCACAGCAGCACTGCTGCTTTCTGATAAGAATGGACAGGAGCTGTTTGGAGGAAAAAAGTTGAAAGGGGCTTGGGGCTTAACTGTAAATACGAGATAATCATTTGAAGGGTGTTAAAGTTTGTTTTTTTGTTTTTTTGCATCACACATTGATGTGTTTTACCCATAGGATTGCACTTGAGTGAAACACTTTCAAATAGTTATTTTTTTAATTGCATGTTTGCATAACTTTTATGATTTTGTGATAGTTATTTTTTAAGATAATATCCACGTTTGGTCATATTTACAAGGTTTGGCAGTGGGCCTCAAGCACAACTGACTGCAATATCATAAAGTCTGAAGTTTTGTCTGCCTGACTTGGTGCTGTGATGTGGAGCTGCATTTAAAAGCAGTCTGAGCGAGAGTAAAGGGGACAATTTTCCCAAAACTGACGAGCAGTGCGCATTTATGAGCAACGTGAAATAAAAATATCTAAACACAAACAGAACCGTGTCTGGTTCCGATGAACAATGGAGCCCACGGTGGTGCGTGACTAAGCGGCGCATTCAGCACCACGGACAGCTCCAGACGTAGTTGGAACGAGAGGGATCGACAGGAGCTGTCCGAGGTACGAGTCCTCACAGAGAGACACAGCTGCCCCGAACACTGACTGATCACCTACACATCACTTCAGTAAGACTGGCTTTACCAGCATTATACATTTTGCAGCAGAATTATAATGTGCCCTCTGTCGCTCTCTGAAGTTTTCGCTTTTGAGGACACAATGTCTCCATTCATGAAGACATGTGGCACCAAAACGCACCAGAAGTTAAAAAGAAGAGAATTAAACCACTCTCTGATCTTTGTATCAGAATATTCGTAACCTAGTCGTGGGAAAACACGGGAGCTTAAGTTGCACATCTTGCACTGGACTTGCATTCTAATCGTGCCGCAAGAAAAAAACCTGAAAATCTGAAATGATGTCCCTAAAACTCCACCACAAGCCTATCACAGTGATACCTGTTTGATAACCTCAAAACAAGGTATACTTACTATAATGAGACTTGCATCCATGCTCGCTGCAGCATAATTTCCCAGTATGTAAGAAAAACTCCTCTGCGTTTCATTCGAAGCGCTGGAGGGAAATGTGGAGACAGTAGAAATCCTCCTGATGCGTAGAGGCGAGCCGCGGTGGTTCGTTTTGTGAAGGCAGTGTGTGACTGTTAGGAGCTCCGACAGGCACGCTGGCCGACTGGAAAAGTGAGCAGGAGATGGAGGAGAGACGCGCGGCGGCGAACAGAGAGCCTCCCCTCCGCTGCGCTCATTGGATTGATGAGGAGCCGGGTCAACAGGCGCGCAAATGAACGCGTGCCGCCGTGGACGCGCAAAGGTTGCCGTCTCAGATTGCAGACGATAGTTAGAGACAGTGAACGTGACACACATAGGTGCACGTATGTAGAGAAAAGGTAATTAGTGTGTATTTTTTTATTTTTTTTTTATTATTGTGTTAACGCACCAGTTGGCCATCAGTTCTCTCAGGCTTATTAGTCAAATGAAGTAGGCCACGCGGTAAGTGAAACGAACACGACGCTGCTCGTTTACACGCAGTCATTTGAGAAGGGTTAAAGAAGTAACAGATGGACACACACACACACACACACACACACACAAGACTGGAAGAATGGCTACAAACACTAGGTATATTACAAAATGTGACCGAAATAGCCACAACTGCCCCACCTTCAGGATTGGATTGCATTTTATTGCACAAATCTGAGTGTAAGACTATATCATATCTTATGTTACAGTGGATGCAGGTTCATTGAGGTGCGCTGATAAAACGTGGCCACGGATATAAGTTAAAATGTGGATAAGGGAATGTATTTAATGCAATGTATCAAATGTCCGTATAAAGTGACATTAAACATTTTGTGCCCAGAGTGGTTCATAGCCTTGTCACTTTTAAACTTATCCCATTTAGTAAAGTTCTGGGAGAATCCTGTAGAAATGTGAAGTCAAGCACTATTCTCACTGCTCTATTATTGTCACCATAAGGATCATTTGTATTTACACAAATTGAATAATGAGGTGAAAAAAAATTACCTTTGGATTTCTTTTGCAATGTGTCTGAAGCTCTGGGTATGACTGACAGACAGACATGTTGTCCAGGGAGGGAGCCCTCTAGTGTTTGTGATGGTCCTAGGCAGCACCACATGCACGAGACTGACAGGGAGACAGGGAGCTAAAAGGAGAGCAGCATTAGGAAGGATTTATTACTGTTTGTATATTGTGTTTTGTGTATTTTCTGTTTTTGTGAGGAGTCGTTCGGTCAGATATTCTGTCTCTGCCTGAGGTGGATTCCTTAGGTAAGGTCTGAGAGAGGATCAGAGTCTTCAAAGTATAGTCCAATCCAATGTTTTGTAAATGGATCTATGAAAGACTCATGGATTAGTAAGTTATTTCCTACAGGATGTAATTGTAATTGTCGGTTTGGAGAAGCAGATAGGAGCAATAAAACAGGCTGTGCGTTCTGTACGGCCTGTAAAAACACAGTTTAAAAACAGACATTAACAGACAAGTTTTCCAAAAATGTCAAAACTATTGATACAAGTGCGTATGACATAGATTTTTATCAAATGGTTGCTCTTGATATTGTTCCTCACGTATTCAAAGCCAACAAGTGCCACAATCAAAATTTGGGCCTTTTCTCAGAAACATACTTTGTGTAAATATCCTTAAAGGACCAAACAATTAAATAGACATTTGAGATGTTCAATGTTTTAAATGTTAGTTAGAATTCAATCTTCACTGCCTCCATTTACAGCAGTACATGGTTTAATCTCTGTTGTATTGCTCCTGTCTACTTCTCCAAACTGGGGGTGTACTGTGAATAAATGAACAATCCAAGAGCCATATTTACCAAATACTAAACTATGCTTTCACTGCACATATCATTAAGAACCACAGAACACAACCGTGTCTCCCAAATTAAATGTTTCAAAAGATGAATTTCTAGAACCAAAACATCCCAAAGGTTAAATTACTGACATTACTACATTCATGAAGCATGGAAATTCAGTATTTTAGCAGTTTGTAGTGTTAATGAGAAAAGTAAATATGGAAGACATTAAAAACTAAATCATGTAGTTAGCTGTCTCTGTAAAAACATGGGATGGTCTCTTTACTCACTCTACAACAAGAATGGATTTGACTTGACTCAGGGCAGCAAGTGATGGTCATCTGTGCCCCGACATGCACACAACCTCATAAAAAAGTCTGTCTGAGCACTTTTCAAAGACACATCACCAATAAATGGAAGCAGCCTGTACATAGTCAGTGCTATTCATGCTGGTCAAGCAGTAAGACAATACAGGAGGGCATAGCATGTTACTGTACCTCACTAAAGAAAACAAAACACAACTCTTTCTCTGAGGCTTTGCCATCGGAGGCCTTTTGACCCAAGTTCCAGAGATCCCAATTAGCAAAGACATCAAGTCTACTATTATTTATTTCTGTACCATTTAATTTCCCTCCCACTCACACTTTGATGTTGCAGCTGCATTTCAGAAGGGAATTCTCCAATCATCTTTTGAAAAAGCTGCTGCTGCATAATATATTAAGCTGTAAATGTTGAGGCATGTTTCTCGTACTCGGAATGAGGATTTCTTTGACATTCACACAGACACATACACAGGATTCAGTCTATGAAATGCCAGAGTGGGAGGGGACATTTAACTGAGATCACTGCGAGTGTTAAAGTCAATACGCAGAGTTATAAAGCACATGATGATGACAGAACCTGTTGGTAAGTCTAATCTGTGTTTTCTTTCAAACACGCATGAACGTCTTGACAGTAAAAAGCACACACTTCAAAGCCTGGCGTCTTCTTAATACTAGAATATTTACCACCATCAAAAGTGTGTTAATGTTATTCATGGCATCTTTTAAAACGCAAAATGTATATTGACACTCTTTTCTATCAGTTGAACTTTGAGCAAATAAGAGCGCTTCAGTTTGAAATGAGTGATTAATTCGACTGACATGGCCCCTGCCGCTGATCAAAATATCAGATGGCTTTGAAAAAGGCAAAGTAAGTGAAGGGGAAATGGTCTTTAGAATCCAGGCATCCTCAATCGATCATTAGTTACTGCTTTGTCAGTGGTATTAATCACAGAGCTGTTGCAGTGTGTGCGCTACACAGGCTTCTACAAGGCACCGCCACTGGGACTCTTTGGCTACGCTTTCTGACGCCCAATGTGGATTCACTTTCTGTTTTAAAAAGTGCTTCCTATAGAAAAGTACAAGCAAAAAGGTGGACTATTTGTGTTTGTTTTCCAGCCCAAACAAAATGCATACAACGTGCTGTCAAGGTTTCAGCAACAGAACATATAACATATTTAAAAATGTTTTCATTTCTATATTTGGGTTAGGCTTCGGTTTGATTGGGACATAAAACTCCTGAAGACTGATGTTTACATAATGAGATGAGGGTTATATTTTTCCATATAAACTCATTTTATATATGACTAGAAAAACTAGACTGATGAAGGTGTGGAATCCAATAGAAGATCTTTTACTTCCTGTTCATGCGTCTGTAGATTCCCAGAATGCACTGCCGGAGGAGAAGCCCATTCATGTTTGGCTTGGGGCATACAGTATAAGTAATGGTTATAAATAAATGTATTGTGTTTCTGTCCTATTTCATAGACAGCAGTGTGTCCCTGCAGGGCTACCATAGGCAATCACATGTTCTTACAGAATGGGTGTGAGGTAGGGTAATGGCAGTCTACAATTTTGCAACCAGATGTCTCCAAAAATGACCCCTCTTTCCTTTTAAAACATACAAGTAAAAGTCTCTTGATTCAATTTAGTCATACATGTTGTGTTTTAGGTTTATTTTGTTTATTTGACACAAAGCCCTATTGCTTAACTATATAACCACAGAGAAATAAAACATTTTGAAAAGTTAAATATAGGGATGTAGCTTTTTTTTTTTTTTTATCTGAAATGTCAGTCTTCCATGTATACTGCAGAGATCTGATTTTATGACTGCTTTCAGTAACTCTCAGGTGTTAACAGTCTCCACCTGATATTCCTTCTTTTTTATTTAGCTGTCATTCATCATTCATTTCTGTCATTCTCCTCCACCTTATGGTATCAAACTTCTTGCATCACGCTGACAGCTACAATTGGCTTTCAACTTTCGAACTCCTTCTATGACTCTTACACATAGTAATGTAGAAAAACACTACATTTTCCTGTTGGAGAGGGACGAGACTATCTGACACTTCTTCTTGGTACGTGCTGCCCTGCTCCTTTCCAGACGCTGTCGTTAAGAGCAAGTCTAGAAAAACAACATTTCTACATTTTGCATCATTTTTACCAAAGCTTTACAAATTCCCCCATGCGTTGTCTATTGTCTTATAAGCGCAAAGCTTGTTGGTACAGGGCTCGGGTTCACACTGGATGCGTGTGATATATCCTCCTGTTCTTTTTTTTGCTGTTCAGAAAATGCCACACACTGCAGCTTTAAAGCAAGTGGGACCACTGGGACCGCTGCCCATTCACGTCCTCCTCCCAGGATTTCCCCAGAGATCAAGAGATTGAAACCGCTGTATTTTCCCTGCAGTCAGAAACATGTCTTACTAATGTCTGGGCTGCTGCCACAATCATTAGGGCAAAAGAAAAGGTTACAATGACAATTTGAGTGAGTTACAATGCAGTTTCAGTGTTTGGGACTGAGACAGAGGCGGGTGTGCGTCCTCATATCGTTTTTCTTCTTCTCTTTCCCTACTCTTCACCTTGCCCACTATAATGCTGTCAATAATACAAAGCAAAAACGCCATATCAGTTAAAGCACTTGACTCAATAGGCGTGCGGCTGGACATGAAAGCCTTCGAAATACACATTGTTCTTCATTGTCAAGTACTGCCCTCTTCATTTGACAGTGTAATATGAACAGTCTAATTGAGTAGCAAAGCTTGTTCCTTTCCATTCAGCTACTTCAAAAAAATGAATGCGGCTGATTTCATTTGAAGTTTTTTTTCACAACTGCGGATTGTTTTAAATGTCAAAATATGCAAATTGCTCCTGACCTACTTTACAATCAGAAATCAAACTAACACAGATTGCATTTAATCAGTGGAAATGCACATTTCTTGGAAGTTTTTTCATCTCACCGCTGTTTTACCTTTTAGCATGCTTGGTTCATTATTAATCTCAATCTGTCACCTTTTTTTGGTGTTTATTTGTGTAAATTAAGTGTGTTTTGTGGATTTCTTGACTTTTCAGTGAATTTTTTGGGGGGGGATATAGCCAAACATTATACAGTACATATTAATTTAAAGATTTATTTGTAATTCCCAGTTTACAGCTTGACTGCTACTCTTCCAATGTCATAAATTAAGACGCAAAGATTAAGTCCTGTCTGCTGTAATTGATCTCTTGTCTATTTGTGGAGAACCCCTCCCCCACAGACATTTGTCAGTAAAAAGACAAATGTCTGTGGGACATTTGTCAGTAAAAAGACAAATGTCTGTGGGGAAGGGGTTCTCCACAAATAGACAAATGATTGGAAGTATCACCAGCATTATCTTTGGCAACAACAACAACACTGTAAAGGCTTCAGATGTCTATAATAAAGTGAGATCCACTGATTAAAACCCAACTCCATCTGTTTCACGTTAATGCATTCACAGCTCCACAGAGAAACTTGTGACACCACTGATCCAGATGTGTTAGTTGTGTTTGTTGTGAAGGTTCAACTTAGCCTTCTGATGTAAGGCCCTAGTTTACAGATGTATTTTGTTAAAAGCTCTTAACATATACACCAATTTGTAAAAAAGTGCTGGTCAGGATATTTATAATATAAACTTGTGTCATCTTGTCCCATACAACAGAAGCACCCTGACATGATGTGGATGTGTTGAGTGTTTACTGTCTCCAGGTTCCATTATAAACGTATTCTACCAAAGACCTCCAGCCTATCTTTGTACCAGACCGCAGAAAATCCCCAAATCACTAGTGAAGATTGGCTTTTGTAGAGTCAGTGCTAGAAAAGTAAAATAAAAAATACAATCTTTGTTCTGTGGTACAGCTTTGACATAAATATGAATAAAGGTCATTTTTATTTCTGTCTTGTCTGATTTTGTGGTTTAAAAATTGCAACTTTTACTGTATTTTTAAATTCAGGTCTGCTACATCTAAACTTCCCTAGATCTCAATCAGTGTCCCATATTTTTATGTCACCTAATCTTTTTTTCTCAGTGTAATGCATGCAGAGATATAAGAACAGCCTTGTGGCACATTAGCATTCCTAAAAGTCACACTTTAATTGCTTGCAGATTAAAGTTAATTGATTTAGCTGATAGTTTTAAAGCTCCTAAGATAATTAAGTGCAGTGTTGAGAATTCTGATATGTTGACATTTTCAGAATGAACAACCTGTAACGTCTGGGTACAACATACTGTTAACTAACATCTTAATCATGCAAATTGAAAAACACGGCAGATTTAATTATCACCGGTCCAATCATTGGTCCTCATTAATTACATTGGGCTTATTTATTCACTTTCACATATCTATTCCACTTACCTCCCAATTATGCAGGACAGTCCTCAGACCCCCGCTGATGTAACAACAGTAATTCCATTCCAGCTTCATTAGGGAACGCATGTAACAGGACGTGCAGAATATGAAGGGACAAACAAGTATCCAAGGTTGAGACGCGGCTGCAACACAACTCGAGAACATCGTGAGTAATTGTCAAGCCTCTTTAATTGCACTGAAGGAAAACAGGAAGATCGGTTTTCATTTGGATGAAGACAAATTAACCCTGTCTTACCTTTGTTCCATGCTCATAGTGACAAATAAACAGCATGCTTCTGCGCTTTTCTAAAATCACAATAACTGATTGATCAAGCCGACTGAACACAACTGATCGGCAGGTGTGGAGTTACCACTCACATTAATAAGCAACAGCTGAACAGTGCATAGTTTATTTTAGGACAAAAAGCATAATTTAAAGATTCATTTAATATTCATTTCAACTCCTGATGATAGCAGAGAAGGGAACTGTTCTTGTTAAAAGACCCCAGAAGATTAAACAGGCTTATTTATGAAGTGGATTTCATGTGTAATAAAATGCAGATTTCAAAGTTTTGGCATACATACAGTATTTAAATACAGTGCATTAATGCTAAATGTATTATTCTGAACATTTTCTAAACTTCAAAAGGCATTGTACCATTAACAATACTCACCAATCACAAGTCTCAGAAAATTTGACAGATTGACCAGTGACCATTAACCTATGACCATTATGACATTCCTTGCATGATGTTTGGTGCAACACATTTGCTACTTATTTAGAAATGTATTTTTGTTGCTATGGGAACAGGATTTATAATGTTATTTGTTGGCCTTGCAGTGATAAGATGACATTAGATGGTGGTTTAGTGTATGTGCACGTTATATTCCATGACAGGGTCATGGCTGACTCTATACACACATCTTAGATTAGTGCACTATGTGAGGAGAACAGATCTAACAGCAAAACTTGTTTGTCTTTATTACCTATTGACTTCTGACAAGTCACATTCTTAACTTTGCCTTCTATTCTTGTTTTTCTCTATGCTATTAAAGTTTCACCCGTGAAGGTGACGTGCTTTGTATCCCCATATGTATCATCAAAGTGTTTAAACCTAAAATGAGACTGGCAGCTCTCCAAAGAGTTTAAATATAGACACTACACAGTTTTGCTCAAAGTTCCACCTTTACTTTGACAAGCTGTCATTGAACCGCAGCAGCCGGATTCCACAAAGCAGCGTAGGAAAATAAAACCACACAATGCTATACTTGTGTCATTAAATATCTGATTATAGCATGAGGTTATCCAGTGTTACAAGATACAGCAAATCAAATCAAGAATCTAACTTTAGAAATAGATCACTCTGCAGTGGCTGTGGAATGAAATTGGTAGAGCTATTTGTAAACATGGATTTGAGTTAAGGCTAAGTTTTGTTCAATGAACCCCACGGACTGAAACAGTCACTAAAGACCTTGCACGACCATGTGTGCTCACTCTTGCCATTTAACAAATCCAGTGTCCGTCTGTGTCCATCAGCCTCTATGACAGTTGTAGAGCTTTATTCAATAGCACAATTAAAAGCAGTAAAAAGAGGTAATTTGACATTAATCTGATGTAATGTGAGGGGGGTGTTTCAGATGATGGCAAGTGCCTGCAGAAACTTCTATGATGAGATGGAGACAGACATCAATGGACAGTGAAGGTTGTAATGAATAGATTGAGTGCTAGGGTAATGACACTTTACCTTTAATAGCACTGTGTGAGGATACTGACATCTTGGTTTTCCAGAGTCATTTGTCCCTTTCCCACAGAAAGGATCGCTAACATCGCTAAGACAGGAAGGGCCTTTTGACCAATGACCTGCAAATTATGTAGAATTTCATGTAGAGCATAATTAAGTACATTGGGTCGATCAGAAATTTATTTATTTATTTTTTCATATAGATTAAAACAAATTTGAGACCTTTTACAATATTCACCATTAGCATCACTAGCTACAATGGCCTTGGGACCATCATCCTTTAGGATATCCATAGTCGGTGCAGTTCATTGTGCTGTCTATGTCAGTGTTTCTCACACTTTTCATACCAAGTACCATCTTTATCATCTTTATGGCAGTGAAATACTGGGGCATGACAACATACTCGTTTACAAAGCATTTTTATCCCTGAATTTTATCCACTGTGTTGCTTCTACCAAGTGACTATGTTTCCTCGTGAAATACTTTATTTTATTTTGAAGTCACAATTGGAGCAACTTCAAGATTTTTTATGGTCCAAACTATAAGTTTAAATGGAAAAGAGGCACCTGTGCCACAGTTTGAGAACCACTGGTCTACAAGACACATACTGTACGCACAAAAACATTTCAACAGGAGGCTGAACAGCCGGTGGACACCCTATAATCTTACTAAAGACGTTGTGATTCATCTTTCTTTACATATCTCACGAGCACTTGGCCGTACACCCATATTTGAAGAAAGCTTGGTGCTTGCCAAATATAGCACCACCTAATTCTATTTTTTTACGCTACCAAGACATAATCTCAGTGGGATTCCAGTTTCTAATTAATAATTGGTATATGTGGCTGACACTCTGTGAGATTATTTGAAGTCATTAGAAAACAGCCCCTTCCACTAAATCTAGAGAACAAGAGAATGCGCCCAGCAACTCTACGGGGACCGTACAGCCGCACCAAAAGTATTTTGTTCAAGAAATTTAATTGCAGCTTCCACAGTCATGTTCCTATGAGTATTACAAAATAATGACTCTGTTCTAACATGAAATTAAAAGCAAAAATGTGTTTTCTCTCTTTGCTAGAATAATCTAAATGGAAAATTATAATGCTTGTACCCTGGGTTTGTTATTGTTCACAGCTTTACTTCATTGTTTGATGATAAATGTGCCACTTGTCCCGGCTCTCAATCAAATTCCCTCTGTGTTTCCATATCTTGTAGCTTTCACAATCCAAAAAGGCTTCTCCCTGTGTTCTGCAAACTGAAACTTTCCTTTGTTGTGAAAAAAAATTAACCCCGAACAGACAGCCAAGGCTGAAGTGCTGTTTAATGACAAACATTGGCAAATACTGTATCATGGCAAATTACTGGGCTGCACAATTTGCAACAGATCTCAGGTCTCATTGAACAAACAAGCAAAAAACAAAACAAAAACCCAACAACAATAGCGTGGAGAGTAGCAAGCAGAGAGAAAGGTTCCTCAGGACAGAAGCATGTGGAAAGGGCTGGAGGAGAATGGAGAGTAGCAGGACAAACACGTCTAGGCTATTGATTTATTGGGGGGTATAGTCTTAGAGACGGGGGTAGGATTGATCAAATGGAAGGTTATCCTTACTCACAGAGGCAAGCTGTTTGCCAATATCCATCACTGGAAACTCAAAATGGCTCAAAGGATCCTTGCTTTTCTCCACTGCAGAGCGAAAAGAGCTGAGATTAGAAGAGTCTGTGTGTGAAGAGATTTAGGGTTGTTTTAGGGACTGTAACGCTCCAACAGCTCGCTGGGAAATTGGAACAGAGTGTTTAGCCTTAGTTAATAATGGGTATAATAAGTCAAACCACAATAACACATTTTATAGTACAGATTGACCTTACATATAGGGCATGTAAATAATCAATGAATGAATTGATCTTAGATTAACACAAAGATCTGTTGACATGGATCTGTAAAGATCAGACATACTCATTTGCATAGATTTGACTTTCAAAAGGATTAAATGACAAAATGATACTTAAACACTCCTTTTCTTTACTATACTCGCTGATCACCATATTCTGAATAATAATGTTATAGTATGAAAATTGCATTGTACACAGGCGAGACAAATACGAAACACTGTCTTGTTTTTAAAAAGGTTTTTTTTTTTTTTATAAGCAAATGATGTGTTGGCTGAAAGCTCCTAAAACCCAGGCCATCACTGAGGTTGTTATTTATGGCTCTGTCTCAGTATCAGAGGCTTTTTAAACACACATACAGTGTAGCCTAGCCAGCCATCCTAATTCTTTTTCTATTTTACACAAAGAATTAGTCTGGTCCCCGTGGATTTGTGGTGGATTTCCAGGGGGCAGTACCAATGGGCACAGCTTAAACTGCTTCTAAATGCAACTTTGGTACTGACGAGAAACATATGTTTAATAATAAATTGCCTATGGACCACTGTGAGCAAATGTAATATGAACATACATTTAATCAGATGAAGTGAAGTCAACTACAGGCATATGGTTATTAGACATAGATTGTAGTCTTTGATGTTTTTATTGTAAGTTCTATACCGTATTGTAAAACACTATTGAGGGAAGGCACTCCTATTCATTTACATGTGCACCCGTGTTGGCAACAATCACTGGTTCACGGTCCTGATTGTTTCATCTGTTAAAGAAGAAAATGAGACACAATTAATTCCTGTGAACCCAAATGCACCTTGTCATTAATCTTTTGATTGTTGGCTGAACGCAAAGGGGACAGAAGCAGCAGCGAGTGAAAGTAGGAAAAGAGACTGACATACAGGGTCTAGACAAAACAACTGCTTGTTTTGTCTAGACCCTCGATTTGTCTAATAATGTTTATAGAGCATACATCTTGTTGCACACCCAGAACTAGTCAATACTTGCAATACTTACATGTGTAACATATTTCATTTTTAGTGGTTAGTGAGACAATTTAGTTACACAGATATTTGTCATCTAGTTGTATGTTAGTCTTGTGTTATAGATAGTATGACCTTTCTTGCTCTCTCCATGTTAAACTTGGCAAATAACATAGAACATAATATTCTTAGTGTACACCGTGAATTTGTTGTGACCCATATCAAATGTTCAATCATGTACCATTATGTTCTGACCCACTGTGAGGGGAACATTGAATTCTCCTAATTTTAAACCAATCCTTTCTTAAATAAAACATGAAAAAGGTACACATCAGCAGCTACTGCAGCAGCACAATTAATTCTAGACAAAACATGCCTAATGCATATTATGTGAATCATTCACACAACCCAGGAAATCATCTGCAGGAGGACAAATTGGAGTTGAGTCTTTCAAAATGTAATTTCCTACCGCTTTGAGCACTACAAACAAAATTACACTCACCTCTGTTGGATTAGATCAAAAGCATAAATCTCAGAGACAAATGCAGAGCTGTGGGCAGTGGACTCGCCAAAGGTCAATAATAAAATATGTGTTTGTTGCTCAGAGCCAAATGACCCTTAAAGAAGACTGTGATGTCATGAAATAAACTGCATGTGAAATGTTTCAACCAGATATAAATTAAAGCAGAGCAGACTGATGTGTTTTTTTAAACATTCGCCGAATAACAACTGACACTGTGCATCTACAGTTAGCAAGAGAGCTTCACTGTAACGTTTTTGACTAATGTGACCTGTACTTGTTTTTTGTTTTTTTTACCCGAGGAAGTCTTTGACAACATTCGAGTCCCCCTGAACCCTAAATCTTCTTCCAAAGACAAACACCTGGTGTTGCACGGATAGCCCGATTTGTCATCTGCGATGCTTTGCTGGTGTGGAAGCTGCTATATCATAAGGAGAGTCCCACTGATTCCACTGCAGGCACTTGTGTCACGCTCATCACGTTTGACAGCTGTTCAAACTTCACCGCATCTGCTTATGTAGAGGAAAAGTCTGGTGCTATCATTAGCACTTCACAACATTGCCATATTGGCCCTTTTTGCATCTGTTCTCAGAAGTAAACTGTAACTGATGGTATTATCTAAAGCCGTGATTCAATAATCTGGCTAATCCTTAGGGACTTCTGAGAACTGGATGTTGTAGGACTGAACACTTGCTGTGCTCTTGGAAAAGTAAGAAGTCTTAGAGTCAAGAGTTGAAATTATGGTGCACTGGATAAAACTATTTTTGGGATTAGGAATATTTCATTTGGAAAATTAATGAATAGAAACAGACAAAACCTTTGTGTTCCATGTAAAAAAGTGAAAGGAGTAAAGAAAGGATGAAATAAATGTTTTTGTTTGAAAACTTTAGACAAGTCTTGTAGCGTGACAGCGATTAAAATGCTTGTTTAGAAGAAGCACTGGAATGGAAGGCTCCATTGTATTTAGAGTGGGGCTATGTTTAGACTGAAGGAACACTAAGGTCATAAGAAGCTTTGGGGTGATAAAAAAAACACATACACCCTCCTAGCCTCCATCCCTTATTCCTTCACACTTTCCTGCAAACCCTGCCATTTCAGAGATTTATAAATAGTATTAAGCCTGTCCTTGGCTCTCTTGTCGTCATGGGCCGCTCAGTTTGAGTGGCGGTTGTCACAGACAATTTCTATCACACTTTTATAGAAAAGGCTGAGCACCAAGGATGAGAAAATTCTCTTTGAGGAGGCAAAGTCTTAGTTGGAAGAAAATTGGCCACAACAAATGCTCATCTATTTTGGTAAGTGATTGTAAAAGGCATAAATATTCCAGTGGTCTTCAAAGAATTCACACTCTCAAAGAAGCACTGCTTGATACCTGCAGCCATTCTAACCTAGTTCTTTTTCCTTTACATCTCATGATTTATACATTTAGAGATGGCTTATTCCAAAAGGACAAAAGAAAGTTATCTCTAAATGTGATAACCTTTAGTATATAAACAACATTAGCTGCAAGTCAATCTAAATCCCAGTTACACTTGATCTAATTTTGCTGCATATTCTCCAGCAGTGAGTGGAATCAGGCCTGGTTCATGTATCAATAAAACATTGCCACCAGACACATCATAAGCCTAATTGTAGCGAAGTAAAACAAATCCTAAACAAAGCTGTAATGTATATTTCAGTGCTTTGCTGCTTTAGGCACCGAGTCAGTGCAGGCTCTGACAGGCATCAGGGAACAAGTGCCGACAAAAAAGGCAAATCTCTCATCGTCTAAACTGGGAGGAATAAATGATGTAATTGGCAGAAAACGTCTTGGGTCTGAAGCCTTGTGTTGGTAGTAGTCTCCATTGGTCCTGACAGAGCAGTAAAAGATATACACACACTGCAACGACTGAGGAACAGCTCTGACTCTGGGAGGGCTGTTTCGAGCGCTGTGTTTGTGTACTTCTTTGGCCTCAGAGACACCTACTTCATCCTGATGCCACACTGTGCATGTCTCACTATGTTTTTTTTTAAATGTGTGATCATATAGGACTATCTCTAGCAGCATTGCGATGTAGCATTTGTCTGGTGATGTCTTTCCATAATCTTGAAGTTAACCATGCATCTTGTGGCAGTTTTAAAGAAAGACCTGGGTTATATGTCTAAACCAATAATCATCCCAGTCTGAAAGAAATCCCAATAAAAATCACCTTTGTTACAGAAACACTATCTTTAAACATGAAGGTGGTGCTTGTCAGAGTCACTAGTCTACATTAACATTTTTAATTACACAGTTCTCCTGTGGCTGGGTGAGTGAGACTAAAAATGGAAAGAATCAGGTCTGAAATGTATTTTCTGCTAACCTCATCTGTGAAACTGTAATACAAGCCTTAAAGCTGACTTCTGAATTTTCCCTCGTTCTGCTTCCAGTAAATTTCCTCCCAACATAGCATTTATATTTAATCTTCCTGCTTCATGTCTAAAGTGCTATTTGTCTCACTGTACACAAAACTAAACTCTTAAAGGTAGGGTGTGTACTTTTTGGTGACATCTTGTGGCGAGACAGTTCCACAGCAAACACACCTTCTTTTTAGAGCATGTCAACAGCTATGGGGCCCTGAAGACATGCTGCTGTCTTGTCTATGAACAAAATATAGTTGTTGGAACAGGAACTAATGGTTCCAGTGGTTTACAGTGATGTGATTATCCACTATTGAACAGAGTTTTGACTGATGCGTTCCATACCACAGCATTTCACACAATGGACTATTTCAAGAGGTGAATGAAAACTTTATTTAGTGGTCACAACCAATGGAGTCAACAGCCAGACAGAGATTGTTTCCTTTTTCATTGGTTTGCTGTACAGTCAGTCTGCATATGGCTTCATACCTGAAAAATACCTGTAAAATAAGGGTTAAAAAAGCAGTTTGGGTCTGTGGCCATCATACAGTCAAGGAATCAAATCTACTTTTGTTAAACCAAATTACATTTCATCAGGTTTTTTCAAGTCAAAGTTCTTTCAAACCATTGTGCAAAACAAAGATTCAATATCACCCAAGTGTTGTTTCATGTTCTTTAACAGTAAAGAATAGCATGAATAATTTATCCATAAGTTAATGAGACAAAAGAATGTCTTAAGATTATGTGATTATCTTGTTGGAGATCAACAGTTCTTAGACTATTTTCAGACATATTGCCCTAGTTCACCTCCTGATATGTCAAAACAAACAACACAAAGGAAAGAACTAAAACATGTTGACAAGGGCATCCTGCCCACACAACTGCAGCACAGAAGGAAAAAAGTAAAAATGAAGAAGATAAAGCAGCTCATCTTCACCTCCCACCTAGGCCTCTGAGTGTGACCCCCCGTCCTTTTGGATCACTTGCTCCTTGTTAAAAGGAGCGGGGCCCGGACAGAGCGGGGGTGGTGATACCCCTAATGAAGATGAATATTCAGCTGTGTTAGAGAGGCTCCTGGAAGGCTGCCCGGCTGCACTCGCTGCTCTTCCAGTCAAATTGGTGGCACAACGAGGGGGGGTGGGAGAGCTCTGTAGTTCTGTGGGGAAGGGGCAGATTAGATGATCAGGATGGCAGACAGGCACAGAGAGGGCATGAGTGCCTCATGGATGTAAATGTGAGGGTTTACTGTATGTGAGATCACAAAGAATAAAGTAAAAAAGGGGTTTTCTACATTATCATTCCACTGTACAGAGTGCAGTCCAAACACTGTGATTTCATTAGTTATAATTCAATGGCAATCACCATGCATTATCATTATTGAATACTAGCCTATTTATTACCAGTGCATTATTATCCCTTTGTATCAAAGTTGATTCAGTGCAAAATTAAACTAAATTTATCAATTATTTCTGTTAAATGAAATACATTAGGGAACCATGGTTTATTGCAATATGATGAATCAACAATTTGTACACTGATTTAAAAAAAGCAAAACAGCAACACTAAACTGCCTTCTTTTTTTCACCTCTAATTTTATAGCGTGCTTAGTTCAATGTTGAGAGTGAAGGCCCAGAACCTATGCTGGTATCCCTCAACATCTGTGTGTGGACTTGTTTCAAGCAGGTTTAACTTTAAAGGGGCTACCAACTTTACACAATAACTACTTCTGAGGTCCAAAGCAAGAATTTGAAAATAAAAAAAAACACAAAATAGAAGACCACCATAGGAAATGCAATAATGTTTAGTTGTAGTAGATAGTGGAAGGCATCAGTCAATACTATATTTTTAACACTTGTATATCCCCACCATAGTAAAATGTTTAATTTTAGTTGTAAGTCAGGGTTACCATAGCTGTTCACATGCTCTAAAAGAGGAGTGAAGTGTGGAATTGCAATCTACACCATCACCACTAGATGCCACCACAAAATCCAAACACTCACCTCGTCTTTAATATTTCATATCTGACATCTTTTACACTTTCTTTGACATTCACCAATCTACATATACATACATTATTTACCCTGCTCTGGGGGTTCATAATTGCATTTGCAGAGCGCTAGGTCCAGTCATGCTTCTCATTACCTTTGGCTGCAGCTGAGAGCATACTGTGTTGCCAGGTGGAGTTGGGGGCTGGGGTGGGGGAGAGCCGGCGGCCATTAGCCGTGTTGGCTATTGGACGTGAAAGGAGAAGAAACGGGGCAGCTTTGCCACCCGTTTGAAGTAGGGACAGCTTGTTTGTGAAGTGCGGGCCGAGTGCTTGGCTTTCATGTCCTGCTCTCAAGTGACCCAGAGAGACCTCAACTTCATAAACCATATTGAGTATAGCAGCTGAAAAAAAATAAACAGAAAAAAACATTAAAAAAAAAAAAACACTGACACAGTCTCTTCTAGCTCTTATGGGACTCAGAAACCTTTATGAAGAAGCATGAATAAGAGAGCGGTGGGAGTTTGAAGGCCAGCCCGTGACACAATCTACAAACAGCTGTGACTCATTGTAAAAGTACTGACCTGTATAGCAAACGGAAAGTTTAACTCAATGTCAAGACAGTTAAGTCCAACAATAACCAATGCAGTGACATTTTTCTTAAGCGCCTTCCACCGTGATCCCTAATGTGTGATTAAACATGAATTAAAAGTGACGCTTTGAAATCGCCACTGCTCTCTCCACCTTCTCGAAAGTTCAGATGCTGTGCTCTTAACAGGAGTTTGTGGCACAAGTGCTGATCCAGCTCTCGGGGATGAGGGCTTGAGAGACTTAGACATTTTTTTTTTTGTCGCCTCTGCATTTCTTGGGAGGGAATTGGCAGATTATTTGGTCAACCTCGATCAGTTCCACCGCAGCTTAGGGGGGATACATGCTCGCTGACTAATATTGCCCAAGAAATCCATCAAAGTCAGAGGGCTTGTCCCCCTTTAAAAACTTGTATGTTCCGATGAAGCGCTCAGCGAGTCAAAGCCGTGACAAACAGAGGCCGTACCCCGCCCGCAACCGCCGCTGACAGATCCTGATGAAAATAAATTATGCTGTCTCCAAGCATGAAAGTACCTACTGTAATGTCAAATGAGACGACAGTTAACTTTAATCTTCAAAGCTCTCCTATAGAGTAATGTCGTTTTATTTGCTGCTTTAATGTGCTCAAAATCAAAAGTTAACATGATTTTCACACTATTGAGCATTCATGCAAAATTGACTTTTTCTGCCACAAGGTTTCAGTGTTATAAAAGTCAGGCTTCCACGCCGCTGGGTAGGATACGATTTATTGTTAGGTGATTGAGTAACTCCAAAAATGGGAGTGACGTCGTTGCTGTTTGAAGAGCTCCATTCTGCCTTACAATCGTCATTACACACTCGAGCAGCAGCTGATTGGGTGGAATTGTGATACTGTTATTATCCTGCTTGACATGTCCTAACATAGAAGAGAAAGTTTTTCCGAGTACTTTGGCCTCCTCCAGATATGCCTGTAAAGGTGAATTGAATATGAGAGTGAGTGGCTGTCAATCATCCAGGAACCATGCCTAAAGCAGGTGGGACGCTTGACACATAACAGGAAAATAAAAATAAGAAATGAATGAATAAATTGCAATATGTCTAAATGCGGCAATAAATGCTTATCTATTGTGTTGTTCTTTGTCACTTTTTGCCAGATTTTCGCTTTTTGTCTGATTAAATTCTTTGCGCTGCCCAAATTGATTTTACACACTTGTTTTATCACAGCATCTGTAAGCTTAATACACTGGGGAAGAACAGACAATACACCTCAAAACTTGTTTCTTTGTTAGTCCACAAAATAATGTTGCTATTTCTCAATGAGTGTTTGCCACACTTCACATGACGAATGATGTTCTCCCCAGACTCTGGTGCTTCGATAGCTGGATTATTACCCAGCTTTAGTTCAGGGTATTTACCTAAAGAGTCAGTATGAAACAGAGCATTCCTGATTCGATTCCCTGGCCAGGCCATTTGTCCTTTGACATTCCCATTTCTCTTACAATCAATCTACAATTTTGTTTGAATTTTTAAGCAGTAGGATAAAGGAGTACCTCCACCACTCTCAAAGAACCACATTAGTTGTGATCCAGGCCGTCTCAAAGCCTTGTGCACAATAGTGACTGTTTTTCAGATTTAAAGATCTCAGTCTTCCCTCAAAAAAACCCCCAAACAAATCAAAACAAAAAAACGAACTTTTACTTGTCATGCCTATGCCTCAGACATAGAAGTCTGGGATTGTTTTTATTTTCAAAACCAGTTAAGGTCTGTCTTGTGACTGGACAAATCCTGTACATTTTATCATATCTTAATTAAATAAAAATATCCCTATGACTTGTCTTCACCAAACACAAACACTAACCCCTACATGATTTTTGACTTGGTCTAAAAATCCCTTCCCCACATTCACTATCATTCTGTGGGATCCAGTCACTTTTTTCACCTGAACCTGTGGAGGAGCGCCAGGAGAGGCCATGTTTGTTGACTACACGACAAGTGCAGAGAGCTCGGAGCAAGCAGGAGGACATGTATGGAGAAGGCTTCGTAGCATTTGGATTATACAAGTGATCTTTGGTATCTCTTCCAATATTTCAAACACTGTTCTTGCTCTTGATGCGACCTCAGTCCCCAAAATAACGAGTAAGGTAAATGACATCCATAAAAAGTATTTTCTGAACAAAATCAGTTAGACGTGGACAATATTTTCCAAATGGCATAATTATCCAGCACATTATCATCATGTAGGAGCCGTTTTATTATTTCCTTGTTTTGTTTTTTTTTCTTCTTTTTTTGTATTATGTTCTGTACACATGATCAGTGTAGGTCATGACTTGAAAATGTAATCTAAGTCAGAATATGACAGTTATGACCTAAGAACTGGAGAACGATTGTGTTTCAATTGTTTTTAGACATATAGGACTAAAGAATATGTTACAATGATTAATCTTAAGGGACTAATTAAAAGTAGATAAAAATATGAAGCTAAACAAAAACTCAGTTTAGCTCATTATCACACAAATCTTCATGGAACAAAGGGTTGTGAGATTACCCACCTACAGTAACTGTTTTACCTTCTCAATCCGCTGTCACACATTGTACCCATCCGTTGTTCTGACACCTCATGCTCATGATTTTCCTTAAGTAAAGTGATGAGTTCCACAGATTCACATGTTTTTGCTCCCCCTAACAAGCAAAGGAACTTCAGAGGACTTTGAGGTGAGCTTCAGTTTTTATTTGATGTGGTTAAAAATAAAGAATCTATTGTTCCTTCATTTGGAGAGAAATTGTAATATGAAGTCTTTAACTCCAGAGTCAGGCTACAATTCACTGAGTTATAGATGTTTGTGAGCCTTCTCATATTTCAGGTATATTCTCTTCTTACCTGCAGCTATTACAAATGTCAATGCTCTGCTTGGCTCAGCAGGCCACCAAACACACAAGCCCACTTTCACTATTTCACACTCCTGGTCCTCAGCTGCAGCACGTGACGATAAACTGTTATTCAGCACAGGTCCCACGGGTCGGCTGTCGGCTCGTTTGTTAATGACAAGCATTTGGGGTAACCATCGATTTCCTGTGGCACTAATTAAGGATAGACTCATTAAAACGTTTGCAATGCATCCTGTGTTAACTTCGCAGGGTGTTTTGTTTCCTGGCTTTTTATTTCACTTTGATCGTTGCAGTCGTTTCAGTTGTTGAGACAAGTGCTCTGTCGGCGGAGAGATGAATGACTGTAGAAGAATCATGCTCATTTGATAAAATATAGGTTAAAAATGTTTTAGCGTCTTGTAAACAGTGACCAAGTGTTACTCTGCCCCGAGGCTATGTTTGTTGATTAAATTTGGCGTAATGTTAGTAAACAGCTTTAATTTTATCTGCTTTAGCCCAAATATTAATTCACCTGAGGGGCACAGGCGGAGCTGAGGATTTAATATGAGCGAGAAAGATGAAAAACTCTTGGCTCTTGTTCCGAGCGAGGAGGAATGTGAGCACATTCACATCCATTTAGAAGTGCAATCTGTATTAAAAGCCTAGTACTTCTTATTCTGAGGAGCCATATTGATCCATCCAAGTGTCTTGTGTGTGTGTTTGTCTCTAGTGCCAGGTCAGATATCTTTTTCTGGTGCCTGATGATGTCCATTTGCTGCTGTCTGATCAGAGTTCACAAGGTGAGCTTCTCCATTCAGGCTATTGCACTTTGCTATGCACCCTGTTCACTGCAGCCACAGCGATTTAGCCTGAGTGAGTGCTTTTCATGTGGTGAGGCTTTGACTACTCCCATTTCAAGGTAAATTGAAGAGGATTTTTTTTTTTTAAAACCTTAAACCTTTCTTTTAAACCTCGACTCATGGTGGCCATAGAAATGCCGTATTATTTTGCCAAGATAATGTAGACCTTACTGTAAAGTGTTTTCAGTGGAATTCTTTAGCCTTGTGCTAAACACCTGTTTCTGAGTCAGGTCAGTGTTGCTCAGTTTAGTACAGATCACCCCTAAAAAGAGTCAATCCTTGTGTGTAGCAGTGTGAGTGGCTGGAGGTATAGCTTTGGACTGTTTTCAGTTCATACCCAGCCTTCAGAGAACTGCACGAATTTCCTTTTACAGACTTAGTCTTTAATGTCACAAATTCTGGTTGTGTTTAATGCAATACTGACAGTGCAATATTTTAATTCATGAAGTCAGAGCCATGTGACTGTGGACTGAATCCTGAAACAGCTGTAACTAATAAATGTTTCTTTCTTTCAGCTGTCAGCAAATATCTCAACGTAACACATCAACTTTCTGAGTTAAAAACACATGAACACAACAAAGTGAGAACAATGTATTCTGAAAGCACATGAACACATAAGCTATAGTTTTTTAGAATAACTTTTTACAACATGACAGAGTAAAATAACCAATAAACGGGACATCCAGTGGCCATTGAGTCATTAAAATAGAATTATATCTTTACAATTCCCCAAATATTTTTGCTCTCAACACATCAGCATCAAGAGTAAAATGTGCATTTGTGGTCTATATTCACACTCAAAATGTATTCTCCTATGAACCTACAATAATAAGAGAGACAATACTTAGATGTGGGACTGTTCAAGTTTCATCTCTAGACACTGCTAAAACAAAGGAGCTTGATACAAATAACCTAATCTTGCTATGTTGTAGGAAATGGAACTAGCTCCCATTAATAATATTATCTGCTCATAACCACAGCAGTAACCCATTGACAACCTTGCCAAGTTTTAACATTAATACTTTTTTGTTAAACTAAACTTCCCTTAATGATTTTTCAAAGTTCAAGTAAGTCCATTTATAAAAAGATTCATTAGTGTTACTCTTCATAAATTTGTGCCATTTTCCCTCTTTCAATTACCCAAATAAGAAACATTTTAATGACACACAACTTGTTCACAGTGATGAACAGGCTCCTTTGGCACTTTGGAGAACACATTTGTCTCATTATAATGGCAAGCACTCTCTTCCTCCAATCACACTCTGCTAGTGGGCAGCACTCGGAAATGTTTGGAATTAACAGCCTGCAACAATATCAAGTGTTAGCAGTCAACTCAACAGAAAGCTAATGAACCATAGCAAACAGCTTGTGGGGTGTTGCCTCAAAAGCCCTTCATCGGTGACTTGAGCATGCTTAAGTGAATAAACTGTATCCTAAGGCTGCTGGAAAACACACATAATCCCTAACATGTATACAAGTGGAAAGTGAGGAAAGGGGACAGGCAGGGCTGTGTGGAAATTAACAGAGCACATTACAACGATTCCACTGGATGCAGAGCAAAAATAATTCACATTAGCCAAAAAACATCCATTAAACAACATGGTGACATTTTCATTTTAATAATACAAGAAAGATGTCTGCTTTAAAAAGTAAAAATGTGAGATGAGTTTTGGTATATGGGCAGACAAAACGATCTCCAAGGCCCTTGGATACAAAAGCAAACTTTGTTCATCCTGATGAAGACTGTGCCGAAACATGTTAGAGCAGTATGTTTCAACTTTTCATAGTCATGGTGAAATAAAGGCCATATATTCACACCCATCTCACATCTTATTTACAGCAGTCAAAATCTTTCCTGTATTAATATTATTACAGACAGAGGCAGGTTGTTATGTATTGTTTCTGATGAATACACCAGGGATGAGTGGCTACAAAATGTCTTTTCTCAGCATTTTACTTTTTTCATTTCTTTCTAATATACCAAATCTTGGCAGGACTTGACCACTCTTGAACTATGCAGTCAAGTATCTGCTCTGCTTGAGAACAGATGACAGGACAATCACTGCATACACCAAAGGCCCACTCTTTCCATTTGTCTAGTTCAGATGACATTTGCATAATCACCTACTGTGATCTGCATGGGACTGTGGACCCATGCAGATCTTTAAAAAAAAAAATAATGTTAAGCTTCTCTCTATGCAGACATGTGACTAGCTTGAGTTTTTACATGTGTCCTTCTGAGTCCTCATTGTATTGGACAAAAGGCTCACAATAGACTTTTCATGGTCCTTTCATTGACAGCTCAGTATGTAATGCATGGCGTTACAAATGCTGTATTTATTTATACAACAAAAGTTCTTCTTCTTTACACCAAAGCCTAAGCATTATTGCCCAATTTAATAATTATCATAATTAGGAATGCCTTTTTTTAACCAGTGTACCTAACGCAATTATGAAAGGGAATTTTTTTGCTTTGGTCCTGACCAAAATATACTGTGAGGCAGTTTATTGTGTGAAAACACATTAGCACAGATCAGAGAAAGCAAAATAGAAGAATTTCCAGAGAATGAGAAGAGGAGATTGCTCTTGTTTTAAAAATACAAGATTTAACACTACACTGTGGCACATGATGTTTCTCAAAAAAAAACAAACAAACAACATTTTAGCAATTTTTAACAGATGTCAAAAGTGTGTCCCTTAGTCTGCATGACAACAGTTGTCACTTCCCTGGTGGCTGCTCAAAAATACACCAGCTTTTTTGGTCAATATGTACATCTACCTTTTTTAAAGAGAGTTAATTTTGCTGTGTAGACGTTGTTGGTATCTATTAACATGTGAAGCTAAAGCATTACCTCCCAGTATGTGCTTTACTACTATAGAAGCAGCTGTTAAACCTTATTCATTTATTTAAATAAATATCTTATTGTGTGGTGTCACTGTTGCCACACTAATGCACTCCTATTAATAAATACTGTCATGCCCTAAAAACAATGGCATGCTGCTTGTAAGAGCAGTGGTTTGGCTGATGGAGGTCTCTTGGTGTGAGCTACAACACATCTGCAGAGATCCAACTACATCTGGACATATTCCACTTAATTCAACTTCAAATGCATTTCAGATCCTGTCTGTTGGGGCACATTCACGATGCATTTAGCACATTGTGACCTGCCTCAACTCTCTGTCTGGATCATGTGGAATATAGTTAACCTGAATCTGTGGAGCAGCACTGACAGTTTCTGTGTGTTTGTTTGTCATGAAACAAGTCAGTTAAGGTCTGCAGGAGGTCAGTAGAAAACATTTCTAGCAGGAGTTCAAACAGGCCATGTGACTTTAAATTGTAAAAACTGTTATAGATTCTGTGTTAAAACCGATAAACACATCTCTGAGACTGACAGGGTTTGAAAAAAAATGTTGTAGACTATTTTGATGTATAAACACACAAAATGTTTGGTTATTAATTTATACACAACTGAAAAAAAGGTTTATACACATAACACCTGCTGTACTTCCATCTGTTTAGACAAAATTATATGAATTTGCTGCCATTGTTTAACATCCACACAGCCTTTAACCACTACAGCAATTACAATTTCCTTTAACTCTTGAGATCCTTTTCCTGGAGTCTTCCTGGATCCCCAGTGTTGTGATCCTCAGCTACTTCTCTTGCTTCAAATCCTGCCCCTGCTTTCAATGCAGGTGTTGGACTCACCCGGTGAATGGCAGCATGAATGCTAATAGGCCGTTGTAATAAGGTCTTTGAAGTATGCAATACCATTGGAGAATCATAATGTGAAAATCCCTCTTTGAATCAGCCTGACACTTGCAAGCCTTTTTTCTCTCTTTCTCCTTGTCTGAGAATGCCCCATTCAGAGCCTGTCTATCTTTTTGCACCACATCTGATACACACAAAGACCACTCCCCTATTCCTATTCACTTCAGACAGGAAGTCTTGCTCCATTCTAATAGATCTTAGATGACAAGGATGGTTTCCAAATACCAAAATATGAGCGGTAGCGATTCGTGGGAAAAGAGAGTATGGATCCAACAGAGAGAGCCTGGATTACTGGTTTAACAGAGACGGCTGATGGTTAGAGAGGAGTACAATAGGATCATGCCATGATAAAAGAGGGTCAGTAGCATTGACATTTCCTGTAAATATACACTTTATCACACTTCTTACATTTATTGTGTAGGTTGGGTACTGTGGATGGCTCAGCAAGTACCGTGTATCTTACATAAACTTGGGCTATACCATGTGTCTTTCCCACTTTGCCACATCTCATGGCACAGTCCAATAAATGCAGGAATGCCCAATACCTTTTAACAATGGGTTCTGCCTTTAATGGAAAAGCAAGAATAAATGGCCTCAAAAAATATACGTATTATTTTTCAATGGCATAAAAATGCACTCATTTTGAGGACAAGAACCTAAGCATAGGATATTCTGAAATATAAAGCAACAGTTTTTTAATGCCGACATTGGTGTAGACTGAAAATCCATTTTCAGAGTGCTAAAGTAGAGGAAAACAACAGACACTTTGCATGTCTCCCGTTCACACAGATGCATATTTAGAGATGCATTAGGTCACCAGTATTGAAAAAAACTGATTCACACTTCACGTTGTGCTTTCTAATGGTGACCTTGAGTATACAGATGAATGAATCCAAACATAACCTTCCTTCCTGTGTGACATTACTTAAAATAACTAGGGCCATGTATGTTAAGGATATTATGTTAGCATAAGCTTAAATTAAATATGTATGATGCATCACTTACAATACCCCTCCTTCATTTTTCCAAAGTACTGTCTGGGCTTCACTGGATCAAAAGCAGATGACACTGGTGACATTACAAAGAAGTCACTTTCAAGTACTTTGCAGCACGCAATGGTGTATATATATTTAAAAGTCACGAGTGATAATAGCATTAAAGTGCGCAAAAGCCATGCTGAGAAAGAAGAGTTAAGAAGCAGTAATATTATGTACTATATCTGCTTGGCATAGTAATAGAGAATGTTGATGTTAATTATTTCTATTCTCTGTAATAATATTTCATGTGGGTTACTTGCCTTCCCACTGCACTCACCTCTGCTCCCTCTGCCATCCATCTCTACCATCACCTCATCACTTATGCTTCTGTCAATCACCCAGTCATGCTTATAAAGCGGCAGCAGTATGAGGAGCTTTTATTTGCTCGGAGCGCCATTGAACTTGACCTGTGATAAAGCCTTGACAGAGTGTGTTAATGATGAAGACCTGCTGACTGATGTGCAGTCATCGAGAATCAGGAGGAGAAGTTGTGAAAGGTTGACCTTTGTCAACTAAATGCGTCCAAGGCCGGCCCTTCTCCACTCACCTGTTGGCCAGTGAAATATCAACCTTAACGACATCATCAGTGAAATTATTGCAGTAATCATCATCTCCATCATATGTCATTCTATTTCCCCCTGGTCTATGTCCTCTTTTTCACAGCTTCTTAGCCTTTTCTTTTCATTCTTCCAACAGGTCTCTTATAAAGCTCAGTTCTTCCTTTTATCTCTCTGAACAGGTGAATCACCTGACTGCTTTGCTGTCTCTGTCACTCTCATTACAAAAGGTGATCACCCATTGAGCTCATCAACCCAGACTGAACTTCCTTCAGCCACTGACTGATGAGCGTGAGCAGGGGGCTGTCGCACACTGACAGCTTCTTCTGAAAGGAAATATATTAATGGTCCTGCTTCAGACTAAAATGCTATGCACAGATCCAACCCATTCCCCAGCCCTGCCGATGCTGCTGCGCTCTTTGCTGGTATTTCTTAAATGTCAACGTCAGTCATGAATAGGTCAGGACAACAAGCACTTAAATAAGGCTTTGTCACTGATTAATGAGAGGTGGAGAGGACGGGGAGGCCTCCGACTGCCTGGTGCAGATAAAACAATGAGTGTTTTGTAAATAGCCATGGGTGCTTCTCTCTTTTTTCTCTTCCTCTCTGTTCTTTGCTTCCCCCGGCGGAGACTAGCATCGCCGTCAGAAAACTGACAGCTGCTCTGGGGATGAAGGAAACACATGTTCCCAGCCGCAGGACTGGGGCAAATCCAATCAGATCCCAGCGAGCCTACAGTGGCTCAATTTGCAAAGCCAACAGGCTTTTTACCAGTATTGTTGTAATGGTATTAACAGGTTGGATCCCTGCCAAGGAGCACTAGGGTAGTAACATGCTGATGTTATTGACTACTTATCCATAAAAAAGCATCCCTTCTCACTGCATTATACTCACACGTGGCTCAAACCAAACTAATCTGAGCAGATTAAAGTCACTTAAAGGAGACTGACCTGTGCTCTCTTTAAAATCCACAAATCAGTATGTGTTCATTTGTTTAACCAAAAAGGCAAATATGTGACATTGTGTAAAGAAAAAAAGGATGGTTTTGTTTAGACCTGGCTAGTATCAAAGAAGGCTATTAAAATCTAAACTACACATTCAGTAATACTATGGTCAAATGTCAGGGACAGGTTATGACCAACTTCTTCATATAATATGTTCAATAACATTTCATTTATAAATTACTTGAAATCCGCCAAGAATGTCCGCAGTTGTGTGATACTCTTCCAACAAGCTTCTTCAGTTACTTTCAGGGTCTTTGTCTTTTAAGTTAAAATGCGATATAAATTTCAAGCAATGGAACAACCCAAGCCCCTGAGTTGATCCAGCTGTCAGTAACTCGTGTTGATCCATGTGTACAGACCTGCCTCACACTCCTGACACCTCAGAGTTTCAGTCATGTTAATTTTTCTTCTCCCAAAGTAATTAACTTGTGGAAATGATTTACCCTTGAATGCTTGTCAGATCAATTTCTCATTGGAGGACTGTGTAAACCTGCTGTGGCACCCGTTGCCTGTCAGATCCCCACCAATGAGCACATCAGGTCCCACATAAGTGGTTTTGGAAAGTAACGCACCACAGTCAGCTTTAAAACAAATCACCAATGTCTGTTGGTTTCAGATGACAATTTACACATGAAATGGTGTCAAGGAAACAGAGGTGAGGCAAGAAGTCAACCAACTATGCAAGTTATTTTTAACACAGCCACTCTCTGTCTGTAGTATAGTGTTCAGCTCTGTGTAATAGATAATTGTATATCAATCTTTATCATTTAAATATTTCACAATGTAAATGGTAAGTGAAAGGTGAGTTGATTGAAAATGTTGTAGTATAGAGATAAACAAAATAGAGCACATCAAAACTTTTATTTTTGTTTATTTTTTTTGTTTAGATAACAGTGCAATGAGGAAAAAGACTGGACCTTCAGGCTTTGGGGCAAAAGGCTGTTGTTCAGACCATGTCTGACATAAACTTTTGTTCATACATCTTCATTACCAGCAACTTTCTTGACAGACCATATTACTTGAAGAGTAAAGTGTATCTGAACATGTTGAAATGGAGGCTACTAGTGGCATTTACATTACGTAAGAGTCTACAGCAACAAAGTCATTTCACTTGTGAATGAATAAAGTTTATCTTGTCTTATCTTTTCTTCTTTTCTTATCTTATCAACAACTTCAGATTGTTGACAACAATGGATCACTTCCCACTCATTTGCACAGTATGGCCTTTTAGCCAGCATCAGAAGAAATGGTCTGTTCTCAGAGCATCCTCTCAGTAGATGCAGAAGTGTGCAAATGACACTTTGCAAAATGATATGTTAAAACTGCAATAGTTTACAGCTATTACTTCTTTTGATGTTTTGCTTTTATCTTACTAATACAGTGCTGTTTTTCAGTATAGTGTTTTATGTTGAGAGACACAACAATCAGCAGTACATTTAGAAGCTTTGTAACACACTTTTAAATACCAAAGAGTATATTACCAAACACAAAGGTTTCAGATGGATATATGAGATAAATTGATGTCTCTGGGGAAATGGCTGCTTTGAGCCAAGATAGAGCACAGTCTTTCAATCTTTTAATCTCTTTTTTTGTACTTTCCCTTTAAATAATAAAGAGGGTTGATGATTGCATGGCTGTATGTTGGTTACATGTGCTGGTGCCCCTGTTTCATATGTCTCAGTGATGTTGGTATGCTATAGCTTTGAGACATTATGATGATGCTTCTTACCCTCTTGCATTCTTCCTGGCAGTTTCCCAAGGACAGGCGGCAGAAAGTAATTGCTATTAGTGTGCATATATAGTCCTCACAGAGAAATATAGGCTGCTTTTAGCAGATGAGCAACAGTGCCATCAATTAAGATTAGGCCAAGTGCTATCACAGTGCCATAAGACCAACAAGACGCTACTTGCTCAATGTCAAAGGTAAGATGAACATGAACATGCTGTTGGAAAAACATCAAAGGGACCCAGCAGCTCATATACATAATGCCACACGCTGACAAATAGCTATTGATGTTTCTTCATCAGTGAGAGTGACATGGCTCAAACAGCTTGGAGGGGATCCCAGTCGAGCAATACAATGAAATTATGTTGAAATTTGGACAGGATGAATCTAACTAATTCATTTCTAGGCATCAATGTTGTTACCTCTAGCTACAAAGATGGGAGTTAGACAACTTCTGTATACAGGAACATTTTCTAGCTTGAGGTAAAGTCTGCCTTCAGTGGAATCAAAATAACACAGACTACAAGCATGTAAAAAGGCATGTCCAATCACAGACCCCCTCAGCTGTTCTCAACGCACTACTGTTGTTGTCCAGTGCTCATGCCCCGCTCCCTTGTAGCGTCCTCTTTTCCCTGCCCTGGTTGTAGGGAACAGCATGGCAGTTATCTCCGTGCCAGGCCAATAGGGACGTGGACAATGTGTGTGCCCCGTGTCTCTCCAGTGGTTTCCAAGCAAAGGCCATCACTCTCCCTAATTAGCTGGTCTCTTCTGGGCTGTGACTAAAATCACCTCTGCGTCTCCGTCCTCCATTGGATCACACCTAATTTTAATTAGACCCTTCGGAATATTAGCCGGGGTCTTTGTTCCGCTTCCTCTCATTAAGGAGTCAGACAAATGAGTCTTAAAATCCTTTATACATACATTTCTGCCTCTCTCTATCTTTCCTCATTGTCCTCACTTTATTTTTTGTGCATGCTCTTTAAGCGTGACATACTATAATCAGCCTGCAGCCTAGTTTTACCAAATGAGTGATTACGGTTGCCTATCCAAGTTCATATCAACCATTAAGAAGGTGTCATTCATCTAAGCAACAATGCAAAACACACAGACTACAACATAAAACTGCTCAAATTTAGTGTAGTGTTGTGGAAAAAATGACAAATATTAATAGACACATGGAATATTTTAAATGGACATAGCGTTGGACTGGTTTGTAGATATCAAAAGTCAAAAGTGAGTTTGCCTCTTCTGTCACCATGGGGTAAATCATTTCTCTGCATTTACCTGTCCTAACGTTGGGAGCAGAGGGCAGTAACCGTGCAGCCCCAGGGGACAAACTCTAGATCAAAGCCTTGGTCATACAGGGTTGGGTTTGATGTAGACTCTCCAGCCCTCAAGGTTTAAAACATGCTGCATGGCAGATTCTGAAATATTAGCACAGTCCAATTAGATGTGAAGGAGACGCACATTTAAGACGAAGACCACAAACATAAAGTTAAAAATATTGTAGCCAAAAACTCTTTCCATCTCAACTTTACTTTGCTTCCATTTTTTTCTAAGAAATGTATATGAGTCCTTTTTCACTTTTTCATTTTTTTCCCCCTTGTTTTGCAGGAATAGCCACTTTCTCAGCAGGGTTTTTTCTCTGCCATTGATTCAGTGTTGAAACACCTTGTAGTCCAACTCCAATGGAAGCATCAAAGCCTAACAATCTCATCCATTAAAATCCTTAAAATTAAGATATGCAGTTAAGGGACGCCTCTGTGGTTTACCCAGCAGAATGTATACCACACAAACAGAGGGACATGGGTTTGATTCCCAGCTTGGATCTGTTTTCTTGAGGTCATTACCCCTCTTCATCTCTTTATTATCCATCTCTTTCTCTGATCTTTCATTGAATGCCAATATAACTCTTGTTTGTTCATCAAAAAAATTCGGGGGGCTTTTATTCTTATTGGCACAAGATGGGTTTATCTATTTTGATGCTTTTAACTTCGGTACTGTTGGCTCACTTCGAAAAAAGTCTCTAAAACAGGTGCATGTGATGTAATTAGATGCCAATTTTTAAGCCCCACAAGAAGATAGAAGAATGCAGTAGCCATAGTTGATAGCAATGCATTTTAAACAAACATGAAATCTTCTTGACTCACTAACTCTAACTCACTAACTCTCTCAAAATTCGTAACGCTGCTCCGATGAGTGAGTTCTGTGACATGGATACACCACGTGCCGTTGGACGAGACCTCTGTCATGTTTCATTTATGAACAACTTCATGTGATGAGAGATGTTGCTGTTTGATGCACTGGTTCATCCCTTGTAAGTTTTATAATACATCGTAATGTTTGTGAACTTTGAACTTGAATGAATAAAGAGGAAAAAAGAAATCTCTGATAACATGCTACAAAAATTCATTTTAATATTAAGTTTCTGAAAAGGATGAGCACATAATTCCAATGGTTGCATCTTGTTTTGTATCATTAAATAAATAAAAAATAACAAAATGAAGAAGAAAAAGAAGATAAAGACAAAAAGGATAATCAGAGCTCATTATGGAAATGTGACCGTGCAGTGAACAGAGGGGTCATGCCTTGTGCTTGGTTATAATTCCAGGAAATCATTCTTGTATTGAGCACACAAAACTGCCTATTGTGTCTCCCATTTCCAACTGTCAAAAAACAACAGTTTTGTGAGATGCTAATGTCAACCTTTTAAACTTCTGACCTCTTAATTGAAGCACTTTGTTCTTGTTGTTCTCTGTCAGAGGTGATGCTCTCAGTGTGGAAATAATGGTCAAAGTGGTACTTGATTTGCGACCAAAGTCTTCCAGTATTCTATCTGCATAAAGTTAATTTTGGATTATTTTTCCAACTGTTTTCCTTAAAAATAAAAGCACCATAATACTTCTTCCATGTTCAAAGCCAATATACACACACGAGAGATAAGGCTGTTGAGGCCCTCACTTTTGAGTGCTGTCCAGTCTCTGGGAAGACATTGGAGGCAGGTATGACAGAAAGTGGGCCCAGAGCAGACCCTGGACACACAGGAGGGAATATGACTCTTGGCCTCAATATAATAAAGTCTGTAGAGAGAACATTAGATGATTTCTGCTTTTACTGCTAACCCCATGAAGTGGATGGATAACATGGGTAATACAGCACCATACATCAGTTTAGAAGCAACTATAAAAAATACATATTTTCCAAAGAGAAAAAGTTGTACCACACTAAAAAGACTGAGGCTAAAATAATTCAGTTTAAATGTATCAATCCCCAAGGGGAAATTCTGTTGTTAGGACTCTTCAAAAATATTAAAAAGCTGATCGTAAAAATAACTGACAATAAAAGCACAGGGGAAGATGTGGGAAGAGCTTCCACAAATCGGGTCTAAAATTCAAACACTACCTTTCCACTTTCATTGGTCTGAAACTGTCAGGTTAAGGGTCAAGAGCAAAGCCTGTCTTAAGTACTACAAAATTATTTATATATAGAAAGAAATGAAAATGTTTTTAGTCAGAACTACAGTTCACTGTCATGTCAGATACTCACCAGATGCCATTCCTCAGATGAAAACATCACCTGTAGGTCAAAAAGCATCAAGTCAAAACACATTAGTATCTCCCGGTGGCATGTCATTACAGTTCGAGTTCATAATCTTTTGCACTTGTAATATTAACATCTGCAACCATTTAGCTCAAGTGCCTTTGCACATTTATATTTGGCCGTGTGTTTAGATGCAAGCACGCACACACAGTGTGCACACACACGCACAGTTGCTATTTAGAGCAGACGTGAGGTTGTACTCACGGGTGGCTGAGAAATGGATGCTGGTGTTGTGCCAGTGCCACACGCTCCTTGTTCATGAATTATAAAACCAAGAGCAATTATGGCTTTTACAGAAATTAACCAAAGTATGCTGGATGCAAACTGTAATTGGGTCAGTGGTTATTTCCTGCAACACACCTGGGCTTGCAGTAAACGCTGAGTATCAATTATAAATGGCTCCTGTCCTGCGCAGGGTGTGTAGCAGACCATAGCCTAACACTGCATACGAGAGCATTAGCATATACATGATGACTGTAATCATCTGCATGATGAGCCCTATAGTCTCTTTGACTCACACTGTGGCTCTGTGTACATTCATGCTGGATGCATGGACTCATCTGTTCATGTAATTAGTCATAGTGAAGTTGCATTATCTTATATACAACACTGTTTAATTACCTAAAGCATGTTTTCAGTGGCCATACATAACACTGAGCCCGTGGCACTGCTCCTGTCTGCTTCTCCAAACTGGGGGTGTGCTGACAGTTGTCTACTGTAGGGAATTAGCTACCTACAGTATTTCTAGGCATCACATAGACCCCCTATTATATGATTTTAGTTTAGTTAGAAGATTAATTAATGATTACCGTATAGCATACAGCGGTATACATCGTATGTTAAGGTAAAAAAAACAAAAACAAAAAAAACAAAAGAAAATAGCATCACTCACTCTAAAAATATGTTGTTGTTTTTAAGTACCTGCTTCTGAACACCCAGCTACATCTCTTTTTTTTTCAACTGTAAACACATATGCTTTTCAGCTGGTGCTTCGTATCTGGGTCATTTACTTCAGCTGCAACAGTGAACTCACAGAGAAGTCACTGGAGTTTTAATAATACAAGGAAACAATAGAGATGATAAGTTGCATCATGTTTTGAGCGGCAAAGTTTTCTGTTGTAAACATATGCTGCAAAATGAGTAGCACTTGCTGACGATTTGTCACTGTCACTCTAATGCATACAGTAATTGGAGTTGCTTGATATTTTAAAACACTATCTTGCCATGAAAATAAATCTTTTGACCCCAGGCTTTGACAATAAGTTAGTTATTGTAATAATAAACTTGAGTTGCTCAGCTACCACCCAAAGGTGCAGTACTGGTTAAAAGAGAGCTATTACATAGTTTGAAGTTTTGAGTTCCCTGCACTGACTGCGGCACAGTGGAGCTAAAAATTGGATCCGTCAAAAAAAATGCACATGCAGATTGTTTAAAACATATGAGAATATGAGACAAACCATGTCAGAGCCTGAGGCCAACTTTTAATTGTGTACAATAATAAATGGTTTGTCACTTTTCATCCTGCTTTGGGTATCAGTTTGACAGGGAACTCTTACTTCCAAATACTTTATATGCTTACAAGTACTTTGGGCCTGTGTGTACTCTAAAAATGTTAAATTATACCATCACACAATAATCACATAAATTGAACATGAACTATGTAATAACGTTCTTTTGACTTAGACACAAATATACTCTCATTTTACGCTACAATACTGTATAATATAATGTAACGTGTAACTAAATTAAATAAATCAATACCTGTTTTTAGAAAAAAAGCATCTAGATAAATGAGATAGAAGAAGAAGAAGCCAAGTTGTTGATTGATTAAACATAACCTTGTAACACTGAAGTAAAATTCAAGTGGAGAACTAAACAAACTCATGCAAGGGACTCTCATTTTGTTTTTAAATATTAAACACAGTAGTTACACAGAGTTCCTTTAATCACTGTAATTACAAACATTCATGTGTAAGATTCTGAGATTTTCTTGCAGCTGTTGGGCAGACTCTGTTTCCATGAACCTACTTTGCATTTAAGAATTGCTGCTTTTACAGGTAAAAAGGGAAATAGAGTGCTTTAAGACAGCATGGGTGAGAGCTGGGTTGCATAGTCACAACTGGATTGTGGCCATAATGATTCTGCAGCCACAGATCCCTGTAGCGCCGTAGTGTATTCTGTCAACAGGAGGTCCCATATGAAGCCTGTGGCAGCAAAGCTATTGCAGCTTCTCCAGAAAAGCCCATCTCCTGCTCTGCAGGTGCATGGCCCTTTTCAGGTCAAAATGAACCAAATGTCTTTTTTTCCCTCCAGCTGCCCGCTTCCCTTTTTCACACACATGCCACATTTTGCAGGTCTTTATGAAATCTAATACTAAATAACATTTACAGTAGTCATGTTTCCTAACTCCAGTGGCATTAACTTGACAGCCTTTATATTCTTTTTGTAATGCTTAAATGTCACCCTGTTAAAAACCATACTTTGGATTTCAACATCATTACTACTGGGAAGTTTGATGTGCTAATATGGCATTTTACCAACACAGCTGTCAACTGCTGACTTGTAAAGAGAAAAGGGTTGCAAACGCAATCCTCACCAGTCTTCTCCTGTCACTACTGCTTCTGTATAAGCTGAGCTCACATTGTTCTTATATCTGTGACAATCTATCACACAAATGTATAAGGGTTGGTGCTGACAATGGTTAATTATTTATTGCCTCTGAATAAAAGTACAGCTAACTCAGGCACATGAAACACCATGAATGAGTCCACAAGACTCCACTGCAGCCATCAGAGACAAACTCCAGGATGTGATCCAGCTTTCCACCTCCACAACGCAGTGTTTCTTTGTGCTGTTTGGAGAGATGCTCACCTTGAGCTGTTTATAAGTTTCTATGGTGATTCTGTCTTTGTGTGTCTCACTGTTTATGGCCGTGAGCGTTCTACTACTTTTTTGAGATATTAATCAATAATGTTGGGAGCTCTAGATAACTTTTTAAAGCTATGCCGTGTTACACATGAGTAGACCGTGTGCCTCTGTCCCTTTTCAAACTCATTCATTGACAGATTTTTCAAATAAATGTGGATAATGATATAATTTGTGATTACATACTGCAACTTTGTTTCAAAAAAGCACTTCTGCCTTTTAATGGTTGGATGTGGTTGAATTATTCAGACTTTTCTGCCCTGGGCGTCCTGGCAGCAATGTTCCAGAGATGAAGACATGTTAATAAGATGGAAATCACCGGTATATTCTCAATAAAGAACGCTCTCCTCAGTGTCATCATCATTCTCGTGATGTCTTGTTGGGCTTGCCAGGAGGTCACTTTGGGTTATGGAGCAGGAATAAAGCCACAATTAATCTGATGCATGACTCTCATAATGAAGTTTGGAGATTTATGACTGAAGAGTAATTGAAAACTACTATTTAAACTTCGTCGAGTTATTTCATAAAATGAAACAACATAAAATATTTTGGTGAAATATTACTGTTTAATATTTGAGAGCTCATGTACTGCATGTTAATGATGGTTGTTTTCAGTCAAAAACGCTGCAGGTCTTGAGCACTGTGCTGTTTTGCATGGCCTTGACCTTTTTAACAACGTGGTATTTGTATGTGCAAGTGAGTTCAGACATGTTTTCAGAAAATCAGTTAACATACCTAATACATATTTCTTGTTCTGCATTTGAGACTTTAGAAACATCAACTATAAAATATGTAAGCATTTAGAAATATGCCTTTTGTTAAGTGTGGGCTTTGATTGTCCAGCTGCAGATCAAATGGTTTTGAAATTAAAAATAAAAAATAAAATAGTATCTTCAATCTGGGTGCTTTTTTTTTAGAGATAAAGTAATAAATCTGTTGGTTGAAAGGCAACAAGGTGTTTAAGAGATGTGGGACTTCCAAATGACAGAGTTCCCAACCGCAAACAAAAAGGCAAAGGAAAAAAACCACACTTAATTTGTCCTTTCTGTCATTCTATTCCTGAGGCCATCTCTACATCACCACACTGTCCAGCCACCTAATTCTTTTTCTAGTCTATACAAAGAATTAGTCTGGTCTCTGTGGAGCCATGAATTGCCTCTGGACACGAGTGGATAGACATATAAACAATCAGAGAAACAGAGTCGCATAAAATCCACATCATTTAAGATAAACGGTTACAATTCATTTGAGAGGATTTATACCAGGTGGAAATCGGGGAGGAAGGAAGGGATTCCATACCCACATTGTGGCGAGAGAGTCTTTTTTAAGGGAATGGATGGCTGGCCAGGCTACTCCATCAACAGACTTCAACATGCATTCTTACTTCCATTATACATATTTCATAGACCTTTCCCATACTTACTGAATGATAAAAGAGTCCTTTCTTATATTCTATAATGACATTCTTTCCGTAATGCTCTTCATCATGTCTTATCTTTTCATAATGGAAACCTTCATGTGCAGTACATCAACCTTATATTGGCTAATATAAGGGGAAGCATGTACAGTGAGTGAACTGTAAAAGTTCAGCTTGGAGGAGGTTTAAGTTTGAAGAGGTCTCCCTGTCCCCTGTACCCTCTAAACTTTATTACCTGCTTTTCTTCTCCGAGCCACAGTCCCCTGCTGCTTATGAAAGTCATTCAGAACAATTTAGCCGCATCGTCCCTCAGCCCCATTGTTCCGTCTACTACAGTATGAATACACTGCCACCCAAGATAATGCTAGCGCAGCAAGGCAATCTCCACAGAGAGACACCTCAAGCGTGAATCAATACCCCTGACTTCTATGAGACAAAAGCTAAGACCTTGCCGAGCCAAGAGCTAGTCTGCTAGCCACACACACTCATGACTTTCACGTTTAAGACAAATTCCACTGCTCCGGTCTTCAACAGTCACTGTCAAGGATCATAATAACTGCAATACGTAATACTATATCTAATTCAAAATTACCTCCCATTGCTCCAGATTATTGTGCTTAAACTAGAAACAAAGTGGTAAGGACATTCTTTTATTTTAGAAAAACCCAGGGCTAAACTGAACAAGAGTAAACACGAAGATTAAATCCAGGAATAAGTGGTAGCAAACAGATACTAAACCTTCACTTAACCAAAAGTAAATCCATGACGACACTGGACGTTATGGCCATGTTCTTGTAGTGTGAATACGGCACAGAACAGCTGAAGACAAGGACTAAACACCAAAACCAAACCAAGAAGATCCAGGAATAAAACATGGCCAAAGTGGACTGAACCCTGACTAAACAAATTGAAAGCCATGACAAAACCAGTCTTAACCTCATACTAAGCCAGTGCTTCTCTCAAGATTGACTCACAACCAAACTTGGATTAAATCAGTATTAAACTTGGACCAAACTAAACTGGCTGGCTTCTAGTGTGACATATAGTGTACATATTAATACACAAAAATGGAATAAATGAGGGGGGAAAAGTGCTATGTGAGATGAAAACTAAAAAGCATATGGCTAATTTGCATACAGGAACATAGCTGTAGCTTTTACACACACTGTCTTTGTTTTCTGTTGCTACTCCAACAATTTCCCATAATTCAACGCCTACATGCAGAACTTATGATGAAGCTCATGCTCGATGAGGACGCCTCACTGAATATCTGCCTTTAGTTTACGAGAGAGAATCCAACTATTGAGCCCACTTTGCTCTGCTTAGAATAGTAATTGGACTGAGGCAATAAATTGAATTTCTCACCACCAACTGCATTGTCCCATTTATGCTGGAGCAGTGTTGATCTGTCTCACCTTTCAACTTGTGATACCACCTCGTGTTGCAGAATAAAGACGAGACCGACTCACAATTCAACCAGCATGCACAACCATTATAATAGGATGTATTTTTTGCACAAGTAGCTATTATTTTTACCTTAGCAAAAAATGTTACTTTTAGAGATGCTTTGATTAATGCATATTGTTCCAGTTTTTCAACCCGCTATTTCTGACTTCCAGTTTGAAAGTGTATTGAACTAGTGAGTCTGCTGCTATAGTTCACTCAAACACACACCCACACTAGGACAGAAGAGGAGGCAGAGAAGACATGCCACCTCTACAAAAGTTAAAAACCCTCTTGAGGAAGACAACACATAATCACATGTAAACAGGAATAGTATCTTAAATTTTCTCGCAGTTGAAATAAAGGAACAATAGA
The DNA here is from genome assembly GCA_036850595.1 of Rhyacichthys aspro. Lineage (NCBI taxonomy): Eukaryota > Metazoa > Chordata > Actinopteri > Gobiiformes > Rhyacichthyidae > Rhyacichthys > Rhyacichthys aspro. The sequence goes on along the minus strand of CM072150.1, from coordinate 6,572,015 downwards.
CTGCATTATTTATTTGTTTATCTATTTGGATCCCTATAGGCTTCCACAGTAGTAGATGCCAATTGTGCTGGAATTTACATCATAAAATACAACAATAAATGGAAAACCCCATTCATGACATGTGTAACTGTCAGTAAATTCATCACACAATTCATTACACAACTTGAATAGCTGTTCTGTTTGCAGACCACATGACTGAGCAGTATCCTTAATGAGACAATGCTAACAATCATCTTCCAAAAGGAGTGACAGAAGTAAAACAACAGCGATGCCTTTACCAGTTTTACTGACTATGTGGTCTAAGTGGTGAGAGTATGGCTGATGGTGATCCACCGAGATACCTAGTAATTATTTTATAGCTGCAGTGCACACAATAGCAGTGGATTGGATTTCTCTGGCAGTTGTCACAAAGAGAGGAAAAAGTGCAGGAGGCAGGATTGTGTGGGTGAGTGGGTGAGAGGGATGATGGTGGGAGGCACAAATCTGGGGTTCTCTGATGAGTTTGTTTGGAGCCCAGCTGTGTGTTTGCCTGTGACGCCTAAAATCCATTAGAAATCTGCTGGGGGTCAGGGCTCCACTTCAACTGTGATGCTTCTGCGCCTTTGAGAGGCCCTAGTGGCCCACCTCAACCTCATTTTCTCCACAGAGCGGGGGCCACCAGGCAATCAGGCTCCACAGGACAGAAGCCTGGAGAGCCCCCAAGCATCAAAACACGCTGTCCGACTTTCCCCAGAGAGGCCAACAAGTGAAGCCAGCTCGAAAAGGATCTTTAGGTGAGGCTGATTATGTAGCAAGCCTCTGTGTGGCACATCAATGGCTTTGGAGTGCAATGTTTGAAGTCTGTCTTGTTTCCTTTTTCAGGTTTACTCTTTCATCTGCTATTTTTAAGACAGACACACTGCCAAAAAAAATAAAAAATAGGGTGATACTCTCAGCATAATACACAATCACCAGATGAGAAATACTTTCTACCTATATTAGTGAATCTCCTAAACTTCCTTGTCTTTATGGAGTTTGTGTCCTGCACTTAAATGTGTGTCATGTTGTTTGTCTGTGTATAGTACTTTCTGTGTGGTAGCCTGTGTTCCCAAGGCAACTCTCCTTTGTGACAAATCAAAGAAATCTTGAATGTCTTGAATCTTGATTATTGCTAATATATGAAATAAATGTGTCTGAAGATTCAAGGAGTAGTGCACTTCTTTTCTCAGTTATTATATCATTTGTTGCTATAAGTTTCATCTGCTCTTTATTTTTTGTATGGCACAAGACAGAGCTGTGGCAGAATAACACTCATTGAGTATGTTTACAAAATTTTGTTGCACAATAAAGTATCCATCCAAACAAGAATTTGTAAAACGCTACCAAGGTTTTTTGAGCACAAAAACGTGTTCAGGTAGAATGCAATTTGTAAAACACTGCCATAGGTAAGAATCCAAATGATCAAAGAGTGTTGGATGTGTTGATGGCTGTCAACTTGTCATTCTGATTGTGTCTCCTTTAAGGCTGGGAGCTAGTGCAACATTTCCCTAGCCCGTCCTGGAGTCTTCTCGAGAACAAGCTGACAAGTGAAAGATTCATGGAGGAGCCAATCACTGCCACCTGCTGTGAGGAAGAGGCAGGGAGCGTTTTGCAGGGGAGACCGATTTACTAGAAGGCCTCCCGTCTGTGTCGAGAGCTGGTAAAATGACCAGGTCTTGACAAGACTTCAATTCACGGGTCACAAAACATGTCAGAGTAATGGCAGAAAGGTTGAGAAGCACACTTAGCTTGACAGGTTCCTTTTAATGCTAGCTGCCTCCAAGCTGTGATCCACGTGATACAGTGCACATACAGATTAACTTGGAGCAGACTTGGTTTGCATGTCAATTTGCTCTCTAATGTCAATCTCAAGCCCTGGAGGATCTGTGGTTTCTTACCCTATCAGCCAGTCTATTTCCATGAATACGGACTACTAACAGAGTGATGGGTTGTTCAAGTGTGAATTTACATCCTTCCCTGGTTCACGCCATCAGAATGCTCTGACAAGATCAAAAGTTCACTGTTAGATATTCATCTTTTAGAAATAGCTGCGTAAACTACTTCAGTTTCTTATTTGTCAAAATGAGAAGTTGTGTAGGAAAGTGCTTTGCTTGTTATATGGTCTACTTTGCTGCAATAGTCACTTTCTCTGTATCATCAATGGGCATCATGTCCTCATCCTGACATTGGTGAAGGCAAATTGGAGCATCTCTTATTTGAGAGTATGTCATTGGCCAAATCTTTCAGTTTATGCTCATTGATCAAAATCCTTATAATAAAGATGATGTCTTTTAATTCCAATTACCATAGGGTATAAGATGATTAAACTGTACAAGAAATGAAAAGAAAAAATAAATCATGTAATATCACTTTTTAAAAAAACAAAAAACAGATACCCAGATTTAAACCAAAAACAACTTTTACAGACTCTTTGAAAGTGTCTGGAGCGTTGTGAGAAGTTCCACTTGGAGAACCCGCTGAGATGATGGGAAAGTGTTTGGAGCCCTCACTGCTTCTGGATATGAGCTGTTACAGAGAAGTACTTGTAAAATGATGGTGACATTCTGAGTGAAACTGAAATGTACATCTCAAATGATCCTGCCACAAAAATCACAAAAATGTTTGAAAGTTTGGAGTTAGTGATTCAAAACCAAAAGATTATCTCTGAACATCAAAAGGTTTTAGACATGGCATGAAAGGTTGGAGCCACAAAGATGTGTGACTTTTTCCCAATAAAAAAAATATATTATGTAATATTTGCACAACAGGTCTCTCAATGATGTGTGTGAATATTTCATAATTTCACGTCCAAGAACAGCCATTGTTTTGGTTCTTCTGTAAAGTTGATGAAATGTCACTCTCAAAGCCCTCAATAGATAAAATAGATACGTGACTACAGTAGATGAGAATAACAGAATAGCTGACTGATAACAAAAACAGCAATCACATATCGTTATTGATAATCGGAATTGGAAAATAAACATCTACAGTATATACATAAATGGCAGCATCTTTTAAAGAAATAAATGGTTGTTAGCGCCTCTAACAGTTAATGTCACATTGGCCTCATTTACTTATATACTACAAAACCTAGAAATGGTTTTGGGTTGTTTTATTATCTACAGCAGAAAATTGAAAAAAACCTTGTTGTAAAGTCATTGAAGTTGAAGTTATTAATGATTACCCGGTCTGGGCTGATAGCAGATGATTTCTGTCTCATCTGTGGCCCTTTCAGAGGTGACTTCATCATTGGTGCCTGAAAGACACGGTGCCCCTGAGTAACAAATGATTACCTCTGAATGAATCCCTTAAGTCTCGCTGCTAATACAGAACAATAGGCAGTGTGAACAGGGAAGCTGCGCTTTGCTTCTTAGATCTATTTTTTTTATACCAGGCATCATTTTTTGCTTCACTGATCTATCACTAAACAACAGCTGCTGAGCACGAGCCAGCGAGACGCACTGCAGGGAGGACGAGGCAAAGTGGGAGAGATGTAGAGAAAGCAACGGTGAGGCTCAGCCGGAGTGAAAAAGGTGTCTAAAATTGGAGACTGAGGAGTTTAAAGAGGTGGGGTCACTGGTGATAGCCTAAAGCTCTTAGTTATGGTGGCCCACTGCGAAGTAGAGTGAGGAGAGGGATCCTGGCAGGTCTGCCTCTCTCATGACGGATAACAAGTCACCTGAAATGGCTTCCTGGGTGGCAGCCATTAGACAGACAATTTGCAATCATCCCTGGCCCAATTTCTTTCCCCCTTCGCCCCCTCCTCTTTCTCTTGCACTTTTTCTCATATTACTCGGCTCCTCGCTCTGGTGCCCCATAGACCTTGGCAGCTTGAGTGACAGCGACTTAACTAGTCTAGTCACACAAATGTGAGAGGGGAAATGAGGAAAAGAGAGGGGAGAATTTCATTCATCTCACAAATACCAAATAACCTCTGCCGTCGGGCCAATTTACATATTCTCTGCACGTTCTCTATTGGCCAGCACTCTTGCACCATCCTGTTTCCAAAGCCATCTCATCTGGAACTTGCCGACACAGAGTGACAATGCAGAGGCACAAGGCAAAGGTTTAACTAGCGCATGACTTGCACTGTAAGCATTAACACAAATACAACACCTGTAGGTTCAGTCTCTGGGGCTGTTCTGTAATGTGTATCTGCGTTTAAGATGTATTTATACAAGGACAGCACTGTCACTCAACAAAAACACACAATTTAGCTGCATCCCTCTGCCATTGTCCAACAACACTAGCAAAATACTCTGTCTTTGTGCTTGAAAAACACATTTTCGGATCATGCAGTGTCAGCGTTAGATGTATAGATCCATAATGAGGTTTTAGATAAATGCCATGTTCACAAAGTTTTGGGAGGAGACCTATGCAAACATTTTTGTTGTCTTGAGTAGTCTCTGTAGCGTCAGCAGCTGCAGGGTTCACAGGGCCCCTACTGGCCTGTCAGACATACTGCAGTGTTCTCAACAGCTGAGTGTATCCATGTGAATCAAGGCTTCAAGGATTCTTTATTGTCATTCTCTCATGGAGCCACGAAGAACAAAATATTGTACTCAGATCTTGGTACAACTTAATAAATAGCAAAGTAATAAATATCTCCCACCATCATGTAAAACACAAAAACAGATGCAGATTGTGATGCAGATTGGTAATAGACTATTACCTATGCTTTGTTCTGGTCAGCGTGGTTGCCGTCTGGAGAACAAGAAATAAATGTGTTAAGGAAGGCGTTTTGGTCTTTTGGTATAAGAATGATAGTTAGTTAGAAAGATAGTTAGATAGTAAGATAATCTGAGATAAAACTGGTCTCATGTAGTGCACAAGTAACTGCATTTTATTTCTTCAAGAACTGTTTGTTTGGTGTTTAAAATGCCTTTGCCTTTGATGGCCCTAAAACAATCACTAAATAGGCTTGTTCCCTAAAATGCTGCCACAAGTACAATCCAACCTCACTTCAAAATGTCTTTAAGTTCATTTGGCAAGAGTTTAGTAAAAGTATATGGTTAAGATTTAAAAACAAAATTACCAGAGCCCATTTACAGTAAGTCAGTTTAATAGACTTTTTTTTTTTTTTTTTATCAAAACCTAAAACATTCCTGATTGGCCTCGTCAGAAAAACTAACTCCTTCTGTCCATGCTGGATGTATCTGTCTAGTTGGATGTATGTCTTGCATCTTGATTAACCTACATATTTATGTAGGTATCTGGATACATGGACATGACATGAGTATCTGGTAGGTTTGCCTCTCATTAACATGCTGCTATCAGAGCCTCCACTGAAGTCTTTCCATGAGGGTGTGGAGCATAGCCGCAGGGATTTGCACCGCTGCATTAGTCAGTTCAGCACTGATGATGAGTGATAAGGCTCATGTGAACGCTCCACTTTAGCCCAGAGCAGTTAGATACAGTTATCATCAAAACACTCCAAAACTGTGAAAAACATGTGTAATAAGTGTTTCTGTTTAAAATGCAGCATCCTATAGACAGCAATGAAGGTTTTATTTTGAAGGACATTTGCATTATTATACATTGCACTGATGTTATGTACTCCCTGTATTTTACAGTCAAAGAGCATTCACAAAAGACCTACAGTCTAAATGCCTAGTTTCCTAGTTACAGTTGGGTTTATGCATTACTTACTTGACTCTTATTATTAGAAACCATGGAGATATATACAGTACATATAAGACAAGAGAAATGTTTTTGTTTTTTTTCCCAGCGGCGTTGTGTACATTTGATTTCTTGAATGCTTCCTTTCTGAAAATGCAGGTAACTTTAAGCATTTTACCTCAAAGAATACCTAGTCTACCCACACACAGGGAAGATGTGCAATATTATACTCTACAATATCACATACAGTGTCCAATGGCTGCAGGTTTTTTTTTAAGACTCTAACTTTTCATTGTAGTGTAACATGAAATGTGATAGTTGAAAATTGGTTGTCAGGAGCAGTGGGAGTGCTATGTTATAAAGTGTCAGGGTACGGTTGCTGCTGAGCTGATGAGGCGCACAAAAGCCAGTAGCTTTCTTCAATCCAGACGGTTGCTAGACAGCAAGTAAGAAACATATTCCAGTGAGAGTCGCTAGCTGTTATCTCCATGTTGTAGAGCACAGTTTAAAAACTGACCAGTTTTACACACACTGGACTAAATCTCAAATATGTCTTGGCTCTATTACGTGGCCAAAAGCAGAAGATAATTTCGTTGAGGTGACAGGAGCATGCGGCGAATGAAATATGTTTTGACTTGACTGAGGCCAGATGTTGTCCTGTTATCCTCTCACAGTTTCATCCTGTCAAAGCTCAACTGTGCACTGTGTCGATATTTGTGGTCCTTTGTTGTAGTCCCGCTGTGAAAAAATAGCAAGGGGCAGGTTCACAATGTGCACTGGACTGATAGATGGGAGTTTAAAAGAGGGATGTTAAAGTTTCACAGAGTGGTAGTGCCAGTAGTAGTGCCTCTGATGCTAAAGACCACAGTGACATTAGATCTATGATAGCCACAAGCTTAATGGTCCAATGTTAAGGCCAGGCTGTAATGTGCTACACGAGTCCCATCAGATATAAGTCCATATTATGTTTAATAAAGACATGATGATTGCTCACATGCTCCACAGTGAAAAAGATCCAGCTGTTCATGAGCTTCTCTCATTTTGAAATGTCAGATTGCCCTCAGATGAGTCTCAGTGAAGATGTGCCTTATGTAGTCTTACTCCGAAGGTTTAGCCGTCTGTTGCTGCCTGCTGTTAAAACCCCCACTCTACAACTTTATGCCCAGAACTCCTATCTCATCTCAGTAGATACTCACACACTCAAAATAATAGTAATTTCAACAAACAGCAACAAATGTTGGGCAATGAATTAACACGTCATTAACACTCGACCCACTAAACACAGCCAAGGAGATTTTACTCCAAACATTCAATAAGGGAGCAAACAGTACTGTGTTTATTTCCTTTAATAGCTGTAGTATACACTGTAACATCAAATACAAGAGAAAAGACAAAGCTGACTCAGAAGTGAAGGAAAACATGTAAATGCTTTCCATTAAATATAATTTGGATGTCAGTTTTATTGCTGCACTGGGCATTGGATTTTATATTCAATGCAACATAAATATGGATACTGCATAACACTGAGGACTATTGAATAATTTCATGTAGGTGCTGAGCTAGGCATAACTTAAGAATGGTTGATGAAAATGCAGTGACACAGTGTCAGATTGCTCAATGTAATAATATTCTAGCGGGTTGAGACATTTGTCTTCACAGCATTTCTTGTAATCGTAGTATATTAATACCCTACCTTTAGCATAGTTATAAATATTTAGCTATTTTACCTTTGATCACTGGACTACTCAGATAAATGGTATTTAAAATGTGTGTCTTCCCCACAAAGGGGCATTATTAATAATAAGTAGAGATAAAAATGTTCTTTATTTCCCAAATATGTGCAATATGGAATAATTTGGTTGGCTTTACTCTGGCCTGTTAATTGAAGTTCAATAAGTTAAGCTCAACTGTTCACTGTCCACAGCATGAATGTATTATTAGAACAGGATACTGAATGAGTAAAAAAACAACAACAACAACAACATTATTTTCAATGGACATTGCTCTTTGGCGCAGCACGCTGCCGCGATGCTTCCATGATGCTTCCGCGTTATGTGGCCCATAGAGCAGGCGCACTACGCACTGGCACATTCAGTCTTGTGTTTTACTTGCCACGTGATCCGTTCTGGCCAATGGGCACCAAGGCGCGCCAGAGCGGTGATGTCATAAACAAAGATTTGAAACAGATGTCAACAGAAGATTCTTTATGTTACATGTCACCTTGTACCACTAGATGGAGCTGTGAGCAACTGCAATAACCTGTCTGCGTTTAGTGTCCTCTGCTTGATATTGGTATGAAATAACACAGCTTTCCCTGGAAGAAATATAGTATACCCATGACCATAACTGTTTTTTATGCATTTAATACAGCCTAGAAGGTCATGTTGAGTCTTGTCTTTACGCTAATGTGTTATTGACATGAACAGGACAGTTGAGAAATGTTCCCCTAACCAATCAACAACTAAACAACAATATATTGATCACAGATCATTTAGAAACTCCCACTTCAATTTGTATTGACTTCTTCCCAATGCCTCAGCAACAGCTTTCATGTAGCAGCAGCCCGAAAGGAATGTGGGGCCATCGGCAAGAGGAGAGTTTGGGTTTCAGGACGCAGCAGCAGTAAGAAGCCTCTGGTGAGTGGATGGGAAGCAGCTCTGCAGGCACTGCCTCGGGCCTTGCTACCTCAGCTGTCCTGGATGGATACCGACAGATTGCTGCATCTTCTGCTCAGCATGGAGATGCAGTTTGAGTCAGCCAAGGGAAGCAGAAGTAAGAGATAGCTTTAGTAAATTAGTCAGTATCATTATTACTTTTGATTTTTCATAGTGGTTTCAGTTTTTGTTTTAAACTCACAACTGTCTAAACGATTAACTGTGTAAACAACTACTTTTGCCCCATGTCACCTGTGGTTAGTCTGAAAGGTTACCAGCAATTGCTTGCATCCCTTTCTCCAGAGCACATAGTCATTCTTTGGCAAGTTGCTAATTAACTAATAACTACCATAACTTTCCACCAGTAAAACTCGATTTCTGAAGTAAATAGCCACCATTGACACATGTACACCACTGAAAAACATAGGACAAAAGCATTATTATTTGCTGCTATTTGTAAACGTTGTTTTCAAAGGCCTCATATGGGTTTCTTAATCATTCAAAATTATCCACACAAACCTGACAGTTTCATGTGGGTGACACATTGTTATTGAATGGTCCCAACTCAGCCTCTGCTCATTTGTGGGCTGTGACGTGCTAATTGTTGCTTTTTTATTGGGAAAAGTCATGTTGATCGCTTTAATGAAATTCAAATAATAGCCCAGACTCAAATATATTTATATATATTGCAGACAGAACTGACTCCTTACATTGGCTGAGTGAACTTTTAGCTGTCTTTGCCATGCTTGAGCGTCTTAGACATCAGCCACGATCCGGTTTGTGCTCACAGCTGTAACCAAGAGATGACACATTGCACAGATATTGCACTTGTCTCAGTTCAATTTGCATTCAGTGTCTTACTGCAACCACCCACTGTAACACAGGCAGGGGGCAGCTTCCCGGGAAGTTTTAGTGAGCATCTGGTGCTCCTTCATGTCACCGGACCATTTAGCCATATTTCATAGACTTAAACTTACACCAGTACTGTTTAATGGGACCTTAATTAAAGACAGCTTTTATATTTGACTACATAGTCATTTTTCTGCACACCTTTCATGTCTGCATTTGAGTTTTATCCATTTGTCGATCAGTCTGTTTGTTGAATACATAGTTCTATTTGGATATGTCAAATTATCTCATTGTAGTTAATAAAGTTTCCATGAAGCAGATCATCTATCTGACATCACCAGCTCAGTGCAGTCTATGTTGGTATTTATGGTTCCTCCTGAGTCTGCGTTACATTTTCTCACTTTCCCACTTTATATGCAAAAGTAAACTGGCTTCTGATCAAACAGCACTTTCATGATCACTTACTTTCAGATGCAAAAGATCCAGGCCACATCTCTCAGGGCCCATTTAGGGGGCATTCACATGTTACATTAAGTCTTGTTCACATTAGATCCAATCTCTCTAATGATTCTAGTACCAAGTCTGAAAACAGGAGACATAATGGTGTAGTTGAATATGAACTGGATGAGTTTTGGTTTGGACTTTTTGCCAAAGCAATGACAAAAATGTAACACAAAGAAATCCCTTCTAAACAAAGCAACACCATCATTTGGACTCTCAAAATTAGTCTGTTGTCTTTGAACTTTGAAGTTCAAATGTTCCAACTTTTTCTATTTTATAGATAAACCCCAAAAACACAAATTAACATTAACATGGAAATTGCATTACAGTGTCAAGTTAATACAGAATTGAGAATATAAACCATTGTCCAAAATTGACTGGCCACTTTAAGGAGGTTGAAGTGATTTATGATTAAATAGCAGTGCTTTTCTCCAAATGAAAATCAATGCATATTTCCAATTAATGATAAAATTACTTTTTAGTGCTATCATTAAATTTATAAGCCTCGCAGTCTATGGTTATTACAAATGATCCTACTGATAGCTGGAACGCTAAAAGTCCATCCACTCACAGTGATGAGAGGCACTTCAATAAGACTGTGCCGAACAAAATGGCAGATATAAATGCATGTGGAAATGTTAATCTGTAGTAACCAGGTGATATGTGCTTATGATGAGCTGTTTGATGGTGTACAGTGCTCCCGGCACATTATTAATCATATCTAACGACTTCAGATACTGCACTAAACAGTTTGCCCTACAGGATTTCCCAACCACTGCAGTCAGTGTTCAATATGCCGCCCAAGGCATGACTGTTACACATGATGAGATGTGTGTGCCCGCACTGAGTGAGCAAAAGGAAGAGAGAGAGAGGAGGCAGCCTGATCTCTAGCGGCAAATTAGGGCCTCTCTGAAATCGATAACAGGGGAGCCATGCACAGATTTCATTAGTCGGCAAACGTGTGCGGCTAAAGGGATGCAAACGGATATTGATGTCTGAGATTGATTGATCTCTTCTTTTCTCCAAAATGTACACACTGAGTTGCAATGCAGAGTTTGTTTTGGGTTTGTTTGCCTGCTGAGTGAACATTCAATCTTAAATACCAGTTTCTCCATGACCTTTTCCCTAGAAAAACACTTTTTATTCACCAGATAGGCATCTGTTGGAAGAAAAAAAAAAAAAAGCACCACAGCTATCTAAAATGGACTCGCTAGGTCAAATTACTGTCACAGCCCACATACATTCTCTACAAGCAGCTGCAAAATATGTCTTCTACCAGATTTAAAAATCAATAAACAAAAGTGACATTCAGGCCTTTTGCATTTCAAGCAGGTGCGGCTTGTCACAAAGGTGGCACTCTGAAGCACATCTAATGCACCTCTGAAGTGACTGTAACAGATCGCTCTACATGGATCAAATTGTATTTGCTAATACATTTTAGCCTAATTAGCTCCCAGATGGGTGTGGTTCACCACAAGAGGAAAACAGAGGGCTAGGTAGATGAGGCAATCACGGGAAAGTCAACGGATAACAGGAAGTGATGGACTGCTTCCTTGATGTTATCTGAATTCTCAGATAAATTAGGCCCGTCTCATGAGAAGGCAGGAGAGAAAAAAAATGCATGAAAGAGTCAGCACAGGACGTCAGGATAACAATTCAGCAAAAAGCAGTGCATTAGAGAAGGATAATGTAGGGTTTAGAGATTTACTTTAAACACTGGCAGAGAGTTTGATGTCATTGTTAATCAAAGCATCTCTCTGCGTAGAATATTCCTAGTCTTGCAGACTTTTCCTGTGTTCCTTTGTAAAGTTATCACTATCCATTAAAATGTGTCTGCTTTGTCCCAGGAGCATTTACATTAGCTCATGTTTTAAACAGCCACGGTGCTGATCCATGGTCCTGGCTCCAGGTGCTGCAGAAATGCTCCTCTGATCTTAATTTTTCATCACTTCTTTGATTTCCTGTAGCCATCTGATAAACGTGCATTTGTGATAGTCTTAAATGATTAATTGAGGTTGAATGTGTGCTTTAAAATTTCCATTCATTATGCTGTGTCACATTTTATCTGCCGCTCATTTAATCACATACCATATGCATATTAATGGCTATAGTGGTACCTGTGTAACGGGAGTAAGTCACTTGATGTAAGTGTCTGCCTTTGTGCTGTAGCACTGTCCACAGACGTGTGTGACATACGCTCCCTCTGCAAAGGATTCTCTTCTTTACAGCCAGTCTAAAGTTACACTCATGCTCTTAACATCAATTTAAAGTTTTAAACACACCTATATGCTTTCATTAAACTCCTATAATTCTTACTTTTTTAAATCGATTAGTGAGTTGTGGTGTTTTGAATGGCATTAACTCTAAATCAAGCTGGAGATTTCTTTCAGACGTTGTATATGGAATGTTTAATTTACCCGGAGAAAGGCTGTTGTTGTGCTGCTTGAGTATTTTCTTAAGATTAAGAGAAAAGTGAATGGCGGCCTGTGTTGGTTCTGTTGCCACCTGCTCAGTGTTGAACAGCATCCCTCCAATTTTTGTTCTAGCACTACTTGTTGTATTATATAAACCAGGACTTCACCTAGGGAGTAATTAAAGTTGATAACATAAATAAACTCAAATTAAAAATATTTAAACTGACTATCCGTAGTGAGGGACAGGGGGACACTGAACAAACTGCTCTTTTTCATGGACAGTTAATTTTATCCACTTCCCTGGACTATAGAGGAGCAGTGGAGCTCGTTGGCTACACATTCATTCTGCTCTGCTGCTATGAAAGCTGTATATGAACTCACCACTCAGCAACAGGTTCCAAATCCGCACATGACATCTCCTGTTTAATGCAGCCCAGCATTCATTTTCCCTAATATATTGCACATTTCCCATATTCTGCACTATTATTTTGGCCATTGTATTATTAATTCTTACTTATTTAATTTTAGTGCTTGTGTTCAAGAATGCTGGTGTGCAACTAAGCTCTGGTTTCCTGTGGGTCACCTTAACCCATCCTTAAAGCGAATTAGGGTTTTTAGGAATATTATCTGGATATTTTGTAATATAATAAGCAGAATAATTTTCATATAAACTGTTTACTATTTAAAATGTGTTCCCTTATACTCAAGGCACATTGTATGGCCTTTCCCTGGATCCATGAAGATCTAAGAAAATAGCAATATTTTACTCAAACGCTACCATCAGCATGACTGACTATGTGTATTCTATTGCAACTGAGATTTTTCTTATTTCAGAAAGAGTGCAGTGGAAAATAATTGATGGTGACATGAAAAACGGGTGCTGGGAGTCGAGAGCGCTGGGGTTGCTGGGGTGTGGGACTGAGAGGATGAATACCAAAGTATTTAGCTACAACCCCCCGCACCAGAAGCAGAAAATTTTTCACTATGGGACATCAATCCCATTTCTTCATGTCTCCCGCTGTGCCACAGGTCAATTATATCTTTATTACAGTAAAATGCAGATTATTCTTTCAGAATGTAGGTGCAGGAAGACTAATGATGAGCACAGCTTGCAGATTCTCTTATTTCTGGGTTATGTGCCGCTTCCACTGTAGGCATGTTGCGTACGGGGAGTTCACGGTCATAAACAAAGGCAGGATTTCACTAATCTAATTGTGACCTACTCCGAAACCCGGCCATAACCTTAAACCACATTAGTGTGGATTCGGCTTGACACTTTGAAGCATCAGCACCTTTGCCTGGGCGGGTAAGGTGCTGTTTTTGGCACTGTATGTGCTAGGATTGATGCCAGAGCTCCAACGCTTAGGTTTTTATTCATTTTGCACAATATATGCAGAATATCATCTGGCTGTACTTTTGAGCACTCAAAAATGTCAGATTGTCCATTGAAACAGCAATCATAAGGACAAAGTTGTAGTTATTTTTGTCACACGTGAAAATGAGATGTGTGCCAGGCTTCACAATCAGAGTAACACACCTGGATAATGTGATTCTTTGCTGAACTATTGCTGTATGTATACAGCTTTCTCCAACTAAGGTCGGACATGGCACTCTGAGCATGCTCCAGAGCTGGACAGCAGGTTTTAGTACAGCAAACAAGTCATTTTTTAGAATTTTCCTGTTTTTAACAAATGCATAACGCAGTAAAATACCAAGGCCATGTGAATGCAGCATTAGCCTGAGTGAAGGCTTGGGACACAGCAGTAGGATTCTGTCTTGTGAATGTAAACTCAGAAAAAGTGAGTAATCCAGCTTAGTTAGCATAGCTCTGCATGTAAACACGATGACTGTAAAGTACTCTTTAATTTATTACAAGCGTGGTATCTGTTTGTAAATATACAAACACAGCTTTACAACTTGGACAATAGGACTGAACTTTATTTTACATTACATTTTCAACAACTGTAAAACTCTTTCAGACTACCAATGCAAACTCTTCACTACAGTTTTGGTTGGAAGGGGCCACCCAGTGTCTGTAATTGGCATCTGGTGCTTATTTTTAGATAATTACAATAGATAAAGTAATTAAGTAATTAAAAAATAAAGTGGCGGCTATAATCATTTGCCATCTGTATGTTCTTGTAAGATTGCTGTGCTTGAAAAAGTTTAGGAACACACACACACACACACTGTTTTACACTGTCAGTTGTTCAGCTCATGGTACAGTCTTCACCCGAGTTCTGTAAATTGTTGTAAAAAGTTTTAAAGGAAAAGCTCCGAACGCTGTAGCTTAGCTTTTAAGCAGATTGCTCTGGACTCAGCAGTTTTTTTACAAGACTAGTCAAGCTGTATGCAAAGAAAAATGGACTAAGTTGTGTGTGCAAACAGTGACAGCTACATTATTAAATGACTCAATGAAACCTATGTTGGAATAATATAATGTAGTGCTGGACTAGTTTGTTTTTGCAAATACTGAAATAACATCACTTTTAAGAGCAATGCAACGAGTTTGCCAATGGTGTAAAATGCACATTATTTATTTCACTTATATAAATTATGAAAAGCCCATATGGAGTCCCTGAAAAACAATCCTCAAAAAGGTCATGCCTATGAGCTAATAATCTTTGGTTTGTGGTGTGAATGTCAAGCTTGTCTGCTGGTAGATTTAATTAGTCTTGAAGGAATAATTACTCATTAACATGTTTCTGTTTACTAAATTAGCCAATAAATCCTTGAACATTCAGATGAGCTTGTTGAAAACAAATATTGGCAAAAAGACATTACGCTACATGTCAGGTAGTACTGATGAAAAAATCAATTACTTTGAATAGCCACTCTGCGCGGTTTCTGGACAGAAGGGTCATAAACCTGCGGGCTGCTTGATTGTTATTACCTTGCCCATCTATTTTCTGCACCTTCTTTTTGTGTTAAGGGTTGGAAAGGGCTCAAGTCTCTCCCAGAACACCTCGAGCAGGAGACAGAGAGAACCCTTGGTGGGTCAGAATTAGACAGACAAACATGTTCACCACCACAGGGGAAATATAAAGTTAGTGTTTCAGTTAACATCCAACTTTTTGGACAATACAGAAAGTCTTTATCTGAGTGTAGGAGCTGGGCACAAGCAGAGTAAAGCTGTTTCTGATTCTAAAGATCTGCTACTATTATTCATCATCAATATTATTTGCCATTTCGTGAAACCTGAGCATAAAATAATAACATACTATTCTGTGGAGTTTAATTTCTTTCCAATATTGCCACTTTTATTTTTCTGAACGTGGCATTTTGTCATAGACCTGTCAGTTTTCTCATCATTTATTTGTAGCTCACTCATGCTCATGTTTCTTCCTGCACCTTGAGCTGCTTGCATTAATATAATTTATAAATGTTAGGCAATATTGCTTTTCTTCTTTTCTTCTTTCGTCTTGCTAGGTACCAGTAAAAGTGGTTTAATAGCACAAGTACTGTATAGTTAACATGAATAAAGGAAAATGAATATAAACTGGATTTTGATTTTACGGTAACTTTTTTCAATGCATGTTTTGCATAATAAACAGCTAGATCCATTCGAGTGTTTTTACCGATTCATTTTGGATTTTGAGTAGGACTTTGGTGGTCTTTGGCATGCTCAAATGAGTAAACACATATTCCTGACTGCAGCGACTGAGGATGTGACATGCTTTATTTCTAACTTAGCTCTGCCACAAAGCAACAAGACACAGACAGCATGACACAACTGAGAACAACAGTTTTTTATATTATAGCATTTCTCATTATGATAAGGGTAACATTATTTTAAACTTTTAAAACGAGACAACACAACCACACTATGCATATAATAAAGAATACAGGCCAATACACTGGACCCTAGCAGAGTCGTATTTGTAACCAGTAACAAGATTAGCAATAGAAAATGAAAGAATTTTCTGTGCAATAAAAGTGTTATTGTTATTATCTAATGTAGGCCTTGACAATATGTATTGCCAACACAATACCAAACAACAAGATTTACCAGGAATCCAGGAATACATTATTTTAAAAGGTTGTTGCCTAATGTGAAATGGTTAGTGAAGGCATGCAAATTTTATGTAAGGCGTTTTCGTGTTTATCTTAATTATCAGTGTAGGCTAATTAATTTCGGACAGACTTCCATTCAAAGTAAATGTGTATCTGGCAAAATCATGGAGTAAACAAGAATAATCACCTTAAAAATGAGTATAGCTGGAATTTGGTCAAAACATTTTTTGAAATGATTGGCCTATTATAGCTTTATTATAATATTATAGCATTATATTAAAGATGCATTACTTGGGGCATCTTGGTGGCTCACCTGTTAGAGCACAATACCACATACTCGAGGGTTTGATTTCAGCTCGAGTCCATTTGCTGAACGCCTCTCACTCACATGTTTCCTGTGTATCACTGTCTTTATCAGATAAAAGCTGAAAACGCTGAGATTTTCATTCATTTCAGCCATTAACCCCACACCTCATTTCCGAGAAACATCATAGCGACCTTTTCTGCTTTTATTTTATTGAAAAGTGAATCGATTTCTACCACCCTTGGTCTTTTATGAAATTTCCACAACGAATGGGCAAGCTAACAACTGTGAAGGCCTAAACGGCTATTTGGGAATTCATATTTGGGCATGCTTTTTTCATCTGTTTGTATGGATGTCTTTCGTCACAGGCTCATTACAGGAGCCCAATCTGTTGACCCTCGCTTCCACATTGTTTCGCCTGCGCTCACTCTACCTCCTTGTCCTTGTTATGCCAGATGTCTCATGCACTACAGATGTTTACTGCACACGTGCGTCCGCCTCCCCGCAGCGATCGAGCCGGTACGAGGATGGATGTGAAATGGGAAAGGAACAGCAGCCTCCCCCTTTTGTGCAAGGTTAATCTGGTCCTCAGTCGCAGCTAGCATGTCACCCTAATGAAGCCCCAACAGACGAACACTTAATAAGAGTTAAGAGTAAATTAACCTTGAAGACTTAGCATGCGTCTCGTCTTCTCTCCTACACTTTATAGACATCCACTTGGCACGATCAAGGACAAGCGTTTATTTAGCTCGAGGAGGTCAGCGCAAAAACATTCCCTCGACGGTTGCAAATTTCCCTTTGACGTCTATGTTCCAGACAGAGCACAGAGAAGGTGCGCCACTGTTTCTTACCTTATTGCCCGAAGCAGATGAAAAGATACAAGCCTATACCCTCAGCCCCACCTCATTGTTGTTGTTTTTTTTTTTTCTTGTTGCCGCCGATCAATATTCTTAATGATGGTAATCAATCACAAAAAATGAAAGATTTACTTTCCAATATTAATTTTGCTCAGCATCGATTCAGGAGTGAAGAGTATTACTGTCATTATTGCTTTTTGGGGTGCTGTATTGCAACTTGCGCCTCTAAAAACAAGTCGTCCATCTTTTTGTTTTTAACACCTTACACCTAATTAGAATCAAATAACAGTCACTTGAGGTAATATTTAGTAAACTCCTTAATATTAGTTTTTTCTTTCATAATAATTGCTTAAATCAGATTCCAGTGTTTCTGTGCCACCATGGATTACTCCTTCTACTCTTCACTGCACATGCTTTTTGAGACGCCTATGCCTTTTGTTATGTTTTGACAGCATTCACGAAAGGGCAAAGGGTTGCATGCTGCTCGTCTGGCTAAATGACATGACACTGATAGTTTTCTGTCTTCGCCGAGTCATGAAGCACGTAGAAACACAATAATCTGCAATAGTCAGCCGGGGCCAGCTATGGTGATGACAGGCGGCGCTAATGATACGCCACTCATTGAACCACCAGGGGCAGACAACATGCCAAACCGAAGAAAGGATTTATGCCACGAGCCCATTGTGTCTGAAATATGTTGTCATGTTATCACATCAGCTGATCAAAGGCCGAAAGAGAACTTGAAAGCTCCGTGCTGCTTTTACTGGCACAAGTACAAATCTGTTTTAACCTGTCTTGCATTTCAACGCTACAAGACTTCCACAACAGGTCGATGTCACATGACCACATGGAAACCACAAAGATGAACTTTTTTTTTTTTTTTCTTGGCTCGAGATGATGATATTATCCTTAGCTACAGATAAAGTGCTTCTTCACTGTGTTATTCGCCAGTATAACGCAGCGTAATGCTTTTAAGCCAGGTTGCCAGGGCGTCGTCTTTATCCCCGTCTTCTCTTTCTTTGTCAGTACCTTGCTACTCAGCTGCAGTGAGAAAAGTGGAGCAGGTTTTGTTGATGACTTAAGGGATGGAAAGCACACCGGGACTTCTAATGCACCTAGTATTTAAATAATCCCCGGGTCTCCTTTATCCTTTTGATGCCTTTGTTCACTTTGAAAAGTTATCGTCATACAGCCTGTACTGCTGGGGATGAGAGGAAACGAGGGAGGGAGATGTCGAATGATGCCGCCATATACCTTTTCTCCACCATCCAGTTCCCAGAGCGTTAAAGAACATCTGAATACACATAGGAAAATCTTATCGCACCCCAGCTGTACAGCCAAATTCTCCACTCTTTTTTTTGCCAGTACTCGAAAAAGCACAGCGAAAGGGAACCCAGGAATAATCGTCCATGCTTATCTTTCTGCAGTACTGAGGGGGGCTATAATGAGACTCAGTCATCCATAGTGGAGAGCTTAATAATTCATTGTGGTAGCTTTGCAGGTGAACCCTATCACATTACAATTTAAAAGCTCTAAAGCTAGTATTGCTGAAGGGGAGTGCTGCCTGATAAATGCTGGTCGGCAGAAGCCTTGTGCACACACACATACATGGACACACACAGTACATACACATATACATATAAACTCTTAATAAGCCGCAATTTGCGCTAAATAGACTTGTATTGCAGTCCACAGGCTCCCTCAGAACTCTATCAACAAAATAAGCAGCAACCAAGTGGTACTTTTAAGTGGTAAACACAAACAGCGCTTATTGAGAAGTGGCCCTGCTTTTCTAATTTGAAAAAGCGCTCATCATATTAGTGAGCGTAAATGAGTGCCCAAACAGGAACCGGAGTTAACATTCACGCGGCACACAAGCTGAGACAGAAAGAGAAATAAAACAAGCATTTTACTTGTTTTTGTCTCAAGGGCAAAGAAGTTGCTGTCCACTCTTTTTATAATGTCACCCCCTACACACACTCGCTTTTTCCCGCTGGCAAGGTGCCATAAAAACTCTCACAAAAAAGGGGGGAGACATTAGTATTTCTGTGCTTTGACATTCTTGTTTTCATGTGGACCTTTGCTCTGATTAAGGATCTAGAACAGTCTAGTGGCATTTTTTATTCTCTCCTAAAACTCATTTCTCACAGAAAACCTTCAGACATTCTACAAAGATGAGGTCGGCTTTGTCAGTGACCTCTGGCACCGACAGGCTGTGGAGCGCATCCCAGATGGGTTGGAATGTGGCCCACACTTCTTCTTCTCTTTGTATGTCTTTCTATCTGTTGCTCCTGTCTTCCCTCCCTCTTCAGCTCCCTAAAGGACAGACGGAGCCAGGGTCGCTTGGCACAAGGACTGCATACAAGAGTGACCTTGCAGGGCTCCCTAATGGAGAACTTGGCGCTGTTCCACAGTCTCTCAGCCAGTAGACACGCGCCTCCCTCTCTCAGTCTATAGATCGAGGCTATACTCACCTCTAACCCACCTCCCCTCCCCCATGCGTCCCTATCTGAGGGCTGAGACACATCACATCACTGACATTAATTGTCACCAGCGACAGCAGCTGATAAAAGCTTCCTGCCCCGTTTCACTGCGGGGATACCGCCGAGTCACGCGGGAATTCATTCCGCTCCGAGGAACCTATACAATACGATGACGAAGTGTGTGTGTGTGTGTGTGTGTGTGTGTGTGTGTGTGTGGTTACCATGGCACTGTGTTTGCACATGCAATGATGAGAAATGTCAAAACACGTTGGAATCACGTTAGTCTGCTGTAACCCTCCGGAAATAAGTGTGATGGGATTAGGCGATAAGAAGATAATTCACATCTAAGAGTATTATCTGAGGATAAAACAGTGCTTAAGTCATCTTAGATGATACACTGCTACAACACCATCTATTCACAGCAGATCTACAACAACATCATGATGTACTTTTGTTTATATGAGCTGGGAAAGCTTGGTTTATTGTAGCTAATGAACGGCAAGGATATGGGTTGAATGAATATGAATGTTTGAAAATCTAATTAATCCTGGTTTCACATTGCACCAAAGATAAATAACTGTCAGCAAAGCTAATCACAGTGGTAAATATTTATCTGTTTGTGAATATGTCAGTGCAGACTTCCTGCTTTCTGCTGGTTTCAGTGGATCAGTGCATAAACCAATCCTAATGCCAGACAGTCTGCTTTTTAAACCTCACATACTATGTAGCATATGAAAAATCTAAATTTCGTCTTTTCAATCAAGACCTTGGAACGACCAAAAGAACCCCGCCTGGGGATCTGAAATGGCTTGCAAAGGACTTCAAGGATTGTGATATAGCCACGGGACATAGCCAGCTGAGCCATGAAAGTAGAATCTTAAAAAATCAATTCTGAAACTCACAGGTAGCTGCAGCAGAGATCATTTCTGCTTCAAGCATTGCAGCAGCATTTTGGAGGAGTTTTAAGGAGGGGAAGAAGAAGAAACACTTTTCATGAACCGCAGAGAGGAACAGGGTGAGTCACAGTAATCCAAACGAGGAATAAAAAATATATTGAGGACTTCTACAGGTGTCCCCGAGATAAAAAGGTCTCTGTCTGTCTGGAGTGGAGTGTTAAGGAGGTGGTGTACTTGAGAGTACAATTGGTCGGTCAGATAGATAAAATACATGTTTAGCCTACCGACTCCAGACCATGGTCCACTGAGGTAAAAGTAAATGAGATTTTTCTTTAAAAGGCCACAATCAAACCATAACCAAAATGGCTTAGGAATAAATACATTCTGTACAGAAGGCAGCATGATATACCACTGGTACAAAATTGCAAATAAACTATAATTGGGAAACTGTAATATAATTTAGGATAAATACTATTTACCATTGTGGTGTTGTATAAATAGAAGGTTAACTCTAAAATAAGTTGTAGTGGTTCCAGTAGGCTGCACGATCTGGAAAAAATAAATGCATCAAATAAATCCAAATAAATGTTCTGCATACTGTATAAATCTTTGTCTGGAAAAAAAAGCCAGAATAGCCCAATGATGCATGGAATGAAGATTTTTCAAAGGCAGTTGTTTTCATGGAAGATTGATTTTTTGATTCATGTGACTGACAGGATTTGAGGATAATTGGCTGGATTGTCAGGGCATCTCAGGACTTTTATGATTTGATAGTATGCACGACCCAATTAACATTTTCAGGAAATAGTATCAAATCAAACAGATTTTTGAAGTAGTCAGTTCTGTGAAACATGATACAGATCAGACAGACCGGAGTCTCTGTTGAATCCTCCATAAGTGAGCAGGATAATGGTGGAATTACACTCGTACACCATTTCAGTGTTTTCAACCAACAAGAGCAAGGTGCCACATTTTGGCACATTTTCAGTGCATGAAAAGCATTAGGCATAAAAAAGCAAAAGTCTAAATAAGCAAAATGGTTTTGGCAAATTGTAGCCAAGTAATGTGTGTGCTGTCAGTGAGTAGCTCTATATTTAGCTGCTCTAATACATGTATTAAGTCTACACCACTTAAAAGGCATGTGACTGGATGCTTAGGACAATGTAATGCTGACATGGCATGGAACTATACACATAGTTTTGGTACCTGTGCTTCCTCATCAAAGACTGAAGTTAGACTCAAAACCTTTACTAAAATCAAATGCTCTGCCATTGTAGAAATTAAATTAAATAAATGCATATTAGGATAAATAATACACACATATGACTCAAGGGCTTTGCAGAAATCTATGATATAGCTTTTCAACATTCTTGCTCTGTCTGCTAATGGTTAGTGAGTCTTTTGGTAGAATAATGAGTCTGTTGTCATGGTGATGGTCTGTCTTTTTGGGGCTATTGATCATGAAAAGATTTTTAGCAGCGACCTCTAGATGTCACATAATAACAAAAAACTAAACAAAAACAACAACAACAACAACAAAAAACGCAACTTTGCATTGTGGGTAAAATCAGGACCCGAGTCACATTGTCACTATCTGTTGTGATAATCTGACAGTTCACAGTTTGTAGTCCAGGCCTGTCAGTGAGGCTTACCCTTTCCTCCAATACCATTCTAACCAATGACAATGCACTGACCTGCAACACTGCTATATCCAATCTGTTCAGGTCAATAGAAAACAAATGTAACCAACAATCATGGCCAAAAAACAACAACCACATCCTTATTAACAGAAGTAACAAAGGGGGTCATCTAAATGACTTTGCAATGGAGCAGATTTGTGGTTCAAACTTTGTGAAATCAATAATGTCAGGGTCTGTCAATAATGACTTGCTTACATGTATTGATATGCTGACAATCCAAAGAATGGCTTGTTTGTCCAAAGGCTTACTACAGATCAATGCACCTGTCTAAGTTCAGTGACATTATGTTCGCTGGCCATTGTTAAGACTTCATAATGTGTGGCTGCACTGATTTGGTGGTATTTCCTGCTGTGTGACCATCATTGTGTCGTGTCATTGTAGAAGCTGTTGTACACTCAGACAGATTCATTCACAGCTGTGAAATTAAATCAATCTATCTACTGACTAATCTGACATAAGCTTTGAATGCAATCCATATAATCCGTGATGGAAACACAAAACCACTAACCTGGAATTGCTGACTGAACGTGTCGGCACCTGAAGCAGCTGAGGTTCTACCCTAAGTCATCATTCAGCTTGAATATTGGGAATGTTAGCTTGGATCATTTTCATGAACTTTAATGGTGTCTTAAAATTTTACTTGCTTTTCCGTAAGACGTATTAGAGTGCTGTAAGCCATGTTCTTACATACATAAATCATGTGTGCTGCAGACATAATGTTTTATACTGCTAATTATTTAAAGCGAACAGGGTTGTTACTTTCTCTGCCTTTTACTTCCAAAAATATATTGGTCATTCAGCAGAATCAATGTGACTTTGGCCAACTAATAGCCAAGGTGAAAATGATCAAGAAGAAGAAATAGTGGACTGAAGGAAGAGTGTCCAAAAACAAAACCCACAACAATGTCTTTGAAGAATCATTCTAGAAATATGTTAGACGTTACTAAACAGTCTGCGTGTTATCATATGTTTGGGATGATTGGGCCAAACAAAGCTCTTTCAGAACACAGCCAAATTAACGCAACAATTATGAAATGAAGAAGTACATTTTGTTGGACTGTAGCTAGAAATAACTTTGTGGTTATTTTCCCTCAGGGTTAAGGCTTATGCTTTGTTTTCGTTATAAAGGATTTTAACAGATGAAAATATTAAGCAATATAAGCTTTGGCCAAACACAAACTTACATGTGTTTAAGTCTTGAACTGGAGACAACTCATTGGTCAATGCCAGCTGTTTACAAGGAAGTAATGGCTACAGATTATACAGAGAAAGTGTCCATTCCAGGCTACTTCTGCTCCAACAGCAAAACAGTGCAAAAAGAAAACCATAGAGAGAACAGGAAGCAGAGTGAAACGTTGATAAAAGTAGGAAATGCTTACACAAGGTGTTAAACAAGGAGGAGATAAATGCAGGATCTTATCTTCTTTCAAAACGTTTGGTGGATAGTGGAGAAAATTCTGGTCCATAATAATTTGGCCTCACAAAGCAAGGATCTTAAGACGTACACAGCACTTCTTTCAGATAGAGCAGAATTATTAAGACTTTAAAGTAAAAAAGATCTCATCTCACAGAGTCTGTAAAACAGAAAAGGCCAACAGGTGACTCTGCTGCAGCCAAAGAAGCAAGTGATGTGAACAAGAGCTGGCTGTTTTCTTATTTTCTCCCCCTTCTGTTTAATTATCTTTTGCATTCGCTGCCAAAAATCAAGTGAGCCTCTCCTGATTATGGCTGCTGTGTCTGAAGACTCAGCTTTGCCATGAAACCTGTTTTGCTGTACCTTATTACTGAGAGTGGGGCCAAGTGTACTCAAATGCAACACCTCCAGATGGATTCAAGCAAAGTTTTAGATAGATATATCAGCCCATAGAATATAATTATACATACCAGAGACTGACAACTGGTTTAGAGCATATTCAAAACCACTCACTACCAACCCAAGATGGATGATGGTGCTGTAAAAGAAAACAAGCCACAGGCCAGCTTTGTAATGAAATGAGTCCTTATCTGTGACTTACTAGTGTCCACTCCTCAAATCTTGGTGCCAAACGCCACAGGACACTTTGAGAAATATAAAGGAGACCAGGCCTTGACCAAGGACTGTTTCTGTGGTGTAAACAGGTGTTGTGCACTGTTAAAACTCAGGTAGTCATAATATTTCGGCTGGTCAGCATGTTATGGAAACTCTATCTGATCTAAACATACAATTACAAATAAGTATTTACTACTCCTGGAAGCCTGAGGGCAAAGTGGTTAAGTTTTCTCCAGGTGCTTTGGTTTCCTCATCAACCTTGAAAAACATGCACATTATAGACTAATCCATGACCAAGATCTGGAGATCTAACAGAAAATCCTAACAGGTTAACGCAGAGGCACTTCATAAAGGATAAACACAATGAAAGGATTTCCCCATGGTGACAAAACAAAGACATTTTAAATTGAGAAATGACCCTATTACAGACAGGTATAGTACAAAAATGCAGAAAGCACAAAATGTACAAAGCCACCTTCTTGCTGTGAGGCTGAACCACTTTGCCATCAGCTTCCAGTAGTAAATAATAAAGTTAATTAACAATGCAATGTAATATACTCACATTTACAATAAGAAAAAACAGAATGGAACTATCATCTATGGAAAAAATACAGGCTTTTTGCACATGTTGGGGGCATGTTGTGTAACTTGTTCAAATATTAAAGGAGAACTTAATTTCCAACAATCAGTGAAATTAAAGAAAGTTGACTGGGGAGAGCATAAATGTCATTTGATTTAATTAATGCCATTAATTTATCACTGAGAAATGAATTAATCAATCCATAATCAAAGTTCCATGCAAACATAAGATACATAATTACCGGTAATAAGACACTGATGAGGATCAGTGCCAACTAAACTTTAAATAATGATAAAAAGTTCTTTTAATTTTGATTTTTTTAGATAATTTTCTTTAGGTCATAAAATGAGGGCACGGTCTTTTAATCAGCCTTCAAAGGCCATTTCTCTCTCTCTCAATGGCCTTTCCCAAATATTCCAGGTATTTTGCTCTTAATCAGAAATGGACAGACAATACTCTCTCTGAGTTTTGTGCAAAGCTTGGCCAGACTTAATTATAAAAGTGCAAGCCTTCATGGGAGAAGGTAGATGCCGTGTCATTTTGAAATGCCTCTATTTTGACGGTAAAAACATAAAGCTAGAGTGCAATGGAGGGAAAGGAAACGGGGGCATAAAAGGAAGGAAGAAAGGAGCAGGAGAATGAAAAGGAAGTGGCTCTCCACGGATGGCTTGTCATTTGAGGTGAGACTGAACCGAACAGAGGTAAACAATAGATGTTTGGTAAAAGGCAGAAGCAGTCAGTCAGGCAGTAATAAAAAAAAAAGAGCGAAAAAAGAGTGAGGAAAAAAACAGCCGCTAGTCTTTCTGAAGGGAAGCTGCCAGACTCCATTTGTCTGAGCATGCAGCACACTCTGTCACCTGCCATAACTACCCATCAACCCCCTGGATTTTTCTGCCCCTACCAACCTCTGTACTTGTGTTTGAAGCTTTTAGTGTGTGCGCCTATAGCTAGAGCGTGTCACATGTTGCCGACTGGTGTGAGGGCTTGTTTTGCAGTGTGTTTGAGGGAGACAGAGGAACTGATACCAAATGACAGTTCTGACTGTGTGCTGCATGTGTCTGAGCCCATCTAGACCTCTTCATGCTTAAAGAAGAAACAAAAGGGAGTAGAACTTTCACATTTTCCTCTTTTTTCAGATCTGACCAATGATTTCAGGTAGCCATATTTGGTGCTTTAGTAGGATTGCAATTACTTGATTGCATTACATGGACAATTTTGCTATTTCTCTATTCCATTTTGACTACATTTTCTAAAAAGGTTATTCTCTTCCTCATTTATACAGCCCCAGAACTTACCTTGGATTTATAGCAGCACTTTAATGTCAACCATCAAAATTAGGGCCATCTCTCAGCATATACTGTGGAAACTGTGTGGACTACTGTAGGGAATACATTGGCTATATGTCAATGAACTTGAATGTTTATTGACATATATTTGAGATCAAACACACAACTCCACACATTCCTAAATGTTTTTGTGGGACAGTAAAATCCTCAAAATCAGGGCCTTGTTGTGGTACATGAGATGGAGTATGTGACAACTATATAGCATGAATTAATGTATTTCTTTCTAGCATACGCTCAGACATGACATGACATGTATCTTGCTGGAACACTTTTACGCAAACAGACAGCTTCCACAAAAGCTTCTGTCATGAGTCTGGCATATGTCTTCTTCTTCTTCCACAATCATTTCAGCAGCTTCACACCTTTATCAAGACTGACAAGGTGTAAAAGTCCGACCTGTAAAGTTTGTTGGTCGCCAGCACAATTTCTTGTCGGTGTTACCGTTGTAAGATTTAAAAGCATTCCTAGTGGCCTGTTCCCCCAACGTTCTATTTTTCATTGTCAAGCTGCCAATGTCAAAATGTGTCCCCACCTTCTTTTTCAAGGATACAAAAAAAGAAATATGTGGAGATGGCTCTTAAAAACACATCCCCTGGTGTTATCTTCTCAGGCGTTAGCTCATAATGCTAGCCGTCATGTCGCGTTCACCCACCTGCTTTTGTTCGAGTGAAGGACAGCAGTTCCAGATGCACCGAGGACCGATGCAAATCAATCATTTTATTCTGAAAGAGATAATTTATGATGCGCTCAGAGGGTTACGGATTCAATCTCCAGCATGTTCCCACTGTCATGTCCCATGTTTAGGGTTGTCATCAGTCTTCATCAGGCGCGCCGCTCCTCTCCTGCCACCCCTTTCTCCAGAGTCACGATTTATCCCGCAAATAATTGATCATGACAGGCTGCATGCAAACAGAGAGAGCGCTAAACGTGATTAATCACTTTGTTCGATTAATTACTGCTGATTATGCATTTTAAGTGGCAATCTCACAGCACATAATGACTGGGTCGGTATACAACCATTAGACCTTCACCCATGGCCTTGCTTGTAATACTGCATTTATACCATTTTGTGGAAATTTGCCTAATTTTTAAAAGAGAAAACGACATTTTCTAGAGAAATTAAGTCAGTTAATTAAAAAGTACAACATTCGTTTGAGCTAATTATAATCTTTAAATCTCTTTCACTTTAACTTTAAAATTGTGGAAACCTTGCTGCCATTTTTGACATTCTTTCATAGTCAGGTAATACCATTCCCAGTGAAAATTGCAAATCAGATCACATGAGCAGGTTCACAAAAAGCAATTATGATTCAGTGAAACATGTAATTTAATCAGGAAAAAAATGAAATGTATTAAGGTAAGAGTAGGGTATTCAGCCTTTTTCTGTTGCCCATTATTCAAATTAACTTACTGTGCTAATGGTGCTTTTTTCACAAACACAAACCTGTCCAGAGTGACAGACAGCAAGGACTTAAGAAGACAAGGAAATAACCGCGGCCGAGCGTGAGTCATGCTTTAAATCGGTTGATCTCCCTTAACTTGAGTCTGCACTGAAGGTATACTGTCAAGTGTTTACTAGTTTCATTGACAGCCCTGCTGCAACACTGAGCATCAATTAAACTTGTCTTACAACAATCTATATCAGTGAAATGTTCTCTTGTTGGATGCGGCATTAAATCAATTCCAGCCAAATTACAACAAATTAAAGGAAAATGGACAACAGCTGCCGATACATTCACTAACTTCTAATTCTAACTATAAAGTACAAGAACCCATTCATTTGAAAGGTGTCAAGTTTGAAAACTGTTCCTCTCTGCTACAAGGACATTCATTTTTTTTAAGCAAAATGAAAATATATTTTCCTTTTTTTTGTTTTGCATGCTTTGTGCATGCTTGTTTTTTATGTAATGACCATGTACGCTGCGTAAATACTTCTTTTCCATTTGCCATCAAGGACATAAGGAGAATGGTAGTCCAGTAACAGCAGCAACAAACTAGGAAATAGGAAGTCTAGAACAATAAATTAATAAGTTGTTGAGAGGAAAAGAAAAGAGCTGAGTGTCTGTCATGTCTCGTGAATGGCCCGGACTGCTGATCCAGTGAGTCTGTGAAGTCTGCCTTGAAGTCGAGTCTTATTGCTCAGAGTATGTCACAAGGAGCCAATACTTAGTCCCATCACAATGATAGATGGAGGCATAATCATGCACTGACACTCTTGACTGAGAATCTCACTGGCGGAAACACTTGAGTCAGCTCGATTGATCACACGTTTTTGGAGGCTGGATACTTGCAAGAACTTAGTTTGTGACAGTTTTCCTTTGTAAGGTCAGAGCGCGCCAGCTAATGGCCACTTCATCTCCAGTGTGACCCACCTTCGCAGCTGGCTGTAGGATAAGAACAAGTAAGGTTAAAAGGATTTTGTGAGATTGACCTTCTGTTCAGCACTTTCATACACATGCCAGCTCCAGACAGAGTTATAGATTCAGCAGATATTGAAAAACCAAACAATGGAATGACAAGCTGACACCCGGAGCCTTTTACTATGAAATATAGTGACATCTAAACTGATGAGGTGAAAATTCAAAAGATTATTGGGATCAAAATGACTGGTGTAGATCATTTTTGTTTGACAGTCCACTATCGATCCATCAGTCAGGCTTTAAATCTTCTGCACAGTGAAATTTAGATGGCTTCTTCAGAAAAGCATGTCATAATTAAAGTCAATTCCAGCTAATGAAAAAACATACAAATTAAAACATCTCTATGATATTTGCGTCAAATTGACCCAATTCAGATACAAAGAAGACAACAAAAAAGAACGATTGTATAAATATGTAAAAAAAAAAAAAAAAAAAAAGTAACAATTAAAAAAAAAAAGGTATACATTTTTTTCTACCTAAAACTCAATGGTCTTTCTATTTTCACTGATAAAAAATTTACAAACAAACAAAGACATGCCCACATACATACATGCACACACACACACACACACACACACACACACACACAAAAATACATATGTGTTAACTTGTACTGTTTAGGCACCCAGCCACTCAGGCAGATCCCTGGTCTGCCTGAGGAACCGGGGAGGGGCCCTGACGCTTGTGGAGGAACAAGCTTGAAGGACAGACCACCTCCAGGAGCTGCTCAGAGGCCTGCGGTTGTGGGTTTGAGTCAGGCTCAGCTGTCCTCCCGGCTGATGCATCCTCCAGCTGGTCATCCAGGGGTGACTGCAGCCATCCGCTGCCCGGCTCATTCCCACCGAGCAGGTGTGAGGAGCAAGAGGTGGTCCGTCCAAGGGAGCCACCAGACTCTCTGAACCACAGCGTCTCTCCTGTAGAAACACTCTCTGCTGGCTTTGAGCAGTGACATCACAGGCGCTCTGCTTTGATCTATGACCTCACCTGGACTTCTGGCTGATGACATCACTGCCTGTTTCCATGGAGATTTCTGGTACTAAGAAACACGGTCATGCTCAACAGAATATGTTTTGCAGATATTCTCCTGAAATATCCATTTTACAAATGGATCTCACCTGAAGTCTTTGTTTCCAAAAGTGACTGAGGTCACAATCCAAGGACCAGCAGGTGTTAAGTATTGTTCTTCCACCTTGTTTTCATCATCCTCACCTCTAACAAGCATCATATTCTTCTTTCCAGGTCTCTGTACCCACTCTTTCAGATTTATATGCAGCCCTTTAGTTGAACTGGGCAGCCCCAGGGCCTTAACCTGTTCTGTAGTATGACCAGACTTCTTAAAAACCTCAACTGGCCCTTGCCATTTGGCCAGCAGCTTATTGTATTCACTAGCGAGACCAACCTCTGTCGGGCTCACTGGTCATACCAAATATGATGTACTTGGTGTGGTTGTGGCCATCTCACAAACACACACAGATAATGTTACATTAATACAATCTAAGCACAGAGAAGCTGTTTATTAAGAGTGAGGGAAAGTGGGAGCCATTTCCTCACTCTTTGTCTTCTATCATATGTCCGCCTGCAAACCACTTATATAGAGTGTTATTTCATAACCTTCTAAACATCAGACATTTTCTCACACTATATTCCTCACACCTACATGTCAAGGGGGTGGGACAAAAGATTTAAACACCTCTAAATCACAGCACAGTGTCTTCCACCCAAGATTTAGCTGTCATAGGTCTTCAGAGGTCACATGTAAAGAGGGTCAGGTACACAGTGATGTGGAATATGAGGATAATTCAGAAATCAGTTTAGAGTATATTCATTAAAATATTGTCTCACACAATCAATTATAACCTCACACTTCAATTGTTAATTGTGTTCTAGTAGCGACTGATTGCAATCATTTAACATATACTGGATGTTATCTCTATTGTCTGAAAATGAAATAAAGGCAATAATGGTTTATGAAGTCAAATTGTATGTAAGAATTGTTTTTAAAGCTTCAATAATGTCCCGATGAAGTTTACCCGAGAGATTTCAGAAGGTCCCAAAAGTGAAGACAAGTAAAAGACTTGAGTCTTAACATGATCTGTTCCTGAAAAAATGACAGCCTCTTTCTGAAGTAAATGAGGAACTGAGTAGAAAAGGATAACCTGGTACATGTGGCTTGGGTTTGTTGTGTAGTCTTACATGTGGCCTGCTGCTAGGGTCTAATGGTGTTAGCTGTAGCTTATAAACACTTAATAATGATTCAATAATTATATTTTGTCCAAATATTGTCTTTTTGACAGGAACATAGTAACATGTAAATATGAGTACAAACAACATCACAACATCATATATACAGATTAACCTTCATCCTCTGTTATGGTAGGTGCTATATCATGAAGATGTTAATTAAACAAAGGAATTATAGAAATGACTTGTGAAGACTGTATTATAAAACTCCTCTAAAAGACCCTTACAGATCTGATAATCTCAAATCAGTGGTTTCACGGTGAATACTATCTCCTCTGGCCCAGTGTAAATAAAAGACTATTTCAAACCATGTCAGATCTTATCTCAGTGCTGTGCCTATTGCTCAGCAGTGAACAGACAAAACTGTCTGCATATTTGCATAAATTTTCAATGTCCTTTACATGGGCTTGTCTAGATAAACTGATTATGATTCAAGATAGTTTTTTTCTGTTGGTTAATGGCATCCGTGTTACTACACATTGAACATATGTACTATGTTGTGCAAATATCTTGATTAGTGTACAGTGCTATTAGTGAGCTACCTGATAAAAACCCCAAAGACTATTTGTCCACAGGTCACTCTTTGTTCCTTTTGAAGCAATAGGGTTGATATTGTTCAGTGTATCATCCATTCTTCATGCCTCACTCTTTTAGAGAGTTCAAACTCTAAACACTTGTTAGTATCAGCTTTTTAATATTAACACTAATAATAACTTACGAGTATCTTTTTTCAGTATGACTGACAAATCAGACAAATTAAAAATTAAACAGTCTGGCAACACATCCTATTTTTGTTATCATGATTATTTTCTAAGTTTAACCAGATAATTAGATTGGTCTCTGTGGATTGAAGTTTGTTTTTCAGGGGGCACCACCATCAAACTCTGCATAAACTGTCTCTGAATGCAATTGGAGAAATTGAATATTGTTGAAAAAGCCTGCCCTGTTTTAGTATCTAAGAACTACGGTTATTTACCATTTTTATGTCAATACATATTACAATCCAAACTGTTACTTTCTGGACCTTGCCTTACGCAGCACTGATCCATCAGACTGGGTTTTCCAAAAGACTTTGTACTGTGTTGGTCGCTCAGGTTGGAGGTCTTGTTGTTTACTCCTACTCTTTCTCAAAATGTCAGCATTGTAAACTTTTATTCTAAAGTCAAGCATCTCATGGAAGATTTAAGAACAGGAAATGAGGCAATGCAACATGACCAAGACAACAACTAATCAAACTTGTGATCCTTGAGAGGCTTTGCAAAATAAACTCTGCCAACTTCTAAACATGGTGACTTGGCAAGGGTTGAATACAAGTGTCCTTGCTGTGGGAATGTGCTTTGTAATACTGAATTACCCTTGAAAGAAAAGAAAAGACTGAGATTATTTATTTAAAACTCATTTCTTTTCAGAGGTCCAGCTTTGTGCACTGTGTAGGAAAATACTCATGTCACAGTGCCATTTCTTATTTCCCAGCTTGATCACTTTTTTTTGAAAGTCTACTCAGTGCTATTCAAGGGCAAAACAACTTGACGAAAGCCATTGATGACGGTGACATATCACTTGGACTCTCGGCATGAGCATTTGACTCATTGAATTAATAAAATCATTAAAGTGCATAAAAGCCCTTGTCATTCAGCTGCGGCCCCCACAGTGTTTCACCTTGTCTTCTTGGCAACGAGGGCCCCTCTGTCTTATTGAGAAATGAGACGAGGTTAGTGTGGGCTCTTGCGGGTCTCGCCAAAGCCCCCTCTGCTGGCCTTAACGTCTGTTCCACCATTGATTACCTGATGCAAGCGAATGCCACGTTTGTGACTCTAATCATTAATTCTGCCTCTCTCTTAAACAACCCTTCACCTTTTCCCCCCGTCCCACCCGGATCTGGCAAGTCACAAGGGCATTGGTGAAATGAGGCCTGAGCGATGGACGCTTTGTTCTGTTGGATTTTTTTTACAAGCCTAACTTCAACAGATTAAAAAAATGTCAAATAAATATTTTACTTTAAAGAGAGGAATGCCCTCAGCGATCAATATGATATAGCAAAGATATATTCCTACAGGGGCCACTTTCTACAGTAGATGTGGGGCTGGAATCAAATAGATAGATGTTGGCTAAGGCTTAGATCTCAGTATTAGTCAGAGTTCAGAAAGACATCTAAATTCAGCTCAGGTAGTTCTTGTTTGTTATAGGACTTGGTGTGCTGCAATACAGTTGGGTTTAACTAAGTAAGTAAAATGTTTTGCAATGGAAATTAATCACACCGTAATACATTCTCATCTGATGAATGGGCATCAGCCACTAAAAATCAACAAAGTGTGCACAAACAGAACAGTTTTAGCATATGGCAGCCAACTGACTACATGTGTGTGCTGTCAGTAAGTGGGTAGAGAACATTAGCGAGTAGCTTGGTATTCAGCAGCTCTATTTGTAGAAGCATTTCGGGTACAACAACAGCCCTTAAATAAAACAACGAAATGTGTGTGCCTCTTCATCAAACTGAGAACAGCCTACACATAAAAATGCTAAAGGTGCAAAAGCTACATTAATGTTAAATAGGTAAATACATTATAGACATTATAGAAATGCACATTAGTAACACTCTAATGCAGCTATAGTTCAGCATTCTTGCACCATCTGCTAATGATGAACACAGGAGCCAGAGGAGACATTTTTGCCAAAAGAGAGGTCGCTTCTTTCTTATTTTGGCTTAAAATGAGTATCCTTCACAGTATTTTTGCATTGTATGAAGTCAGTTGTATATAGTCAGTTGCTATTTTCCTGAATCTTGTTTTTCTAAAAAGCAGTACATCTAAAACAAACCTTATTCTTGGAGCTACACTGGGGAGAGCACCTCACACAAGTGTCAACTCAAAGCAATGTTGCATGTCCTCAAATAACGGCCAAGTATGAGTTGTATAACACCCTCACATCATGAGGTAGAGACTTCACACCTGGTAATTATCTACTGTTTTTGCTTTGCCTTTGGGAGGTAAGTGGGCTTGGGTGGGGTGTATGGAGGCAGGGTGATGCAGAGCGCGGAGGTCCACCTTACAGGCTGAGATTGTGAAAATTACTCATGCTCCTCCGTGGGCTTGGAGAGTCACCAGACCTCATCAAGCAGCAGGTGAGTGCTTTTTTGCATCTCCCCCTCAATGCCGCTCCATCCAGTATAAATAGAACAGTATATGGCGGCGGAGTCACATCTCATTTGGTGTGTTGTATTTCAGAGCACCTCCGCTGAGACGCCGGGCACCGAGGGCAGCTGGGGGAAAGCGCTGCACAGCTAATGGACAGAAGCGAGGACAGAAATGTACTGTCCCCACCGAACGGCCGGGCCCTTCAGCTGCACCCCGGTGTGCACAAACACACTCTGAGACATTCACCGCACTTTTGTTTGCCCTCCGTGTTGTTGCTATGTAGGCACTTTTTCAACTTAATGCAACCTAAAATGGAGTCAAGGTGCTCTTATCAACAACAGCATGGTTTTAAAAACATGCTTAAAATGTTCCCCCAGTTTAAATTTAATACTAGCTTCTAAGCCTTTCTGTTCTCAAAGATGTTTGTGTTAAAGATTTATCAAATAGAAGCATACATCTAGTTCTGTTCTATTAGGATTGTTCATAACATGGACTTTTAGTCTGAAAAAAAAAATATTCCAAAACTAAATGAATACTTTACTTAAACCTTAAGAAATGAACTGAAACAACAGAATATCTCAAAAACAGATTTCAATCCAATTTTTTTTGCACTGTAATGGCAGGAACCAGGTTGCTATAGTAAGTACAGGAAATACTTTAAATGCATTACCACAAAGTAGTGACCAAAGCCACTGCGTCCCTTTAGAATTATACATTTTGGTCAATTTTACCATAATTTACTGACATGGATAATCTACATTATATGCATTTTTATATATATATATATATATATATATATATATATATATATATATATATATATATATATATATATATATATATAATTTTATATCAGAAAGACTCTTCCACATGTTTTTGTTGTTATTGAGTGTCTTCTCAAAATGTCTCAGAACATGGATTTGACTTTATAGTCCTAAAGGGACAAGTGGGTAAAGTGTAAAAGCCCAAAATATGATGCACCAATAACCAATATCCCATGGAAAATAAGCAACAAGCAGTTTTTGTTTTGTTTTTTTCTGGAGAATTTAAATTGCCTTTTTTCTTTGTGCCTTGTGGACCATGTTGTTAAATATGTAGGCTACACATATTGAAACATTCCCTAAGCTTCAAAAGTCCAAACAAGCTGAATACTCCATAGTAACACAATGTCTAACTCATACGTATGCATGTTCAATTCAATTGCATATCCAATGGTACACATACCTTAAATTACTTAATTAAAAACTAAAAAATTTTAAAAAATGTGGCATTTTCAAATCTGTATTTCTGTTACAGTTTCAGGTTTGTTTTTCTTGAAAGTGTTTCTCAGCTGCAGTGACTGCTCTTATAAATCAGTCAGTGTGGTGTAGTTGTCCAAAAGTTTTTCTTTCCTTCAGCCTTTATTTGATAAGCGCTGTGACACAGCAGTGTCTGTGTGTACAGCCGTGGGCCAGGAAGGGGTTAAAAATGTCAATCTGCTTCATTAGATATACAGTAGATGCAGGAGTGAACAGGAGAACAATAAAGGACTCAGCCGCCTCTCAGGGGGCCCCCACCAAAACATGGATTAGGTGGAGATTATTAAATGTCAGCTCTTAAGACGAATACTTTTTACTGCCTCAAAGTAAATCAATACTACTTATCTTTGATAAAAGAGTTGGAGGAGATGTGCCAGCGTGGCAGCCTGACAGCTCAGTCTCTCTTCACTTTCTCAAAACCAAAAAAACAAAAAGGAAACTTGAACAATTGAAATAAAAAGTATAGAGTAATAGATGGTAGTGCATTTGTATTTTTTCTATTCTACCTCTATTTGAGTTAGTTCAGGTGCACAATGCAACAAAAAAGTTTTATAGCATTTTTAAGATTAGTGCTGTTTAATTAATTAAATAATCATGTCAATTGTTCTCTTATATCTTTCATACCAGAGATGTCAGTGAAATGTTCGCTGCACATCAGGAGTCTGTGTTTTTCTCTTTATATCTCTCATACCAATCATTTCTCTCAACATTCTGCTTCACGCTGGAAAATCAATTTTCTCAAAGGCATGCCGATTGACATCTGCAAATATTGATAGTAAACAATCCAATACAGCTCTGTCGATAGTTGTATGAAGCCTTTTTTTCCGAGGCTCATCTCACTGCTTTCAAAAACAAGCGTAGGATGCAATGAGGTGCGCGCAGTCAGTCTGAAGCCTCAAGTGCCTCTGCCCAAAGGTGTATGTGCCATCACTGTGCACTCACTCTGTGTTTGTATGTGTAGTGTATCCTCTGTGCTTTTTTAGTGCCAAATCATAATTACAATGTAATATCATGCGTAAGGCAGTGCCCCCGCTGTTGTTTCACTTTCTCCTGCTCTTCTCTTCTATGAATATCAAATGCTCTCACGCTGAGAGCTGAAAGCTGCACAGCTCTTTCCCAGACACACTGGAGCTTTGTGTGTGTGAGAGAGAGATGGGCTACTTTAGATAGTACCTTCCTCCTCCAGCTTTGACAGAAAAAAAAAAAATGTGTCGGCACCTCCATTTTCAAAAATACACCAAGCATCCCTGTGGTCTGTTGTTAGCCCTGTCCAAGCAAGACAAGGCTACATCCTACTCAGCGGTCCTCTGAAGGGTGTGTGTGTGATATGTCTTATTCATGTCACATAACTGCACAAACCACAAAGGCTATCTGCAATGCAGCGGAGGGCTATATGCCAGAGAGTTGGCATGGCTGTGGCATCGGATGCTTGAAGCCTCTCTCGCCAGTGGCTCAGAAACAAGGACATCTGTCAAAGACTCACTCAAAGGAGCAATTCTTCATCGTGCTAGTACTTATAGGAGATGCTTGTTGTATTTACATAGGAGTCTTCTTTGTCTTGTTATTCTTTGCACGTCATGTTTTTTCTTCAAGCAACTCTCCATTCAATGCAGATTCTATTCCCGTTAGTTTTCAAGGTTTTCTCTCCCTCACAGTTTTTTTTTCAAGGGAGTAGTTGACAGATGTTGTCTTTTCAACCCACCATCATAACCAAGAAGAAAGTAGCACTTTCTCTACTCCTCGGTGTTTATTGAGTAAAGCACTAATTCAAAGCAAGTGCCTGGGGCTGTAATATAAACAGATTATCCATTCAACTCAGGATTGGGGGTCTCTTTTATCTGCGAATCAGAATCGACAAACACATTCTTCACATTCTTATGTTTGCTCTGCAGGCAACAAACAGATGCACGCACAAACATTTTCACACTTACGTTTAAGGGCTAGATAATATCAATTTACGGCAAATTGAGGCATGTTTAACTTTGTTAAAATGCCGACTGACAGACAGCAAAGAGCATTCTTACAAAAGCTTTGATTGTTGCTTATACATTCAGGGGCAGAGGTTTAGAGCAGAGATGAAACAGGAGAGACTATCTAAGGTGATAGGAAGCAAACACAGTATTCATATTCATATTGTTTATTATGAGTGCATGCCATGGAATAACACATTTTCTTTAATGATGCTTACGACAGCTACAATACAAGAAAGAAAGCATGATTAAATGAAGAATGAAATCAGGTTTGAATAATCAACCATTAGACTTTAAGGAGTGGTGAAGGTGACACTCTTTAAATACATACAAGTAAACATGTTCATGTTTGCATTGGATTGGTCATTTAGGAATTAGCATCTAAGCTCGCATGCATCCTGATCTTAAGCCTTAATTTCATTATTAGAAGACACCTGTGAAGTGGAGTGAAAAGTGAAGTGATGAGGCTGCTCCAAACGCTTCTCGTCCAATCAAAATGCTTGGTCAAAGAAACTGTTGCACAGTGTAATGAACAACATTAAGAAGATAAACATTAACACTTAGGCTGCAAACAGTTTGGCTGTAACTCATCGATCAATATGCTTTGCCTTGACTTTGCGATATGAGAGTCAACACCCCACTCATCCCTAAAAGCTGACTAAGTTAAAACTACTACTGCAGAGTAGAGGTTACACAGCACATACTCTTTATTCACCCACTCACATTAGCATTCTTCATTAGATATGGAAGATATGGAAAAATAAATCAATCCAACAGCATTCCCCACATTAGTGAGGTGCTTCTGCTGTGCACCGTCTCATGGGAGCCAGTGAGATGATGGCTGCAAATTAATTTGTGACACTCAGAATTGATTTTCTAATCCCACATGGTATTTGATAAATAACCCTTCAGAAAAGGAACACCTCAGACGATAAATACAGTTATTATCTTTTGGAGAGATGATTAGTGCTTCCTGTGAAGACAGAGCACCCTTGGCCTATTGCTGCGTCGTAACAACCCCAAAAGTAACATCACTAATAAAAGTTGTTATGTTTGGCAACACACAAATAAGTTGTGTTATTGGTGGCCTCAGGTGACAAGTGAACTGGTCACATGAGCTGCAACAGTGTTTAAACTGTTTCCCACAAGGTATTGAGCCAATAATGTGTGTGTTTTAAGTGGAGTTATTAAACTCACCCGAGGGCCTTTGTGAACGATTAAATAACTTTTAGAAGCTGTTGATGACTACTTTTGTGTCTGTGCACCATCATTAATGGAGCTACTTCGCTCTTTAAATCACCCCTGTTTTAATTTAGACAGGCCTTCTTTTTTTTCTTTTTTTTTTAAGCATAATGAGCTTTACTGGTTGCATTAAGTTCACTACTTCTCAAATCTGAAGCAGGTCTGACCACACAGTATCACAGCATATTTTACTATACCCACTTCCAGAGACATAGTATTGTTTCTTTTAAATAATTACCGGATATATTACAATGTTATACAATAAATATACATTTCATGAAATGAGCTTTTACTTAAAGGAAAGAATTAATACTGGCTGTGCTGTACAACCCAAGATGTGTTTTAAAATACTGCTTCTGTTGATGTGGTTAGGTTTAGATGACTAACAATTCGTTCTTTAGTAATTCATTTTATAGGACAAATACCACATTTAGAACAGAAGGTTAGGTTACCCAAGGTCAGGTTGTATTTTGGTGATAATATTAATAAAACACTTAAATATTGTGATGTGCTGACATCACTAGGGGTGGCTGAAATCACAAGTTCAAATACATATCTCATGTCTTGGGCATATTTGCCAAATACACTCCAGTTGAAAAATGGTTTGTTTTAAGGAGTGTATATCACAAAAATAATTCTTTGATTTATCACACACAGTGAAATAATATTATTTCAATTGTAGTTTATATTTTAGTCTGAAACTATTTTGATTAAAACAAAACTCGGACCCAAATATCTCTAACACCTCTCAGACCTGTTTGTAGCGTCTGTGTTTGTAGTCCATGCAGTCGGGCATAAACAGTGGGGATTAAATACAGCCACCTGGATCAAAAACTGCATCTTAATCTTGTGAGCTTACCACTTCTAAAATTCCTATACTGTCCATTTTTACAAGCATTAAAAAATGGGAGAATGGGTTGGCTCTTGGAATCACTTTTACACTTTTACAGTCCTCAAACACTCTTTGTACTCTAATACCTATGTATTTATAAGGTCTTTGATATGAAAAGGTTTAAGTACCCTATAGTAAAGTATATGGACTGCTGTGCCTATCTTTTAAAAATTCATAGAAAAAAAGACACATTTAGACACGCTGAGATTTAGTTTTTTCAATCCACGCAGTGAAATAATACTTATCATTCTGGTAAGGACTTTTGCCATGACGCCAAATTAGTGTGTCTGATGCCTCCCGTCATGAGCGACTATTGTTTTACGCTCAGCGTACAGCCAAGTGGGAGGCAAAGAGGCTGAGGGTCTCTGGCCGAGTGAAATGGAGCTTCACTGACAGTATGGCATTCACTCTAAATGTAAATGAGCAGGTTTTAAGAGTATGCCGGTCAAGTAACACATGCCCACAGTAAAACATGCTCTTTTAGACATGGTCTCTGAGATGTGTTTGTCAGGAGAGGCCTGAGGATTGTAATCACACTCCAGCACATGGAAATGCAGGTGAGGTAAACACAAGTGGATTTGAGTGGAAAGCTTAAGGATAATGTGCACACAAACTCCTGAGTCATGTCATAATATCAGGCACTATCCGCCACCAACAGTTACCTACATAGTCATATAATCCAAATAAACATGTTTACTTTACAGCAACCTTACAGCATCTTCACATCAGCAGGAAAAAGAGAAATACTGTCTCTCACAATTCTGGTGACTTTTCTTTGTTAAAGGACTTGCTGAATGATAGTGAGCAACAAAAAAGCTCTGGTCTTCCTCCTACTGGTACAAATTAGGCATAACAGGACATCAAGGGCACTTTATGAGCCTTGTGTTGAGGCTGCTGTAATATTTTAAACAACAATCTCTCAACATTTTGATGATATATTCAAAAATGTTCGTGCTTCACTTACTTACTTACTTACTACTGATATTTATTAATGTAATGTCAACACTGGTTTATTGTAAACCTACTAACTAATCATTGTTAACCAAATTTGCATCTATACAACAACAGAAATATCCTTAAACTCCTTCTAATGCTCGTCGACTCTCCGAGATCATCATCATTCCAGCCAGACTCTAAAAAATATACTGCATTTAAGTGACTGACCAATGAAATAGGGGAGGTCATAAGGAGCACATTGCAAGGGATCAGAAAACTGAAATGGAGTTTAAATAATGGAAATGGAACCGCACTTTATTACCTTCGAAAAAGCTTTTTATGCATTCAGTGAGATGACGCACTGTACCAATGGAGGCCTTTGTCACTTGACGCACTCACTGCGTTCGCATTGTTTACATTCAGGCTATGTGCAGTTTTTGTTCTATTATTCTGTTATTTTCTGTCAATGGACCATTCAGCATTTTCTATAGCCATTGGTTTCTTATTCTGCTTCAAATCCAGTGTCGGCACTTCAACGTGCTTTTGAGCTTAATGCAAAAAGTCAGAGCTAAGCCACTAACTATGGCCATTTTTCAACAGCTTCATCTCAGTTTTGTGTCCTTTAATTAACTCTCTATGAAAGAAATGTGACCTTTTATGAAAATGAAAACAAGACAAGACAGAGAAATTCCATTTCCCTTTTTTACTTTCATTTTACAGTTATTATGTTCTACTTGACTCTGAGCGTGCAGCATTCACATTTATCCTCCAAAAGATTGAAACCACTTGACTTTAGAAGGTTTTATAATTTTCCTTGCAGGGTTTTTGTGTTATTCCAGTCTCCAAATCAACTTTTCCAGCTGAAGCAATAAAATATCTGATCTAAAGTTTGAAGAGATGGGCCTAACTGTGGCCTTTTTCTGACCCTCAATGGTTAGTATCCACTGGAATGACGCCAAGGAAAGAAAGAACTACAGACGCCTATAAACTCATTTCACATACTTCACATCAGATTCAAAATACACTTATTTATTCAGATGCTTTTGCTACTGATTACTTATTTACAAATATCTAAACAAATGACACTCCCATTCTTCTCGAAATTTAACTTAAAGGATCCTGACAGGTTTAGTGTTTTGGGAAAAGAGCACCACCACAAGTATGACAATTCAGTTATGGCTTTTGAACAGTAGTAGTTTGAAAATGAGTGGCAGGCATGTTATTTATCCAGCTTATGGTCATTTGTATGCCACTTTGCAGCAACCTGAAAAAAACATTCACTGAACATTTCCCAAAAGCATTGAGGTTTGACATTTTGTCTATTTGGCCCATTGATGTTTTCATTGCATTATTATTCAAAACAACCACTTGTTTACAATAATATCCTATCTACATTTATCTGACCTTTTCAATTCATGATCATAGAAAAAGAAAAATAGACAGTGTGTTTGCACATAGCCATCAGTAAAGAA
Source organism: Rhyacichthys aspro (assembly GCA_036850595.1). Taxonomy (NCBI): domain Eukaryota; kingdom Metazoa; phylum Chordata; class Actinopteri; order Gobiiformes; family Rhyacichthyidae; genus Rhyacichthys; species Rhyacichthys aspro. The sequence goes on along the minus strand of CM072150.1, from coordinate 6,530,146 downwards.
GCGACACATTTACCTCAAATTGTTTTCCTTTGACAGCAGTGACTGGTTTAAAAAAGAAAGAAAGTGCTGCAAAGCCTTGAAAGTTCTGCACAAAGCCTTGAGTCAGTTGACATCTTTTATTGCTGCGCTGTCAGTCTGATAAAATAAGCAACCTTGATGGATTCAGTAGTGGGTAAGCTCCTCCACTTGCATATGCATACCTTACTATAGTTTCCATATGCTCACTGTTTCAGCGTTTTAGCTTCTTTTGCTCCTGTCTGTGCACAGGAATGGACTCAGATTGTTCTCAGGAGCTCAGATAACGCTAATACACTGACAGACATTAGCCTAACATGGCTATTAACCTCTTGTCTTTTTAGTACAATTTGACTTTGTCCAAGGCCCACACACAGGGCTCTGTTGATGGTTGAGGCTTGCAGGTGTTAACATAACATTTTGTTGGAAAGTATTCTCACAATAGCCTAGCAAGATAAGATTAAAAGATATTCAAAAATAGATTTGTTAAAAGCAGCATTAAAATCAAGGCATCAGTGGCAAAGCTTGAATGTATTTCTAGCTATATACATCATCAATTGGTGTCAGTAAAGTCAGAAATTGAGAGGTGAATAACATATGTAGCTTTTATCAGTCTGTTCCAGACTCAGCAGATCAAAGTAATGATGTTCCCTAAGGGCTGGACTCATGATAAAGAGAATCTGTATGTTCTATAAAATGCACTCTGGGATAAAAACAACAGAGAGTTGGCATCCAAAAATCTGAGGAATCTTTAATGCTGCAGGCTGGCCTAGTCAGAGAGGTGAGGACAGTAAATGAAGGTGTGTTTTTGTTGTGGGTGGGTGGGGCTAAGATCTATGTAGCCCTGAACACAAGTGAAGACAACAGAGGACAAAGTCTGAGCACTTTCTGTGTGTATTTGAAGAGGCCAGTTCTCTTTGTCCACTTCCACTTCAGGCTGTATTTACAGACTCAAATAATGCTGTTGTAACCTTTAGTATGTTGCTTACTGAACCTATGCTTACCCATGACACCACAGGCCCTAACTTGAGAAACATTGTGTAGCCAAGTAATTGATCCAACTTATAAGTTAGAGGAGCACCACAGGCTCCCATAATAAATTTATCGTTAATCAAAATGATCAAAAAGATTTTTTACTTAAAGATGATAGACAACTCCAATATAAAAGAACAGTGGTTGTGATGTGATCAGTAAGTCTTAAGATATTGCAGCATTGAAAAAAAATTTTTTTTTTTTTGCTTTTGTTTAAATTATGCTGTGTAATTTACGACAACACGTGTGTTGCTTTGTTTGCTTGCTCACAAAGAACATGCATGCTTTGTGAATGTCAGCCTGAGTGCAGAGAGGCCAGACGGGAGCTATGGAGGAATTGTCATGAAAAGCCTCAAGCAAAAAACTGTAGTGTAAGCTGAGGTAAGGTGGACCGCGACCACTTCCCATCGACTTGTCTCTACTGCCGTTTAAGAAGTCCCATGTTATTTTATTTTTAGTGGCTGTGCCTGGTGGGTAGATCCAATATCATAAAGGAGCCAATCACTACAGTGTACATGTAATCTATGTGTCAGCACTCACTACTGTGTACATGTACAGTATGTGTCTGCACAAGGGAAGAGTGCACACTACAACAGTCGCTGAAGTTCCCCAGAGATGAGCAGATTGTGTAGAGGTTGAGTGGCAGTAAAGCAGCTTTCATTTGCCATTGGAGCATCAACTGGAGGAGGACTAACTTCGAGACCGTAGGCTTCTAATAGCACTTGTCTATGTCTGTCTGAGGACTTCCTCCTTTAATGAACTCTAGTTTAACTTAGGCACCTATACAGGACACGTAGAGTATGACATAACTTGTGAAAAAAGCAAATTTACCAAGCATAATGGTAATGATCTCATTAGACTTTTGTGTGTTTTTAGTGATCCAATCCATTTTGGAGAACAAGCCAATCTAAATGGCCAAACATGCTAAATTTTAAATATGATGGTATTGGGAGATAATGGAGAATACAAGACCCAGCTCTCACCACTTAAGTAAAACTAAGGCCAGTCAAAATGTGAGTGAAGTAAATTCTACGTCACACTTGCATTAACACTATTTCAAACATTTTATAGCATCATCCTTTCAATTTCTTAAATCAACCATCATAAAAAGAAACGTGAATAATCAAATTCCACCAATATATGTTATAAAGTGTGAGATTTCATTTTGAAAACGTTAAATCAAACACATTGCTGAATACATTGCTGCAATTGTTTTCAAACTGTTTCAGCCTGGACCATATTTATAGCTAATCTTTGCAATATCCACTGTTGATTCTGACCTACAATCTAAGACTTTTAAGTTTAGGGGAGAACCTTAGCGTTTCTATTTTAGAACAAGAATACATTTAACCAGAACCATCTATAACGCACACCAACAATTAGCTTTGGCTGTTGTGCTGGTGCAGATGCAGATGCTGGGTTAGTGTGAAACAAAAGAGACAAGTCCTCTGAGTCTCTTTGATGGGGGGGGGTGTTTAATCCAAATTTATGCAGCTCAGGTAGAGGATCAGGTCAAGGACAGTGTAGGCTTGAATCCGGCGGCCATGTTGTAAACAGAGCAGCCACTTACCTGTCAATCAGGGACCCATCGCTGGAGGACCGGACACGGATCTGCAATATCCACAGTCAGCAGGCAAACAAGGTGTGGAGAGAGGTGCAGCTTTGCTTTGCAGAGTGCTTTTGACCTCCAGGGTGAGACAATTTGGAGTTCCTTCGAGCTACGTGAGTGGCAGACCTTGCTGGCCCTGTCCTCCTCTATCACACTGCCAGTTAGTCCTAATCACAAGAGACATATTGTCCTTCTGTCAGTTCATTCGGCCATGTTGGAATCAAAGTATGTTCTATTCTCATAAATGTGCTTTTGAAAAAAAAATAAGAATAATGAAAATGCATCTTTATAGTGGCTTCATTGAAGAAAATCATAGTAATCATAATGGTCAAAATGCACTGAGTTTACTTCACGGTAAGACACTGCCATTATATTATAGCAGCATTCTGATGTTAAAGTCTCTCAGTTCTGGCCCTGATTGGTTGATTGGTTCCATTAAAACACCTAAATAAGATTTCATTTCCATTACTTTTCAAGAGAGGCAAGTGAAAATGACTACAGTAAATACAAGAAGATGACACAGATGCATTTGCAACAAAGCCCTCCACTAAGCAGGGCTTTTAAATTGTTAGATGAGTGCTTGATACAGCGCTTGATGATATTTCAGTTTTGTTTTTTGTTTGTTTTTTTATGGTGACAATGTGCAAGATTTTAAGGAAACACAAGGACTTATACTACAGGCCAAAATCTCTGTGACCGCTACAATAAGCAAATATTACAACCAATATCATTACAATGTGGAAAGGTTACTATTGAGCCAAGCTGCACTAGAACTATATTATAAGCCAGAATCAGCACAGTGACAGTTGAAGGATAGGGTTAGAATTGCTATAGAATCTAAAGTATAATAACCAGAAATAAAATGTACAACAAAGTTTCAAAGTTTTAAGTGCCCCTCTTTTCATTAAATCTAAAACATTATTAGTCCTTTTCATTTTAGTAGTCATTTGTGTGATTTACTGGGTCTGAAAATCAAATTGAGATTGCATATTCATATAATAGATCTAGTCATTATTACCACAGGGAGATATCAGGACACACAGTTCCATTTCCCTACAGCTGCACTACAGCTTTCATCTGGATGTGATTGCTCAATTGCATGTTTATCATCCATGACATTGGCGAAATGTTTCTTTCCTAGAGTCACCTCATAAAACCCTCATTTACAAAAGTTTAGCCGAGATTAGTCCATTAGCCAAATTACCTAGCCAAGCAGCTGATTTCCAAACGCAGTGTCTTCAATCTGCCGCACAGCGTGGGATCTCTCTCTGAAGAGAAATGGCAGGCAGAACAAGAAAAGGAGCTTTAGGAAGGCAGCAGCACATGAGCGGGGGAACACTGCTGTAGCTCTACATTAGCACATGAGTCACCCAACCTTTGCATGTTCCATAAGCTCTGCATTTGCTTATAATGTCAGGTACCTTCGTAAAAGCACTTAATTGAAGGATTTATTGGGAGATAAATATCACAAAGATGGCATTCATCGCAGATACTGGTCTATAATGTTGTGGTAAAGAACAATCAAGTCTGACTGACTGACACCTGAATGACCAAGACTATACTGAAGGGATTATGACCAAGACTAATGCATCAGAAATACCAAGGCATTTTTCTAAAATGGCAAAAAGCAAACTTTGGGGCTTGGTAAAGAAGGTAGAAGTGTTCTTCAACTCACAATAATGATGTCAATTAAATAACATGTCGCCTGGATTTAAAGTTTTAAGTCCTCTATCTTCAAGGCCATAGTTACTCATTCGCCCACAGCACAAATATCACACAATGCACAATACCAAAGTACTGCTTCCTGTTTAATGCTTTCACTTAAAAAAACATCCACAGTAAAAGTTGCATTTTGTAAGGAACACAATGGCAATCCTAGTGGTGAAATGCATAATGCACCTTGTGGATGTGTCACATTAATTTTTGCAGCCTGCACTACAAATGCAACAAACATAAGAGTGGATATACAACTAATGTCAAGCACTTAGATATGTTGTAAAAATAAAAATAAAACAGCACTGATGCTAAGTAAGCATACTTCACAACAACAGAATCAAATATATCTCCAGATCCACAATACCAAATAAAAATGTGACCAAGACCTTGAACCTCTCAGAAACACTTAGATACATTGTTGTAGGGGCAGAAAAACATTGTATTAGTATTTCCTTCATATTGAGCAGGTCAGAAGATTACATATTCCCCTTTAAACAACATACATTTTATTCTTACCTTGACAGTGTTCTTTCTTAAAAGAAGAGCAGCCAAAAAGAAAGCATGACACTGTAACTTAAATTAAATGACCCAGACATTTTTTTTTCTCCTTTCTGATAAGGTCAAAAAGTTGAACTGTTTTTTATATTCTTTGTCAGACATACTGTTAGTGCGAGCCACTAAATGACAAAGGGGGGGATTAAAAGGCATTTCTTAATCGTATAATAACTGCATTTTACTTTTGCAAGTCTCTCATTCTCCTCCATCATCCATAGCAGCTCTTTCGGACAAGTCTGGTGTCTCAACTAAGGCTTGACCTCGTATTTGAATAAGTTAATGCGCTGGCCTGTTTGTGGAGAGAAATGTGGGGGAAGCCTATATCAGTTCCATACAGTTGGCTTCGGGGAGAATTTGATTCCTTTTCATCTGTCACTCTCAAGGTGTCATTCTCCACCCCAGGTTGTTATCATCACACAGGCCCTGACAGCTTCAAGCTGCTTCCTACAGGAAAAAAAAAATGCTGCAAAGCTCCACAATGAATATGTTTTGAGGGAGACAAAAAAAATGACATATCATTTTTCCACAGACGTGGATTGATGTTGCTTTGTGCTTTCTTTTAATAAACAAGAAGCAAATCATATGTTCATTTCTGGTTGCAAAAGGCTAATTCTTGGATTAGTATGTTAAGTTCTGTTATTCTCTGTTGTAATAACTCTAATAGCATTATGTTGTGTGGTAGGAATGTAATATAAACAAAGCTATAAATGGTATGGGTATCAGTATACAACAGCAATACCTGCCACATGCACAGGAGGCAGCAATATGGCAGCACACAACTGATTCCAAGCCAAGGTTGGTGGGTTGTGTGCTTAGAGAATGCAAACAGTCAGCAATTTGTAAAAGTAGGATATTTTGAAAAAAGCAACAGGTGAGAAAAAATGAATCCAAACTCAAAACATTGTAAGTATCTCCAGTTATTCATTTCCCAGTTAAAGCCAGACTTAACCATTTATACTGATACAATGATGGGCCATCTGGTTACGAATGAGAACAATTTTTATTCACATAGGCCACCACATCCGCCACAAGGGCTGTTCCGATCATAGCGTAATCTATTGCATCAATCACCCTCGGGAATCCTGTGAATTAATTCCAGCTCACTAAATATGCACCTCATTGCATTCAATATTGAAAGCCACAGTCAGCTACCTGCAATGTATTAGAAATCTGCTTTCACTGGCAGACTGCAGTCATCAAGAGGCACTGTGTTGTGAATCCAATTCTCAGTTGCATGCTCGTATGTTGTGTGGTAATAATTTAAAGCCATTCTTTCATGAATGAGTTATTAAATAATTCTAATAAAAAGCATTTATTCATCTGGACCTAAAACTGGGCAAATCATGGAAGAATTACCAGAGGAATTTGGTCAATATTTCATTATAGAAAAGACTCACATATCAGAGTCACATATTTCTCTCTTCTTCTTCTTCTTCTTCTTCTTCTTCTTCTTCTTCTTCTTCTTCTTCTTCTTCTTCTTCTTCTTTAATCTCATGCATTGAATAAACCTCATTAATAGCATTGTTATTGTGCATCAATAGCTGTACAGGTTTGCTTGATATTTTAGTTTAACTTTCCCAGGATGCAAAATGTTGCAGTATCCACTTGGATCTGAATGCTGAAGACACCAGAGACAGTAGAGACACAACCTAAGTGTAGTTAATACTGACCTGATCAGCTCTCACACACCACTGACCTAAAAGTGCTCTCAGTGAGGCACATCTTGTGTCAATCTCACACAATCCACTGCTCACGAGTGTGTGCTGTCTTGTGCAGAGAATCCCACTTTTGCCCTCCCTTGCACTCCTGTTCCTTCCCCACATTGCTCCTGAAGAAGAAAAATAGAAACACACAGTGACGCGAGAAATCCCCTGACACCCTGAGATTGTAATAATCTCTCCTCTTCTTTACATTCTTCGATTTCCTAATGCATTCCTACAAAAACAAATTTATGGTAATCCCCGTTGCATATCCATTGCTGTTGTCAAATCCACATGAGGGCAGCCAAACATGCTTTTTCTCTCCGTTCTGTTTTCTTAAGTATGGAAGCACTTGTGCTTTGTGGTAATTACTTCAAGCACTCAACTTTAATTCACATTAAGTTTGCAGTGCTATTTTGAATTAGGATTATCATGTTGCTACCTCAGAGTTCACATTATTCAAACTTTCTCAATCAAAAGCCTTTTTTACAAAGTCAAAAATGAATATGTTAATCTGCATTAATGCTCAAACGATGTAAAGAAAGCAATAGTGTATGGCTCTCACACAGTGGTCTAAGATGTCAGTCACAGCCTGAGCTACAGCAGCCTGGGGAAATGAACATATGACTGGGGCTCGTATTATTGGATTGATGCGGCTGTTGGCTCTGCAGATTACAGTTACAAGCTGCTCTTAACAATCGGGAGGTCTATTAATGTGCATGTTGTCTTTTGACTGTTGATTGAATGTCCTGTGTCATTCCACAAATAACATCCATTGTGTCCTGGGCACATAATACATGTAACCTTAAGCACAACATCAAAGAAATAGAACTGCTTAATGATTATTTTTAAAAGGTCTGTGCTAGTAAATTATATTTTACAGTCTTTTTATTCACATACAGGTCTAGGCCAAAAATATTTATTTGACAGGCTTATCCACATAAGCCTATTAAATGTCTTCAGATATTTATGTGACGTGTTTGCCCTGGCCCTAAAAGGTGCTAGACATATGTTTCACCAAATAAATACAGTTTTTCTTTAAAGAAAAACAAATGCATACAAATGAAAATAGTGTTGTTATAGAATATATATATATATATATATATATATATATATATATATATATATATATATATATATATATATATATATATATATATATATATATATATATATATAGTAAGAATATTGACTACATTTCCTATTATACCTATTATACTGCAAACGTTTAAAGAATGTGCCTTTGAATATTCTGTAAATTGATGTAAATCTATGTTATGCAGATCCCTCTCTGTGCAACTGTGCTGCCACAGGTCCCATATTTGTTTAGGAGCAGAGACCATCAAAGTGGTAAGTTTGGAAGAAAGGACATGTCTTCTGAAAATGAATGGTCAGTTTAGTGTATTTGTACAAATACAACCCTCCTAGGGTCCAGTGTATTGGCCTATTTTCTTTATTATATGTGTTATGTGGTAGAGCGCACTTAAGCTCTTCCAATGAGTCCTCGTCCCGGGACAGGAAAGTTACATTTGAGGTTTCTGTCCAGCTGAGGGTTCTGTGTCAGTGACATAGACATGATTCAACTGATCTCATGTCTATTCACTATATGACAACAAGACAGGTACTAAATTTAAATTGTATTTGGAAAGCAATCATCTAAAAGTGTTGCTTCTTAACCCACATTATTCTTTGAAGCAAAAGACTCAAATAACTGTAAAATGAACTTTATTCAGAAGGTTTATCAGGTTAGTTTGTAGCAGAGGCAGTTGTATTGCTGAATGTAAACATGCAGTCAGGGTCGACCACATCTTTGCTTTTCTGTACATGTTGTTTTCTGTGTGTAGGTGTGTGTTTACTAGTCTACATAGATGTCTGAATGCATATAATGCTGGATGTGAGAATTGTTTATTTAAGCACAATGGAATAATGTTTGTGCCCAAATGCATGTGTAGGCAACTTCCCCATATACCGTATAGTAATCATAAAAGGAAGTGTTTTTATATATACAGCTGAAGTGTGTGCAGTTTAGTGCACACACGCCTCTACTAATAGGTTTCGTGTGAGTGGCCCTGTTGCTGCTGTCTGAAGGTAATATGTCACAGTCCAAATCCCTGCGGCCGTGCGAGCTGTCTCACCACCATCCTGGCCCACTCCATCAAGTCATCCCTCTGCACAGAGCACCTCTGGGGCAAGAAGCCTGCCCAGTAGTGTCTAACAGTCTTTAGGTAAAGCTAGATAGATATATAAGACTGCACTGCTGTTTTTGTGTGAGAGCAAGGCTACAAGGCTCTGATACTGATGCACGCAGTCTGTGGTTAAGACAAATACTTGCTCAAATACTACTCAAATTCTTCTCCTTGAGTAAAAAGGATATGGCCTCGATTGTAAAGTTAAAGAAGGAAATGAAGAAAGTGACTGAATCCTTGATAATTCTGGCTCGTGTTGTAGTCAAGGCCTCACTACAGAGAATATCATCACTTGGACCATAGGGTATCAAAACATTAAGGGACAAATTTACTCTGCCGTGCATATTTAGTGAAATATTTAAATCCTCATCTCACAGACAGGACAAGAGGGGGCAGATGTTTACACATGATGCAGCCAGGGTATTATGTACAACAGAGAACCTAGGAAATATGCCAGGTATCCATTCTACAGTGTTTCAGGTCATTCTGCATCATTTATAGTATTCATTTAACACAGGTCAGAATCACAAACATGCTCTGTAACCCTGCAGCGGGAGGAGGGAGGGACCCACAGCGAGGGCACTGCACGCTCTACAAGGTAACTCTATATTCAGCGAATTATGTCCAGGATAAACTTTGTAAAGGAAGAAATAAACCCTTTCAGCTGTGGTATTGAAGATGTTCAGGCAGCCTTTAGACTTTTACATAATTAAAAACTCTCTTCTCCAGGTATTGCGTTATGAAATGGGAATGCCCACAAACACACTGGCAATGAGGCCAGTTGCAAAATCATCTGTCTACCTCTTTCCTGCACTAAAAAGAGAGAAAACCAAGAATTAGGAAGAAACATGGGAAGAGATAGGAATAGTTCTAAAATCTAACCTCCTCAAGTTATCACAATCATCCCAAAGTACAACTAAAGGATAGTAAACTAAAGGATAACAAATCAGTCAGCTGTCGTATTTCAAAATTTAACAGTGAGACTTTCTGATTTCATCATAGTGTACACTGTACTGCTATCTTTAAATCAATCTAAATCAACATATCCACACACTCTGCTTACAGCACCAGATACCTGAAATAGATATTGTAAGTTTTCACATAGAGTTTTGTATATTTTTATTAATGCAATCTAGTTAAAGTTTTCCCCAAAATGTGTAAAACTATTAAAAAGCAATTTAATGAAAGAAATGAACACTGAATTATATCTCTTTCAGGATATCAAGCCTGCACTGACAGTTATGCATTGTGCTTTTTGTTACCCATCGTCTTTAAACATGCTACAGTCACAGGTTGTGTCATGCTTTGATTAGAGCAAAACATTTTATTTTTGTGTAACATTGTGTGCTTTTTTATACTGCCTCTGCTTCTGAGCCCTGGCTAGCAGTTATCATCATGAAAATCCGTCTGCCATGGCTGATGTGCTGGTAACAAAAGCAGATGCAAGAAGGTGTTGTTGTACTGACACTGTTATCTGTCAGCTGTGGCATTAGCCAACACCCTCAACCTCTCACTCTCCCATTCCCTCAGTGGCCTCGAACGGGATTGATTCGGTTTTACTGGAGGTATTGGAGGGCGTTGATTCGCTCTCAGTTCAGACGAGACCAGCCGCTGTGTTGCTTGGTAAGAGGCAGAGGGGTAGTGGAGCGCGAGAGAGGTCACCGATATGATTATCCCCAAGTGTCAATACAAAAGGGAGATGCGAGAAAGGTCCCCGCTGAGCTGGAAAATGAATGGCTTTGACCTCATCAAACCTGCGGAAGCATCTCCACTTGCTAATTAAGATTGAGTGGAAGAAAGTCATCAGTGTACAGGGCCGGCTATCTTAGCTGAAGCTAATCAAGTGCACTCCACTTCACTGCTCTTTGTATTTATCAAAAGGAGTATGTCTAGGACAGCGGTGCTGCAGCTGGCAGTGTTTTATAATCATGATAGCAGCATTTTCTACAACAACAACAACAACATTCCTTTTCATCCTTGTGTCCTTTGTGAAGAGTCGGCTTATTTTATCCATATGGTAAAAGAATGATGTACCAATAAGAGGCTCGTTATTCCCAATTAAACTCTCCAACATCCATCATAAACTGCCACTGTAAACCAAGCAGAGCGCCATTATTGGCTCCCATTAATACTGTATATACAGGCAGATGGCGATGAAGTGGCGATTGTGGGACTGTGTATACGTTTATCTACTGCATTGTGTGCGTGAATAAGACATTGGTGATGAATACACCATCATAACTCTCTTCCCGGGCTGTTTAAACATATAGAGGTTGATTTATGATGCAGATGCACTTAAAGCATCAGCAAACACAAGCACATACAGTCACAGGCATGTTACAGGAATCCTGTCAATTAACAATAATCATCGTTATTATTGTCCCTCTATATTTAATCATGGGCTTTTGTGTCATTTGAAAAGATTATGTTAAAAAAAAAAAAGTGTAGTTTGACGGCATTTCAGCAACATCTGATGAGATCAATGCAGATTTTAACACTTCACACTCATACATTCTTTATAAGGCTATTTCACATTACAGTCTTTGGGAAAATGCAAGAACACATACTCCAAAAAAAACATTAGTGTTTTTTCACCAACATGTGCTCTGTTTGTCCTCTCTAGGCTGCCGTAGAAACAGGAAGAATCAGAACTAACAATGTACTCTGAAAATAAAACTTTAAAAGGCAGTCTTTCCAAGATTTAAACAAGACAAATTTAAAGACGATTTTATGTTTTTAAATTACTTAATGTATCTTTAATAAATTATTTTATATTATTAATATTATTATTATTGTATTATTATATTATACAAAATCATCAGTGTGTTATATTATAGAGATATCAAAACAATGTGGTCGGTGGTTATCACTGAAGGAAACATGTCTTTGTGAGGGGATCTAATGGGATATCTTGTCATTGTTCTGAAGTGACCTTTTTACAAGTGCATTGTAATTTAGAGTGCATTCAAGCTGGGGCTGATGCTTCGTGGATTCATACTAGGTTCTTACATTATACGGCCAACTGGAATAAAAAAGTCACACTTGATATCACTTCCATATTTCGTCTGAGGTAGTTCAGAGTTGGTTCAGAGCCGTCGTCATTTAGTTTTGTCAGTAACACTTTATAATACATACAAACTATTTAGCAGTGGGTAAAGTGTTAATGAATATGTAATAACTGATCAATTAATGAATATACTATTTATAGATGCTTAAATATCATTTGCATATATCATTTTACATGAACTTTTTTAAAATTAGTTTTATTCATTGATTTATACAGATTAGTCTCATTGAGACACAAGGTCTCATTTTCAAGAGAGACCTGTTTTATTTGCTTATTATTCAAGACTCAAACATTTATAACAATTTTTTGTAACTTATCAGTGCCTATTAATGTAGGAGTAATGCTTTGTGAGGGATGAATAAAGCTGTTATCAATACTTAACTAATACTCAACTGATGTTTAAAAGTGGTGTGTGGTTATAATAAAGTGTTACCACAAATCATAATTGTTAGAAAATTTTGGGATCTATGGTAAGGTTGTGATGCCCTGAGCCTTGGGCTCTGTCAACAGATAGACTCAGACACCTGCAGGATCACATGTCTCCAACCTCGAGCCTAATCAGCTGAATAACAACTCTTTGTTATTGTATTGGTTGCGTAATTGACCTTCTACGAGGTATTATACACTCTGACCAATGAAAGCATAGCCAGACTTGAATGTTCAATACTACTCTGTGTTGACTGTTCAACTGTCTCCGGGCCTGTATTTGATGGTAATAGACTTCTCCTGCTTAAGACATCCAGACTCTCTTCAGTCCTTTTATGTGGTCCAATACTTCGAAGCTCTAAGGCAGTAACCCAATTCTCCTACAATAATCACATCCAATATATGAATATATATGTAAAGATTTTTTCTCCAGTGCAAAATTTCTGAAGTTATAATAAAAGCCAGGCCTGAAATTGCAGAAGCACAATGTCTCGTTAGAAATATGAAGCTCTATTTGACTGACATTTATTTATAAATGTATTTATTTATTTATTTAGTTAGAGTTTAGTTTAGGTGTGTTTCAGTGTTTTATGCATTTTTTGATTTTTATGTCTTAAACACAATTACTGCACTTATTGGAAACAAACATTGTCTGCATTATTTTATTCCCTTAATGGATGGATAGAGAAGCACAACTGCTGAGTTTTAAGAAGATAAAAATCCTTGGCTACAACCTGATACAGCAGTGTCACCCTGCTTCTGACACCTTTAGAAGCTCTCAGCGAGTGTCTTGCTTTCACCTCTGCAGATGTGTAGTAATCACACTTCCAGCAAGCGCCAGAGTGCACCGCCGCAGGCAAGAGACACTGCCACCTTATCAGAGGCAGAAACATGGATGACCCTGATCACACGGAGAAACCCAGTGATCCTCCAGGAAGGTGTCCTCCCTACAAAGTGCTCCGAATGAGTAATGGGGATATTGGAGGTTGGATCTGATTATCCTGCCCCCCCTCTCCTTTCCGCACCTTCCTCCAACAGTAAAAATAACAGCTCCGGTGTCAAAGCAGTAGTGAAATGACAGCTAGAACAGCGAGGTGCCCAAGGCAGCCACCCGTCCATTTCCTCCGTTTGCTTTCAAAGGTCAATCTACAGTTGCCCTCCACATGGCTGCAGTCCTGTTTACCTCTCTCCAAAAGCCAATTACATCGCCGCTCTGTGCTAGTGGAAGCTGTGATAGTATTTTACACATAAACACTCCTAGTCGTGCACTTACACACTCGGGCGGGCTGACAAACACCTGCAGCAACAGCGGCCGCTCTTCTTGGCTCGAGTAGAACGCACGGTTAATGCCTTTTGACCTGACTACGGTGAAATATATCGACATGCGTACACCGAGTGATTATTTACAGTTCAGGAGCATCACGAGGCGAGTTAGCCAGAGTGTGAAAAACTGTGCTTTATTTACCATGGCCTTTTTTATCGGGCGGAATGTGAAATGATTATAAAGCTGTCTTCATTATCTGACAAATGGAGAGGCCTTGCTAATGTTTGCTGATTTATTCTCCCACCTCAGGGGCTTAGGTCTTGATTTATGCTGCTCATTGGCAGCTTGTGTAATCATACAAGTGTTGGTAAAATAGTGATGGATGATAGGTTATGTCCTCCATAGTACTCTGTTTTTGCCTATTGTGTTAAATAATGGCCTTCTAAGTTCATGGTCACATTTTAGGACCCTTTTTCACTGAGGTAATTCAGGGCCAGTGTCTGTATTTTGACTAGTTCAAAAAATGTGTAGTTATGTAGTTATGATCATTTTGAAGGTAATGTCTTTGAGCACAGTGATAAATAGTTATGTTAGTTAGAGTAATGTGTCATAATCAGATGCATTATAGATAGAAATTGCACAACCATATCATCAAAGCCTGAAGTGGTAAATTATCGACACATTTTGGATAGCCTGTCGCCTTATATAAGGTGTATTTGAAAGTTTGAAGCTTTTTTATTTATCAGAAAGACACTCCCCATGTCTTTGTTGCTACTTACAATGACAACGCTTCCAACTGTAAAATCTCAAAACTGCTCAAAATGCAGACAGGACCATATTATTCTAAGTGGATGACAAAACTTTATGTGATGTCCTCCAATGCTACTTCAATCTTAGTTTTCTACAGTCATAACCGTAACAAAATCTAACCTTAAACACAAATGCCCTTTTCTACTCGTCTTCTTCTTGTATAATCTGAAACAACTATTTTGAAAAATGAGTCTATCAGGTTTAGAACTCATTTCCTACAGTAGGTACAGTAATTATCAGCAGACTCCCAGTTTAGAGAAGCAGGGAAAGAAAAGCTCACCAGGAGCAAACTAAATAACAAGGCTTTTGAAACATTGCAAACTACTCTTAATGCATGTGTGAATTTGTGTGTGTATGATATTTAAATGCATTTGTCATCATAGCACGCTCTAACTAAATTCTGTAACCCTTATTTATACATACTCAGAGCTTAACAGTCCTCTCTGCAAGCCCCTCAGTGTCTATACTAGCATTCTGTATGGTTTAGTCTTTGTGGTGATAGAAGAAGAAAATAGCTATCCAGCAAATAGAACAACATCTACAAATTACTGAACCATAGATTTAATCCAGATCAGTTAACAGCCCCAAACTAGTACTTACTTCATCTTTGCCAAAAAAGTACAGAGTAGATTTTGGACAAATGCTCTGGGGAATAACTACATTAAATTAATTCTAGTGCCTTAATAACACTAAGCATTTTAAATGAGGACCAGTCAGTTGATTTTGCAGCAGCCCTCGGTGGGAGGATTTTATGTTTCGCTCCTCAGTGCTGTCCTCGTTCTTCTCTGCCATCTACAGTCTGTACGAGGGAGCACGTCCCAGCCTCGTGAACACCTGCACATTTCTCCCTCTGTCTCTTTATATCACTGCCGTAAAGCTCATTGGCTTACTCAACACTGTCTCTTATATTATGTGCTCTATCTTCATGACTATAGATATTGAACATTTTATGACCTCTGACGGCTTTATCCAAACATTGAAACATGTATATCTCTACTCTGATAAATCCAGCAAAGTAGGCCACCAGATGAAACCAGATGACCACCATCTGTCTTTGTTTTGAGGCAGCAAAGAAAGCTGATTTTGTAAAGGCAGGAAACAAAAGAAAGCAGCCAGAGTTAGTTGTTGTTTTTTTTTGTGCATGAGAAAAAGCTTGTTTTTTTTGTCTTTACTGCCATCAAGCCTCAGGTATCATTGATTAGAAGTTCCTAAGGCAAAACGATGAGCACAAACATAAAGAAAAGTGTTCTGCGTGTAAGTCACATACAAGATCAAAACTAAACTTGGCTATACTTACACAGTGTAAAGCCAGTTAGACCAGTATATAAAAGAGATTAAATGGGAGCGAGGGACATGTGCGGCGGCGGCGGTGGAGTAAACAGGTCTTGCTCTACCTACTCAAAGGAGAGGCAGAGCCCCGGGGTGGAGCAGAGTCGACGGGCTCCATCTGGCGCCTGGGCAGCCAATGAAAAGAATAGTCGACTGTGCGAGCCAAGAAGAAGGGGAACATCATGAAACACTGCAATTGGGTTTGTCGTCCAGTTCTTTGGCAGCGGCTGTGAGGTGGCTAACGAGGCAGGTGGCTAAACAGGAAGTAAAGGTATCATCAGCAGCAGCACCGACAATTTCACCCTTTTTCTGCTGGAGTTCTTGGATGATAAAAAAAACAAACAACAACATGGGAACTGGGTAAACAATTAGAGAAGCAGAGCAATACTCGGGCTCGTGCGCTTTTAAAAATGAGTACCCTGTAGCCACTCGTTCCCAAGAGGAGACGGTGTAGTATGTGCTCGACGTGCTACGCTCCTGAAGCATTATGGGAGAGGAAATGATGGTAAGCAGAGAGCCATCTGCTTTGCCACTTGCCACGTCTGCCTGTGCCAATACCGCCTCCTTCGCTCGATTTCTCAGGTGGGAAGCAGAGAGTGGATCTTCACCGACTGTCTGTACACATATGTAATAAGGCACATTCAAACTGCTCCGTGCACCTGGAAATAAAAATGAAATTGCCAGATGTTTGGATCAGTACTCCCGCAGAATGTTTGGTCAACATGTTTTATTAAACCTTATCATAGCTATCAACAACTGGCCCAGGTGGATAATTACTCAGTGATGAAACAGGCAAAAAGAAGTAATGGTATTTGTATTGGGAGTGTCTGTTTGCATGAGGTAGCACTAGCACCTACTATTTACACCTCATGCTAAACATAACATACTGTAATATCCTTTATGACAGCAAAACAAGAGTCAAAAGCAAAATTCTGTCAATTAAAGTCATTTTTTCTTTAAACTTCCCAAATATACATAAAAGATATTTCTGATTATCAATGTGATTTCAGCCAAAAGCAGGTGGTGGAAAAGTAACTCTAAAAATCTAAAAATTATGTAGGTACAACTGATGAACAAAACCTGTGACTCATTTTACTGTTTAATTACTTATTTTATATAAATAATTCCACTTGAAATTGTTTTAAAATGGTTTCATCACCCTTTCCAGACGGATGTGCAGCAAACATTGATTCTTTAAGACCATTGCTTTGTCTTTCCATCGTGGCGTTGTGTCAACACACCTGAATGATGCAGACCTTCCGATTATCCTTTAATTAAGGCCTGATGATTAGCAACACCTCAGGTTTAAATCTTAAGGAGTAATAAGTTTGCCCTTTTTTTCCTTTCATTTAGGCTTCATTGGTGTTAATTAAATAATGACTCTGTAAAATGATTCCACATAATTCCACTGCTACTAGCCTGTCAATGGGTGTAAATAACCTCATGGGCTATTTCTACCTTTGTTTGCCACTTACACCTGGGTGCAAACAACTAGAGCGATTTTTATTTTTAACTAGCAGACTGTTTTCCTGTTAAGGACACTGGACCCAGAAGTGGGCCCAGTGTCCTTAACAGTGGTGACACTGAAGAGATGAACGTACAGCGAGTCAAAGGAAAGTCATTTATTTCCGTTGACCCGCTCGGTCAAGTGGATTGAGGCTGAGCCTTTTGATTTGGCTTTTACTTTGCCTTTTTTTTTCTCCCCCCACAGAGTCCACACTGCTCTCGCAATTACTGCAAACAGTGAAGGTGATGGGTCTAAGATTCTGTCCAGATAAAGGAGTCAGGACCCTATCTCTCCTGTTGACACCATTAAGCCATCACTGAGACCGGGATGCTAGAGGAATAGGATGGGGGGAGCACCGAGGGGCTGTCAGTCAAAGTTTACCACCCTGCTCTTGTTTAAAACCATCTGCCAACGAACTCCCACCAGCCTTTTTGTATCTGATCCCAAAACCAGCAGCGGATGGTCGATGCACTCGTCCCGTCTTATCAAATGCAAGCAAGGGACCACAGACGCGAGCATATTCTTGGATGAGGCTGGTAGGTAGAAAGTGCTTAAGGGTTATTTATCAAGTCAAACAGCAGTGACTTGCCAGCAAGAGTATAAAAAAAGCAGAGGCAGATCCAAATAGCATTCGTGTGACTGGAGAGCTAAAACAACTGCATTTCCAACGTCACATTATGGAAACTCATACACGCATGTCATGCAAAAAGGTGTGGTTAATTTTGACGGCAGAGAGAAGAGGCATCAAGGGGTGTTTTTATTCCACCAATTTAGTAACTCCAGCACAAGTTCAACTCTAATCCTGCCTCCGTGTCAGACCTCACACCGAAATCTCTTCATGCTAAGACTTATCAAACAATAACAGACACTACGCAGCTCCATTTACATCTGCCTGAGATGAATATTGTGTTGTGACTTCAGGGAACTTGCGGCAAATGTGTCAACTTCCTGTAATACACTAATATTTGATCTACTGCATAAATGTATGAGAAGTCGGCACTAGCATTTTATTTTTACATTTGGTTCAAACAAGGAGGAGATTACAGTGGAAATTGAATCACTGATTATAGCTGAATTCATCTAATTCCACCTCTGGTGACAATTTGGGTCTCAAAACACAAAACACAAACAGAAAATCTCTCCTGACATGAAGGGACAGCTGTCGCAAATCAAAGCAGAACACCCACAACCTTCTTTTCACTTGGCATCACTGCTTAACAATTCAGTTCTGCTTAGAGAGCTGTTTCTGTATGTTAAGGGCAGACTTGGAGTGTTTAAATGTTACCCTTAAACTGTTGATGTTTTTAAAATTATTTAAACAATGTTATATTAAAGTCTTATGCGTGTCATATAATAGAAGTTAAACTGTATTTTATATACGTGTGTAACATATTAAGCCTTGCTGAACTGACATAAAACTGCAAGTACCTGGCATCTGACATAAATCTGACATAAAACTGTGGTAAGGCAGACTACTTCTGTCTCAGTAAAGGGACATGTGTGAGCCTATTAATGCTTGTTCTTCTAAAAAAAAAAAAAAAATCTGCAGTCAAGTTCACCGCTACAGAACCTGTTTTTAAAGACTAAAACCAGAAGAAGATAAGGATAACTTTACTTTACTTCATTTACAAGGTAAGACTGTGTATACACTACAGTTTTCAGTATTGTACTTATTGTAGCTCACTGACCTTGCACATCTAAGGAGCCTGGCATTGGCCTCTTTACTCCTGTTGTATTTAGACTATTTAGAACTGAATGTTATTTTTTTACCAAGTTATCTCTCAGCTGTGTGTAAAGAATGATGAAAGGAAATGGGAAAAAAGACCAGTTGTCAAAATACAAGCTGCCAATTCATGCTAAATATTTAGTATATGTTTGAATTTACTGATTGGATTGCCCCTTGAGATGCAGCATCTCATTTTCGATGAGGTCAAAAACGTACTCTTAAGAGTCTACCTCACTACAGATTCATAATAACATAGACATGCTGTGGTTTGAATTGAGTAAATTCAAATTATTGTACAAATAACCAATTACCATTAACTGACTTCATGCTGCTAAATCACAATGAATAAATGAAATTGTATTGTTTCTCAGCTCTTCCCAAGTGATGCCTATGCACAAAACAGAAAATGCAGGTCCCCAATTCACCATATTTTTCATTTGTTTGTGTTGTTATTGTAAACCATATATTTACTGTGTCATGGTGTAAAATTAATTAACATTTACTGTTATATTAAATTATACCACACCCAAACCATAAAACCAAACCACAGACTTTTCCCAGATCTGCAAATATGCAAACCAGCAGCCTCACAGTATCCAAGTATTCAGTGCAATCATATCTACAATTGCAGATTACAACAAAAAGCAGTGCAATCCAAAGCTGTATGTTTCAAACCTGGCACCATGTCCTGATGAAAGTAGCAGACAGAAAAAGCTCAATGAGCCCATCTAAATAGCGCCCGCTGCTCGAGGAGTCTGAGCAATATGGGATAGGATGAGCCTCTCTATCTCTTGTGTAATGAAGAATGACTGAGAGCGATTGCACGGGCCAACAGCATCTAAGACCGAGGCCATTGCTATGCACCCGGCGTTCCACTTCAGTCTGAGCAAGCTGAGACCTACGGCGTGTGAGGTTAGATTGCAAAAAGACAAGAGGCGCGCCAGGTTAAACGTGCTCTTTATCCCATAAATGACATGGCTCTTTCATACAAAGCAGCTGGCATTCAAGGACACCTGCAAGACTTGAAAGAATTACACAAAAAAAATGTCTGCTTGTGGAAAAAAACGCAAAAGGTAGAACAAAGAGCTCTGTACAAAATTCTAATTTAATGATAAAACTATTTTATTGTCGCAACAAAGAAACTTTAAGAAAGGCTTCTTTGGGAACATTCAGACTGCAGAGATCTGAGCTGAAGGTCATCATTATTTCACACAATCATAGCTGTCTACAAAATAGTATTTCTCAGAGAAATGAAAGCTGCAAAAGCCAAAGACTCCTTTCCTCACATTCTCACTCAAAAAACTTTGCCTGCGTTTATAAAATAAAGCTGAAATAATTCCCCATCGCAAAATACTAATAAAGTAAATAATCTTCCATTAAACTTTAACTTCCGAGTTCAGTATTAGAGTAATACAACACCACGATTAGCCCTGTCTTATTATTCATCATGTGAATAAATAATAATTGCCAATTTATAAGCACGTTTCACCTTGCTTCTCTATTCTCTGCTTATGTTTTTAAACAAATGAGAGCAGACTCACTTGTATAGAAGCACGAGACTGGCCAAGCTTCACGTGCTGGAGATTCTCATCTATTAAAATCCTTTATGATAAAGCCTAGAGGAGGTCTGAAGTTCTCATTTTTTCACAGATCATTCTTATAATTGTATGCTAATTAGGGGATTAAACAGTTTTCAAAAAAAAAAAAAAGTTTTGCACTGCAGATTTAGAGTCTGAAGTAACAGAAGTCTGATGAAAGCAGATTTTGCCTCTTGAAACAAAGAAGGCAAGGTGTCTGGGACTGTTGTGTCACAGCAGGACAGTCCTCAGTTCGATCCTCCGTCTGTGGGGGCCATTCTGTGTCGATGTTCTCTCTGTCCAGGTGGATTTTCTCTGGTAGGGCCACTTTTCCACCACCAGTCGTAAAAAAAACAAGCACACTACAGGCTCATCCGCTAATGTAGTGGTTCAAGATCTGCTTCTGCTGCCCACTGCTCCAAACTGAGTTAAATGCAACAAATGAATTTCCCCACAGAGATCAATAAAGTATAAACGAACTAGAGTCAGAATCTGAAAAGAAACCTGTTCAAAAACATCAGAAATAATAGATTCATATTAACAAAATGTGATTGTACTAAGTCAGGTTGGATTTGGCCCACTCTGGAGGCCAGTCTGAACGTAGCCTTTGTGGATGAAAAAGATTTAAAAAGGACAGGTCTTGAGGGACGTTACTCAGGTATAGAATGGAAAGTGATGGATAGAAAACTCTTTTTTGTTCTATAATTCTTCAAAACAGTTGGCATATGCATGAGACATTTCGTTTGCACAGTTGGTAACATAAAACAGCGCTGTCTGGGCTGCTTTTGCTTTTCACACTCACTGAGCACTGATAAGCTAAATAACACCACAGTAAAAGAAAATGTTAAACTTCTTCTCAGGGGAGAGTGGCTAATGCAGTTATGAGAGTGCATCAGTGTCACATGATTTATGTTTTGTCTTTACGGCTGCCTTTGCATACATTACTTGTTTGTATTTTTGTTTGATATGACATAGTCCCCGCGGAACAGCACTAAGTCACACGCTTGTTTTTAGAGTAAGGTAACTACATTAATGCTCGCAGCAGGCCTCTCTCAGATTCAGATTTCAGGTCTGGGAGCAAGAATCATTAATTCACATCAAGAGGCTGCTTTGTAATCCACCCAAAGGGACTGCATTTGACAGAGAGTTTATTTATTTATAATACATTCCCGCAGATGCTTTCACAACAAGTAGATTACATTTTTTCGCCCATAGCAAAGTGCACTTCGGCACATCTGCAATTGGGAACTTTTCTTCACGGGGGAGGACAACTTCTTCTGCCATGAGTAGCTATAAATGACATTTTTTTCCTTGATTAAAAGTCCTTTACGGTGAAATGATTCCATTCATTGAGAGACGTAGAGAAATAATTAATGTGAAACTCACTAAGGACTTCTCTTCTAATTGGCCATATGGACTGGAAAGGAAAGTTTTATTGTTTCCTTTTGTCTTTTAAAAGCAGATGTGCAGGGTTGTGGACTTTTGGCTTTAGAGACTGTCATCTTTCCCCTGGTGATTCCAAGCATAATTACTATACCATGTTTTATGCTATTTTAATCCAACCCGGGTGATAAAGTTAAATGCAGTTGCAGTTGTGCATCTGTGGCTTGCTCCAGTTTATGCAGATTCAGTTGACAACAAGCTGCTGTGATATAAACTGTCAAATGTTTACACTGATGTGTGCAATGCCCTCCAGGAAGGCAGTATTCTGAAGCCATGTTCTATCCCATCAAATGGAGTTTTACACAGGGTATTTTATTTATGATGAAAAAATATGTTTTATCTGTGTAGACTGAATAGGAGAGATATCAAATGTTTTATCATTGGCCCTAAAGCAAGCAGCCATTATCTCACTTCAGCCTTGGAATCAGTGATTATATTTCTCCACTTTAATCGACTTTTCAAATGCTTAGGCAGTTTGAAGATAACATCCCTTGCCATTTTAAAAGATCTGCATGTAACAGGTGGAGGAAACTGTCTCACGCTGACAATTAAATTTTACACGTATCTGCGAGTAAATGCGCTCGATGTCTACTGCAGATTTTGGAACACATTAAAACAGCTCAAATTTATGGTTTGTGAATGTGTTGGACGCTAAATTTGGCTCTGACTCCTGAGTAAAGGATTGTGCACGACTCACGTGATCTCTCTGTAATTGTACAAAGAACGCCATGAGCAAGACCTGAATAGAGATTAAACTGGTTCCTTCATCTTTGATGTTGGGATCCAGAGCCGAGCCAACATTTTGAGATGACTGTCACCTGCTGTGCTGCTGTATATCCTCCAGGGATGCTCTGATCGTTGGCGGGCTGCAGCAAATCATGTCTACCCCTCAATGACAGCATTATAGCTGTTAGGAAGAGATTTCTTTTTATATATTGTACGTCTTGGTGGATTTTTATGGATGCAGTGTCCAAACATGAATACTTAAATGTGGGTTTTTAAGAGCTCATGTCACAGTGTCATGTCTGCAAAGCCTCTAGATTTCACAATTGCTCCATTTCAGAGTAAGACTACAATAATAATGTGTGCATGTGCCGACACCTTAGTCACAGCATTTTTGTCTATTTCCCTAATGGAATTATGTAAATTGAGTTGTGGTACAAACAAGCCCCTGAAAAGTGCAAGCAAATAGCTCCTTCATTACCAATTACAAGTGCAAATTACCTCAGCTTTAAAATTAATCCACCAAGGCTGGCACCTTTGCACCCTAAAGCTCCTTATAAATAAAGCATTCTCTGATGTTATCACTGTTTTCTGGGATGTAAAAAGTGGCTTCTGTTTACCTGACTAGCCGGTGACAATGCAGCATCTTAGGAGTCATGGCAGGAGTCGTTTTGAACAGATAAGATGAACGTTATTAAACTGCTTTTTAATATTCCTTCAGTGAGTGTAGGTGGTGAGTGTTAGTGAATTTGACACAATCAATTTGCTTAACCTCATCTACAAAACACTTCTTAAGCAGGCAAAATGGTAAAATTTGCATGTCATTTGCATATGTATGGATATGACAGACACAGAAGGCTCTTTGTTTAATAAGTAATGTCAGGCTGGCGGTTGTATACTTTTTGCTTTCATGGTATTCTGTAGAAGTCTAAAGGTAACTTCTATAGATTGCCATTGAACCTGAGTGTATAGTCATGTCTACTAACGAACTTTAAAAGTACTAGGCAGAGTTTATCAAATTCAAAGAAGTCAAGCAACAGTCGATCTAGTCTGCAATGACGGTGGATTTTCCACTCCTGACTGTGCATTTGCATAATGGAATTATGGGCTCAGCCACGCTATGTCTTTAGTGGACCATTAGGCAGGCCTTTACTGGATTGTAATTAGTGGCTTCTGCCCTTCACCTTCATTAGCATGCAAATGAAAATTCTGAACACCAAGAAATATTTGGCACATTGGGATAAAAATGCCAAAGTGATTAACGGGCAATCCATAGTGCAATTGTCTATTTCTATCCATCAGAGTTTGGAGCGCTCGAGATGAGACACTCTAAAGTGGTTGAGTCCTAACAGTTTGATGTGAACAATCAGCTGCCCTAATGAATTTTGATGGTATGAGTGATGGCCTGAGGGTTCATAATGGACCAAAGGGTCTATGGCCTTACTGTGATGAAATAAAACAGCTTTTGTTCAGCCTGAATATGATTTACTCAACCCTTCTTCATGAGAAAAATTTGATAGTTTAATAGTGACATGTGTATATTGCACAATGAATATAATAAGGCAGATTTTTGTTATTATTTTTTAATTACTGAGAAGCCAAATTACTGCGATGAATTAATACAGAAATAAAACTGTCCTGCCAGATTTAAGCATCCATGGTTGGCATTGTTACGGCCCCTGGGCCCCTGCTCTCCTTCAACTACAATACTCTGTGCTCAAACCTTCATTTTTGGCTGGCATTTTAAGTGAACAGTTCGCCAATCGGTCTCTGTGTCTTTAGAGAGTCACCAGGTTAACTTAAGATTTGTGACTTTGCATTCTGTTTTCCGTTGAGACACTTGTAGTTGTAATAGTAATTTTCCAGTAGCACCTGTTTGTCTCTTTGTTCACTCAGACTCATTCACCCAGATGGGTCAGAACATGAGCTACATGCTGACAGTGGGAAATATGTGTTGGATGCACTCTGCAAGTCTCTAGTTGCTTCAGAGTCCAGGATGTTGGCATCTGTGGTTAGCTCTTTTACCTACATTTTATACATTTCTTGGCAATGCAGGTGACCATTAACAAATTGTGAATAAAGGTTGTATTTACTCTGTAAGCCTCTAGTTTATTTCAATCTCACAGACTTTCACTACATCTACTGTCACTACTTCCCCTCTTTGTGCACCCAAGATATTTTTAACCCTACCTAATAAGACATTGTACTTGAACCTCTAAACCATCTAGTAGCATTTGCAAGTCTAATGTAGCCACTCATTTGAATTAGACGCTACTAACCGTGAATACACTTGAACTTTCTAGACATGTCAGACAAGACCCTGCCAAAAGTAGCTCCAGACGTGCACACATTAATCACCGGAGGTGGCCGCTGGGCTGACGACTCCAAGCACTGTCCAGAGGCTGAGAAGGGTGACGCCTGGGGTCACTCTCCTTTTGTTAACCCTGTCTAATTAAGAGGCTAATGTCAACGCAGGGAGACAACCTGAAGGCAGCTATGGTTGCTTTACTCCAACAAATGAACAACTGTATGTATATAGAGGTGCATGCAGTTAATTGAAATATGCAGAGGCGGCCTGTGAGGATAGATAAGTCAATTTGGAGGGAAGACGGCCGCTCACTTAATACTTTACTCCTTCTCTAAAGGGATATTTTTACTGTTATACATTGAATCATTGTTCCATTTTTAAAAGCTTTCAAACTTGAAAGACAAACACAGAATGAACAAACAAGGCCATTTTTTTAACTAATGTGAGTTTGACAGCTCCTTTTATTAAAGAGGGTGCAGCCAATTGCAGTTCATTGCAAGTGCATTATTATAATAGGTGCTTGTACAATAATGACTTTAATGCATCAAAATGACTAAACGACTCAGTCAACAAATAGCATAAAGATGAGCATGAAATATGGAAGCAAATTACGCTTATGGCTCCCCACTAGGTACTCTCCGAACCTCTTCAAATATTATATTGCTGATTAACTTTTTCACTTGCCTCTGATGAGCCCATGATCGTTATTAATTTTATTTTGGGCTATTGTGATGATCAAACCACAAGCAAAACTGAAAGTCACTGTAGTGTATGAAGGAGGTTTACTCTGGCTTCTCGGTGACTTTTAGCCACCTGTCATATCGTTTTGCACACTCAGAAGTACTTCCCATGTGAATAAAGGAGCAGCAACACATGAGAAAGTTGGTTTACAGACATATCCGTATGTATATCCCACTGAATTTCCATCCCTAACACATTGTTGTTAAGGCCATATGTGTAGACAAACAGGGATATCTAATAGGAGCATCCCTTATTAAATGAAAGCAGATTCACTGGAATTCAAGCATATGATTGGCCAAAGCTTGTCGTCATGGACTAAACAAATATGGCTAAATGTGACACACAACACACCAAAAATGACTGAATTAGTAGTAAATAAAGTCTAAGATATGCATAAACTCACTCAGTTTCAGAAGGATATGGCTTATGTTTTTCTATTCATACCTGAGAACAGAGAAGGACTATAAAAAGACCACTATGAAAATGCTACTGAACTCTTTGATGCGATTCTTACTCCGTGTCATGTTTGTCACGTGAGTCAAGAGGGCTTTTCAGTTGGACAGAGTGAGCACTTCTAAAGTATTTGTGACTCCTGTAGGTCCCTTGGGTAACTGAATGGGGCCTGTCCTTCAGTGGAAGCTGCAGTGTTGTTGGAGGCTGCTGCTTTGTGTGTGCTTTGAGCTTGACTCTGGCTGTGTGCCTTACCAGCCTGAGGCCATGTTTGTACTGGGGGGGCTGGGCTGTGTGTGTGTGTATGTGGGTGTGTGCTAATTTTAATTGAGTTTTTATTGTTGTCAATTATTATATTTCACTTGTGATTTCAATAAAAAGAGGTAACCATCAATTAAATACCCTCTACTGCCTGTTCATTGACAGAACTGTGATGTCTTTTATCAAAGTTCGACGTTTTCTGTCCCATTTTACAAAATTATTGAGTTTAATTTCGCTTGCCCTTTCAAACATCTCTCATTATTTCAACAAATGGGTTTAATCAATATTATTTTCACTGTGACTTGCACACAGTATCCCTCAAAGGATCACTGTACTCATTATTTGTACTTATACTGCACCGGATTTATATTCAGACATATTTCAAGGACCTAAAATGCACAGTTATCATTCCAAAATGCTCTCATGCCATAAAGTATTTTTCTATGTGGCCTTGGTCTCACTCGCCCTCAGTCGAGCACAAACGAGAGGTTCCTTGAGGAAGTGTGAATGCAAAGAATTAAAAATGGGAGTACTGTGGTCTGCTGAGTTTATGTTTTAGGAACATACATTCTTCCTAACACTGTCATCTATTTTTGATAATTTTATGTGTTTAAGTCAAAATAGATTGTATCTTTAATGAGCGCATAACATGGCACATAATGGCGCATGAAAAGCGATGGCCGTATTATTCTCTTCAGCCTGAGCAGCAGCAGCACATTTCACCAACTCAAGTTGTTTAAAAACACATTTTCAGTGAAAGCTGCCTCCACAGTAAGCAGGAAATAGGCTTCAGTAAATGAATTGGATTAAAACAACTTAAGTATGTAATATCCAAATAGTATTAGGGCTGCTCAGCACACAGGAAGCAATCACAACTCGTCACTAACTGTCGCAGTTTGTCACTCAAATTGTCATGAAGGACGGATTTATTTTTTTAGACGTTCACAAATGAGCAATTATCCATGATCACATTTTTTTTTTCTTCATTTAAGACCATTTAAAGGATTGGGATGTGTGGGTATAATTGCAACAACAGTGTAATAAATGGTAAATTGTATGTTCTTTTTGTTTGTGGGTCCAAAGTTTACTCTATCAGAGATCAATTTGTGATGATGAGCCCAATCGTTGTTGGTCTTTTAAAAGCTTTTTTTTTCTTGATCTAACTTGAGGGCTAATATACGTAATGCTTTAGCAGAGTGATCCAAGTGAGACGTTGCCATAAATCAGTCTTTCAACAGCTCAATATTATGGCATGACATCAGGCAACTTCTGCAGTCATAGGGAAATATTCATCCATTCGCTACGCTTCACATAGAGTAAATCAAGTTTAAAAAAAATCCTTAGGTTCACGGGGTTATGTATTTTCTCTCCCAAAAACCAATTGAGTCATTGTTTAGACCGGACAGCCTTCTCAATAATTCATACAATTACTTTTTTCTCCTTAAGCAAGCTCTCTTATTTCAGTAACCTGCCTCAACCTTCGCAATGGCCCCTGTCTTATTAATCAGGCCCCATCGATTTAGTGTTGGAACTAATTAGAGGCGTGACATGTGCAGTTGACTCCAGACATCTGTATGTGTCATGAATGCAAAAGCATGACCTCTCTGCCACTCTCTAACTCACTGCAATTGACACCTGCAGAGTAACTTGTTTCACTGAAGCCAGAGCAAAGCAGCGCCATTAGTGTTTTCCAGCAGATTCATTGTCCACGCCGCCATCGAAAGCCTGTGTTAGAATACTAACAAGCATCTTTACAACTGTTTAGCTTGAGGAGATGGTGTCGACCTCTCTGTCTCTCACTGGCCGGATACTTTACAGTTTGTGCTCTAGGACAGCAGCAGAACATTACAAAAACTTCGCCCCATTTTTCTCAGTGGATCCACCGTAACACAATGTCTGGTGCTGTTTGTGGAAGTGAACCAGACAGGATTGTTTTTGCTGGCCTCAAGACCAAAAGGCCACAGACACTAATAATGCAAATTCCTAATTATTACATCTCAGAGGCAGTACAGTGGAAATAAAGTAGCCAAGCTGCAGCTTTCTGCTTCTGAGCAGTGCAGTCTTTCTTCAAATGTATAGTTAGTGAAGTAAATGTAGCTTGCCATGATAAACACTCCACTCTATTCATTAAGTAGTATAAACACTCATAACTAGACTTCATGCCCCTAAAATGAATATGTGCTACTTAAAGTAGCAGTGGTGGGTAAACAATTAGCGTATTCAGCCCTTCAATAATGAAGCTTCCCACTACCCCTATTAAGACATGGCATCTTTATACAGTTTATCCCTGCTGTTTTATGAATTCACAATTACACCTCATTAATGTGTCATTTGCATAATTACAAGGAATGGGGACACCATTCGCTGTGAGAATTCACACTACCTTGAAAAATAATAAGATGCAACAAAATATTGTGAACTGTAACAGCAGACATTTTTTGATATTATGCATTTTTAGGCGTCTTGGTTATTAATGAACTTGCAGCTTTAAACTGTGACAGAAGTCCCATGGATTCCCATGTTTGTGCTCAAGTGACTATTCAAGCACACCAAGAGATGTGGAGATATAATTTGAATATACATGCATTTAAATCAGGAACTTAAGGTCATTAATTTTCAAAAGTGAATTTGTCTCATCAGAGAAATCAAATAGTGTGAAGAAGGGATATTTGTAATGAAGGTTGCAGTGTAAAATTCAGTGAAAGAGATTATTTGGTCTGCTCAGGTACTTTAACCCACACTCTCTAGGTTATTTGTAAGATAAATGAAACCACAGAAACAGATGACAGGTCTTTAGCTCAACTATAAAATGCAATTAACCAGCAAATGAGGCCAGGCAAGCCACTCTGACCATTCGGCATGAGCAACAGCTAGGAGGGAAGGAGGAGAATAGTAATTCATAGCCAATCTGCAAATTGCTCTGCTACCTTTAACCGCCTTGATAAATAGCATTTGGCACTTTCACTGCTTCTGATTTGGGGATTCAGAGGTACTTAATTAAGACTTGCAAAGTTTTGGGTTAATGTGTAATTATCAATGTCTATTTGATGGCATAGTCTTTGTATTATTTGGAAATTCCAGGACAGTTCACGGGTTACTTTAAGGAACTTTTCTGTTCTGCTCTTGCATATAGATAGCACAAAATAATGTACGAGAGATGTCAGCCATTACAAGACAGTCAGAACAGAGCTGTAAATGTTTGTGGGTTACAAATGGCTTTAACTGTAACATTTTTCTGCGCTTGGAACTAAAATAGGTTGTCAAAAAGAGGCCATAATGTGTGATATATGCACTGCTCACTGAAAAATATCTTGGGGGTGTTTTATCTTCAAAAAACAGGACATTGTTGTTTAGGTTTTTCAAATGACAAAGTTAGAAATGGTAGGTGTGGGTTTTCCCTTGAATATAAACTGTCAGAATTATTAAGGAGCGTACCATCAGGACTCTACAGAGTTTTAAACTGCTCTCCCATGATCCTTTTCAGCTTAGCCCAACACTTCATCACGATTGCCTTCCCGTTACTAACTGTCCTCCAAACTATAATCTTCCATATCAGCGTGGAGCATGCCTACATTTCATCAGGGAAAATGTACTGCTCCATGCGCACCGCCCACCTCCCCATTCCATCCCTACCCACAAGCCCCGGCGGTGGGATACCTTGCCAAGGCCTTTTGTTCTCAGCCATAATACATCTTTATTAGTATAATCCCGTTGCTGCCGCGCTTTACTCAGACTCTATTAGTCTTTATCCAAATCATGTAGTTACAAACACTGTCATTGAATGCAGAGGGAATACTCTCCGGACAGCAGCCATGGATAATTGCCTTAACTTTTCCCGACTAACACTTTGGTGCGTCAAGTTAGAAAAGCCTCTGGCAATGAGACAACAAGCCGCCCACATTCAGAGCTAAGCGGCAAAATGAAAAGCCTCCTTCTGACAGTTGCAATGTTTCCGTGTGGAAGAAACCTGGCTCTGCTTAGTCCCTGTTTCGCAGCTCTAGACGGGATACAACACAGTGTGCACAGGGGTCCGGAGATTTATGGCAGCAGCTCAACATAGCTGGTGGGGGAAAGTCTTTGGGGGTTTTCACATCTCTCCATTTGTTTTGCACATTACTGATGTTTCCCTTAATGTGCTCCGAGCATCCCCTTGAGAAGCTCAGATGGGCCTGTTCTCAAGTTCAGGCTTCATTTAGTTTTCCTCCTGTTCTTCTCTGGAGATAAAACCTGACATACAGACCTCGGCGGCTCTCCTGAGGAGCTATTAATACAGGAAAGAGAACAGAGGAGAGGTGGTGGCGAGCCCCAAATCCACCTGGCTCACCAAGCACTGCCATGTTTATTTGGATCCTACACAGGGAATGGATGAATAGGCAAGCAATAGCTTTTAGTAACAGCGGAAAACTGACACTTCCAAGGTCCCTGATGAGCAGGATCTCTTTCCCAGCTGGAGTCCTCCTTCACTGATCAAAATACCTCTAGAAACACCATTAATATAGACTGTGGATGCATTAGATCATTTATCACACTGAAAGTTTCCCAAACCATCCTCAGAGCATAATTTCTGTTTTGATAAAGCTGTACAATTTTGGAACAGAACTAAATGTTTCAGTGAAGAGTTTTGACATATGCTGAAATGTTTCAGAAAATGAGCCAAAGTGATTAAGAAAACTGTAAACAAACTGAACTTGTTTGTCTAACACTGTTAAGACTGTCTTTATATCTGTTTAAAGGTTTATTGTCCAGGGATGTGCAAGATTTATAAGAATTGTTTGCATGAATATCCCCCAGTTGTATTTTGATTAGCATCTAATCATCTGGCAATATAAGAATTTTTGTTTTCATTATCTCAAAATTAAATGAGACATATTTTGCCAACAGCTGGAGCTTGCATGTCTCTCCGAATAAACTGGTTGTGTATTCACTTTCTAGTGTATTTAAAAAAAAATGTTTTTCTCAATAGCTTCGGCTCAATTCTTAAACGAGAAAAGCATTTTTCAAAACATTTAGTCCAAAAACAGTTTTATATGAGTACATAAAAATCTCAAATCTGTATAAAATTTACTTGTATATGGTACACTGAAAAAAAGGAAATAATTATCTACTCTTAACTGTGGAACTCTATGACCTATACTTTATTACACTGCTTTTATTTTGAACAAGCTTCACATAATAAACATATTTCTAGTGATATTCAGAAAGTGCTTACTATTGTCTTTACTCTACGACCCTACTGTTGGAGGCACCTGCTAATGAAGTTGCATACACACTGTGCACAATGTGAGTTATTGTTCTTACCGCCATTATCCTGCATTATAACACCCAAGAATTACAGTCTATACAATCAAGGTTAATGGATGTCTTTATGGCTTCCCTTAATTGACCTATGGATCACTTACACACACACACACACACACACACACACAACGCTGTATGTGTACAATAGACTATTCAGAATATATAGACATTTTCTTGGGACCATGCCCAAAGTCATCCGGTCATGTAAATATAATGTATAAGGGAAGATTAAAAAATGTCTATCCTTGTGTGTGACTGACCTTTCTGCTATTTTCTCCCAACCAACTGCAAGTGAGGTGCATAATATCCAATTCGCTCAATCTGCACTATGAACGCATGCATAATAATCGGGTGCATACGGGCCAAACTGTCTCCTACATAAGGCATTTACCAATTTTCCAGATAACTTTGCCATGCCTCAGTCTCCTCTGGCTAGCCTTGCATCGCCTTAACATAAGGACAATGAAGGCAAGGCGATAAATCTTTATTGAAGCAATTATAGAGCAAATGTTATTTACACCACCTAATTGGGCCTGGATATCTCTCGCCTCATAGAAATTAAGGCTCGGGGGGAGTTAAAATGGACACCAATTAATTTTTGCTGACAGAATCAGCAAAACGGCAAATGGCAACAAAGGGAGTTTCCCCAGGAGGGAGTGACTTTAGAGGGAGGTGAGAATAACTCCGCTAATGTAGTCACAACATAGCGGCATTTCCATATAAATAACTTCCAAAGAAATAAGAAACTCATTTGAGCTGCTGAAAAGAAATCAATTATGGCAACAAACAGGCAAGCTCCTTTGCCGCAGACCTTGAAAAGTACGACTGACATGGTTATAGTCCATTGTGATGCGTTACTCAGTCGGGGTAGAATGTGCATAATGTGCGCTGACGGACAGGGAGGGGTAACGTCGGCTAGTAAATGTCAAGTACACATACAGGACCACACACGGCTTATTAAAAAGCTGTCACGAGGAGAGAAGAAGCTAACAGGATGTACCAGACTTGATGAGGATTTATTACCCGCTGCCATCTTTACTAAATGGCATTCTTATACGCGGGGAGTCTTAAAATAAATCACCGCACTAAACTGAGGATGTGTGCTTGTGTGTTTGCATGGGAATGTGTGTTACTGGGTCACATTGGGTTTTTTGAGAAGGTGAAGATTTACAAAGAGCATAAAGAGTATGGACAGTTTTAAGGGTCACTGTACAATAAATAAAAGATCAGCAGGCAAAGTGGGCATTGCATGTTATAAGATGCACTCTGTCAACCTAGACATTTGAGTGTAAATAGGTGTGTAAATTGTAATCATAGAGGCTGGGAATTTTAATTTATGGTAAATAAAAAAAGATTCATTGTTTAAATGTTGTAGTAAGTAAACAGATGAAGACAATGGAGCATGTCTGTCAAAGTTGTTTTCACTACTAAGCACATTAAAAGACCATCATTTGTATTTTTTATGTGAAAAAATAACAATAAATATCCATAAAACCGAGTAAGTTCCACTACTTCCAACAGCCCAGAGCGGACAAACTGAGCACTGCTGGCGAAGCACTCTCATGTTTCTATTTGAGC
Organism: Rhyacichthys aspro; assembly: GCA_036850595.1. Taxonomy (NCBI): domain Eukaryota; kingdom Metazoa; phylum Chordata; class Actinopteri; order Gobiiformes; family Rhyacichthyidae; genus Rhyacichthys; species Rhyacichthys aspro. Next base: position 6,496,825 of record CM072150.1, on the reverse strand, counting down.
TCACATTTATGCATTAAGTTCAGGGCATCACTGACATAATCACATTTTGTCATCATCAGACCTAATCCACTTCCCTTCAGACTTTCTTCAGACTCTATAGCCTTGTTCCCACTGGAGTGCTACATTACAGGTCAGCTCAGTATGGCACAATTTGGCACAGGTAACCCCTAGGAGGCTTGTGTTTCCAGTGTGCTGAGACCAAAAGAGTAGCATCTGGTACAAAAACAGTGACAAGCAGCAAAAGCCAATAATGAATATACAGAAAAGAGTTCATCCTGGTGTGTGGTATACAGAGTCTTATACTGCTTAAACATTAGACTGTTGCTGGTTTGTTTTCAGATTTAAACATTAAATTCATGGAGCTGCACCAATTTCTGTTTTTATTTTGTTAAATGCAATGTACATGACAATAAATCCAATGTTTTAACTCATGAAGCGAGAGCTGTGTGATGAAAACAGTTACAAACTTCTACCAGACTGGTGTGCCTCTGTTCTTTTAAGTAGGCTATAAATGATACACTGACACCACTTAAATACTTTGTACAAACAGTCGTCTCAGAAATCAGAGCAGAGTCAAACAGAGCTCTGTGGTGGCCATATTTATTATTTAAAAGCTCTCAAGAGTTGTCGGCATGCGGGCCCAAATTCCTGGCTCCCTGCTGACAATTTAAACAAGCTGCCTCTTTGAGTCACATCAGCCACAGTTCATAAAGCAAGAATCTTTCAAATAATGAAAAAATTAAATAGCACATAGCTTATTTTGCAAAAGAAACTGGTAAGAGGTGAAAAGGCAGATAAACAGAAAGATAAACAGAAAGTACCCCTCATTTCCCATCCCTCTGAGAGTTACCTCAGGTTGTTAATGACTCTCTGTTGGGGCTTGCTACAGCCTCGCCTGAAAGGCAAGCCTCGGGGGAAAATGTGAACAAACAAGGCAACATCCTGACAAAGACATCCTAGGCATTTAGAAAATATGCTTATGTACTTAAGAATATAAAATGTTGACTATAAAAAAAAATGTGCATACTCACTTACATCATGCTTCTTCTGTGGCTGCTTCTTTTGTGCATCGTGATCTAACGGTGTTACAAGCATGAAGCAGCAGTGAGATCAGTGAAGCACAGACTGAAAATAGAGCTGGAGGGCATGACACATGTGTAAGTGGTTCATTTATACTGATATATTACACAGAATATACTTCATTTCCTTGGTAGAATTAAAAAAACAAAACATTCTGGTGTCCTACAAAGGTCAGTTGTAACCATATTTATGATTTTTTTTGTTTTGTCATATCCAGACAAATATTGTGTTTGTAGTGTAAGATCACCTGACCCTTGATTGTAGGCATTGGTGTGTCCCATGTACGCTAACTCTGTCTGGACACGTTACAAGGTGAATATTTCTTGTCATCAGATATGTTGTAAAATTATATCTGTGTGCCCTTTTGTCACAGTTTGTCTGGGTAAGACTTGGACAGGAGCAGCAGGCCAGCGTCACAAGCTGAATTCATATTTCTTGTCATTTCATTATCATTGCAGGGAGAATTCAAACATAATGTATGATTTGATAAAAAGCAACCTAGATATGACAGATCATATTTAAAAAGAAAAAGTAGAACTAAAAAAGGAACTAACAAAGAAAGCTTGTCAACTAAAATGAGTTTGACACCACTGCTTTTGCGACAAAAAAACATGTCACTCATAATTACTGCAAAAAAGAATAATTATTATTATTTAACAGAATATTTTTGTAAGTTGTTGTCTTTGAAAAAGAATCATCAAGACAGACGCTGTGTAGCTTGATAGTCCAGACAAACAAACTGTGGCAGAAATTACTTTATCAAACAGTAGAAGGCTTAATATAACACTTTTTTGTGTTCAGAGTGCTATGTAGAGTTATGTTTATTACTTTTTATGATGGAAAGAGCTATGTCCTGATGCTCAACAGCGATGCTGACTCAGTAATGCCGCTGCAACAACTTCAAAACCAAGTCATCTTGAAACTAGCAGATACCTCGAAATTAAAGATATCATTCAAACAAACACTCGCTTTCCGTTGTAATGTGTAAAAATGACAACTTTCTCGTCTGTTTTTATTGGAGGCTGGTAAGAATTTTGCACATTCAATCACTTTAAATTGCAGTAAAGCCTGTGTCAGCTCTTTTAGGGATAAAGTGACGGAATTGAATTTGCTGAAGAAACTGGGAGCTGTCTTCATTTGGACTAGAAATGAGAGGGGCACCATTGGGGGGAAAAGCAATATTGTCTGCTCTTCCCTCACTGGACAAGGTCAATTAGAGAAGGACATGGATTGGCAATCAAACCTGACACCAAAGATTGACTATAGTGATTATAACCATGCAGATGGGGGGCTTTAAAGGTTATTAATAATGATTTATGGAATTAATTATAGAAGTAAGATAGGATTGCGTGCCTTAAATACATTATATAAGTCCAGCTGAGGGAACATTTGCCACTTGTGGAAAGTGCAGTTATAAATGGAATATGCTCTCTGACTGGATGGGTTGTCATTTGGGCTGCGGTGGAGTTATGATTATGATTACACTCGGTGAAGATGGATTAGCTCAAGACATCTAATGTAAACATGGCTTATAGGATTTTATGGATTGATTCTTAACATACTATTTGTCTCTGTTTTATGCATACATTAAAATGACAACTGCATTGTCTATTAATAATGCTTTATAGTTGCTCTACCCCATAAGCACAAGTGTTATGCCTCCATCTGAAATGAGAGAGTGAAATATTATCACAATGCATATTATAACTAACTGCTCACGTCTAAAATTGTCCATCGGTGGTAAATTAGTTTGAGATCAGGTGACATTTAAGGCCATGGCATATGATTCATACATTCCTTATAGTCATCTAACCACTCAGTGACCCCTGGTGACCTATTGATAAGCCAATCAGGAAGAGACCACCTTCATTATTGTGTTGAAGTGTTGGCTGTCTTTGCCTGTTGATGTCTTTCATCATATCACAGTCAGCTGGCTCTAAAATGAATGGCCTAAAATAAGTTGTCACTATTCATTAGGTGTATATTTAGCATTTTATGTGTGGCAGAAACCAATGAATGAATTGTTTGCACATCTGGACTCATTTGTTTAAAGTAAACAGTCAAAAAACCTCAAACTCATGAAACATCAGCATTCCTCAAGCATTTAGTCATCAGTCATTTACTCAAATCTCAATAAATTAACATACACCATACATATTCAATATAAGTATTCAAGTATTTTTATGTTTTAAACATTTTTGCCTGATATAATCCCTTTAATGCTCATTAAGTGCTGGGATATCCCCTTTCAATGTCTGTTTGATGATTTGTAGCATAGTGCCATTCCCTTTTGTAGTCTAACATGCTTGAGCTTTCTAAAGGCAGCATTTTTTGGTTGGGTCCTGACCCAGTGTCTGCGAGCCACAGTTCTAAACCAGCACAACCAATAGAGACAGAGACTTGTACATAACATGTTGAGACAGTCACTTCTTCTGAGTTAACATTGCCAGAGTAAGAGATGTAGACATTTGTTGAAGGGAAAATATCCAACATTATTACCTCAAAGTAAAGTTCAAGCCCTGAGAGTGAAATCTCTTTTGCCCAGTGGCTATTTCACTGCTAGACAGCCCTCGCAGCTTGTTAATCATTCCCATTGCAGAGTCAAAAGTGACATGATCGTTTGATGCATTACTGTGCAATGCTCCAGTAATTATTCTTCCCTTTAACAAGGCAGGCAAGCAAAGTCAGCCTGCCCTCCTCCCCCCATGTCTCAGTCATTTATTTCTTCATTTTCTCTCAACTTAGAAACAATCTGGCTCGTACTGGAGCATGGAGGAAATGTGGCCATGGGAGTGGTGCTCTTAAGCTAATCTACGGTGGCTAATCGCTGCTACAGCACTCTGCGCTGCATTTTCCTATCACACATAATGGTTGCATTAAACATTCATGACTCAAGGGAAGTATGGGTATTAGCATGTGTACTCTTTCCTGTCTCTGCTACACTTAAACCACATGGGCTGGAAAAGGAAAATAGAGTCGTTTGTTATTGGGCATGTCCATGGTGTGGGTTTGAAGGTCTTTCCTTCTGTAGCTTTTTGGAAGTCATTAAGGTTTTATTTTCTAAATATGAAGAGGTTCTGTGTATAGTACTGTGTAAAATGTTTATCTGAAAGCCTTCACGTTGGGTTTTTTTGTTGTTGTTGCACCTCAGACACAGATGGTTATTAAGTGAACTGCTTCCAAGTGCTTCTCAATAGTTTGCACAGGAGCTTTAAAAGTATGGAATGAAATATATGTAAAAAAAAAAAACAGACATTTGAGTAAGGCAAAGTAAAAGCTACAATAAATAAATCATTAAAAAATAAATAAAATATTGCCTTTTAATTGTTATGGTCAGAGGCAAACTGTCAAGTGCGTCAAGGTATTCAGCAATTCTATTTCTAAACCCTAATTCCCCAATTATTTTCAAATTTGAAACGAAAATATTGCATTATAAATGAAAAAGGAAAAAAAAACACTTACCAGTGTTCTGTACTTTTCAAACAAGTCTCTGTGCTTCTCCCGCCTCAGGCTCAGTGAAGGTAGCACGTCTCTGTGTTGGAAAAAAATGTAGGTTGTTGCTATTACGTTGTTTCTGGGCAAACACTGGAGGCTGAATGTCTGGCTATCAACACTTGCATTAAACCAACAAGAGTGCATAACAGTGGAATAACCAATCAAATGTATGTGTACAGGCAAGTTTTAGTTCCATATATGGTCCAAAAAAAATTTAATGGAAGTTAATGTGGTGTTGTCTGCTAATCAGTGACGACATGAATGTGACATTGAAAAAGTCAGCGATGTTATTGTGGATTTTTTTAAGAAGATGAACTTTGAATAAACAAAAAGACATCATCCAAACCCGAAGGCCCAGTTATAGGCTATATTTATAATGTTCTCTGTCTGACCTATAGTTTGCAAATCAGGAAGAAATCTCTTGTTTGGGCCTGACTTTTAGAGTTGATTGGCTAATCAGTTACTGAAAGCTTAGCACCACAGATGTTGGTGCATACACTGTCAAAAGAGGGTTTTTTTTTTGCCAGAGAAGCTTCAAAAGATGTAAGCTCATGGTTGTTGAATTAATTATTAAGTATAAAGTTTAAAACTATGTCCAGACTTTAGGTAGAATTAAGTGTTAAGTGTTAAGTTAAGAGCTGGATGACAAAGAACATACATATAACCATAAAGCAACATAAAAGCTGCTGCAATGGGAAACCAGAAACTAAACTCATAACATAATAATATCAAGTAATGCATCCTGTAACCTTGATGCTAAACTGGTTGATGTGTGTAGCTCTATGTGTGCTTTATCGGAGAGTAAGTTGAGAGTGAGTGAAAGTAAAAGAGAGAACAGGTATAGATGTGTGACGAAGAGGTGAACCATCGTGAAACACATCCTACATGGTTCAGGAGACTAATTATACAAGAAGGCCAAGCTATGTCGACCGCTTCAGAGAGTCTGGAGGCTACACAGGGACCAGGCGACATGGAAAGCCCATTCAGAGGAGGGAAACAGCTTCTCATGCATGCCTTATTACCCTAAAGACCGTGGTCTGTGGCAGATAAGTCACCTACTCCTTCTAGCCCTGCTCCTCCGCGGACACAGATCCTGTAATGATACATTTCACTTCTGGCGATTTCCAGTTTGATGGCCCGAAATGTGAAAACAAAAAAAGGGAAGTCTGCAAGATGGGACATCATCTCTGACCCCCATCAAAGAGTTCCCTTTTTACATCATGTAGTGAGGCGACACCGGTGCCAACCCTTCATTTTCCTCCAGTCCATCTCTAATGGGATTTGGGTTTTATATTAAGCCCACCCTCCCCTTGTCCTGACACTACGTGGTGAGTGATTTGAATTTAAAAAGTGGCTAAATCCACAGAGCAGGCTTCAAATAGGATTGTGTTTGCCGTTCACTGTTAAACAGGGCCTTCCAGGTAAGCCTGTCCTGTGAAATGACAGAAAAGGTGAGGGCTGCGGTTATGTAGGGCAATGCTTACACACTTGTTTCCACATAAAAGAAAGTGCTGTTCGATCATCTTGCACAACACGGTGCGGAATATTTCTCGTAATAAAAATTAAGACTGCTTCCAAAAGCACCAGTTGAATGTCACTGGGGGCACTTCATGGACAAGAACAGTCAGCACACGGCGTTTTTGAAGCTCACTTTCATTATGTGCAATAATGATAGCAGATGAGATTGTGTTAAGTAAATGATTCAAGGTCAGAAAGGGAGTAACATCAATTTCATGAAGCGTTAAACTGCTTCCAGCTTTAAAGTGTGCCATATAAACCTCTGCAGCTTGTGTTCTAGCTGCATGATATCATCTCAGGATATTACAGCAATAGGAAAGTATATTTAAGAATTACACCAACTTCTAGTCTTTAATTTCTCATAAAATTGTCTTTCTTCTTTTTCTTACTGTATTTAGCACTCAGCATTGACCAAGACAAACTATCTGTTCCTAATTTATTGGCATCCATCAGTGTGTGGCTTTTGTCATGCATTTAATCTTAATCTTGCTGACATGTCTGATGTCATGGCTAATTACAGAATGAATGCATCGGCCCATTAGTAACTGCCCTGACAGCCCGAGACTCATTTCTTTTATAACTAGTTGGGACATTTGCTTTAGTCTGATTACATGCTCCAATCTACTACAAGGCAAGGAAAGAGTTATTTTCAATTGTTGTTTTGTTGTAGTTCAAGAGACTGATTTTGTTCCTTTAACTGTTTTAATGCCACTTTTATGGGCTCCTCTTGGAAACAAGCACATTCTATCACAGTGTGTGTATTTGCCCGCATATAATGTAAAGCAATAAGTTCATAACTGGTGGTGAGATTGGGTTTATAGTGTGAGAACAATGGTCCATCTCTTTTCATGTATTATGAACTGGTCCTTGTTTCCACTGGAGCGGTACTGATTGTAGACCAAAATTTAATGCCAAAATAGGGAAACTAGGCAGTGGTGTTTTCTCCCAGATGCAAAGGGAAACCAGCCTTCCCCAGTTTTACAGACTGCAGTTGTCATTGATATAAACTGTTGCATTTACAGTGTACACTTTACCTTTTGTGTTGTTTCCATGTCATTTCTTAATTTCTTTGTAATTACTGAGCATTTTAAGACATGTTAGCTGGGACGATTAGAGCAGCAGTCCCTTTAAACGTTACTACTTCCTTAGACTAGCAAGACAAGGAGAGTCGAGGCCAAGGCTGGGTGGCTCAGAGTGGGGCAGAAAGAACTGCTTTCACTGAAACAGGAGCAGTGGATAGGCTGTAGAGTGTGAGTTTTATGCATCAGGACGTCTTAAATCCTGTAGTCTTTTCACTCTGCAGGTAGGTCTCGTTCATTCTCTGAGACTCCTCTGTACCTATCAGCTTCGATGAGAAGCGGGGCACATTCACCTGCACCAATCTAATCCACCACAGACCTGGATAGATATAGATGATAGGGTTAGCTGCCCAAAGAGAAACTGTGGCGAATCATAGGCCACAAACAGCTTCTTCATCTTCTCATTTTTGCATTTAACAAAAAAAATGAATAAATGATAAATAACAGAAGAAAGTTATTTGGCCATTACACAATTTTAAGAGTTTTTGTCTGAACCACAAAACACAACATAATTATCGGTCCTTATCACTATTATTGTATATATACTTGTCTGAATATGTGCTCCCAGTTGTTTCTCTGGCTGTGTCCTCATTCTCTCATGGAGTTACCCACACCTCTCTTGCCTGGCCTTGTTCATGTATCCATCAGAGAGTCTGTTTGGACGATAGCAAATCGATTTGGTCTGAGTTTTCTGAAATGGTAAGAATAAGTATTATCAAGTTCACAGGACATGGAACCAAGATGTAACTCCCTCCTTTCCTCACCTTAGTTGACTCAATATTTTGCTGTTTTTATTCTGTATTTGCTTTCTATCCTCACCTGTACACAGGCCAACCCAAAAGTCTTCAGCAGGTTCACACAAGCCTTGTCTTAAGGTCACTAATGGTTTGTACTGCAGCAGACCATTTGTTGTTGCTAATGAATATACTGTGGACAGACTGTGAAGCAATCACATGAGAAAAGCTGATCGAAGATAGATGAAGAAACTGCATAAAGTGCTCTTCGCAACCAACACTTTCTGTGTCTCGTCAGTTCTGGTAATTTGCTCTGAACAGACGTCTGTGTATGTTTATGTCTTCACTTTGAAAAACTGTGAGCTTTGTCTAAAAAGCAGATTTGTTGAATTCAAATTGTAAAGTAGGACAAAGACAGACTGAAGAAGGTCTAACAAAGATTCACAAATGCCCTTGTTTGACCCTGGGGCAGATTACACAGGTCTAGTAGAAGAGTCAAAGGTCAGTGAAACAAGAAAACAAGAAACTGAGTAAAATCAGTGACATAAATAGTTACATGAGTTGATGTTTTTACACAAATAAAACTTTAAAAAAGCCTATTATAAGTTCAATTAATTATTTTATTAAACCATCGTAAAATAAAAGGTAGAGTTAACACAAAACAGAGTAAAAATGTACTGTAGTAGTTCCAATTAAATCCATTTTAGTAACATAAATATATGAGGGGTACTCCAGCTTCCTCTCATTGTCAAAAGACTCAATTGCCCAAAGTGAATGAATGTGTGTCTGCCAGTGTGGTGCTTGCCCTGCTATTGATTGCTAATTGCCAATAACTGCTATTAATTGCCAATTGTCCAAGGTGTACTCATGCCTAAAGTAGCTGAGAAAGACTCCAGCTCTTGCTAATAAACACTTGGAATATGACTGCATAATTTGGGAAAACATTAACAGTTTGTGTTTTCCTTTTTCTCATTTCAATCAGGGTAAGGATTCTCCATTGTCCAATCAATACAATGCAGTACTGACTCGATCGGTACCGTATTATTTATCCATTGATGTATTATGAAAACAATTACAATAACAATATGGGACTACATTATTGATACATCAAAAAATAAATCCCCAAAGGCGACAAAGCAAAATGAGACTTCTGAAAAGAACAGGACACCAATACCTTCTTTCTCTTTCTGTTCAAAATGTTTAAACAGCGACACAACATCTTCATTAATAACTGTAATAATCACTTATACACCGAAAAAAAATAAACCGTCAAAGTCCCTGTTGGAACAGCATAAGATGAATGGAAAAACATAAAGATTTGACTCAATACTCTGTCGGTTACAGTGTACAGAAATATACTTAGTAGATAAGTTACAATACTATGTAATATGCTAATTTATATACTAACTGCCAGAAATAAGCTACTTTTTATGACAGCCATCAGTACTATAGCTCATGCATTAATTGTATATATTTATAGGTAAGTAGAATAACTACTGTACGTTCATTTTAGAGAAAAGGGAGACATCTGTCAACTGCACACAATGTTCCTGCAGGGTGTATGATTATATAGGCAACTCCAGTGAAGACTTGAAACACTGTGTTAAAAGGCCAGTTTAAAGATGTATGGCTTGGGTCTGCACCAGTCTACTACTTTTTTTTTTTTTACTCCGTGACCCGCACTGCGACCTTTGGTGACAGAACTACCACAACTGTTCTCACGTAAGACTCTCACCTACCTGTTCTTCGGTTCTGCTTGATCACCTTTGGCTGTGAAAGAGCTCCCTCGGTGCAGCGGGCGTACTCCCCAGAGGTCTGCTTCTTTTTGATGTCATGTTCTGTACGCTGCTGTCAAAAGAACTTATACATGATTTCATACTTGGCGAACAGTCGCTCAGTTTGATATGTGGCCTCAAATGTATTTCAAAAAGCTAAAAACTGCAAAGTACCTTCATGTGTTGATTATATATGATCTGTGCAATGGTTTGGCCGCATATGAATTTATATGAGCTGGCTACAGTTTTGATTAAACTTGCAAAACTGAACTTTTAAAGTAGATGTTTCACACAAATTGGAAGACCTATATTTTCAGTATTTCTTACAGAAGTTGCATATTTTATGATTTAGATTATGCAAGAGGTACTTTAGACCCAATGTCAAAGCTCTGTCTTTGTTTTTTTGTGTGTTGCTCAGAACCGAATGACAGTTATTATGAGTTTACAGGCATGAGCGCAGATTAAATGACAGCCTGCAGAGAAGGAAATGAAGGGAAGAAAGGAAGATTAGCTTATTTGAGAACATGGGGCAGCTTTTGACAATAAGCACTTAAGTCCTGATTGGCTATTCATTGAGTGATTAGATAATAACGAAAGGTAAGAGGTGAGGGTCGGGGCAAACAATAAACAACACCTTTGACGCAAAAAGGAAGTCTGTCAGTTTGTCAAGACCTCAGTGACAAAGACCAAATAATGACTAATACATGAGTGCAATCAAAACCGAGGCCAGACAAAGCCTCTAAGATGTTGGACACTCTGGACTGCACTGTTTTCGTTAGTGGTTTAAAATAGATTGAGCTTTAAGGAACATGATCGAGGCCATCATAAAAACATTTGTCTGTAACTTGATTCCAGCAGTAGTGTTGAAGTTACAATTAAACTGTTGTACCTAGTTTGCCAGAAGCTAGCTACAATCGGCGGAACCGACAGACTTAATTTAGACATATAAATGTTTCCATTTTGCTGCAACACTGTATAGCCCCCATGTGATATCAGTAATATCACGTCTTAGTTATGTAGGACAATTCTGCTTTGCTGCAATAATACGGCCGCCCCAGGTATTTATATAACACCCAATTTCCTCTGGGTATAAAGTATAATCTTATAATCTGCCGTAAAACAAACACAATTTTACGAAAAAGTAATTTTAGCTCTGTGAAAAGAAGCCAAAAACAGTTTGTGCAGCTACTTGGGGTAAAATCACACTTGGAGGCCATTCTTAATCAAAGCCTTACAAGTCAAGTTTGTATCTACGATCGCTGGACATCTCATTAAGCAACAAATGTACGAGAGTAAAGTTTAGCCCTAAGTGCACTGGCTACAACTCAATAGACCAAAAACACTCAAAAGCAGCATGCAGCCTCCTACTTTAGCATCATTTTCATCTCGGCTAATCAGCCAAGCAACGCCAAAGCCTAGATCTGAATCAGTGATGATGAGCAGAGTGGAGTGGTGAATGACTTCCAGATAAAAAGCTGCAATTAATCTTAAAGCATAAAGCAAGCAACATTAGAAGAATATTTAGTTTAACATTAACACACAAACACTTTTAATGGTTAGCCCTTAGGAAGATTAATAGTCAGAAACAAACACATTACACAAGAATTAGGCCATAACTTATCGGTAATGTCTCATAATATCAAAAATAATATAGTTATAAAATATGATAGATGTTAATTATGCAACACAGTGCCAAAGGTCAGACCAGTTCAGTTCATGTTAAAGTGAGGTAATGGCAAACATAGTCTTTTTTTTCTGTTTTGTGCTTGAACAGTCCCATTTTGTCTTTTTAACAAGGTATGCCACGTCCAATAGAAAATCCAGAAGTCTTTTAATTTCACTGTAAATGCTGTTCATGTACAGTCACAAGAATGATGTGGACATATGAAACATGAGTTTAAGTGTGAGACAAGACTGTCACTGTCAAAATTTGCTATGGGCATGCACATGATCATTAAGAATTTGGGATACTGACTTTATCTTTTAGATAATATACAGATAATCTTATTAAACTATTTCTAGAGGTTAAAACAAAGTTAATGTTGGCCTTACAACATGAACTCACAAATCGACGAGTGTCAAAGAGCTATAAAGAGTGGACTAAGAGGTGCAGTGTGTAGGCTTTTTAGCGGCATATGGTGGCAACAATGCAGACTGCCACCTACAGTGCAGTACACCTACAGTAGCCTTGCAGGGACATTGTATTGTGCATTAACAGATCTAGTAAAGAAAAAAAAAATGGTGAGTTTGCTTCAGAAAATTCAGAGGTAAAAAAAAAAATCTAAATCCAATATTTCAAATATTTCAGTAGAGTTGGTTGTTCTGAAAATATAGATGTATCAAACTTGATTCTGTCTTAAAGGATTGCGATTGCTTCTGTTTTAGAAGCATTTTATATTAAATACCAAGGGACCAAAAAGAGCTGAGTCCAGAAGTCTTTGTGTCTTTTATATCTTTCAGGAAAGTTCACACAGCCATACAGAGTGCACTGCAGTCTGCAGAGTGAGAGGCAAAGAGTGCAGTTTTACATGGCTGCGTATGTGCAGACAGGAACTGGTCTGAGGCATTTATCAAGGTCTAGATGAGTGTAAAGTTACATTTCAATCTAGTAAATGGAATATACAGATAATGAGGACACAATAAGGGTCACATGGGAGCTTTATCTATTTCACTATATTCATGATTCAAGTAAAAATAAATCATATATTTTCTATCAAGCCATATTGTCTGCGTATTTCCACGGCAGTCACACAACACAAGGCCACAGTAGCCCTTTATTGTTGGCTGAGATGAGACATGATTGCCTGTGAGGACATTTCGACACAGGCAAATTAATTGTAATAAGGCCAGGCTGGCACATGCGTCAGCTCTGACAGGCCTGTGAGTCCCCTACAGAAGCCATAGTGGAGTTTGGGGGCTGTCGGGCCGCGCCGCTCCGGAGACTTTCCCTGGCACTCACCTAGATACACATCTGCTCTGATTAATCGCCTGCTTTGCACTGCGCATACATTTCATTATCAGCTTTAAGTGGGTGAAAACAACAAGGATGGGTGCACGGAGCAGAGCTGTGACGAGAACGAGGATGAAGGGAGGAAATATGACTTTAATACATGGGCTGTTAAGAGAGTGGACTGCTAATGGCCCTTCTCATTTTGCTCTCTGTAACATTAAACAACACTCATCCAGTTGGATTTCAGTATTGTACAGACAGCATTTTCAGGTCAAAGTATGATAAGTCAATGTTTGGTAAGCAGATTTAGATTTGGGATCTTGGTTAGGCCATAGATCCCACCTGTGTTGCGAAGTATTTGATAGGCCAAAAGAAGGCACTTAGACCAAATAACTAATGCCCAGATGGATGAGTCTAAGTGTGCTTTTACGACTGAAACGTTTGGCCCTGTTAAAACAAACTGGAGTAGCTGTGCTGTAGCTGTTTGTACTGTTCATTTAAGTTGGTGTGAAAAGTGGGTCTCATTCTACTTCATAGCACCACTCGACGTCGTTCTTTTGGTGAAAACATGATCCAGCTTCTTTGTGCAAACATTGACCTGATCTGAAATGAGAAATGCAAGGTCAAAAATACACTGAGGAAAAAAAAAAAAATTAGTAAAACAGGGCAGATTATGAATACATTTATAAGATTGCAGGTTTTGGTGTAAATAGGCCATGCCAAAAAGCACAGGATTTTCCAATATGTGTGAACCATGCCTTAAAAAAACAGTGCTCTTGTATAATCAAAACTATTTTTTCTCCTTTCATGTTGTAAAGACCCTCTTTTGTTGGTAACATATTGAATAGCAGAAATATAAATGGTGTTATGCCTGCCTGTATAGTGTGTTGTTGTACGACTGAGTCACCAGTTCTTTTCCAATGACCTTCAAAACACCAACTGAGTACTCACTGCAGGAACCTGAGCAACTTCAAGGTAGGATTCAATGCGTTGTGGCCTAAAAAATACTGAGAACTGTATCCTCCAAATGTGAGCCTTTAGGGATTTAAGCCTCCCCCACATTCCTGATGAAGGATGAACACTCATTCGGGCTTATTCAGTCTAAGCTAATTCACTCAAGATCCCCTTGTCCATCAGCTCCTTCATTGATTTCACGATAGTTGATGTCCTTGCTTGTCAAGAGCAAAGCATTACCATTGTGAAATTTAAGTGAAACTTGAAAGAGAACGGTACAAATCACTCTTCTAAACGTTCGACGAGGGATATTCATTGTAGAGCAACACTGCCATCCCCTGGTGGCCTATGTTAATCACTTTAGAAGACTTGTACCGCAGCAGAGGGCAACAAACTTGTAAGAAAGAGCGGCTGTATGCAGGTCTTGTAGCGTGCCTTCAGAGCATAGCAGAGAAACTTCAAATGAAATGGGTCAAGGAGATTTAGATCTGGGCCATTATTGTCAAAGAGAACAATGAGCGCAGACTTGGGAGTAATTGGTAGAAAAGGGTAAGCATTTGTCATGTTGGTTCAGACTGGGTTCTGTGCATTCCTAATAGGGTTTCACACAAATTACAAAGGCATATTTGCTTTATTACAGCCGGCGCCATATTTGCTCTCCCCGAGAATAATTAATATTTGTCAGTGCTTGATGAAGACATCCTCTTTGCAGTCTCCAGACGCATGCAGCACTGGCAGATTCAGAGCCCCACAATGATGTTTAACTTTAATGCAACTGCAGTAATTATAAATGTTGAATTCGATCAAATGAAGTGTATCTATTAATCAGTTAATTCTGCATTTCTAAACTGCCGCTGAAATAATCAAGTGATTTTGTATGGCTTTGTTCATCACTGTCAGACTTTTTCAATAGAAAACTACAACACAGATTCTTTAATGGTATGAGCTCTATTATTCTTATGTTTAAATAAATAACAGATGTTTACTTGTTTGGTCTCATAATAAAAATATATATATATATATATGAGATGAATATAAAAAATGACAAAGGAAACCTAGAACAGAGCTTCAGTATGTTATATTATCCTGTTACTCCATGAGTATGTTAATCTTATTTTAAGATTTTTTCAAAAAATCATAGTGCAAGGATGGTAGACTGAACTCCGGTTAAAAGAGCAATGAAGTTTTCACATATTTTCACATCTGAAGAAAAGCTGCCTCTGTAATACTCTTGTTTGTCTCTTGTTTGGCTCCATGGAGGCTTCAGTCCATTTTGTGCCATTGTAAATACAGTAACGTTAGCCATACAGGGCTTCAGGCAGATTCCTAACAGAGTCTTGTGTATCTGAATATGGGCCCTTTTTTCCCACACTCTGCAGTATGGTCCCTCTAGAGCAGGACTAGCCCCCAGTGACAGGCACACAGCCCAGCATGGACACCAGCCTCTACTCTATCCCTGTCTGCATTCAGAGAGGGGGTCCGGACCCCTGCAATGTGCAGGCTGCTGTTCAGAGAAACTCAGCACATAACACACTCTGCAGAGTCACAATATGACAATAAATGGATTTCCAACCAAGCATTTTTATGTAAATCTAGTTTATTGAATTTGAGAGGACTTGATTTGAGGCCCCCACATTCAACAGCTGTTGATATTTCAGATGAAGTCTTCCTGCACCTGTGATGTATTTAGCAATGAGGATTCACTCTGTTATTATTCATGAGGTGTTCATATCAGAGCTGAGCCTGGATGGGATAAAGTGTTTAGAACACAACAACCAGCTGGAAAGTTATGTTGTACAGCCATGATCCTCATCTGAATGTTTACTCTTAAACTTTTACTTTACTTAGACATCTCGTGTTTGTAAAAAAAAAAAAAAAAGATTTTCAATTGGCTGTAATTTGCCTGTCTGCCACTACATGGCCTGAAATCCAACAAAATTCTACATAAAGTTGGAGACAACTTTCATCACAAAAGTAAACATCCTGCATTTATTTGTTGCTGCATTTATTGTTCTTGCCTCACTTGCAAGAGTGGGCTATTTTTCAAAGAAATAGGTCAATGAACCAGTGAATGTAACAAATACAGTGACTGAGAGACTGTTTAATAGCAACATGTTTTGCCCAAAACAAAATGTAAACATTTGAATCTGGCTGAGGAGGTGTTTTGATTTGTTTCTGACTTTTGCTGTGTTGTTGTGTAAAGTGTAAAGATGGCGTTCTCGGTGAAAATGAATAGCAGCCGGGTCTCAGCATCTATTGGCTGCTGGCCACACAGAGTGAGTAGGAGAACAATTGCAGTGAGTGTTTCCGTGTGAACGCAGATTGTTTTGATAAGCTACCAGCCAGTGTTTGTGTTTAGCCGTTGAGACTAATGAGGCTGAGCGTAAACTAAGTATGGAAGACCCCTCCCATTATTACTCGATGCAAACTTTCATTGACAGAGCATCTTTTCTTGTTGTGATTAGACATATCTTCACCCATCACCTACATTACACTGGACAGTCCCAGGGCTGAACCTTGGTCAGAGGTCACCAATAGTACATAGCAATTATTATCAACTTGAAGCAAGGTCACATGGCCTTCATGTCCCTGGAGAGCTGTGAGAAAATTGGCACTTTGGACGAAGGCGAAAGAAGGCTGTCAAGGTCATTTAGCCGATAGTCACTGTGTGTCTTTGGCAAAGTGTTGCAGAGGTCTGTTGTATTCATGTCAAGTGTCAGGAAATGGAGAAGCTTTGTTCTAATGTGAGGGTCACAACCACAACAACTTTCAGATTCTACACTGCTCGAAAAGACCCAAGGCTGTCAGTCCACCAACTCCTCTACCCATTAGGAACATTTGTATAAAGCCAGAAAAAAAGGGGGAGAGTCTGAGTGAAAAGCCTCCTCTGAGTCAGTCTTATAGAAACATTACATTTCTGCATTAGCTTTTCTTTCTTGGTGACAAGGTTTTAAAAGTTAAACTTTAAACACTATGAAAACTTTTAGGATTAAATAAATGAGGTTAGACAGGTGATCTTTTACCCTGCTTTTGCCTTTTGTTTCTCCAGGGCTTAGACACCATGCCAACACGAGTATTTCTGTCCAAGAGAAGACCTGAACAGCAGCCGACCATTGCCATATTCGAAGAGGTCATACAGAGTCAATATATTGTTGTCCAATATGGCTTCCACCAGCATAACCAACAGACCAGAATATGTAGAAGCATTTAGAATTAGGTGCGATGTACAGAGAGGATCAGAAGAGGGTTAGGGCAAGGTAGTAACACACACACACACACACACACACACACACACACACACGAAACACTTGTTTTCACAGCCTACCTTTATCCTTGTTAACAAGCACCAGCTGTGCAGGAAGTACAAGGCTTTTATTATGTTTTATGCAAATGTATTAATTCTTGTCAGGTAAATTCCATAGTTTTCACAGCATTTCTTTAGTAGAGGTCAGAGGTCATGGAGACAGTGCTGCGGGAACTGGTATCGCTCCATTTTGTATCTCTCTGAAGACGTATACAGCTCAGCAGATGTTTGCGAATGTATCCAACATGAGACATGATACTTACATAACTGCCTTTGAAAGCAGTGGTATATTAATTTGCAGCATGTCCTCCACTGAGCAACCCTTTCACAGTGAGGTGCCGTTAGGAGTAATTATCATTCAGCTTTAATTATGTCTTATTTAGATATTCGACATCACTCTAAGTGTACTTCTGTCACTCAGACAAATGGAATTAGCAGAAAAGAAAGTCTGCTTCTTGTATGTAGTAATGCCCCTGAGGTGAGACAAGGCAAACACTTGAAGGGCTCTTGATAAAGATATGCAGATTCCCTTTGGCGTTTAATGTGATACAATGAGTCATAAAGATTCAAACTCTTGTGCTATTTGTAAAATATTTACAATTTCTTGCATTTCTACATCCACAGGAAACTAAAGAGTCTTACAGCTGCAGTGACAGTATAGAAAGTCTAAGAGCACTTACCTGTGACAAGATCTAGGGCTCTCTTCTATATGGCACAGAGGCTCAATACTGTCTACACACCAGTATTTTACAAGCAGTAGCTCAGAACTCATCAAGGATTGCAGTAAATTTTTTAGGGTGCAACAACATTTTTGGTGATATCTTTTCACTTAGATATATATTAGCAAATACCAAGTCGAGACTTTGCAGCAGAACATTAACAGTTCATCACTAGTTGCAAATTCAGAAAAGTTACGGTAAAGTGTTGGTTTTTTTGAGGATATATTCGACCGTAGGGTTCTAGTTTGCAGATACATGCCTAAGCAAGGGTAATAAACCTAATATTTATTCATTTTATTAGAACAAGAACAAGAAAAACACTTTAAAAATCTATTGGTAAAAAGTCTATTGGTATCCAAATATGAACACACATACTGATATTTCAGGTTCCCACACCAATTATCAACAAAGGTGCACACTGTTTCTTGTTTATGTAAATCTGATGTTTGAGGGTTTGAACATGTGTAACATGTGAGAAAATATACATTTTGTATTGCCCCAAGTCTCTTACTATATTTCTCTGATTGGTGTGCAAATGAGACAGTCGACTGCTGAAATCAAGGATTGCTTCTTTAAATATTCAACATACATGCATAATTTATGGTGTTATTGTGATACATATTCATGTGTAATTTGCAGCACTACATTGTGGTGTTACACAGCAGACCTGTTTTTCCTCACATTGCCCTTTCCAAAATGAGTGGGGGTATAGCTCAGTGGTAGAGCATTTAACTGCAGCTCAAGAGGTCTCCAGCTCAAATCCAGATGCCCCCTGATGGGTCTCTTAACATGAATGCTTGAATAGACCAACTGAGGAGAAGCGCCCTATACAAAATGTAAACCTAAAGAAAAGATAACATAGCTCCATCAGATCAGAATGGTCAAGGGCAAACATTTTTAGCTCCAATTCCTTGGGGTCTTTTTTCAATGTGTTTTCGCTAGAGACGTTACCATATAGTCACTATGGCAATGTCAAATGTCACCAAATTGTCATGAATTTGTGAGGACATCAAGGGAAGGTCTTGGGCGCAGTCACCTCACACTCAAGCAGTGGAGAAAACTGCTGTAAGCCTTGGCTAAGTCAAATCTTTCTGTGCCAGCATTGATTTTAGAATAAGGAAGTATTTTTTGTCAGCAGAGCAGAGGAATCATTCCAAATATTCAGAAGTTCATTACATATATATTCACACTTAATAAAGATATTTAGACTATTTGTTAAGACAATATTCTACCACCATATACTGTATCCTTACATTCCTACAATATCACAATAAATATTATACCGGTGAGTTGTTATTGTGATCGGATGATTAGACCTTGACATTGTTTCTTCCCTTGTGTCTGCAAATGTTCAGAGTAACATTGTTTCCAAAGAATATGTCCTGAAATATAAAAGTCTAAGTTATGAGCAGCTATTCACATTCTCGGACCACAAAATAACACATCATTATTGTACTAAACCAGACCAGAATGCAACGGAACAATTCAGCACATCCGTTTTTTGTATTTTCCACCAATGGAAAGTATATTCTAGCCTTAAAAAGTGTGGAAAAACTGTGGTATAGCTGGCTTCATAACAACTTGTGACAGCATTGCTTCCTCGCTCTTTCAGCCAGAACGACTTGTAGCACTACACTGACTCCTGTTGAAACTTCTTCACAGTCGCCAGCTGTTTCCGAGCCTCCTACCTCTCCAGCAGACCAAACTTTAGACAAAATCTGTCCAAACTTCTAAGACTTGTAACCCAGGTTGACAGCATGTCTGTTACTTATGCAACTAGGCATCCTCCTTTAATGCAGCTCCAAAGCTTCTCCCACTAAAAAGGGAATTGGGAAAGTAAACAAAGCCTGCTGAGTGTTGGACTATAATACCAGGTTAGATCTGAGGCAGGAGCTGTCTCTGTGAGCGGTGGGTCTGCATCCTTTTGCAAATCCCTCTTCAGTTTACAGATGGATTTTTGTCATTGTGTGCAAAAATATTTCAATCATTAAAATATATATACAAAGAAAGGATTAATAGATTCTGCGTGTTTTAAATAATACGCTCTACATTTATTTTGCATCCGTCATTAAAGTTTATTTAAATAAAGTTGCACAGGCATAATTAAAATAATCAACAAAACCACACCAACGTGAATATTTTTTTTTTTTGCATTTTATTACAAGGTTCCTAGCTTCTTTTTTTTTTTGACAATTTTTCCATCGCTTCTCCGTAATATTTTACCAAATTTCCAAGAGCAAAAAACATTAATTACGGAAAGTGAACAAGGATTTTAATGTTCCACACACTATTCTTAACAAATATTACTTAAAAAACAGACCCGTCTTGACACTAGGCTGATAAAACGTCCCGATTAACAGTTAATGTGAAGATTCTTATTATTTTTATTTGAGATTTAAAATCTCCACAAAACGAAACAATTAAATGTCAAAATAACATAACATTTTCAAAACCTAAAAAAAAGGAATGACTTTTCTAGGTTTTTGATGTCTGTATAAACCATAATAAAAAGCTCCCTTTTTGTTGTTGCTGAATGGAATTGGATCAATAGACTAGTGTCAGGTGACATCATGTTGCTAGTTATAACAGCGGCGTAAGTGTTTCTAATAAAACATGTCTCATTCACTCAAAACAAGTAAACATAATACATATGAGATCTACCTTTGTTCTGTTTTAGTGTCACAATAAAAATTGGTTAGTTGGTAAGTGTAACTTTAAAAAAATATTTTAAAAAGCAAGCTGAATGGGCTTGCATACAATTTACAGTGAAAACACTAATATTGTATATTGCAGTTACATACTTGCAGTTATTTCTTTAGAGTAAAACAATTACAATGTACTTTGAATTACCATCATTATTTTAACACTGTTTCCCAGTCAATACTCCATTTAAATATATTTGTCCATTCCTCAACAGGGACGGCTGATCTTGTAGTGTTTGTTATACCAACACAAAATAAATGCCCTGAGAGCTATTTCAAGTTTATTATAGAGACCTGTTTATCCGACCACTGACATTAAAAAAATAAAAGTCGTGTGTTTATTAAAAGAGCAAAGAACATTAAAATCTGCAATGCTTAACTTTAGTAATACTTCCCTTATAAACATATTCTTTATTTTTAAACTCATGTGAATTTTACTGCATACTGGCTTTCAGTTCCTCTAAGATTTCAGTGCCACTGCTCCAGGCCATGACTCTAGGTTTTACAGAATGATTTGGTCGATTTTCAAGCATTCTCTCCAAGGTAAAATCCCTCCTAGGCATCACCACATCTTGTTCTCTCAGACAAGCAGTGGGGCAGAGGTCATTCCCCCCGTCCCCTACGTAAAACACCCGCTCGTACTCCACGCCTCGGTCTGACTGCTCTGATAAATATAACGTTAACACCTCTCTCTTACACATATTGACGGGACATTTAGTGCAGCTGTGAGTGTGGTGGCCGTGTACCTCCATGAAGCCCATGTCATTAAACTTAGCCGGGTTTGTAAACACTTTGTCCACGGCCGCCTCAAGCCCAGCTCCACGCAGGATCCAGTCGATGAACAAGGAGTTGGAGTCAGAGATCACGATGCAGTGGGTGGAGTTCTTATGCTCTGATATGAACGTCAACAAGTCTTTCATTCCAGCTGTGAAAGGGATAGTCTCCATTACACTGCGGATCCTCTCAGGGGTCACCTCCTGCTCTCCTGGACAGATAGAAAGGACAGGACTCATTAGAGCACAAACTCAAGCCCCGGGGGCCAAATACGGCCCTTTAATATTTTATAATATATATAATATTTTATTTGGCCCTTCAATACATTTAGTAAGTGATTTTTTTGGGGACATTGCTCAGACACAAAAGGCACTAAACTATTCTAAAGATGTGTAAAAGGGAAGAATATCACCACAAAATGACACTAAACAGGGTAACCATTTTAAAGGGACCAAAATGAGGATTAAAATTGACAAAATGATGCGTGAAAATGAGGCATAAAAGGAGGAAATTAATGTTAAAAAGTAACTGATGTGATAAAAACTTAAATGAAGATGAAACCTTACATCCAAACATTGTAAAACCTAATAAAAGCTACCCAAGTGTCACAAACTTCAGCCCCTGAAAGGATTCCTATTTACTATCGTGGCCCCTGACAACTTTAAGTTTGACACTCCTGCATTAGAGTGTCTTACTGATTTGTCAGTGGAGAATAAAGGGACAAGTAGATTTGTGGGAGTAAAAAATAACATAACAACAGTCTAGTTTTAAGGTAATTTTGCAAATGTGGGGGAGAAAGTGAGATCACTGTAGACCACCGCGGAAATGGTCTGGTCAGTGCAGGACAGTTTGGCGTTTGTGCTGGGTCCTGAAAAGCAATCCCTGATACATAAACAGTGATGCTACAAAAGTTGTGTCTCTATTCGAGATATAAATCACATTTGAAACAGATAGACATTAAATTCTCATGTGTAGCAGTGTGAGAGGCTGGAGGTACAGCCTGTGCTTTGCTAAACCTAAAAATTGTTTCCAGTTCAGTCCTAGTTTTCAACACTTAATTCAGAGAGCTGCACCAAATTTATATAATTTAGGGACTTCATATTTAAGGCCACCAGCTCTGTTTATGTCTAATGCAACGTAGGCAATAAATTCAATTTAATGCACACACTCAGGACTGCTTAAGAACCCAGGCTGAGACATTCCCTAAAGGGGTAAGGTACGCTTTTTGTAGACAAACAATATAGTTGAACATAATAACAAACAAAAAAACAAACAAACCCTCTTCAACTCATCAATAACTTACCTATATACTTCATTACTCTTCCCATAAACTCCGTCCAGTGGCCTTTTCTGTAAGAATTATTTACTGAGTCAGGGAGGGTCCGACTTGGTAAACATCTGAAAGAAAGAAAACATTATTAATTTATGACTTTATAATCATTTACAATTTTATAGTTTTATCATTTAAACACATACAATGCATACCTTATCACCCAGGTGTCACTGTTTTCATCAATTACTGTGTGGTCAAAATCAAACACCATGAGGGTCTTCATCCTTTCACAGAAAGCAACCAAGGACAACACATTTTAATATCTTTAAGTATAAAAGCTTAGCAAAGCATACAAAGTCCATGCTTTAAATTTTCAGTTAACATGACTGTGACTTCTAGGGCCTACTTCTATGTTTAAATATGTATCTTGTATTTAAAAGATGTGCAGAGAGTTATCTTAATCTGGCCCAAATGTGTTCTCACAAGATAGTAATGGGCCACATTGCACACAGTGCAATCCACTATTTATAACATGCAGGCATTTTAAATTGTGATACTTATGAAAAAAATAAGCAAACATTAAAAAAAGAGAGAGAAACAATGTCCCATAAAAGACTTAATGTAATTATAGACTAAAAATGCAACTCTGACAAAGCCAGTTGTGTCAAAAAGTGAGTCCAGTGCAGTAATAATTCCATCAGATTATCTTATAGATCAATGTATAGTTAAACCAATCTGACTGGAATTTACTAAATGTGCTTTTCTGTCCTTTTCTACCTACCAAACCTGACAAATGTATGAGCTGGTTGCACATTGTCTACCATCTCCATGTGAAGGAAAATCAAACTAGTTTTCATGATTATTATTATTAAATAGATATTTTTATGGTATACAAGTTATATATGGGTTCATCGTTTGGTTTCCTTTTGTATCATACTTTATGTAGCCAACTTACCGAATCTGTGGTTACAGCCTGCAGCAAGTTTAACATGTACCAAAGTGCTTCACAAGGCGCAAAAAGGACAAAAAGGCTTTCAGTAATAATTCAACCAAGATTTACATCCAACGATCACTTCACGATTATTCGGGTCAAGTAAGTAAATTTGATGATTATCAAACTCACACAGTAATAATCAACCAGTCTGACTTGTGTCGCTACTGTTCGATCTCTTCTTCTTCTGTTTACGTCTCGTACCGCACCGCTCAATACCCCCACCTACTGGTAAGGCGCCATATTTAACAAACACTTTTTCCTTAAAAGTGCCTGTTCTCTGTTGCCGAAGTTTTTTGGGTTTTTTTTATTGAAAAAAAAAAAACAAAAAAAAAACATTTACAACAAAAAGGCACTCAGTGAATGAGGAATATGTATATTTACAGTACAAGGCACGAGGTACAAGATTTGTAATAAACAAAAAATAAAACAGATAAAACACACACACATGCAACAGATGCAAATTACATTAAGAAGTCTCCAATAAGGTCCAAGTTATCCAGGGCATTTGCCAGTAATGAGGCACTTTTACATTTTCTAAGCTTTTTTTCATTTTACTTTTTTATTGCATTTTGAAGCATTACTAGTGCTTTGACAGCAAAAGCAAGTTATTTAAGATCAGATCTTCATGTGAGTCCTTCAGGTTGATGCCAAATACAATATTATTCCAAGTAAGACGGTCCTGTAAGTAGATTTAAAAAAAAAAAAAAAGTCAGTCCTGAAAGTCTTCCCAAAATGTTTTTGAATAAATACAGTGGGGAATAATAACTGTACATTCAAGACATCTAAGATTTGTTTTGTTGAAATAGTTCCAAGTAACGTGATATGATGAAATTCTGTGACACAAGCCTTCCACCAGTAGAGGGCAGTGACACCTACAATTGAAGAATAACATAGTAGTAGAAGAAGAGCTGTTGCCTCACTTCCTGGTTGGTTTAAGTCAACAATCTGCCACCGTCAGATTTAGTTTTCTTGTGCTGGAACCAGACCACTTACAGTGGTTTTTAACCCGTCCAAAAATGTTTAAAGGCTTGGGTTCGTGGTTGGGTTTGGAGAGCCCGACTACAAAGACTTCGGATGAAAAAGAAAATGAAAATGAGGAGCAGCAAGAAAAGGTAGTGGAAGCACAAAATGAGGTAAACAAACAGCTACCTGCAGATGATGGAGGTGCACAAACTACAGAGGACAGCTTGGAAAACAACAAAGGACTGGGTGGTGAGAAAAGTTCTCTTCTTCCTGCTGCTCATAGATAAGACTTATGTGTGTTATGTAAGAATGTCATAGCTCACAGATTCTTGACAAGTGGGACAAAAAATATGCAACAGAGTTAACTCTCAACACATTAAAATACTTCGTTAGACACTGTTTGTTCAAGCGTACTTTTTCCAGAAAGTGTGTTTTATGAATTATTATTGAAAAAAATAATCTGGCAAAGTTGACCCACATCTGACGATGGCAACAAAAACGTTTATGTAATTTACGATCAAACATTCATGAAATTATTTCATGACTAAAAAAAAAAAAAATAGACCTGAAGCTAGATATATGAGATGAAACAGAAGCTCTTTTAGTTGACTACAGTGATCTAAAAAAACAGTTTTCTCAGGGATAGCAAGAGGTGTTGACTGATTAATTATGGCTGTGACAGGGGGAATATTAACCAAAAATAATCATCAAATTTGTAAAATGTACTTGAATTGGATCCATTTAGTGTTATGTTAAGACCTGGTCCTCATAATATTCATAGATTCCTTTACATTTTACTAAATGTCTGACATTGTTGACATAAGATAGAACTCAATTTTAAAACCAATAAGACAAATAAAGAAGTCTTCTTCAGCATTAATAGCATATCATTCAGCACTTGACCGTGGACATGATTTTGTACTTGCTTGATTAGGTTGAATACATTATTATTCCCCCATGACATACGCAATTTAAAACATTTTATATTAAACAGATGTCACAGCTCCTGGACATGTTTTGTCCCATTTCTGAAGAATGAGTGAGCTTTTCATTGGCTTTTTAATAATGACCTCTCTCACTGTAAACTCTGGGTACCCTTCTGCTTTGTTATTATTTACTCCTTTTACATTGTTACCACACATTAATACGCCTTGCCTTCTTCCTCTTGTTTTGTAGAATATATCTTCAGTTTTGCCACCAGTGCCACCAAGAAGATCTCCGAGTCAATGGTAGAAACAGCTCAAACTATCAAGAAGAGTGTGGAAGAGGGGAAAATTGATGGCATTATTGACAAGGTATGTTGCTTGCCAACTTGTTTTACAGCTGTTTTAAATTCTCTGTATCGCCATCAGCAAGGAACACATATTTAATAAAATATCACTGTGTGTGTTTTCATTTGAAGACCTTTCTTGGAGACTTCCAGAAGGAGCAAGAAAAGTTTGTCCAAGAAAAAAAGGCAAAACGATCAGGTAAAATGAAAATGTAAAGGCCAATTTTGAATTATACAGGGCCATATCAGATTCTTTTCTTTGTGATCCATTTTCTTCTTTATCAGTCCTTTCTTTTATATGGATACACATTCAAAAAGTCGCTGCTCCTAAATATGTTGTATGAACTTAATACAGTGACAGCAACATGAAAAATAACAATAAATGTATGCCTTGAAGCAACTGAGCTGTCTGTTTTGTGTCTAGAAGCAGCAGTTCCTCCCTGGGTTGGCTACAACGAGGAAGAGACCATCCAGCAACAAATTCTTGCTCTTTCAGCTGTAAGCACATACAGATCACGTGTAATGATGTAAAAGAACATAATTTCATATCATGTAACATTAAATAAAAGCGTGTTTTATCATTTTACAACAGGACAAAAGGAACTTCCTGCGTGACCCTCCTGCTGGAGTACAGTTTCACTTCGACATGGACCAGATGTATCCTCTGGCAGCAGTAATGTTGGAGGAAGACCAGCTTCTTAATCGCATGCGCTTTGACCTCGTTCCCAAACAGTCAGTAATTTAACAGCAGTGCATGAGCTTGTGTATAAAATCCAAATGTAGTTAATAATGTACAATTCTGTATTTTTCTTCCAGTGTGAAAGAGGAGGTCTTCTGGAGAAATTACTTCTACCGTGTGTCTCTAATCAAGCAGTCGGCTCAGCTCACAGCTCTGGCGGCCCAGCAGCAGCAGCAGGACGGGGAGGACCGAGGGGCCAGTGTCTCCGCTGATGATGTCATTCTAACAGGTTAACAGCACTTGAACTTTAGTGACACAAAGTAAAATGCATGTATTTCCCTGGGGTTCAGAATAAGAGAGAGAGATGCCAAAAACACATGGAGAACATGCCCACTTTGTTTTAAGCTAGATGCAAGACAATAGGAGACTAAAATAAACTAAAATGATTTCAGCAAACTAATATATATTTATTACCTGTGTTTAGAATTAGAGACATCCATTCAAACAGAATTCATATAACAAAATCAAAGTAACTAAAAGGAGGTCTTGTTTCAAATATGTTCAAACAAATGTTGGATTTCCAGGCAAATGCTTGTGTAAAAGTCAAATCCTGTTTGTCTGACTTTAAACACTAGCCTTTAGCCTTCTGTTTGGCCACCCCAAAAAGCTCCCTTCCAAACAAAGGAGATAAATGGTAAAATATAGGAGTGTAGTTGGTTGTCAGATAAATTCTGGCCCACATTGATCCAGCCATGATTGGGGAATAAGATGGATTGGCATAGTGTTTCTCACAAAAACATGCATATTATACTGCATGATTTTCTTAAAGTCTTTGTCAGAATAAGTTGTCACTAGAAGATATTAACCAAAAGCTTGATATTTTATATTCCTTTAAAATGACATTAAATGTAAATGAAAATATCTGATTATCTCACTTTGTTTTTTTAATTTAGTTTTTATTTATTACTGCCAGCTAACAGAGGTGTTTCAATTTGCAGACAGCGTCAGGCCCAAAACTCCACCTGTTTCCATCGGTGACTTAAAAAAGGTAAAGCGTAAAAATAATGGTATAAAAGTACATTTGTAGATGTGAAAAACAAGTAATTTTTTCTCTTCTAGCCGCAGCAGGAGGAAGAAGAGATCTCGACGAGCCCAGGAGTGTCTGAATTTGTGAGTGACGCTTTTGACTCCACTGCCATTAATCACGAGGATCTGAGGAAAGAGATGGAGCAACTGGTGCTTGACAAGAAAGATGACACACCTTCCCCAGATGGTCAGCTTATATTACAGTTTATTGCATCAAATCTAATGCATATTGTTCTTTTTTATTACTCTATTTTGGCTTTGCTTTAGAACTGTCTGCATCCACCTGAACTCTGTTCTCTCTCTCTTGAATGCGTCCAGATGACTCAGCTGAATGGGAGAAGGAGCTACAGCAGGAGCTTCAGGAGTACGAGGTTGTGACCGAGTCAGACAACAAAGACGACCAGTGGGACCAGGAGATTGAGAAGATGCTTCAGGCTGATGATAGCTAGACAGCTGCCTGAGTCTGTCATAACTCAGTCATCTACCCACAATGAAAGAAAGAAAAAAAGTAATGCACAGGAGGATGTTTTTGGACATCCTCACATCCCTGTTGTCATTACTGTCTGGTCCTGTACCTGAAGAAGGTGTAGATAAGGCATCTTAGCAAGAGAGGATCACCTCTGCTGGAATTAGTGGTTCTTTTCAGGGGTATAAATGAAGTTCTTCTTCATGTCTTTATCTAAATAACTGTCCTCTTGCTTACCTGTACATGTTCTTTCTTTTCTGATGTTGGGGGGAAAGCCACTAGATGGCGCAACAGTGCAAATTCCCTTTTATAATTGAAGGAAGCCTGAAAGAATTCTCAGATCTGCATTAACTTAACTCTGCTTTCTGGTGGGATGTACAGCAAAGTCTAGCTAGAGTACAGTAGAGTATAATGTAAAGATACATGTATATAACTAGACTCTTAACACTATTGTACACTTAAAGTTGCATCTCATTTGCTATACTACACTTTGTGCATCATGTTTGTCTTTCCCTATTCGCAACGCTGTTTTACTTTGTTTTTCTGCATCTGAGAGACTGTAGACATTCTGTTTTATCTGTTGATCTTTAACACATCCATATTTATATCATAATAAACAATGAACATGATTCTAATATGACACACTTGTGCTTTCTTCACACTAGTGCTCTGTTCCAGTCAAGTTGTGCTCAGTTCTCTTGGGTTGATCACATATTGTTCGACTCTCTCTGACCTTGCAGCCACAGCAAATTCGAAGCAGAGATAGATCCTACGCAAAAACTAACAACCAGGAACACAATGAACTGTAAAAGAACATTGTAGCAAGAATAAGGCATTCCACTCACACACCTAGAAGTTAAACATTTGCAGCATTACTTAGCACTTGTTAAACTTGAGCAGAAGTGTAGAAGCATATTACTGACAGTTCATTTGACTCAATTCAACACTTGAAAACAGTTTATTCTTTCAAACAAATAGCAATGGTTTGCGTTGTGTGCAATGAGTGAAGAGCATAATTCTCTATAAATCTGTACAAAACTGAGCATTTGATTGTCAGAGTAAAAGTCTAAGGCCTAATTTATTATTTACTATCATCATTTGTGCTATTGGGCTTCATTCAGGTTCTCTAATTCTGTCATACATAAATATATATCACTTTCTCGAGCTGGGAAGATCAGAACTGAACAGGATCAGATGCCTTTGATTGAAGACATGACATTGGATCATTGTTCATAAAAACCTCGGTCTAGTTAGCCTAATTTGTAGCTCTAGTCTGACATTTTATTTTCCATAATGCTTTTTACAGAGCATGTGATTTAGTGATAATCATATCCATAACTGGCAACAATAAAATTGAAGTTGTGTCTTTACATTTTGACTAATGTGGCTCAAATGACAACAAACCAGGTTTACATTTACAACCTTTTGTGAACATGGTGGTTAAAAAGCAAAAGCATCTGAACACATGCATCTAAACACATTATTCTAAACCCCTCGGGTACATTTTTTTCTTAATGTAATATGACAATTGCAAAGTGGAATAACGGCACTGAGGCAATATCTGAACTCTGTAACATAACATAAAGGCTGACTCTGTTTCCTTTCTCTGTCTCTGAGACTACGTCATAAACAGAGCTTTTAAGTTCCAGTTGTTTTGTCATTGTAAGTCAGTAAAGTAGCATCATGTATAACCCTCTGAAGTGGTTTCTTGTTTAGCGCAGACCTTCCCTCCTCAGTGAACTCCCAGGTTTTGATACACAGTTTACACGCACGCCCTGTTGTCTGTCACTTCTGAAGACAGACAGCGGAGGTGGGCGAAGAAGAAAGTCAATCGAGAGAGTGAGTCAGTGAGCGTGGAATGATGGAAAGGGAGGCCTGGGTGTTTTTTGTTTTTTTTCGCAAAAGTCTGTAATCACGTTAAATGAGACATACACATAGCTTCGCCAGTGCCAACCAGACAGTCAGACACGTCCCTACACGCTCTTTATGGTTTTTTTTCATTCATGTGTTTGAGAAAACAGATGGTGCATTCACTGTCTGGAGTGTAAAGACTGTTCACACCACAGTAAATGAATTGCAGAATGAATTGTAATTTGCATGTGACCAATCAATACACTGATCAATATTCTTAATGCTGATTTCTGTCTTGAGCCTTGGCTGTGTTTGAGCATAAATTATGAAAAAATGATCAACATGATACAATTGATTTGTGCTCTTTTGTTTCCCTTCACCTTTATCTCAACATCACAGGCAGGGTCGAGCAGCTGCTGCCGCTCTACACCAGGACACTGACTCGTTCCCATGGTGACCGAGCCCAGCAGATTAGGACCCATGTGTGGCCTGTGTGTTCAATGATGGTTTAACAACGTTTTAATAATTCATTAAGGGGGGGTTTATAGACTGTGAGTATACGTCTGACAGATTTTCAACCTGAACAATCTGTATGTCACTACCAACCTCTCTTTCATTTTTAAGATGTTACACTTCAATGTGCAGCCAACCAAGAGGAATCCCAAAACGCAATAGGGATTAGACAAGGAAGATGGAAGGATGGAAGTCAATAAGAGGTGTTAGACAGAGACTGGGGGATGGGAAGGTGAGGACTGTGAAAAAGATGACAGGAGCGGCAGGAGCGCAGCAGCTCAGAATTGGTGACCTTTAAGCATCTTGCCAGTCGCAGTAACAGGCTCTGTAACAGCCACATGTAAAACCCATTGTTAGGGGTATAGCCTGAGGAACTGGCTTGACAGAATTCTGATAATAAATAGCCACTGATTCTTGAAAACAGGAACCTTTGGGCATAAATTTCCACCAAAACAGGAAGTTGAGTGAATAAGATATGACATGAAGCAAGCCAAAGGTACAACACCTCTTGATGCAATTAAATAGACCTATAACCAATCAGAAAAACAGCAACCCACTTGGGCTAAACCTTTACAATAGGTTTGACAGAATTTGGTTGAAATTGCAGTAAAGGAAAGGGATTCCACACACATTTTACTTTGCAAAGTGAGGTATAGCAGAAACAATATAATATAACCATTTACTTGGGTTTGCCCTGATTTCCACTTAAATGCCTTCTGTCCCTCCCCACATTTTATTGTTCATAAATGTTTTCAATTTTGGCAAAGGCAGCACAAAAGGATGAATGGTTGACTTGTTCGACAGGTGCAAGGGCTGATTTAAAACCCTGTAAAGCTGTTGTTTTTGTAGGAAAGCCCCCGTTTGGCTTTATGACTGCTGTTAAGCCATTTAAACTATACAAAACCTAACTCTGGGACCCCAAAGGTTTTTCTTTCACACACAAAGACAACCTGTTAGTGTCTTTAAAAAGGAAAAGGAAAGTGTATGTGACTGGATTTCAAAACAGAGAATATATATATATATATATATATATATATATATATATATATATGTGTGTGTGTGTGTGTGTGTGTGTGTGTGTGTGTGTGTGTGTGTGTGTGTGTGTGTGTGTGTGTGTGTGTGTGTGTTGTTTTAAAATGCATTCACGAGAATTAACTGATATGGCAGGAATACTTTTTTCTGTGAACAATGGATTTTCTTGTTTCTACTTTGGCCTGCCTTGACTCTAAAGCGGTGTGTGATTCACCTAAAAGTAACAATTGTTTACACAGTGAACAGAAGACTCATAAACCCAACCCTTCATAGAGAACAGATCATATTGTCGACACAACAGCATGAGAAACGTTGGATGGATTAACAAACTAAGCTTTTTGGGTCTGATCCTTTAGCTGATGTTTGTGGTAAACCATAATTGTGCGTTGATTCATAAGATCTTAATGGCTATGTTTTTATTTCCTGTCAGAAAAATCAGTGCACCCTGACTTTTATGTCATGAGCTAGGCCACATGATCAACCACAAAAGCATTGTCTACAAGTTCAGACTGTCACACATGATCTTACCATATTTGGAGGTTTAGATATGAGACAGTACTGTGCAGTTAAAGCCCACATAAAGTACATTAAACACCAATGACGTGTCTAGACAAACATTGTCTGCTCTGCTTCACATCACCCTGTTGTGCCAGGCCCTTAATAGTTGATGTATTAAGATTAGAGCTCATTGTTTTTGATAAGAACCTGTTGAACTTGTATAGGCTTGAGCTTCATGTCACACTCACATGTATTTGTTGCTGATGCTGTGGCCACAAATGTGTCATGACTTCCGCCTCTGTCCCCTATTCATTGCTGTATGTGTGACCTTAAATGGTGCATGTCTCCAAGTGCACCTGTCAGCAGAGACAGAGGAGCCTTTATTGTTTTTAGCACACAATCCAACAGAAAACCCTGCACCTCCCTAACATGCACATGTACTTTCGCACTCACACAGACTTGTCTCTAAGCTGAACAGAAAAGACAAGCCAGGTGCTGACTGCAGCCACTTCCTTCTTGTTAACCCATGAACCAATTCTCGCCCCCTCTAGTGACTGCAGTTACTGCAAGAAATCAGCCCCCATCCCTGGAAAATCTACATGTAATTATTAAACAGGTAAGCATAATGACCTGTTAAAGTTACACATTAACAAGCCCCCATACTGTAGAACTGTATTTTGTGTGTCTGTGTGTAAAGCATAGGTCTACCGCACATCATAGCCATTTTTATGTTCAAAAAAATTCAAACTAATAAAATCAAATCACATATGCATACATAAAATAGGAGGCTCCTAAATAATACATAAAATTACAAGATTACAGATGGAACTTAGGCTAAGTACTGGCCTATATACAGTAAGTAGCCTGCGTGGGTAGGCTCCAAATTATACAACCCAGAAAATATTTCCCTTGAGCTATAATAAAGCGTGTGCTCTGCTTCATATTCAAAGCAATCTGTCTGAGTGAGCATGCATCAGAAACATACTGTGACATTAAAGTGGCAACTTAAATGTGACTAAATAAATGAAAGGGGCACTACCCGATTTCCTTTATGCTGTCTCTGTCTCAGAGCACCACTCATCAGCAGCCTAGGGACCTTTCCTGCTATTCTTTTGTTAAAAAAGTAAAACTGGACCAATTTTTCTCTGCAAAAAAAATTCACACATAACACCAAACTTTAGAGTTTAGAGTTTACCATAAACCTTTACCTCCATTTTCACTGTCAGAACGGCAAAAAGATAAATGGGCTAAATGTTTATCTGTGCTCATGTAAAATTGGATGATGGTTGATTTTGAAATTAATAATACTAATAATAGTACTAGTACTACTACTAATATTATTATTATTATTATTATTATTATTATTATTATTATTATTATTATTGTTGTTGTTGTTGTTATTATTATTATTATTATTATTATTATTATTATTATTATTATTATTAATTATTATTATTATTATTATTATTATTAATAATAATAATAATAATAATAATAATAATAATAATAATAATGCATGTGCCTCGAGTTTAGTGTGTGTTGGGGGGCCCATAGGTCCCTGCTGCCTGGAAAGACGCCTCTGCTTTTGGGCTTCTGCTTTATAAACGAACGAACTTGTCATCACCTGTCGGGTAGCTTTGGATTATTTGCGCTTCGTAGGGCAGTCAAGGTGAAAATTGATATCGGCTTAGCAGGAAATAAATAAGTTTCCTTCAAAATAAAACAAAACTCACGTTCAATTCTGTTTATATTTACCAGCACGCCAAACACAGTAATAGCCTTATGTATTTAACTAACTATACTATTGTCTTCTTTCTGCTGGGACATACGATGTGTCATTATATATGATCGTTTATTTAAACCTTCAACCTTTAAAACAGACATGGTAACCGGAAGTTGTACCTTCTGTAGTATGGTTACCTTGACAACAGCAATGTGCCAGTAGCAGCGACAGTTTCTGGGAAAGGTTCAGTGTCGGTCCGAGAGTGCGCTGAAAACCTGACAGCTTCAGGACTTCTCTATTAAAACAAACGTTTCCAGCTCTCTTAAAACATTTTATTTTATAAATGAGCAAAAAAAGTGGGCGACAGATATATTCTGTGTACACTTTTTGGTGTTTTTTTTGGTGATTTATTAGTAGCTACGCGCTGTTTCCTCCATTCAGGACACTTGACTGTTGGCATTTTTCCTCGCTTTTTTTTTTGTACCACTTCACCTCGGTCTGGAGCAGGTTTTCTTGGTGAACAGGACAAAATAGTAGAAAATCGGTCGACTGCAGGAACTAGAAAGGTAAGACTTAAGTCACACTCAGGAAAAATTGTTGTAACTTTGGGATAAGCTAGGTTTTAAACGTCTTTGCGAATTCATGCATGGATTGTGACCTGGATGGTTAATAAACAGTAAAAACGTTGCTATCTATATTAGAGAAGGGAAGGCTCTATCATTTAGGGGGACATTTAACATAATAAAACATTAAGAGCAATTCCATGTAGCACTAAAACTTCTATAAACTGCAAAACCCTTTTATTACTATAGGTTGTGATAAGCAATAATGTCGTGTGCCACTAGACTGATCTACAATCTTTATGGTTATTATTTATTATTTAAGTTATTGTACTGGGTATTAACCTGTAACACCTTTTTAACATAGGCTACAATGCAAAATTTGGTGTGCTAATAATTTGCATTAATTCATTCAAAATATTACCATTGCATTTACAATTAAGTAACAATCATAAGACTATTGCACAGTAGAGGATGGCCATATCCCCTTAGTCTGCCATGGGATTTATTGCCATATTATGCAGCATTATGGGTATATTTTGAACATTTTTTTTAACATATATTTTTACTCATCTACTGTATTTACCTTTTTTTTTTTTTTTTGCCTGCATTCTACTTACAGAGGATGTTTTGGTATCAAAAGATGACATCAGTGCAACTTGAAAGCATTGTCATTTCACTACTGCCTATGTGGTTTCCTGAGAGCACTTAAGTGTTCAATCAAAAGGCCTCACTCTGTAGAAAAAAAACCAAAAAAAGTTGCTACTTTCTCAAACCTTGATGTTCGCAGAAAAGGTGATAGATCATTGCTCCTTCAAATGCAAATATTTAATGACTGTGTGACTCACGCAGTAAAACTCCTCTTTTGAACTGTCTACATTTTTCATAACGAGGAATTGAAAGCCCCCTGACAGCTCTGTAAATCTCCTGACCCCCACCTAGGGCCACGCAGGGGTGATGCAGCCTTAATAACATGCCGGCTTTTGTCTGCACATGTCCGTCTTGTGTATGTGTTGTTATTGATTTATTCACAGCCCCAAAGGAAATATCCACAGCATTCCACCTGCTCCTCCAATTTCTGTGAAGAAGAACCAGATAAAGGAGCCTGTACACGCTCCTGTACTCATGCACGCTGCATCCCTATGGTGCCATAACAAAGAATGCTAGGTCTTACTGCGTGTAGCCTAGGGAGCATTCCACATCAGCGGTCTGGGCTTTATGTTTTGTGTCTGCTTTCAACTGGTGCTGTAGTTCTCATTCTCCTTCGTTTTTTTGGCTTAGTGAATACTTTCGATTAGCAGCGATGACATTAAAGCGTGTAATCTCCTCTATTTTGTCACATACAGCCTTGGCTTTTGGAAATGACCTCCATAAATCTCATTGTCAACAGCCGTCGCATGGCAGTTTGTTCTTGTATTGTTACTTAGAAGCGTTGGTGTGCAGTGCAATGAAAAAAAGAGTGGCAGTTCTATCTGAACCACTGTTTGGGAGAGTTATGATGTATTTTTCCTGTGCAGGTATGTGCAAGAAAATTGTTATTGTCTTAGTCTGGCTATGATTGGACTTTTAAGTGTATTTAAACAGGTGATTAATCCAATCACCGACCGGGTTAAAGTACCTGCAATACTTTCTATGGAAGCCAGGTTATAGTTTATTAGCATTTAAGGCTTCAAACAAGTCAGATTGAACTTCCTTTGTCATTTTGACAAAGGCTGAATGCTTAGATAAAGAAGACCACAGCAGCGCAACATTAGCTTGAGTGAAGAAGATGATGCGTCAGAAGTTCAGTTTCCTCCCGTCCATGTAACCTTGGACAAAGACAGAAGTCTAGGTAGACGGCTTAACCCTCCTGTTGTCCTCATTTTCTGTATAACTGTGTCCTCGTAAAATGACCCGTCTTACTAAACCAATAGATAATTGAATTTTAAACCAATTTTCTTGTTGAAAAAAGTATTAAAAAATGTGTGAATACCTGAGTTTTCCCCCTCGTGTATTTTACCTGAGTTCCCTCTTCATTGTATTTCTATAGTTAAGAAAAGAAAAAAATTGCAAAGGAGTTGAATGATTTCTATTCATCCCAATGACTCAGTTTCTTTCTTTTTTTTCCATGAAATTAAATTAAAATGAAAAATAATACCCATCATATTAGATGTAGGGCAGTATGTGAGTTTGAGATATTTAATAAATTTTTTACAGTAGGGATTATTTTTGGTTTTTAAACAGTGGGGGTATTTGACAGGAACAGGAGGGTTAATGGAGCTTTGACCAAAGACTAAGCTGTACAAGTTTAGAGTGCCACTGTTACCTAGTTCTACTGCTACATTAAAAAATAAAAAAATAATTTAGCTCAGTATATAACTTGTGAGTCAAGGAACACCAGCACTGCCTTCTATCACTGCATTCATTTACTTAAAAGAGGTGCAACAATGTGTATTCTGCTTTTATACCAACCCAAACCTGTACATAGATGTCCTATTGTCCTGAATATTAAAAGCATATTACCCTAAAATTTTCTTAGCCTGATATTTTCCCTCAAGTTTATCAGACAGTCACAGTCTCATGCCTACTACTCAGATCTTTCCCACCAGTTTTTTTTTGTCCTACATTGCTACAGTAATCGGTTATTTTCCACTCTGTTTTAACCGCAACATGTCAGCTATTTGTATATTGTATGTCTTTTAAACACTGGCCTAACAGTCTCTGGGACCATCACACAGCCGGCCTTTGACCTCCATTCACGCTCGCTGTCACTTCGGCTCTAAAGCTCGACAACAAAGAGCAGCTTTTGTTCCCCCAAGGTACTCTTCCCTGCACATTCTTTGCTCATACTCCTGACTACAAGGACGGGACAGCAGGGAAAAAAACGGCCTCGTTTTTCACACAGGCTTGTGCTGTGAGATAAACTTGGAAACACGCAGAACAAGTTGCAGCATATTTTCAGGTGAGGTGGTAAAATAAAGTAGTAAAACCAGGTGAGAAGTACTTTCACAATTTTTGACTAATTTCTCAATATTTTTCGCTGTGTCTGCTTTCACTTTGTGTCACCGCTATTGTTTTGGCTGCAGTGTCACTCCAAATGAAGCCAGACAGGAATCGTCTTGAACATGAATAAAAAAAAGCCAATGTGACTCATAGCCGTAGATGATGCAGAGATGCAGAGAAGTTTACTGGAAAATTTCACTGGGAGGTCATAAAGGCTGTCTGTCACTCACACACAGCAGCACTTTCGGTCTATTTATGCGTGGGAGTAAAACGCAGTTGAGCGACAAGTGAGCAAGATGAGCTCAGGTTTAGTTTAGAAAAGATAATAAATGATGCCAGAGGAGTTTCTGAATTTTACACCATCATGATTTAATGCCACGCTTGAGCCAGTTCTTCTCTCTCACGCTAACACTCTCTAGATCTGGGAAGTGAAAGAAAAGGGGAAATTCTTGAGCTCTATTGATGCCTGGGCGCTGTGCAGGGGACAATAGCGTGGGTGTGGGAGTGGAGGCAGCATTAGCTTACAGTTTAAGTCAAATCAGCAGCATGTGAAGTTCTCTTGGAGTAGAAACATGTTTTAGTTAAGTTTATGTGGTGGATGAAATGTAGTAAACAGGACTGCTGATTCACACTGAAGCACCAGTCCAGGGTTGAATACTTGATGAATGCAGATGCAGATGACATTATTGAGAACTGAAGCGTCCACTGTGCGTTGTCACTTGCAGCGAGCTGTCTGTGGGTGCGACGACACTGGTTTACTGTTTCCTCCAGAGCTGCTCACTCTCCTCCTCATCAATACACTGCCTATGTTGAGGTGTTTGTATTGGGCAGTAACTGTGAATGCTCAATGTGAATCACACATAGATGTTATGTGTGAAGTTCTTATGAGCAGGATCCTCCTGAATCTCATGTGTGTGTGTCAGTAGAGTTGAAGCAATGCAGTCTCAGAAAACAGAGTTTTGTTTGTTTCTGGGCAATAAATGTCTGGCTCTGAAGACTTATTTATTCTGGTTGTAGACACTAAAAAGTCAGGATTTAGTTATCTGGGTCGGGTTTTATGCCAGAAGATGTTTTACAGATGTTCCGCATCACCAACAATGACTTGTGTCACAATAATATTATGGTCATCTGTGTCATAGACATTTAGTTTTTGCCTCAAA
This sequence comes from Rhyacichthys aspro, assembly GCA_036850595.1. Classification (NCBI taxonomy): domain Eukaryota; kingdom Metazoa; phylum Chordata; class Actinopteri; order Gobiiformes; family Rhyacichthyidae; genus Rhyacichthys; species Rhyacichthys aspro. The sequence goes on along the minus strand of CM072150.1, from coordinate 6,458,691 downwards.
ATCATTGTCCAAAAAAAACATTAAATCAAACTGTGATGCATCTGTAAAAGTTCTGGTTTAGATCTGGTTCATCACTACATTCAGTCCTATTTTAGACCTGTTTAGTCTCGATTTATTCCTGATTTATTAAGTATTGATTTAGCTCCTGCTTTGACGAGTGGGAGTTAGTTCAGAATGTTGTATTTTTTTATATATTCTTTTATATTTTAAATAAAATTTAATGAATTAAAATTTTTACTCTGTCAAAGAGCATTCAAATATTTCAGCACATATTATCACAATATTCTAAATGATTGCATGTTTTCTAATATTGTGCAGCCTTACTATTATTACACCAGACTAATACAATACATTTGGGCTTATATTTACAACAGTACAGTAACAAGAAAACTTTTTCTATCCTACTTCATTACAGTTGACATGGCATCGCTTGTGTGTTTTGAGTGTTGAATGAAGTTGGCACACCTAAAGCAACACTGTGTTAACTTTTCAGGATTGGTTTTCACTGAAACGCTCTGCAAATGTGTGGAAGGTTTTGTTGTTGTTGTTGTTGTTGTTTTTTTTACAGTGTTACGTTGGAGATGCATCAAACTTATTTTCAGGCTATGTATGGAAGTTGGACAGGGTGCATTATATTAAGTCTCTACCTGTTTATTATGCATGATCTCTAATAGAAGCACATACATAGAACAAAATAGCTATGCTTACACTATGCACATTCTCCACATCCACTATCTGCCGGGTTTGAATTTATGTAGGTTTGAGTTCAACTTCAGCAAGTTTGTACATGTGCTCCATTACAAGACCACAACCACATTGGTTATAGCTGAAGTGAAATATCAGAAACCTTAAACCTTTAAAGGACTGTGTTCACATAGATATGTGATTCAAATAGGACACATTTTATTGTTCTTTACCAGAGCTTTTCCTTGGATGATGTAAAGAGTTTTAGAATATTTTTGCGTCCCTAATTCAAACCACTGAGGAGTCACATTGTTTTACACCTTTTTTTTTTTTTTTTTTCCCACCAATCTGTTCTATGTTGTGTCTGAATTATTGAAAAAGGAAGTGCCAAAACCACAATGTAAGTCATGTGTTGGAAATATAGAAGTTGATTGTGTGTATGAGTTTTTCTCCCTAGTAATTATGGTATTTTTTTCTTTCTTTCATATCATTTAAATAACACCATGTAATTTTTAATTCTCTAAGACATTTGGGGATTTTCACTATTGTATCAGAGTTCTATTAAACATCCCTCCCATGAACCAATGTGTGCTGTGTTTGTGTTTGTGTGTGTCAGTGTGGTACTTGTCCAGGTCCAAGTGCTTCTCGAGTGTCAAGTGTGCCCCCCAGATGGTTAAAAATAGGTGACTGACTCTGTGCCGTGTTAGTCTTCTTTCTGTATTTCTTGTGTAATCTTTCTTCATTGTCTGAGGTTTGTCGGTTCCTGTCTGCTGCACGATGTTAATGATAACCACAACTGCTTCAACTTCATTCTCCTCTCTGTGAACCACCTCTGCTGTACAGTAGCTTTTTCACAGTTTTCACTGTATACCCTCATGCTTGTGTTTAGGCAGGTTCATGTAAAAGCTCCACTGGGAAAGCCCTTAAAACTGTTGTCATGAAGTCAGCATAAAAAATGTGATCCGTCTATAAGATACAACAATAACAGACGCATTAGAAAGCCCAAATTTGACCACACGTTTAGTCCATAATAAGCAATATGGGTTTTATAGAGAGCTGTCACCTTTGCCATGTAAAATAAAGCCTGTCATGACGAAAGAGTGAACCGAGCGTGAATTTGTGGCAGTTAAACGGGAAGAATGTTTCCATTGATAACAGCGGTGTGTGTATCCAGAGTCTGAACCCACTTGCATTCGTTGATAAGAGAGTTACAGATAACAAAGCAGGCGTCTGAATAAGAATAGTATCAATAAGAAAACGGTGTGTTAATCTCATGTTGCTCCTAGATAGGACTTTTAGCTGAATAAAGGATGTGTCTGCACATTCCAACAATGTTAGTGCTTGACTGAAATAACATTTAAGCGTATATGTAGTTTTGTTTTCATTTATGACCACGCAGACAGCCTCAGTGGAGTTTCTAAATGCTATTTGCTGTCACTGAGCATAAAGACATAAACCTCAGATGTGTTCTTCTTTCACAACTGCTCATAACTCACTGTGTTTTTTCTCCAACAGCTGTCACCAATGAACCTCAGACTGACAGGAACCCTTCGGGTAGTCCTCATCATCATCATCGCCGTAGTTACCACAGGTACCGCACCTGTATTCAGTATCTGCATGAATAATCTGATATGTTTTACACACTTGTATTGTTTGTGTATTAAAGCGACAAATGTTTAACAGACATATTTTGGAAAATGTTTGTAAGTAAATTGCAGACAGGACATGTTTATTAGCCCACAAGGCAGTTTCACTTGTACTTTAACCTGTGAGAGACAGCACCACACAACTAGACAGGAAGCGGGGTCTATTTTAGAACAAAAATCAGTACCATTTTTAATTTTCTTTATTTATTATGTACATTATTCTTAATTTACAAAAGTGCATTTTAAGACATGTTTTAATATCTTGTCATGTATTAGGATATTTTTAGAATAAAAAGGGCTACATCCAAACAATGTAAAAATGCATAATTGTGGAAACTATAGCTTTTCGTTGTATTATTTATGTGAAATATGAACTAAATTGCAAGCTAACCAACTATGTCATGTCTTCTTTTTTGTATTTCATCTCGCAGTGTCAGGTGACGATGACAGGGACCTGGAATTTTGTGGAACCTGGCACCACGGAAAGGGCCCTTTGAGTCTGAACGTTAACGTAACCCCTGGATGTGATCAGATTTTAATCTCGGCCAACGAGAGTTCTTTCTCTGTTAAGGGAAAAATCACAGCCCAGTGTACTCGTCTGGTTACCATTCCACTCAAGCACATCGAGAAAACCAAAGAGCAGAGTTCCTTCTGTCTGTACTGGGAGCCACTGCTGGACCAGTTGAAGCTGAAGGTACTGTAGAAACCAACAGTTAGTTTGTTTTTGGACTGTTTGTCAGAAGCAGCTCTGAAAGTGTTTTTTTTTCTGTGAAATAGGTTGAGGGAGAGATTCTTCCTCTGTGCTCACCTTCTAGTCTAAAGGATCACTGTTGCACTCACCTGTCCAATGGCCCCAACAAACCTGTGACGGACTTTGGCATTGCTGATGGATGTGTGAATAATGATTCAATCAGCGACAAAACACGGATTGCCTATGAATTTAGTGGAATTTACATTAATTGCAGTAAGGAAGACCATTTCAGCTCATCAGAGTATAAAAAGGTTTGAATTATTTTGGTACAATAATAATCTTTTGTGTTTTTTGCAGGAGAGAAATTCTGTGATAAGGCGAGCCGGGGAACAGCCCATTTCAACATGTAATTAACAGTTTCTTTCTTTGAATATGCTATCACCTCCACAGTGAACTGCATGATGGGTGTTTCTGTAAACATCCTTGACTGTATGACTTTGTCTTAATTGCACTACTGTAAAGCTTTATGTAATCAAGTCGATGTGAAAAAGAGCTTCTACTGCAAACAGGAAGTTAAGCTTTGTACTGTGTTTGGGTTTCGAGTGTGCAAAAATACCTCTGTGTGGTTTGTGATAGCTCTGTGAAAGTTTTCACTTAAATATCATGGAAATGTGTTGTTATGTGCACATTCAGGACTGGTGAACCGGCGAAAACGCTCCAGGCTGAAGAGAACGCACAGGATCCTTGTGCTCAGAGTACTGTGCTGAAAATGGAGGATGACACTGGAAGCTACAATGTGACTTTTACTGTAAGACAATCACAGAAACATGAATGCTCAAATCAGTCAAAAACAGTCTATCAAGTCTCACATTTTTGTACATTTTTCCCCCTCTCTGTAATAAAACTCATCATAGGGGCTAACTTGCTAACTCCAACCATAGATTATCATAGATTATGTCTTCATTTTAAATAAAGGGCTTTTCCTTATTTTAAGTCAGGATTGTCAGTGTTTAGATGAGAAAGAGGTGAGAGGTTAACCACATCAAAGACATCTGATCCAACCTTTTACTGACATGTAGAGAATGGCTGTTACAAACTGACATTTTACCCTTAAAATAGGCCCATTTGTGTGGATAAGTACTAATCTACATGCTTCTCTACTCATTACATCTGTGCTTACAACAGGGTTGTGATGCACACTCTCATTTAGTGCAGGAGGGTGGCACTTTAATATGATCTGCCTTAAAATATTTGATTGTTTTGACTGAATAATGAATTAAATACTGAATACAGAACAGAATAATTTTAACTGAACATCTAATGCATTGAAAATACTGTTTTGTTTGTCTGTTTGTGATAACATCTTATTTACAGGCACCTGAAGGAGTTCAGCAAGAGTCAGTTCCTATTATTCATCTACCGTCTTCTCTAAAACAAGCAGCAAAAACAAATAACCAAGTAGTCTGTACTTACTTCAGAAAAAACTCCCTGTTCCAGGTAAAGACATTCTTCACACAAACTCTGTGTGTCTCTTAAAGCAAACAACAAATAGTACAGTATTAATGTTTGTGTGTTTCAGGAGGGCCAAACTGATGCCAAAGTTCTGGTGGATGTGGTGGGCATCACTATAGAGAACGAGGTCATTAAAGATCTGTCTGAACCAGTCAGAATTGGTTTCCACCATGATGTTATACCTGTAAGTGTGAGCACCTGTTTGATTGTATTCTGGGCATGCAGCTGAACAAGTCACATCGTCATACGCAGGTTGCTTATGCGGGTTTAGTATAAATGCTTTTTTCAAGAATTTTTTTTTTTCACTTTGATGACAGCTTCTTGTGCTTGTCTACCACAAGCAGAATCTGTTTTTAACCTCATGTGTTGCACAAGCTCTTGGTACACAAACAGTTCTTCATAGACACACTTGCTCTAAATCACATTAACTACTTTGTTAAAGGGATAGTCCAGTATTTTGTCGATTTTGTTCATCTACACAATACTACTGGATCTGAACTATCCCTTCAAAATCCAGGCTGAACAAGTAAAGACACATAAATGATCCACTATTAAATTAGTATTTTGAAACGTCAATAAAATGCAGGTTGAAATTAAACCATTAATGGACTTTTTTAATGCATGGTGTACAAATATAAAGTTACATTTAAGTCGTCTCTCCCTTTCTTTCAGAAAACTCATTCGAGAAAATGCGTTTCATGGGATACCAAAAATGGTATGACACTGTAACTAAAAAAAACACTATTAAGCCATAGTTTCTTTTATAGATGCATATTCTGCAGTGGAATTTAGTGAAATCTTTATTATTATTTCTTCTTCTTCTTCGTCTTCTTTATTATTATTATTATTATTATTATTATTATTATTGTTTGTTTAGATCCCCTAAAGGTGAACTGGTTGGTGGATGGCTGTGAGACACGTAACAAAGGAGAAAAACAGACTGAGTGCCTATGTAACCATCTGACTTACTTCACTGTCCTTGTGGTAAGCTTTTCAACAGATACAATGATAAAAGTTCATGGAAAAAATGATAATTACACTAATATAAAGAACCAAAAAAAGATGCACCAATACTTTTATTATTTCAGTCACGTGAGGCATTTTCTCTGTGTTCCCCAACAGCAACTGGAGCCTAAACCGGTGCGCCACCTCCTGGCACTGACGGCCATTACATCTCTGGGCTGTGCCGTGTCTTTGATCAGCTGTATTGCTCTTATTATTTATCTTTGCAGAAAGAGGTAAACACTATTTTTTATTATGATTTTAGCTCCACATTATACAATTGAAGTAACATGTTTTCTTTCTTGTCTCCTCTAGTCGGAGATCTAAAGAACTTTCAATCCCAATTCACATGGGCCTGGCAGTGTCCCTCGCCTTCCTCAACCTGCTGTTCTTCTTCACTGGTGTCTTAGCCAATGTAGTAGGGGAGAGTGTGTGTGTCTGGGTGGGAGCAGGGCTCCACTATGCTCTGCTTAGCTCCTTAACCTGGATGGGAATAGAGGTTTTCCATACTTTTTGGTTGGTCCATATGGTTTTTAGCCCTTCCCCAAAGCCATGGATTTGGAATTTTATTGGCTTTGGTTAGTATTTAAAGTAAAATATACATTATAATGAATCTAGACATTATCTAATTTATTTTTTTCTTCAGTTCTCCCTGCTGTTCCAGTTGTCATCCTGGCAAGATTGGAAGATATTTATGGCCTGAAACAGGTTTACCAAAGCGATGATCTCTCCGATCCCTACAAAATGTAAGCCAGTTCTATTGTTTAGTTGTTAATGTAAATAACAACCAATGCAGTTTCATTATTTCCCATTTCCACATTTGAAGGTGTTGGATGAAGAATAATGACAAGGCTTTGCTGGCTCATTATGTCATCAACATGACGCTCTTAGCCATCCTGGTGACGTCGGGACTGGTGATGCTCTTCCTGGTCTACAGAGAGATCCGCAACAGGGACGAGTGGAGGCAGAACCGAGTGGCATTCTTCAGTATCTGGGGTCTTAGCTGCCTCTTTGGAACCACCTGGGGCCTCACCTTCCTAGATATTGGACCACTCACTGACTTTATTCTGTTTTTCTCCTGTATCCTCAACTCTTTTCAAGGTTTGACTTTACATATATAAACACAGATGTTTATTATCACCATGATGCATACAGGATTTTCTGGACAGGCTATTGCACAATAGTGTGGAAAATACTTATTTTGTCCACTTATAATGTCAAATACACCAATGTGATTATATGTTCTTATTCTTGGATAACTTTTTGACTTTATAAAAGGTGTATTTTAAAGTTTAATGCATTTCCATATGTCGCTCCAAATGCAGGTCCAGGTTAAACAAGGCCCTCTTTAACTGGTGTTTTTAATTTATCCAGCTTTGTATTTATTTTGGTGCTTTATATTTATAAAATGCTCTTGTAATGTATTTCTAAACTAATCTTTAACTCTTGGTTGTGTTGCCAGGCTTCCTCCTGATGCTACGCTTCTATATGCTGGACTGGATGCGGAAACAGGCGGGTGGCTCAGTTCTCGGCAGCAGCAGCACAGGCTCTACCAGACAGCACATGCTGCAGACCCAGGAGAAGAATTAGATGGACTAAAACACCCACACAAAGAAGGTTTAACCAGGGAATAAGACTGTTTTAAGTGACTCCAAATGGTCAGTATCACTATATATAGTATATGTATACCTATGGATGGATCAGAGGGAGCTCTCTGAAATCAGCACCATGCTGGAATCATTCTGGTGTTGTCTACTCTGTTACTGTTGTCCTAAATAATAACTTATCTTCACTTGGATAGTGGAGAGAAGACCCTCTCAGGAACTCGGTGTGCAGGCCTGGAGCCTGCACTTGTACAAAGTTTGCTGTATCTATTATGTAAAGAAGAAAATGAATATTTAAATGTAAACTAGACTGGACATGTGACTAAACTTAATTTCAGTCAGGGAAACAATGATGTGCTTGATGGCATTGTCATTTTAAAATAGAAGCCGTTTTGTACTTTTCATAAGCTTTTTTTTTTTTTTTACTTGTTTTCTAGCTAATTGTTATTCTTTATAGTAGCACTTTAATTTTTAAAAATACTGATAGATCAGTGCAGAGACAAGCTGTATTTCCTACAAAGTTTTAGAAACAGTAAATTAAGGCCCATAATATTGTAATATGTATAAAAGAAGACATTCCATAAACAGCATGTGTACATTAAAATTATATGTTTACTGTTTTCAACCCCTAGTAAAATGATCAAACCTGAAAATCAAATATTATTTTTCAGCATATCCAGTGAACTTAGAGACTGTGACGTTTGCACTTTTGATTTACTTACAGTTCTGTCATTTAATGAATGTATACTTCTTCTTGTGCTTACAGAAGTATTGAAATATATGTATATACAGTATGAATAAAGTTCATATTTAGATGAAAAGAGCAAATACAGTAGCATGTGTCCTGCTTTTATTTGGTAGTACAAAGTAAGCATGTCTTTCCTGCTCAGTGCTCCCTGCTTATCTCGGCCTGTTTCCTCCCTGGGGGCTCTGCATTTGTTGTTTCCCTCACAAACAGCCACTTGTGTTTGACCATTACATTTATTGCATTTTACAATAATATAACGAGGTTTAGCTGAGAATACAACACGTCACAGGTCTGGAACATTTCTCTACTGGCAGTTGTAACGCCTTTTGTTTTAAATCTTGTAATATTTTCTGTCTTGATTTTTATCTACAAGGCCACCTGACGAGACATGCCAGACAGTAGTTGATAAAGATAGCCTTCAAAATCGCATTCAGGATCTGAACTGCAGAAAAAGGTAAGCTATGACATATACAACTGTGATGTGTGATGGTGAAGGATCTGCTGCATTGTATTTGTAACATTGCATTCTTTTCTGTACTGTACATATTGACCAAAGGTAGGAAAACTACCAACACATTCTTCTTGAGACCTGGGACAAGTCTATGTGACCAAATGGAAGTTTGTAATATTATACATAACATTTTTAACAGTTAAAGGTATCACATTGACTCCACAATAATTTAGAGTAAAAAAGAATATAAAATAAAGTCTTCATTTTGTGTGTACTTTATTACATTACAAATTAAATGAAAGAGGGAACTTGTCTTTGTGTTGAGTTTCACAAGCCCCTCCCTCTGAGCATTATTACTGAGCATTGAGCACGTAAGTTTGGAAAGGTTTGATACTTAGCTGCTGCTGTAAAATGTAATGCTATGTAGAGTTTTTATTTAGTTCATATTCGTTTAAATTAAAACCAAAGGAGAAAGACAAAATTGAATGAGCCCTCTCTTCTGTTGATATTGTTGGTCTATAATAATAATAATAAGCTTTATAATATGTGACATTAAAAAAACGGGTCACTCATATCGTCCCTGTTGACATTCTGTGCTAAGCTGGATCATCACATACGACTCATGAGCATGTTCAGACAGATGGAGTCCAAAACTAGAGAGACTGTTATGTTTTGGTAGATATTTTTAAAGTTCACAACAAACAGATATGAAAACTTAAGTAATACTCATGCATTGCTTGTATCTTCATTTCATAAATTGACTTTTTTATATTTAGTTCCTGGATGAGTTTTACGCCTTTATCGTGTTTTTGCCATTTCTCAGCTTCTCTGTCTTGTTTCAGTTCAAAACATATACCAGTTTTAATATATTCTCTGACCAATTTATTTATTTAAAATACTTGTGTGATGGAATAGAGGATAGAGGTTGCACATACATCCAGATAACCAGCACCTCAATTATATCTGCAAAGACTGATTTGACAACTTCAGCAAATACATGGGCAGTTGAGTAAGTGCTTTGAACTGCTGCACCAGCCTCGGCATTTCACTACCATTTACTGGCACATAGTGTTAACAGGCATTTAGCGGACAAAGAGGCCCAGCCTTATGGCCCATGCTCTTGACAGGACCACTCTAATTACGTGTCTGTTCTTCACACACCTCCTGTGACGTTTAAGGACAGTGATATGGACATGCCTTGTCATAACTAGCCTACATAAGAGAAGAAAAAAGTCAACACAGTGGCATAATAATCACCAGAGTTATATGTATTTATAAGGGGAAAAAGTATTTGTCTTGTGTAATTTTTAATCTTTGGTGCTTGGAAACTGAGGATGTATTTGCTTATTTTAACCTGAGACATATTGCAACTGCATTGTCAAAACATTCAGATGTCTGTCCAGAAGTGTGTCTAGAGACAGTGAGGGGTTTAAGCAGGAGAAACTCAGTTCCAAATACAAACTGAGCTTGAGGCACATTATTAAACATGAATCTATCCACAGTGACTATTGATTTTAATTAACTAATTGTTGCATTTAAAAAAAATAATTATTACAGTTTTTAACCTCTCTCTCTCTCTCTCTTTTTTTGTTTTTGTTTTTTACTTTATGGCCTAATATCCACCTAAAATTGGCTTGTAAAAATGTTTAACTTTTTACTGTACATTCACAGTAGATTAAAAACAATTTTAAAAGAAAGGCATCAGTCATACGTTCAGAAACTATATTTTTAAAAATATGTGAAGTCATGAACCCAATTTAAAAAAAAAAAACAGTATCTATTGTAAATTGATGATTGATGTGCCTAATCTTCCAGGTTCAGTTTGTTCCTCCCTCCGGTCATGTTGTGTCAGTGTCTGCTGTTACAGGTCATTAAACGAAAAAATTAATTTAATATCTGACAGTGAGTGACAAATAAATAGTTGGAAGCTAATGTTCTGTTCTGAAAAAGCCTGACACATGAAAGCTCGGTTTGAGAGGCGCCTGCAGCGGCGGGATCACGTGACCGCTGCTCGCAGCTGAAGAGGCAGCAGCCAGTTGTTTGCGGGACACAGATGCAGTTTAAAGGACACCGCTCAGGCTGCCTCTCAAATAACACTGGACAGCAGGGAAACCAACCCAGGTAAGACTGGAAAACCTTCTCGAGTCATTGTCGTTGAACACATCTTGTATCAGTTCACGTGTTTACAAGGAGACACCTGAATTTCAGACAAAAGCCAAGTCCTGTTTGTTTCTGCGAGAAGCGTACTGTTCGTAACACTGAGACAAGCGGAGGTGCCACTTCTCTTCCAAAGTGAAAGCAGGAATACTGACTGCGGATTTTGCTCTGAAATGTGCTTTTTTTTCCTCCCGAAACACATTTGAACAAGTAGCTTAAATACAAAATCAAAGGTTTGTCAGCGTAGGTTACATCTAAAACCGAAAGGGTTCCGTCTTTTATCGGAAGAAAGAGCGATATCTGACAACATCTATTATTCATATTTACCTTGATTGAGTCAATGGGCATCTCCTTTTTTAACACACATGGTAGTTATTCACATTTCTTGATTTACACATATAATTGACAAAATAGATTAGAGCCCAACCTACGTTACTACGATAATGGCGTTTGCTTTGATTTACTTTGAAGATAAGAGCGGAAGTTAGCCATTATGCTAATGTAGCTTGATTTTCACAATAGACGCTGACTCGGGATGCTGCGGAAGACTGGATTTTTTCCACATTCCTGCGAATTTGTCTTTTAATGTCAATAAATAAATGTGTCCCCTTATTCTTTTACTGGGATTGTGGCTTCGTCCATGAGAATACATAGTTGAACTGAAGGAATAGAGCTTGGCCCAAGAGACAAACAACAGCCGATTTCACAATAGCAGCTAGACCAGAGGAAGATGACTCACTACAACTAATAGGTTATTTCAATTGATAGTTTAATGAGTCATCTTTGCAATTGGGTCTTAAACTTTTCACATCTCTACAGAAATAATTAGTATCTTCTTTTTTACCTTCTTTTAGGCAGTAAAATACAGCTACATCTAGGCCATTTAGTTTTCTGCACAGTTTATGTCGCAAAAGTTTAAATGACAAAAGTTGGGCTTTTTATATAAGACTGACTTCAAATCCAGTAGAAAGGATTAAAAGACTTTGCTTTGTGCACATTAGGTGTTGTGCCATTTCAAGCCCATAATATTGATTAATATAAGATCAGAACCCTATCTATAAGCATAAGATTGGCACAACACCAGTCACAGTAGCAGCACCCTTCAGTTTTAGATTTGCACTTGGTCATTTTGTTTTACAAACATAATGTTATTCATTTATTTAAACTTTCATCCATTGTGCCAGATTAAAACACCTAATACGTTACTATGTTCCCATTTGGAGTAAAGTCTGTCTTATTAAACTATCAACATGGCACATGCACCTTTTTCATGCCTTCCTGATTTAAATGTGGGAATGTTTACACTTCAGATTATAATATTTACTTGAACAGCAGCAGCAGTGATAGTTTGGCTCATTGATTAATCTGTTATCAGATAAACAGATGGTGCAGTATTTGCACAGGTTTGTGTTCATTTGGCTACACCTGCACACAAGCTCAAAACAATAGGCCTACTGTGTGCTACCATAAAAGGCCTACAGACTGTTTCTCTCATGTGAGTTTTTACAGCTTCTGAAGATGTCAATTTGTGGGCACTCACCCAGCATTTACAAAACCCTGTTGCATGTAAACAGTTTCAGTTGTAACCAAGTTTGCATTTAGGTTGAGTAAACTCTGGTTTAAGAAGATCGCCATGGTAACTTATTTCATGGCTGGCTACCTTGCTCTGGAGCAGGTTTTATTTTTATCCATGATCACAGCTAACCATTTGGTTTTTGGCCTCACAAGGACAATAGAGACACAATTTTACATGTTATTATATACATTTTTTTTGCTGTTGCGAACATATCCTTTTAACTCAAGAGGGAACTAGACGCATATTTTTGTTCCTCTGTGTTAAACGTTGTGGCTGTTTACTGCAAATATCTGGCATTATTGTGTATGATTTTGCACATTCAAATGTAATATTAAGTGACCTGTTTTTTATTAACCCATACTGACCCATATTGCCTCTTTATTCCATTCCAAGCCCGACTTACAATCCTATTTGCAGGTTGTTCCAGAGGTTGCCTGAAACGGTAAGGGGCTTGTAGTATCTGCAGCTGCGTCAGCCCCAACACGTCAGCACCATGGACAACTGTGAAGAATCCAAGGACCTGAACGGCAGTGCAGCCCACTCTTCCTGTGAGAGGGACCTGCCGAAGGAGAGCATGCAGCTTAAGAAGGAGATCTCGCTGCTCAACGGTGTGAGCCTGATCGTAGGAAACATGATAGGTTCTGGCATCTTTGTGTCGCCTAAAGGAGTGTTGATATACAGCGCATCATACGGACTGTCACTAGTCATCTGGGCCATAGGCGGTGTGTTTTCTGTGGTAGGAGCCTTGTGCTACGCCGAGCTGGGCACCACCATCACCAAATCAGGAGCTTCTTATGCATATATCCTGGAGTCGTTTGGTGGATTCATAGCATTTATTAGACTGTGGACATCTCTGTTGATTATTGAGCCCACCAGCCAGGCAGTTATAGCCATTACTTTTGCCAACTACTTGGTTCAGCCTCTCTTTCCAACATGTGAACCTCCATATGCAGCGGCCAGGCTCATAGCTGCAGCGTGTATATGTGAGTAGTCACTGTATATGTCTCTGTATGCTTATTTAAATACAAAATTAAACACTTAACATTGCTCTCCCCCTCAGGCCTACTCACTTTTATCAACTCTGCCTATGTTAAGTGGGGAACCCGAGTACAGGATATCTTCACTTACGCCAAGGTGGCAGCACTCATTGTCATCATAGTTACCGGCATTGTTAAGCTGTGCCAAGGTAAATGTTGTCACAGTCTGCTTTATGTCATAATTGTTAATATATTCAGTAAATCAAGTCGGCTTCTCTCCTCTTTAGGTAACACTGCTAATCTTGAGTCATCCTTCGAGGGATCGTCGACTGATCCAGGAGATATAGCACTTGCACTTTATTCTGCACTTTTCTCCTACTCCGGCTGGGACACACTCAACTTTGTCACTGAGGAAATTAAAAACCCAGAAAGGTGACTTTGTGTTTGTTTAGGTAAAAATGAAATTGGAGAAAACAGTAAACTTGTATCTAACCTTTCCCTGACTCTGGATGCTCTTACAGGAACCTACCTCTTGCTATTGCCATCTCTATGCCAATAGTCACTATAATCTACATCTTCACTAATATTGCTTACTATGCTGTCCTGGACATCAGTGCAATACTTGCTAGTGATGCAGTAGCAGTGGTGAGTCAACCACTCACAGCACAACCTGACATCATGTATTTCAGCTGACTAACTGTGCTGTTTCTGATTTAGACATTTGCAGATCATACTCTGGGAGTGATGAGCTGGATAATCCCTATTGCTGTAGCTTTGTCCTGCTATGGAGGCCTCAATGCCTCCATTATTGCAGCTTCCAGGTAGAACATGCCCACAATAGATGTTTGTTCAGTGATGGTGATGAGAGACTTAATAAATTAAGTTTTATTTCATAGTAATGATTGGTGTCAATAATCTTGCGTGTATATATAAGATTATGGCAAAAAAGGGTAGCTTTTTAACAGAGAAAGCTTTTTTTGTTCTGTCGGTTAATCGGTGCATGTTACATGAATATTTTATAACAAGGTGTTATCTTCTTGTGTCTAGATTGTTCTTTGTGGGATCTCGAGAGGGTCACCTTCCAGATGCTCTGTCCATGATCCACATACAGAGGTTCACTCCAATCCCTGCTCTGATTTTTAATGTACGTACAGAAATAGGTATATAATGCATTCTTAGATGTGTAAATGGGCATGGCACCTGTCTATCTGTAAAAAACTAACATGAAGCAATTTATAGTGACAAGCAATCATTTATGCTTGAATAAAACAAGATAAATGTGTATCCATATTCATCCCTCAACAGGATTCTCACAAGATTTGTGAGTTCACAGTAATCCATTTTGTCCCTGTCAAAGCTATGAGAAAGGAATTTCCACCAACCCACAGTTGGTTTGGACCAGAAAAAAAAAAAAAAATCAGAATACAAATACACTAATCTTAATATGAACAAATCTAAATACAAATTTAGAAAACGTTTTACTCCAATGAGATTTATTGAGATATATAATGAGACTATCATGTTCATTTTGCAGAGGATCACTTCATCATTATCATGTTAATTGCAGCCATTTTGCTTAAATGTAGCAAGATATAATTTTTGCTCCTCTCCCAGCCCTAACCACTTTAAGTCAATGTATTGCATTCTGCAGATATCGACTCAAAAGTATTTTGAGTTTTACTGACATACCCCAATGTCTTTTGTCATTCAGTGCATCATGTCGCTGATCTACCTGACAGTTGAGGATGTATTTCAGCTGATAAACTACTACAGCTTCAGTTACTGGTTCTTCATGGGTCTGTCTATTGCTGGTCAAATCTACCTCCGCTGGAAGGAACCGGACCGGACCAGGCCTCTCAAGGTGCAGTAAACTAAACCCACTAACTGTATGTTTCCTAATAATATTATGTTCTACTGATCACCGTTTCTCTCTTTGCAGCTGACTTTGTTCTACCCAGTGGTTTTTTGTTTGTGCACTGTGTTCCTGGTGGCTGTGCCTCTCTACAGTGACACACTCAACTCTCTGATCGGCATTGCCATCGCTCTGTCAGGGGTGCCGGTCTACTTTCTCGGCGTCTATCTGCCAGAGTCCAAGAGGCCACCTGTCATCACTAAGCTGCTGCGTGAGTATACCACACAACCCTGCACTTTAAGCATACAGACGTGGTTCCTCAACATGTTTTCATCTCTCATGGCAGGTTCACTGACTTACTTCACACAGTACACCTGCTATTGTGTACTGACAGAAATGGACAAAAGCGAGTAGCAACACAAATGTTTTTACCCAACAATCCAAGCAGCTTAAGCTTTACCGAAAAAAAGGAATTTCTTCTATTTTTATTAATTTATTTTAAGCAATCTTGTGCATTTTGTTGAAGAATTTTTTGAGTTGACTTGTTTACTACACTGCCACAATTGACGATCACTTACAAGTTTACACTGGAATTCAAACGGCTCTTGGGGAATTTAACAACTGGACACACTTTCTCTTTTTAATTACACATGTGGTTGTTCACACTATTTTTTTCAATCAGCACTCAATTGAATCACCATATCTTTTTGATTTTGACCTTAAGTGATGCTTAAAAAATATTTTAAAACTTATTTTGTGTTAAAGTACGTGTGAGCAGGATAAAATACTTATGAGAAATGTAAACTTATCAGTCATTTCCTTAAAGGCATAATATTTAGGATTAAGTGGTGGCGAATGTATCTGCACACTGCCCTCCGCTTTCATTTTTTGTTTACTGCAACTTGCACCTGGGAAGGCTCTTGCAGTCCCATCATAATATGCCTTTAGCAAGTGATCAAATGCATTTTCTATTGCTGCTATATTCATTTCTTTTCTCTGAGGTTATTTTATGTTTTTGTGTTGATGAATGTTGACTGTGTATAAAGAAACACTGCAGAGGCTGTAGCCTTTTTTATGCTTTTTTAAAAAAAAAACATATTGAAGATTTAGTGTCAAACTTGTTTGATGTAAACTTCATCCTACAGCTGTGGGAATTCACGCTGGCCTCACCTTGTTTGGTCTCACTATTCACAATGCCTGCTCCACTACCTCATCTAATACAGTTACAGCCTCTAAAGTGCTTATATGAATAAATATACTAAAGATTGCAATTTAATTGGGGTCATTCATGGACTGATTCATAATATTGTCAGGTGTCATTTTCAACTGTACTTCTTGTTTATAACTCTTTATCATGCAATAATAAAGACAACCAACAAGTGTTTTATTTTGAAAGCATTCTTTTATACACATCTACATATGTACAAAAACAGTTTTAATTCAACAAGCATCCGAGAAACAACCCAAACTTCAAAAATGTACTTTTAAACTCATACGGCAGCATCACACTGTCACAATTATGCCAAATCTAACACACACGACACGTTTACACTCTACCATGCACAGAAATGCTCCCTAATTTGTCACCACACGCAGCCCAAGACATCACGCTAACTCAGGTTTGAACAGCACAAAGCATACAAAGCAAATCACACTAATGTGCAACATTTTCTACCACACACATCCACTTGGAACAAACACCCATACAAAAGTCACTCCAACAGTTATAAAAACAAAAAAAAAGACTCAGGCACCTACCTCCTCAACATCTATATAACAAAGAGGAAGGCCTTTAAACCAAATAAGATGTCAAGAGTGAATGCCTAAAGCCAATACTAGCAGATAAATATAAACTTAAGCCAAATTATTAATCAAATCTTAATGGAATGCAAATTTTGGAAAATCAATACTGCTTTTGTAGTACCATTCTGTTGTACAATTCTTCCTCGCTCTCATACAGATGTTTATGAAGTTGGCGTTTGCAAAAGGAGAGTAGCGATAATTCACTTTCAATCGGAATCATATTTGTCTCCTTCATCGTCGTCATCGTCGCCATCTTCACCGCGGCAGCCGAGTTCGTGCAGCACCTCCGTTTGGTAGCGCTCCCAGCTTCTCCGGCTGTACGAGTGCTCCTCCTCCCAATAACCTGAGTCAGGGACAGAGGGGAATGCCATTTTGTCAGTCTTGAGCTTAAGAGCCCACAGGTCAAAAATACGAGAGGAAATACTCACCTCCATAGCGCTCCTCTCTGTCGCTGTCTTCGTCACTCTCTTCATCAGGGTAGTCGTTCCTCCAATTGCCTTCCTCGTTCTCGTCATCCTCGTCTTCATACACCTCCTCTTCGTGAACCACAAGCTCAGGCACCTGGAAGACATCATATTGCAGGTGTCAGTCAAAATTTAAAACGTGCAGCAGGAGCCAGATTTGAGAAGCATAAAGAAGAATGAGCAGTAGAAAGTACACAGTTAATAGGTAAACATATTTCTGTGTGTGTAATAGAGTACTTTGCGTTGTTAAACAAGGTTACAACAAGTAAAAAAGGACCATTATTATACTAGGGGACAACTAAATGTGTTGTCCTTTGCTGAATACTGTTAATGTGATTTGTAATGATATCATTAGTACTGTAAGACATTTTGCTTTGTTGCTTGAGATCATTATTATAAAAATAGGATAATTACCTCAACCAAAGAAAAACAGGAAACATCATCGTACAATCTTGTGAACACAGATAGTGCCACTGATTAAAAGGATGATTTCTATGGATATGGAGGCTGTACTGACCTAGACAACAGTCAGCGTAAGAGAAGATTGTTTTGTTTCATATTATGTTAAACTGATACAACAATTCTGTGATTTCAGGCATAATTTGAGCATGTCATTTTAATAGTACTTTCTGTTTATGTAGGTGTCTTGTCTTGCAATAAATTGATTATTGCATTATTTCTGTGGTGTCTTATTGTAGGCAGCAAATTGTTTTGGTAAATTAGGTACTTAATGTAATATAAAACTAGTTTCATATCTGTGTTATCGGTATTTTCAATCAGAAAAAAAACAGGGATTCAATCAGCTCAAATGACTGTCTTCAAATGCTACGCTCTACTGCAACACTCAGGAATTCAATCACTCACTCCGATGTCAGCACTCATTCATCTGTCTGTGCATCCATCCAAACACACCAGTTCTCCCTCATCAGCGTAGGCCCTGACAGACAGGATGTCCTGGATCCACCCTGGTGTGGCCGTTTCCTGGTAGTACAGATCATAGACGTAGTCATCTTCCTGCTCCCGGTGCTCTTCGCCAAGTCTGTCTCCAGAAAGGCATAAACGCTCACGGAACATTTTAGTGTTGTTGCACAGGATCACTTCAGGGTCTGTGGATGTTGTCTGTCAAACAGGAAAATCAAAAGAAAATTTAAAGGCAAATCTAAACACTATTAATAAAAGGTTCTTGAATATAGCTCTTAAATTTATACAATACATTTTTTTTAAATTAATGGGACATTTTATTTGAGCTCCAATAGCACAACGATGACAGCCCTAACCTTTCCAGATGACTTGTCTTGATCTTGTACATCCTCATGTACCAGATCGACAACTTGGATTTCACCGAGAGCCCAACTTTTGTCCTGCTCTTTTGTAGTATCCTCTCCATTTTCAGAAACATCTGTCGATGGATTCTGCTGCTCAGCTGGGCTCGACAGTGCTGTGCGGTGGCTGGAAATAAGCCTGTAGCGTTCCTCCCGCCTGGTGCTCCACTTTGAGCTACGGAGGTCCCCAATAATCCGCTGTGAACTGGCAGCAGAAGGACGCAGTGCATGGGCCATGCGGGGCCGGGCCAATGCCTGTCGAACCTGTGTCTGAACTGGAGCATCCTGTCACAACAACAACAAGAACAACAATCAAACAAACTCAATAACACCACATGAAAGTCTAAATACACTTATTTATGTTTTAAAAGACTACCACAACTGTATTCATCTGCCTGTTTAAGTCCACTACATTACTAAAAATAATTTTAGGAAAATTATTTATTAATTCATTAAAAAACTCTTGTCAGTCAGAAAACACTGTCAGTTTCCCCTTATGATAAAATTAGCTCAATAACTAATACTAATAATACTTTGTACAAATTACTTCTCCAAAATTCAAGAGCCACAAAGGCGTCACAATTACGATTAAGTACATATATAATAGATAAGTATATACGTAGTATAATGTGCTAATGATAGCATGCCATGCGTTAACACATACAGACTGATGGCTAACGACGTTTACTGGGTTAGCTGCTCTGCTAACAACAGTTAGCATTTTGGCAGTCGCGCTGATCTCATATATTAAATGTATTTTGAAGTTGCTGGCCAAAGCCTGCTATAAACTAACTAACTTCACGCATCCCTTAATTTGGTAAACAATGCTAATCTTTCGTAACAAAACAGATTCATATTGTTAGACTGCGTTGACATTAGCCAGCAGTAATTTTGTTGCTAACGGCGGGCCTCTTACCTGTGTAGCTACGGTCGCCACGAGTTTGAAGACCGAGTTTTCTACCTCCGTTTCTGTGGGCTCTGGTACCGTTTCACCGGAGCTCTGGGTCGTCTCCGGACGGATACGTTTGCAGGCCAACAACAGCGCATCTGCAGGGTCGGTTCCCCGTTTCCTTTTAACTCGTAGAATGGTGGCGTTTGGGTCCATGTTGTGCCCTGTCTGAGTCTGTCTGCTGTCTGTCTGGCAGCGCGCAGATAGGGGATGAGGCGAGAGCGCTCACTCCGCCTTTATTTCCCTGTACCACAACAATAATCTATGATGACCCAATATTAATTTAACTGTGTCAAGACGGCTAGGATGAGGAAGAAATTAGCCTCTTAAAGAGTTTTTAAACACAGAGCCAAAAAAACTGTCTCATTCTAAACACTAAAGAGATGGACGCATTTTACCTTCATTCATTCATACATTCAAACTGTGGCCATCAGTATGTAATGGCTAGGTAGTCTATGGAAGTCTATTGGTGGACTCTGGTTGAACAAGTGGAGCAAGAGTCACACAAGACAGATGCAATACTGAACATCATGGACCATCCCCTGCATTTGGCTTTTGAACAACAAAGAGCAGCCAGTGTACGTCTGAGATCAGAGAGCAGCAGGACAGAATGCAACAAGAACTCTTCCAGTAACACTGTGCAAATAATCAGTCTGTGGCAGATGAAGTCTAGATCAACTAATTTGTTTTTTTATTTGAAGAGACCTAGCAATTATGAGTCCCCTTGGAGATGAACAAGGTCTAACTGAATTGTAATGAATGTCCAGCAGCGTAAAATAAGTTTTATAGACTGCTTTAGACATATAGACTATGTTTAGCCAATCTCTTCTTTCTGGCTGAGCAGACCTACTTCATGAAAATAATAGGCCTTTAGAATCTGATACATCTACTATATACAGTAGCCTATTGTTTTTGTTTTACAGGTTGTTAAAACTGAGGAACTAGAAACCATATGTTGTGCCAATAGTAACAAAAACACACTTCACACACCAGAATGCAGCTTCATTGTTGACAAAAGTGAATCAATAAGCCACACATAGGCAAATGTTGACGCAATCACTTTTAGTGTACAATCACGATTAGTGTATCAGAAAATACAATTTCTCACCAAGAGTTAATTGATTATTTTTGCTTCAGAAATGGTTAATGTGAGGCAATAAATGTCAGAAAAGCAGTATAAAAACCAGCAAATAAAATAATCATTCTTATCATTAACACTAAGGGATATCCCCTGTAAACACCTAATATAGGTCAGGATAATGCATTTGCATAATTATACACACAATACAAGTATTAATTATTAAAACTGGTGTCCATCATTTTTTGAGAGGACTGGTCTCTGACTGAGGAGTTGTTCTCAGACTTTGACTTAAAGCTCAAAGCAAGACACCACAGGAACATGAAAAGACCTGTGAGGAGAGAGGAAATGCTGTGAAATATTCAGACCAAACGAGTACATAATCTCTAATTATTGGAGGATCTGCTGACCTTGTAGGGCGTTAAATACAGTGAAGACATAAATTCCTGGGAGGGAGATGTACGTTGTGCTGGCTAACCCCCATGGTAACCCGAGCACACAGCTGAGGCCCAGCACTGTCACCGAGTCCTTCCACAACCTGGCCAATCTCTCCTTGTGCATCTTCCTCCAGCCACGACCGCCCTCCATGTTGTCGTCTCCTCTCCTTAACCCCCACAGCTGATATACCACCAGTCCCAGCATGCAGCCGTTACACATGAAAACCAAACAAGGGAAGGCCACAGTGGTGACGTAGCTCACTATGAGGCTGTGTGGGAAGTGACTGCTTATCCAGCATCTGCTCAAGGAGAAGGATTCAAGTTAGATACAGGCAAAGACGACTGCACTGACTGACATTACACAACCTACAGTTACACTTACATCTGCCCTGTTGAGGTTTGGTTGTTGGTATCTGTTATGTTCACAATGTACTTTCCATAAACATCTGAAATCCCACAAATTACCACAACCAATGTAGGAAAACCTGTATGAAATTAAATAGAACATGAATGTGCATAGCATCACAGACATTTATTATAGACAGTTTATATGCAATTTAAAATGCTGGATTCAAGTGATCACATAAATTGTAAAAAATCACCCATCTTTCTCAAATTGTCATGTAGTGCTTGGTTTCTGTAGTAAAATATAAATATAAAATAGGTGATATAACAATAGCCATAACCATTCACTTATTGAAAATTCTCTGTTTTTAATGAAAGCGTCTGGATTCTATTTCCATCCATTTATAAATCCTGTCACAGCAATCGGAACCGTTTTTCTGAAATCGAAAGGGCTTTTTGCAATACTTTTTTCTCTGATTGCTTCTAAGTCTATTCAGATGCATCTAGAGGAAGTTTCTTCTGTGTCCATTGATACTGACCCCTAGAAATCCAACTCCATTCCCCAGAGACCAGGCTTATTCTTTGTATAGAATTAAGTAAATAAAATAAAAACAAATTATGGCTGGCCTGGAAATGTAACAATCCATTTTTTCAATCTTTAGTTGGTCAAGATAGCTAGCATCAAAGCACATAAATGACCATATAACCCGATACAAACTCTACTCACCCCATCCGACCAGGCTGATCTTGAGCAGGTATCTCCTGACATAGATGTTAAAGACTCTGACGAGGAGAAGATACAGGTGGAATCCCTCCAGAGCAGTCCAGCTGAAAGTGGCCAACAGTGACCAGTGCAGGATGAGGCCTAGCGCTTTGCAAAGCCTCCCCTCGCCGCTTTCTGGACGATACCACACCAACAAGCTGCACACCAGGAAGCTCAGGTGAAGGAATAGCATGGCTCCTGTCAGCTGCATGTGAATCCCATTAGCCTTCTCTGGACGCCGCCGGCTGGACAGGATAACATTTTGTAACATTAATTACTGTTTTGGTATAATAATCTTTTGACTACACAAGGTGGAACAGAAAGTGGTAAGCTCTTTTTAGTATTCACAACCACAGAAGCTTGGTTGGTTTTTTTTTATAATTATTATTATCATTATTATTATTATTATTATCACTGTCCAGGGTGTACCCCGCCTAAGGCCCAAAGCTGCTGGGATAGGCTCCAGCCACCCGCGACCCCACGAGTGGGATAAGCGGTAGAAAATGAATGAATTATTCTTATTATTTGCTCATTTGGCTGCAGTAAAAAAAATAAAATAAAGAGCCATTTGAATTTTCTTTGAAGATTTGAAGATGTCTGGAGCGACTGGGGTATTCAAATAGCCTATTTAGCTGCAATGGATGTGAAAGAGAAACACTTACTGTAAACATATGTACAGGAACAAGCTGATGAGCGTAAAGAAAACAGAGAAAGTTGATCCGATGTAGCTGATATAGCTGAGGGTCAGCACATTCCTTTCATCCACTGATAATACTGGGTTCTGTGGGAAGAATAGAGAGAGTATTAAAAAAAAAACCAAATCATAGATTTATCAGTGTAGCCTATTTATACAGGAAATGCCAATACCCTACCAAGAGCCACCAAGGGGTTTCATCACCCTTAGCCACAACATTGATGTCTATAAAAAATTGTCTTCAACAAGTCATTAATAAAATGAACAATGTGGTGAAGCCGTATCATTGAGCTGAGCTAAACTAACATGCAAATATGCTTAAAATTAGTGTTTTTAATGTAAGATGCTAGCAAGACATCTCTGTTTCTAGGTAACCACAACTTCCTACACTGTTCGCTCTACAATAGAGTAAAAATGAAACCCAGTGGTTTAGGTACATAGGGCACGTCTTCTTAAGGAAGTTTTTGATGTTTTATTACCCTCTGTTTTAACTATTTTAAACAGCAGTCTGGCAACTAGTGTTGTGCCTGCTAGTTTTAAACATGCAGTGGTGCATCTTCTCATTAAGAAGCCCGGTCTAGACTCTTCTGTGCTCTCGAATTTTAGGCCAATTTCAAAGCTTCCTTTTATTTTGAAAAATTTTAGAGAAAATTGATTTTATTCAGTTAAAGTTGTTTTTAGATGAATACGACATCCTTGAACCATTTCAGTCTGGGTTCAGAAACCAGCATAGCACTGAGTCTGCTCTCCTGAGAGTGTTCAATGACATTCTTATTGCAACTGACTCTGGTAACTCTGTCGTTCTGGTGCTGTTGGACCTGACAGCTGCCTTTGACACAGTGGACCACAGTATCCTCCTCTCTCGGCTGGAACACTGGGTGGGCATCCGTGGTTCAGCCTTAGAATGGTTTAAGTCATATTTGGGTCAGAGAACTTTTTGTGTTGATTTTGGTGGGTCTGTTTCATCCTCGGTTCCTCTGAAGTGTGGAGTGCCTCATGGTTAAATCCTTAGGCCTCTACTTTTTTCTTTGTACATGCTTCCATTTGGTTCTGTCCTCAGAAAACATGGCATGTCATTTCATTTTTATGCTGATGACAGCCAAATTTCCTTACCAGTAAAGCGAAACGACCCACTTGCTGCCAGTGCACTTTTGGACCGCCTAGATGACATTAAAGCTTGGATGGCAAATAACTTTTTAAATTTTAACGACAGGAAAACTGAGGTGATGATTTTTGGTCCCGGTGGTACATCTAATAACCCTCCAATCAACCTGGGTGCCTTGGCACAGTATGCTAAACCGGTCGTCACAAACCTCGGAGTCACAATAGACGCTGATTTTAAACTCCAACAACAAATCAGCTCTGTTGTTAAGGCCAGCTTTTTTCAGCTGAGGCAGCTAGCAAAAATAAAATCATTCCTGACAGCTACTGATTTTGAAACTGTCATCCACGCTTTTGTGACAACCCGCCTGGACTACTGCAATGCACTTTATGCTGGTGTTAGCCAGACTGCACTTTCTTGTCTGCAATTAGTCCAGAATGCTGCTACTCGGCTTTTAACTGGAACACGCAAGTATGACCACATCTCACCGATTTTAGCTTCATTTCACTGGCTGCCAGTGCGTTTTAGAAAAATGGTCTTGCTCCATTCTATCTGTCTGATCTGATCCATCCTTGCGTCCCGTCCCGTGCTCTCAGGTCAGCAGATCAGTCACAGTTGATGGTCCCCACAACAAAACATAAACTTCGTGGAGACCGTGCTTTTTCTGTCATTGCTCCAAAACTCTGGAATGAGCTCCGTTTAGACATTAGACAGGCCCATTCACTGCCCGTTTTTAAATCACTTTTAAAAACGCACTTTTTCTTGGTGGCTTTTAACTCAGAGTGAGAGGTGGTCATTTCTTTATTTATTTTATCTTTCTGTTGTCTTAACTCATGTTCTAAGTTCTTTTGTGCTTTTAACCTGAGTTATTTATTAATTGCGTGTTTTATGTTAATGTTTTATTTTGTTTTATGTCTTTTACAGTTTTATTGCATTGTGTTTATATTGTACTGTGTTTTGTGTTTTATCTATTTATTTTATTGCTTGTGTACAGCACTTTGGCCGACTGCACAGTTTTAAAGGTGCTTTATAAATAAAGTTGGTATGGTATGGTACAATTGTCCCGGGGCAGATTGACAGAGGTGTGGCAGCCATGCAGTGCCACAGACACTGGAGGCAAGGTGAGTGAAGTATCTTGCCCAAGGACACAACGGCAGTATGAACAGGAAGGAGCAGGAATCAAACCGGCAACCTTCTGGTTAGTCCAAATTCAGCTGGACACCCCGCTCTACCTACTGAGCCACTGCTCCCCACAGTGGTCACATATCCAGGACAGTGGTTTCTATAGGTTACTTTAGTACCTTCTTGTTTTACTGTGATGACAAATGCATGTAATGTCAAATAATGTTTGCTAAATAACACTCCTAAATAGTTTCTTACTGATTATTGGGGAAAATATTTATACAGAATATATACAATTATAATGATTGTTCTCCTCTATTTGTTTAGCAAAAAAAAAAAAAAATCTCTAAATGAGATTCTTATAGAGACATAAAGCCTTTCAAAGGAAATCCTGAATATGATGATATGGAGGAAATTCTAGACATGTGGCCACTCACCACAAGCACAGCAAAGAAGCTCAGATGGTTGCAACTACAAATGTATTCTGCTCCATTGTAGGTGGTGATACAGCCGTCTGTGCTCCAGTTACCTAAACACATAGAGATTTACTGTGAGCCACCATTGTACAAGCACATTATAGGTCGCCATAGGAACACACCTGTTTCTTCATATTTATCTGACTCCTTCCAAAAAACACAAGTCCCGTTTGGCTCCTGAAATATAATCACACCATAGTATATGAGCTTTGTTTTATTTTAAAAAGGGGGAATTCAGCCATTGTTGGTTTTGTCATTTTACCGGCTGCTGGTGTTTGAATAGTAACTCGATGGGCTGCGACAAGTTCTTTACAGGAAGGTTCCCTGCCTTCACTACAAGGACTGACTGGTTTAGGATAAAGCTAGGCTTGAGTGTAGGCTCTGTAGGTGTAGGACTGAGCTGCAAAGGGAGACACAAGTTCATTCAAATAGGCAAATTTACAGTAAAACAATTCATTCAACTCACAATAAAATCTGTAATACATACTACGATCAAGACTGTTACTGACCCCAAAGTGAGTGCTGTTGAGCACCGTGACCACTAAACGCACATAGATGTCATGCTTAGCTGCCTGGCTCATCTTTAGGGCTGATGATGGGATGCGAACCCTGTGATTAGTGATTGGCACATCAACCTTAAAAATACAGAAAACAAAATGACACAAACAGCAAAAATATGTGTGTAAAAATAATCTGAATTGCTGCTCTCTGTAATTTTAGAGCAGTAGTATGGAATAAAATGCCGTGACACCTCTTGGGATGAGTTCACTGTCTGATAAATGAAGTTGGGGTTCCCGCGGCCTTTCAGACTACAGCTACCAATCTCGTCTTCGTAACATCTTCCGAAACATAAGATTGAAAGTAAGACAAACAGTATATTTTACAGTTTATATTCTAATCATGTCATTGTTTTTGAGACAGATTGCGCATGTGATTTACCTTGTCCAGGCAGCACCTTGTTTCTGACAGTGAGATAAGACATTTGCACAGTTGTCTAAACAAAGACAAAAGTAACATAAAAAGGTTTAAGACAATAGAAATCTGTTGTGTAAGATTGATTTGAATTATTTACATCTCAGAAAACATAAACATATATATATCCTCTTGTTGAATTTCTACATTCAAAATTAAACGGATACATTGATAGCAAAATCAAAGTGAGTAAAAGTTAGTACTTACTTTGGGCCTGGGTCATCGAGCTCAAAATAAGTATGGTGACATTGAGTATAATCCACCTCATGGCTTCCTGGACCACAGTCATGTGTTATGTTTAGACAGTTGTGTGCAAAAGTGTCTCCATGAGATGTAGAGGGAGTTTCACATTGTCAAACATCACATGGGGCAGAGCAGAGGCGGTCTGCTCACAGACAGGAAATGTGTCACATAGTGGGGATTTGTTTCAATTTGACATAATACCTCTAAAAATCCACTCCTTTCGCAAATTCTGCGTTTGATGAAAAAAAAAAAAAAAAACTTGTCTCAACTCAGATGTTCACAAACTGTGTTTTTCCCACACTCATTTTGTATAAATGCCAAAACCCTGTGCACAGAAAAGAGGAAGTTTTTAAATGTTACAGTTTTCCTTTATGTGCAAGAAAAAGAAGGCATAAACACATGCTGAAACTAATATTCAATGGGGAAGTGAGACTGGAAACATATGAGTTCAGTTCACACACGCAATGAGTTTCATTTGGTGCTGTACCCAAGATATTCATTTTGGTATATTTTCTCATATTAGTCATATGAGGAAGTGTAAATCTAGCCAAGAATTTCTACTTTATTATTATTATTTGAAAAGAAGAACCTTTTTTTTTTTTTACTGTGTGACTCTTATCATCTGGTGTTTATGTTATGTGTTAAGACTAATTGCAGGCAAAGAGAAGAAAAGCTACTATTTGTGGTCTACTGCCCCTTCTCCACTCCACTGGTAAAAAATGAAGATGGCTGAAAAAAGGAAATATTGTTGCTAAAACCTGTGTGGGTGGCCCCATTTTGAGAGGAAACTGCTAGGGTTTTTATTTGTGTTATCATGATTTCACAGAACACCAACTGTGCATATGCAAAATGTCCTATAAAATGCTACTAGTTTTCTTGTGTTAGTTTTAAAAAATGTATATTCTTTTCAATGAATCCAGTCATTTAGACTGTGGCAAAAGCAAAAAAAAAAAAAATTGCTAAAAACTTAAAAATGTGTCAACAATTGAGAAAAAAAAATTCTCAGAATGATATATAAGTAAGACTTTTTAAATTCATTCTCTGCATTTAACCCATTCAGTGAAGCAATGGGTTGAAGTTCAGGGGACACTAAGGAATCCTCTCCAGATCTTGTGTCATGTTATCAAATGGAGACTACAGTGTATGTTTTTGATGTTGGAGGGGAAACTGGAGAATACACACCTGAGCACCGGGAGAACATGTAAACTCCACACAGAAAGGCCCAGCGAGTCAAACGAGTATGAGAGCTGCATTTGAACAGCAGACATTTCACTGAACACAATACATTTTCAATAGACAAAGAAACTTGCAAATTCTGCGTAATCAAGATGGCTTTGGGAAAAGTTAACTGACTGACTGTGTGTGTGCTGTTAGTGAGTGGGTAGAGAATATTAGCGAGTGTCTATATATGATAAACTGTATATGCTTTGTATTTACAGACATTTAGCTACAAGTTCCTCAATGCTTGGAACTAATTTATCTGTGGACATGTAATGCTACAGATCATGACACAAAAGACAAAGAGTTACAGACAAACAGTTTCAGAACATCGTTAAAGACTATTTAAGTGGGATCTGAGAAACTGAGATTAGGTTAAATGCATATTGACATCTTAGTGTTGTGCAGTTTTTATTTATCGATTTATTTGCTGCAATTCGCATGAATCTTTTTTATGATGATGCTTGTAAGGCGGTCTATTGCTCTGGATGTCACAAAGCTAGTCTAATCAGATTTGGTCGTCGAAGTCTTTACAGGAGTTGAAGTCCTCTTGTCTTCCATCTCTCTCTTCCTCTGCTTTTTGGTTGACAGATAAATCCAAATGAAGATAAAGAACCCTTGGCCCAGAAAAATAAGAGAAAAAGTAGTTAGTATTGCTTTATTGCATTATTTTAAACGCCTGCCCCGATCTAAGAGAAAAAAAAAAGTCCTTTGCAGACCTTGTGTGGAATTGAGGATGCAGAAAAGGTAGAGAATGGGGTAGTTGACGTATCCCGAGCCCAGAAAGGCAAGGCCCCAGGTAGTTCCCATGAGGCAGGTCAGGCCCAACACAGTGAAGCCACTCTTGCAGGACTCACTGAACCTGGCAGGGTCCCTCCACGTGTTCCCATTTGTCTCTGCTCCAACCTTCACGTTTCGGAACACCTGCTTCATCTTACAAATGCTCGACGCCACCGCCATCAGAATGCCCGAGTTAAAGATGAATATGAGGGTGAAGTAGACCAGGTTCAAGGAGTAGAAGAAGGAATCATCTGTGATCCAGCAGCTGTAAAGCAGTGATTTACTATCTATTTCATTTCAACGTGATTTAACAACTGACCCAAAGTTTATTTTAATACTTACATGGCACTCGTTTGATTGGAGTCTGCCATGTTTGTCTTGGTAATGCCATAGAAATGTTTGTCCTTGACTCCCAAAGACACTGACACTATTACACCTGGAATACCTAGGAACACACACACTTACTGCATTAAACAAGAAAACATAAAAGAAAATTAGATGAGGGCTTTAATACATTTAATGCATTTAATACACTCACAGTTATGATTTTAATTTATCAATATAAACACAAGTGGGCTACACACTTTGAGATAATTTTCTTCTACACCTGTTCACCACATAACATTAACTATTAACACCATTGTCCAAGATTTTCATTCTTCATGTTGATTACAGATTTTTATACAGTCCTGCATAGTCCGGCCCTTACCCCATCCAGCAAGAGACAGTTTGAGCAGGTATCGTTTGTATTGGGTGTTGAACACTTTGATGAGCAGGAGGTAGAGGTGCACTGCCTCAATGGCCATCCATGTAAAACAGCACAGCAGAGAGTAATGCATGGCAGCTGCTACAAACACACACACCCAGTCGGGCTTCACCGTGGCCCCCCACTCGGTCAGAAGGAAGGTCGTATTGAGGAGGAACAAGGCGGCGCTCAAGGACACATGGATAGAGATGGAGTGGTCCATCTTGTTACTTCTGTAGATGACAGGAGGGTCTGGTACTGTACATGTACACAGTCGGTCTTAGGTACTGTGAAGTGAATGTATGCAGAAACACCAATACTTACTGAGAGAATACAAATATGATGATGGACAAAGCGGTGAAGAATGCAGACAGTCCACAGCCGATGTAGCTAATGACTGACAGTATTTCCCAGTGGATGGCGTCAATTGGTACTCTTATCTGCATAAAACAAAAACAAATATTATCTTATGCCAACACAAACCATAGCCTAATAGAGGTATGAAAAAATGGAAAGTTCTCTTTACCAGTAAGACGGCAAAGGCTGTCATATGGTCGCAGTTGCAAATAATGCTATTATTATCACTACTGTGGGTTTGACATCCATCTGTTTTCCAGTGCCAATCTGTAAAGAGATGCACCAATTGGTGAAACAACTGCACAAAAAATCTTTAAAAATGCTCTTGTTTGGCATTGAGTAATATGTTGTGAGATTATATTCCACATAATGAACTATATTTGATGATGGGTTGTAGTTAAAACAATAGTAGTAGAAGTAATGGTTACCTACCTTGTTCATCAAAATAATGGCATGCAAACATTTTGTCAGTCTGTCAAAATACATAAAGCTGCTTTTACAACCAAAACAAGTCAAAGATAAATAAATCTGCATAGATATTTATTATGAATATAATGTACCTCCATATCTGTGTGTGTAACATTTTTGAAAATCATTTGTACTGAGGTGTGTAGGTGTTGAAGCCGTTTCCCATGTAATAATTCTATTCTAATAACCACAGAGGAGATATTGACAGGTTCCAACTGATGGGAGACGAAAAGAGCATCATAAGAGAAAATACCTGTAAACCAAAGCTCTGTAGTAGGTAACTTGAGTCTGAAAGTTATACCTCGAACTGGTCGGACCTCGTGTAGCTTACAGTCCCGACAACCCTATCCTCTTCATTGATGTCACGCAGGGCATCTGCAGGCAGCCAGATCTCTGGAACATGAAACTCGCTCTGAGGTGGCAACTAACAACATTACAGGAGAAAAATTGAATTGATGGTTTTATCAAAAGTTGTTTTGAAAGACAAGTTCAGTATTTTGTAAATGATGTATCATATTCTACCTACGTATTCCCTGTTTTCACAACAGCTGTATTGCTGAGAAGCAAACAGGAACAATGGCACAGCCTTTATGTAATATATGGCTGCTAATGGGGCACAGCTAAAACACACTTTGGTTCAATGTTTGTTCAACTTTTTTTTAAATTCATCATTATTCCTCATTTACAGCAGTGCAGAATTTGCAATCATTTTAACAGTGTGCACTTTACCATCAGATGTTTTTTAGCCATCAGCAATTGAGAGAATAAAAAAATATTACTAAGTGGCTCTGTCTTTCTATATACAGGATAATATATATGCTCTATATTTACCAGCATTGAGACTACCTCGGCTATATAGTTTCCAAGATGCTGCATATTACGACACAAAGGACAAAGAGTTAAACATGGATTGTTTTAGAACCTGTGCTTCTTCATTAAAGCCAGTTAAAAGAGATGTGCCTGATAAGATTTGCATACAGGTCGCCAAACCCTCAGGTAAACATCTTAAGCTATCATCTTGTCCTACTGTGGCATAGTTTATGCAGTAGTTGCTGTGGCGTTGCTCCTGTCTGCATCTCCAATCTGGGAATGTACTGCTGACAATTCTACCTTTGGGAATATGTTCTATGAATGATGCACTACCTCTGCTGCTTTGACGGCAATCCTGTCTTCCTCAGTGTCGAGGACATTTCCTTTGATGCTCATCACATTAATTCCCAGGTTTTTTAGATTGTAGCTTGTGAAGTTTGATGCTGATGTATCCATAATGTTGTGGATCATTTGTTTCTCGACGCTGCAAAAAGAAAAGTTCATTCATTCATCTTCGAATGCTTTAGGGGTTGCAGGTGGTTGGAGCCTATCACAGCAGCTTTGGGCCTGAGGCGGGGTACACTCTGGACAATGGACAGTTAATTGCAGGGCTCACATTTAGACACATACATTGACAGACAACCATTCACTCTCACATTCTTCCACTAGGGGCACTGTTCAGTTCACCTACACACACATGTCTTTAGGCGGTGGAAGGAGTAATTCCTCTAGAAAGGCCGACTGTTGGCTAAACCCACATTACGTCAAGTTCATATATGTAATGTACACAATATTGTTGTGGTTTGTGGGTGCTATCGCAGAATAGTTTTACACAACTCTATCACCAGCTCAACGTACTCACTTTATGTAAGATGTCTTCAAAGTATGATGGGGGCTGAAGTGACTGAAGAGTTTTAAACACGAATCCCTGATGTAGAAAAGTTTCACCATCCCTTCCACTTGTAGGTTCAGTGAATGCATCACATCGGAGACAGCATTGCTCACACATGGGTAAAGGATGCAGTTGATATCTGGGAGGGAAGAAGTTACCGGATTCCATGAGTGTTAATATAGTGTACAGTACGTTTTAAGGATCTCTACTGAATGACTTACTGTGCTCCATACAATATATGTCTAAATAATCAACAGACTGTGACACATTCGCCTTCAGACAGCCATATGACTCATTGAACCATGAGCCATTCATCTCTTTGGCGAATGTGCAGTCCAGAAAGTGGTCATCGCCAAGGGGACATTCCACAACATTAGGAGGTTTGTCGATGATCTGAGTATTGTTGATAGTTATAGTAATCTCAAAATTGGTAAAGTTGAAACAAACTAAACCAAAAAAAAAAAAGAAAAAGAAAGAAAAACAGAAGGAAAGAGGAAAGAAGTACAGACATGAGACATTGAAAGCAAATTTGAACTTGACAATACTGTATCTTTCCAAAAATTCTTGCTTTATTTTTAAGGGAAATTGGCCAAATAAGTTTAAAATTGTACCTTGGTCAGCCAGACAATAAGGCGTCAAGAGTAAGAGCAGTAAGGGAAGCATGTTACTTCTACTGCAATCGTTTGATAAAGAAACAGACAATTCAGCTGAAACACTAAATGTACAAATGTGAAAAATGACTACTCACTTTGAAATAATAATAACACCTGAACTTACCCTTTCATCCACAGGAGCAAAGCAGTCCACTCTAAAACAGTGCAATGGATGGAGCTGTGTCAACAAGCAAAAATAGTGAAATGTCCCAAATTAATAACAAACACGCAGTAGTTAAAGTTTCACAGGACTGTTTACCAAATAGAGGAAATGCATTTGACAGTAGTTTACTCATCCTACCTCTGAAAGAACAGACAGCAACAGCCACCACCTAATGAACAGTGATGCATACAGTGCAGTAATACTGGTGTAGAATGTTTGTTTTATGTAAATGGGGTAACATCACCACAGTGTGGCCTGCTGTAAAGCACCAGAGTCAACAGAAAGGTGTTATCATACACAATAGCATCACAGTTTCAGTTTGCACCATCTCTTGGTTTATTGACCACACGATGACGTATCTCTGAATTCTTAGAATCATTTAGTTCACTTTCAGTTCAATTCAACTATATGTGCATGTTTTAATGTAATTCCTGAGTAATTTTACCACCTCTTGATAAGACTTCATCCATAGCTAATAGTGTTCTGAGTAGTATTTTACAAGATAAAGAGTGTGGGTCTATGCCCTGAACATCGTGGTGCATCATCTCAAGTGGATCACAACTTGGCTTTAAACAAAGATTTATTCACAACAATACAACATAGAAAATTGTAGAGAAAATAAACCCACTGGGAATTCATTTCTGTTGTGTGAAAGTCTTATTTTATGAAAATAAAACAAAACAAACCCACATGGCCCCCTAGTCACACCCTAAACATGAGAAAAGTACAAAACAGTGTAGAAATATTGCATCTTTGTGAGAAATTGCTATAGCATTGCACAATAAAATCACTGGTCTATCACTACACACTAGATAATCTGAATTGGCAAAACAGAATCACTAAGCCAGCTACTGAAAGGTGGTGAATGAGTGGAATAATAACACAAGACAATGTGACTGAATCCTTCCACCAGCAGCAGAGGGATGGGCAAGGACAGGATGTAATGTCATTTCCAAAATACCATCTGCATCATGGTGTGTTGGTTAAAGCCATATGTAGTGATGTTTGTTCAGGTAGAATCACAAACTCAGTGGTTCAACTTGAATCTGTCAACCTGTTTCCTGTCTGTCTACACTGTCTGTTGTCTCTCAGCAGTTGGTTAGTACTCAGCACAAGCACATCATGTACAATTTATCCATATTGAGCAATCACAAACTGAAACCTGGTTGAATCTTTTTGAGGTGCACTGAATAGCCACTGAGTAGATTCTATACTATACTGTTCTATATAATGTATCTGTTATAGAACAAAACAGACCTGTACACAGCACACAGACCAATAGAGGGCCTCACATACTAAGGTAATAAAAGTCATCATTATCATGTATACAATGTGTGTGATATGAACTGCTACAACCCCAAATATTGTCATGCACTACTCGTCATTAATGAGCTTTAATGCGTCACCTTGATAATGTAGCATGATGAGAGCCAGAATGGTATTACTCAGAGGTTTTATCTAAGACGAGAACCTTTAATAGAAATATTTCCTAAAAATTGTGGCAGGTTTCAGTTTATCAACGTGTGCTCAGTGTTTCATCGCTCATCTTTGTTGTTTTTCCAATTTTTACCACTGACATCACAAACCACAGGAAAATGAAGAATCCTGAAAACAAAGGAACACTGTTAAATGGAAGCAGAGAGGACCATGTTATGCAAATTATGCAAATGGAAGTTATAAAAAGTTGACAAACAGGAGATGCACAAAGCTGCAGTGTGTTTATCAGTGACAAATAGACTGGACTAGATGAGGTCATTATTAATGTCTGATTTCTTGTCATTCTAAATAAACCTTTACCATGCATTAGTGCTAGCAATGCAAAGAGGCTTGTATTGCACTAATATCTCTGTCAAGCTAATTTGATAAAAGGCGAAGTTTGCGAAACGTCATCCTCTACAAACCTTGCAGAGGATTCAGGATGGAGAAAGCATAGAGGCCGTATATGGTCAGGTGCCCGAATGAGAAGAAGATCAGGCCCCAGGTTGTACCGAGCAGAACGATTACCCCCAAGAAGGTACAGATGTCTTTCTTAGCTCGGTTACAGTCATTAGGCCCAAACTGAGGAGCAATAAATAGAAAACACAGCTTTAGTATCTTGAAAAATAAACATATTTGTCCAGTATGTGTGTTGGCTCTTACCTGTTTGCTTTTGCGCATACTTAAAATGTTTCTGACAGTCACCATTAACATGATCAAGTTGAAGAGAAACACCAAACTAAACAGTCCCACTGTAGTGGCTAGCTTCACTGTTTCATTGTTAATATAGCACCTGCAAAGTACAGACCAACAAAAACATGCCAGCCACATGAATCTAACATTTCATCATAATTTACAATTTAAAAAACAGTTTCATGATATCCTGCTTTTAAAGTAGTACAGTATAAATTGCTCCTTTTCCTTTACAGTAAATTATGGCTCTACAGATTAAATTGAAACAGACGACATATAAATCATTGTTTTTCTCACTTACATTTCTGTACTGTTAGATGAGTTCACTGGCACAGGGCCGTACACATGTCTGTTTATGGTGACAACTATTGACACAATGACTGCAGGAAGACCTAAACTCAAATACGTTGGGGTGAAAAAGCAGCTTATGAACAAACAAAAGTTTAAAAAAAAAAAAAAAGGGTAAAGGTAAAAATCATCCAAACATAATTCAAGTCTGTCACTCACCCCATCCCACCAAGCTGAGTTTAAGCAGGTATTTCCTGACATAGATGTTGAAAACTTTGACCAAGAGAAGATAAAGATGGAATCCTTCCACAGCCATCCAGCTGAAGGAGGCCAAAAGAGAAAAGTGGATAGCAATAGCCATGTAAAAGCACAGCCAGGGGGACGGCCAAGAGAACTTCCAGACCGCTGCAACCTGACTCGGGAGGAAATGTGCGTTGAGGAGGATGAGGGCAACAGCAAGATTAACATGTATCTTCATGGACACATCCGATCTGATCTTTCTGTGACACAGGAAAGTAGAAAGAGAGCAAGGACTGGATGATATCACTACAAGATTAAATGAAAATAGAAGGGGTTGGAATGAGAAAACAACCTTTTTGTGATGAAGAGCAGGACAGCAATGAGGAGAGCAAAAAGAGAAATGCTACAGCCAATCAGAGTGATGTAAGTCAAGATCGACAGGTCTGCTGGTGCGA
This sequence comes from Rhyacichthys aspro, assembly GCA_036850595.1. Taxonomy (NCBI): domain Eukaryota; kingdom Metazoa; phylum Chordata; class Actinopteri; order Gobiiformes; family Rhyacichthyidae; genus Rhyacichthys; species Rhyacichthys aspro. The sequence continues at coordinate 6,422,783 of CM072150.1, read as the reverse complement.
CGCGAGCAGACACCTGTGGGGAGAATTCACTATGTTTAATCACATGTATTCATTAAATGAAAAGGTATTTTTTATTTTCTTGAAAACGGCAGCAGTTTAAGGCTATGTTTCTCCATGTGTATCATACCATCAGCACAGCAAAATAGGTGAGGTGGTCACAGGAGCAGGTGATGTGACTTTGTCCTTGCTGCCAGTGGGTCACGCAGCCATAAGAGCTAAATTCTGGTCAAATGGAAAAAGAAAATGTATTAAGTGAAACAAATTAATTTGAGATATTAACACTGGCACAATTTTTTGGCGAAAATCGAGGATAAAACTTTTTTTTTTTTTAAATTTACCCTGAGTTGAGTAATTCAAAAACACACACTTGGGACGGTGAGTATCCTGCAACATAATACATCATTAATTCTTTCTAATGTTGATATTTAATCAAATATGAGTAATATTATGTTTTTGCTGTTACGTTTATCCTTGTAGTAACTTTCATGGTGATATTGACTAATTCTTGCAGTCCTGAAATGTTCTTCTCCCGCACACTCAAGCCAACCACTCTGTTCTCGTACAGGTAGTCAGAAGAGCCTGCTAACATAGTCTGAAATATAACCGCAGTCTGGTTAGTGCTATGTATGACACACATTTGAATGTTAAAAGAGCAAAAGAATAGCTAACAGCGACTTTCTGAGGCAGGGAAACCATGCAGAAAGCAAGTCTGAAATAAGAAGTAACAGGCAGCTCCTTTGGCAGCTGAACGTTCACTGTGCTGTTAGGACTCATTGTTGTCACTGCCTGAATAAGAGCACAGAAACAAGGAAATAGGAATAATTGCAAGCCTGCCATTTAAACTACATCTTTGGTGTTTATTTATACAAAAAATTCTTCTAACAAAATAAGCATACCTCACTCTCACTGGCGTAAATGTTCAAGCCTGTAAAACGTCCTGCAAATGAGGGCCTATGAATGAAGGCAACGATGCGGCCACCAGACAAGGCCGTGGGATTGGGCACATACGTTAAAACCAGAGTCTTCTCTATTGACTGTAAAAAACTTGGTAAAAAAAAAAAAAAAAGGTAACAGTGGTTTAATCATTCATTCATTTGGTGCACAACCATTTGATTAAAACATACTTTTGTATTTACCATGTGGTATTATAAAGTAACTACATTAAATCTGAAATGAAGCCAAAAAAAAACAACTCACACAAATTACCCCAAAGCACATGACATGTATGTTGTGGAACATCATAAGAATATTTACCTTATTGACTCAGGTTTACTGACAGTATCCCTTTCCAAAATGTCAGACACATGTTTCATAAAGCATATGGCATCATCTATATCTGTATGACAGCAAATTATATTTATTTTCAAGTATTAGTGAAAAAAAATACAAATAAATAAAATATATAAATATAATATACAAAAAACAAAACAAAAATCAAAACATTGTACCCCCATTATCTAATTGGCAAGGGTTTTGTGTTGAAATCTCTGTGACAGTGATCAGGCTCAGACTATTGCAGAATATCAACCACATCATGCTAATAAAAGGTAATACAGAAACAAAAAGTTATTAGAATGAGGCATGAGTACAGACAAAATAAATGTCTCAAACAAGAAAGTAGCCTACCTTTTTGAAGTCATTGTTTTTGTCGATATATAAAGTGTGACAAAGACTGATCCAACAGAAACACCTAAAGAAACCTGCATCAACCTGAACCTGAACAAGACATATATACATAAAGACAGGCAAATATTCAAGTTAAAAATGGAAGCAGCTGGGAACAAATTCCCAGAAATCACAAATATATATCTCTATTTCCTCCTTGTTGATTTGCATGACGAGAACTGTGAATCCATTCTTGATCTCAGGCTAAAACAAAAGTCTAAACTTGTTGTGATGTCATTTGCAAGTCACTCGTTCAAACAACAGAGGGCAGTAGCTGATCATAAGATTTGGTAAAGGCCAGCCATCGCTTGCATTATCGCATCTGACTGTGGGTTGAGAAGTGGTAGAATCATTATAACCTGTTTAATAGGGTCCTATGTGTTAATAGACACACCTGTAGCATGTATGTTCATACTGTGTCTCTGTGTGTGGCTCATTATGTTTGGTCCATTAGCACATTTACCAGCTGGTCCAGGAGGTGGTCTTTCAGCTAGGTGGTCTGCTGCCTAGAACATGAAAACACACTCAAAAGTCAATCTTGGTGAAAATATATTTGAAAATCATATCATAATGTCATCAAAGTGTACCCATTTCCTTTGACGATCACTTTTGGTCCCAGGGTAATTCATTGTCCAGGGGTCAGGACTTTTGTTTTGAAGGAATTCTGATGAACTGTGGTGACTGATGTTAGCCTGTGGGGTTTGATGCTATCAGGGGAATAACCATGGCAGAATGCTCACCTGGATAAAGAGCTCAGTCAAGCAGAATGACTCACTTCCAGCAGGTGTTGATACTCCATGTGGAAAACTGGAAAAACCCACTGTCCGTGAAAACAGCCTTTCAGCTGTTTCGAGGATTTGCATTGACTCTGCCTGAAGCCTTTGTGTGTGTTTGGTGTTGGCTGCCTATGCTGTTGTTGAATACTGAGTTGATTGTATTGTGTAATGGCACTCAATGTGATTTTCTTTGCTTGTAACTGTACAACTTCTCACAGTCTCTATAGGAGAGAAAATTCAGTAGTGTGTATGGGTATGGGTTGTCCCTGTATGTTTTAGTAAGAAGCACTCTAGATTTGTCAAATTTTGCTATATCTTTCTCAAATTCTGACCTTAGCACTGACTTTTACCATTACATTTAACGCTCCTGCAGTTATTTAGACTATATTATGTGTTCTTACATAAAAGGGCTACAGTCTTTATTGTGTTATTATTAGAGCAGCGGTTCTCAAACTGTGGTACTCTGGCTCTCTGTGGTGGTTCTTGAGAATCTCTGAAAACTAGTCACAGGTCGGCTCATGGCCTGTGGCAAAAATAAGGTGACACGGATAACAGGTAAAGGCCAATCAAAGGTTTGCTTTATTGTGAACCAAAACTATTAACTTTAAACAAAAGAAATAGGAATGAGGTGTGAGTATGTCATGTAAGGTGTATGTGAAGTGCGCCTGCAAGGACAATACAAAATGTAGGACTATTGATTTGTGCAACAACTATTCTATAATACACTTTACTGTACCATTAAATGTTTGGACTCTTAAAAACTGTGGCATTTAAAGTGTGATTTCAAAGAAGTACCAAACAAAAGTCATTTAACAACATTCATATAAGTAGAAAGTTATGCGTTCATTTAAAATTTTAACAGGCATAGATTGGCAAAAAGGTGGTACTTGGAAAGACAAATATTTTCTGGGGTGCTACTTGGTGTGAAAAGTTTGAGAACCACTGGACTAGAGGATTTCTGGATAGGTTGATAAAAGAGAATAGTTTCACCAGAAAGCACAATGGGCTTTTCTTGGGAAAGGTAGGAGTATAGCGTTTCAAAATGGTTGAAAAGCAATAGCTATTTTAATTTGGAGGATGCAGTTTTAGGCATTGTTTGCTTAAAAAAAGAGGAGTACAAGTAGTTAATAACGAATTACGCCTGTAAACCCTAGTTGGAATAGCTGCAATACTGGTTAATAAATACAAATACATTTATAGTAACATATCTCCTGTGTTTTCAGTGGTCTAACTAGTTATAATTCACAGACTGGTGTGGGTGTGTGCTTGTGCAAATGTGTGCGCGCTCGGCTGTGGTGAAATGAGCACATGGCGGATGTCTCTCTTTGCTTCTTTGCTGTCCCTCCCCACTTCACCCTCCATCCGTCCGGTTGATAAGAGCTTTAGTGGACAATAAATCAGTTTCACAAAGGACAGGGCACACCGGAAATCTACTTCAGAATAAGATACTCCATTGAAAAACTACATGCTGCACTTTAACACTTTTCTTTCAGGTTTATATGAAATGGTCGTATGTTTGTGTAGTACTTCTTCTACTGCTACCACTGTTTTTACTAGCTTACTACTACTAATAATAATAGCAACAACTGCGTGCTTTGTACTTGTTTGATGTTTAATTGAGTACATTTTAGATTTATTTTGAAAAGCAGCGTCACTTCTCTACTTCCCGTGGCGCACAGCTACTTGACACAACGGCATGCCCACGTTAGGTGCTGAAACACAGCGAGGAGCGGACCACTTAGTGTTGTACTCCAAAGAGACAACATGCAGACCTACTAGGACATAACGAGGCTGATTGCGACTGAGTTGGGGGCTGCCTCGTCTCGGACAACTGGATTTAAGAGGCAAAAAAGCCATTAAATTTATTTTTTTTAAACACAAGAGAGGTTTGGAGCGTGACCAGCCGCGCTTAACCACTGCCTACTCACTGGACACCGCTGAAGGAGTCGTCCCAACTTTGTCCCAATCGTTTAGTTGTTTTATCAACTTTGAATCTCAGGGTACTTTGGGTAGCTAACATAACAGTCTGCGTTATCTCGTGAAGAAGCTATTTATTTATGAAATATGACCGCTATTAATGTTTTTCTAACGCGTTTTATTAGAAGAATAGCAGTTGCCGTAACTGTTTGCGAGATACGATGCGTTGTTTGTCAGGTGCACTTTCATTGTTACTAATTAGGCAACTGCTTTTATGCTCATTTGAGGAGGAGTGCACTTATACGAGCTTATAATAGCTGCACTTTTGCACATCTGGTTACTTAGGGACCGTTTATCAGAGGTAGAGGAAACTTAAAGGAAAAAAAAGTTTTGGTGAATTTTCGTCTCACATTTTTGTCAAAGTACCTCATCTACATTCATGGAGGATCACATAATTGTGAGGTCCCAACTGCAAATCTGGACTGGAGCCTAATTTCAGCATGAAATCTTACCTCTAAAGACTGCATTTTGACAGAGAACACTTTACTCTAGTGGTTAAAGGGCAGCTTTTGCGCGTAAGGCAGCAATAACACGAGTTACCTATTACAGAAGTGGGCGACAACACCCAAAGGGAATCAATCAACGAAGAAGAAGCGTCTCTGCAATGGCCCCCAGCTCACGAGACAGTTGCCTCTGGTTGCTCTGGAGACGGACACTCCTCGTGCTTTGGCTGTGCGCTCTAGGGGTGCGCGCAACAGAGGAGGACAGCACTTTTAACGCAGAGGTAAGCGAAGGCCAAAACACAAGAAATCAGTGTAACTCACAATATTGTTGGTCAGTCTTCTAATAGGATTGTCCCTGTCTTCTTATCGCACCCCTGTTTTCAGTACAAACCCATCCCAGCCTAAGTACAAGTCTCAGTTGTCAAGACTTAATCAGATGTAAACGAGTACTTTTGGGTACACAACACAAGTATATATTGGTTGTTGTGACATAGTGTGACAACTTAACTCGTGATGAGGCAAGTTGTTAGGATACCTTTTTACAACCACCAAGTATGTGAGGTCCGGATAAAACTTTGCACAGGGTCTTTTTTTGGGTTTGACATTTATGGTCCAAAGTAAACGGACACACACACGCTTATGTGTGATAACTGTGCGTCAGCTGTGCCATTTTGTCCTCTCATGGTTCAAAAGCAGTAACACAAGAGGACAGTTGATTATAAACACACTTAGAGCATCTCCCCTTCACTCAAGGGTCAGTTCAGGACACCTTATTAAACAAGGAAACACAGGCAAACATTTAGATAACAATGTGAAATAAGCTGTCAGACTTTAAGGTAAGTACACATGTTTTTTTTTCTCATTCAGTGACGTCAGCTGAATGTGTCAAAATATCAGCTTAAGACAGTCAAAGTGTGTCTTGGCCAGCACTCCAAAAGACTACTTGTTTGTTTTGAGAGATAACACAAATGGGGAATTGGCTGCTTTAATAGCTTTTGGGAAGGTGATTAGGGATGGTGTTTTGTTTGTATGTGAGACAGACAGAGGTAGTCCGGTCATTAGAGGTGAGCTTGGATTACCAAATCCTTTGACCGCGGGGTCTGGTTGTCAGTCAGGTTACAACACATTCTGCCGGGGTATTAACATAACTGTGGTGTGAGTTCCAGCTGAGGGAAGTTGGTTTATGCTTGTGTGTGCTAATGGCTTTACACTTTATGGCACTAATGGATGCTCATTTGTTCTAAACCTGGGTGTTGAATGAAGCAGCAACAATGACATATGCAGTCCACTATTTAAGTAAAATTATTGACTGTTTGTGGATGCGCCTTGTTTACCAAGCTGATAAGGGGTACCTAGTGTGGCACATTTCCCAGATGTTGGAATGGCTGTTTTGGAAGTAACTGGAACAAGCACCTGAAACTCTCCACCCGGGCAAGTTAAATGCTTTTCATATATAGCAACTTATTGGAAGGTTTGGTTAAAATAGCTAGTGATAAATCAATGCAAAAACTGTTCTGCTTGCATCTTGAGTAACCAATGAAAGAGATTTGACATTCCTGTGTACAAAATTAAACACCAAATCAGATGTAGATTTTCTAAGGATCAGGGGTTAGCCAAGGATGTATTACAGGAGCTGAATAACTGAGTGCACCCTCTGCACTGTCACCAATCCTGTTTGTGGCTACTCATGATATCACAGCCCCATGTGACACATTTTGACTATAGACGTGCGGTGAACAGGGCACGTCAAACTTGCAAAAAACTTTTAATTTTTTCTGACATCACTGCCCTTTTCTACCTTTGATCCCATTGTTCCTTACAGACCATGTCGAATGGTGGCTAAAACACAAGATACATGCGTTCTCTGGGCCACATAATAGAGAAATAAACTAGAAACTAAACAAATTTAACGTACATATGTGCTAATGTGCTTTCACTGAAAATCTGACTGACTTGAGTTCCAGCTCTCCCAATAACGTCTGAGTTGTTAGCCATTACAGCTTGTTGACTTGTTGGTGCTGGTCTCCACAAACTGGAAGACAAAACACAGATCTTAAGTGTCCAGAGTGAGCCATAGTCCAGACCGGTGTGCTGTTTATTTTAAAATGAAACATAAAGAAAACAAAAATGCCCTATTATGATGGTAACTCAACAGAAAGGTACCACAAAATTTAACTTCCAGGTCAAAATATATGCAAATAGGTATCTTTGAACAATATAATGTTTCATTAAACTACATGTTTCTATCTGATCTAGCCTTTAAAATATAATTGAGTTTAGTACTGTATTTCTGCTCAGCCTGGACCACAAATATCAAGTTGGAGCACGTATTCACAGTGTGTGACAAGAATCTGTATTAAGTGCAGTCAACAATGTCTGACTGGGAGTTACGTATGGAAAAAAAAAAAAAAAACACAAGAGAAAGAGTTGATGGCGACATTAGCAGTAAATCTCAGCTGTGCAGCATGTGATGGCTGAATGTGACAGCTGTTCTCTAACTGGGACACACTTACACTGTGCACAGGCATGCTGGGCCCGGGACTCCAAGGCATCTTAGGGAGTACAATGGGCTCTCTTGTCTGGGAATGGAAAGCTGGTGAGAAAAAAATCAAACCAAAAAAGAACTTGTGAATAAGTGAGAGGAGAACACTGGAAGAAACATGATAAGCAAGGCAGCGTCGAGAGGAAGCATAGAGGAGCGGTGTGTTGCTGCCGTCTGAAAGTTAAAGATAGTATTAGGGAAGGCTGGGGGGAATCGGTGGCACAGAAGTAGAAAACTTCCTCAGTTCATATGCTCTTAGTGTCCATGTAATCTGCAACATGCTGTCTCTTTGCATTCCAGCGGCAATCTCCCATGCTTCCCACTGACTGGCTCTTAACAGGTCCACAAACAGTGCTACAATGATGGGAATGAAGGGATTTATTTTATGAGAAACATAGGGTTATGTCACTAAAAAGTCAAAAGGGAAATATTACATCTTTACGCAAATGAATTAAGGAAAAGCAAATTATGTAATGAATTTTCATATGAATATTGTTCAGACATGCTTAACTCAGAGTGGCATGGTCTGAGTTTTGCAGGTTAACTTGGGCCAATCAGTACTCTGGAGGGTTGTAGGTGAGTTAATATTTACCACTTGTGTATATGTATTTTCCTGTTACAATAGAGGACTGAAAGGCATGTCTAATCTCTGAAAGTTTGTAATGATGCATATGAATTCTCCTCATTCACCCTGCAGCCCTTCTTCGTCTGTGTCTCTCACTGCTCCTTCATTTACCTTTCTCAGTCCTCTTGGTAGGATTTAAGGGGGTTCATAATGGCAGCAGACCAAGCTTTGGAATAAAAGCTCTGTTAGTATCTTGGCTGACATTGTAGTGGACACACACATACTCAGGCTGACTCACACACACTCTCCTGGCAGCTTTTACAACTTCTTGTATATGGCCGGGGCTGCTTTTGGCAGGTAAGCTCAAGGACTCTTTGAAAGACCATTTAATAGACGAGCTAACATACACACACAGGCACATAACTCCTCCCCACCGCTGCTGTTGTCTAAGACCTATTTTGTATGCAGCCCAGCTGATGAGGAAAGGGTGAGTGGTTCAGTTCAAGTACTTTACTGTTTTAGTTGAAGGCTGTGAGGTGGCAGAGACTCATATGCCTCCATACATCTTCACAGCAGAACTGCAGCTCATATTATGCTGTACAAACTGCTGTTGTAAATCTTCAAAGCACAAGATGCTTGGATACACAAGTACATGTGTATACAAAGCAACACAATGCTTCTTTTCAACAGTTAAGGACTCTTCAAATGCAAACTTACATACAAAACCAAAAGGCTTTGAAGCTACATATGTAAATGATTCAGAGACTATATATATTTGCTGGTAAAAAGTCACATAGTGTCACTCTAATATTGATACAGTCTAATAAATACACCCTCCATACACCTTGCTACATAGAATATTGGCATTGCATATACAAACAAACAAAATAGACACAAAAAAGCATTGTAATGTTACCTTTTTTTTTGTAAAGGATTTGTGTTTTTCTGTGTTCATTTAAGTGAGGGTCAGCACGTTTCAGTCCTCGTTATCAAAGTCACTGAGGGGTCAGGGTCATGTCCCGTTCCGCCCTCTCTTTGCTTCCTCCTGCTCCTAGATCAAAACACACAGCTGATGCAAACACTACAGCCACTATCAGGGGAAAGAAACTAGTGTAGAGGGGTAAAGTGAGGCAATCTTTTTACAGCACTTCATCTACAAAAGAAGTGTCGATGTAGGGATTGGATTGCAATAAATGATATATGGTTTACTGAAAGACAGAACAAAAAGATGGAACTGGATTTTTAAGATTTAAGATCACCTCAAGCCAAGTTCTCTACAGTTATTAGGCTCAAACACCTACACTCACATGATTATTCTATAAAAATATGTATTGAGGAGCTGAAAACACTTGAATGGACAATACAAGGAGAAAGGTGGAACTATTTTGTGTTTGTCGGAGTTAAACTGAAAAGAGATCAGTTTGTTTTATGGTGCTCAGGGAGTGGGTAAGTAAATACAGAGCTTTATCAAGCAGAGTTTTCCATTGTGAAAGATGGGCGTAAGCTGTAGCACTATGCACACTTTCACATGCGGATGAACACACGTGTGCACGCTCGGACATGCAGTGTTCAACATTCCCTGCACAGCCGTAGGGAGCAAAGAGAGTGTGTAGTGAGGGCATATCCCATATCTCAGACAACCTCGAAGGAAAGTGCACGGTGTGAGTGTGGGATATTCGATTTCTGCATAACAGGTGGGATAGACTCTGCGTCATCTGTGATTGGGTCAAGTTTCACATTTTCTCCCTCAACTCTCATTAGCTCCCAGCTCCCAGCCCTCCCTGAACTCAGAGGCCTCACAAATGTTCGACTTCTCTTTAAAATTTAATGTCAACATTTGAATGTGACCGAGGACGATTTCCATTTCTGTGCAGATACAGACTATATTATGTGTAGAGATTCCAGGTGTAAATTCATGTTTCTATTTGATTATCTACAGTCATGGCTGAGGATGTACGGTTACCTGCCTCAGGCAAACAGACAGATGTCAACCATGCGATCAGCTCAAATCCTGTCCAGTGCCATCAGTGACATGCAGCGATTTTACGGCCTGGAGGTTACCGGACAAATGGATCCTCAGACTATACGGTCAGCATGACTACATAACACATCCACACACAATTGTAAACAGGAAAAGGTCTGAAAATAGACAAATATTTGCTTTGTGTGCCTTTGTAATAAGCAATATCGTTCAACTGTCACTAAAAGCTTAGAGGAAGTCCTCAGAAGCCTTATTGCATAAGCCTTTTTACCGGTAGATTTTAAATTATACAACAAACCGCTACTTGAGCTTGGAGAAGAAAAGCTTACGCTGTATCATGCCACTCTTCATCTTGTCTCTTGGGTAATTTGTTCTTTTATCACATGCTCTTTGCTTCCTGTTTTTGACTCTTTTATACTCCCCCAGGGCAATGAAGAGACCCCGTTGTGGTGTGCCTGACAAGTTTGGAGGTCAAATAAAAACCAATGTGCGGCGGAAACGATATGCCCTCACAGGACATAAATGGAACAAAAACCACCTAACATACAGGTAGCATTAAAACGTAAAAGTAATCTTCTGTTGCTATATTATCACTGCTTATCTCATGTGACTCTGGTCATTTTTGTTTTCATAGTATCCAGAACTACACCCCAAAGATCGGAGAATATAACTCATTTGAGGCCATCCGACGAGCCTTTAAAGTCTGGGAGAAAGTCACCCCACTGACCTTTGACGAAATCCCCTACCAAGAGATCAAATATGGACGCCGCAAGGAGCCTGACATCATGATCTTCTTTGCCTCGGGTTTCCATGGTGACAGTTCTCCTTTTGATGGGGAAGGGGGCTTCCTTGCACATGCCTATTTTCCTGGACCTGGAATGGGTGGAGATACACACTTTGACTCCGATGAACCCTGGACTATTGGAAATCAAAACCTCCAAGGTAGACATAAGAATAGTAGGGCATGCAATAAGTTTTTGTTATAGGTCTTACTAGTGACCCACATTCAAAGTAATTGTCAGCCATATAGGAGTTAATATTAGGAAAACAGATCTCTCTTGGAGAAGCATGATTATTAAGCTAATGTACATCCATGCATATGCAAAAGCTTGCTTCAGCAGTTTTTTCAGGTCAGCTAGACATCCTTTTTCTTTTTGCCTTTGTTTATGCTTTAAACAACAAGCATCCACTTCCTATTCCTCAACATATACTTTGATGTGTCAACTGACCCCATTATATATAAATCTCCAGTGTTAATATTATGTACGAGTTCTATTCAGTAATAGTTCGGACACTTGTCCCATAATGTATTTCAGTTAATACGTGGCCAGATAAATGTGTCTAGAGTGTGGTCTTAATTTAAACTGACCACACTATGTGAAGATGCATGGATTAGGACTTCAAGTTTAAGTGGCCTCCAGTGTAGTCTTGCTGTGCACTGATTAACCCTGCTGACCAGAGGGGATTTTTGCAACAATGGGCTTTCCTGCCCTGTAATCTGTATACACTGAGTGGGACTCAGACAGCTGCGTTTGTGTGTGTGCATGTGTGAGTGTGATCTGCCGAGTGGAGGATGTGTTGCTGGACACATCACAGAGACAGTGGAATGCCACAATAAGTGGGACTCAGTTCCACTTCAGGAGTTTTGTAGAGTGGTCCTTTTGTTGTCCAACAGCATTGAAGTTCCCTAAAGCCAAAGTGCAACCAAATTACAATCTTCTCTGAGTGTAACTAGACACATGCCCACTCAATATAACAGTAGTCCATGTGTAGCTCTCGTCCCTTTGGGAGAAAAAAGGTTTACATTCTAAAAAGAGATCCTGAACTAGTTACATGATCCAAGTCCTTGGGGACCAACATTATGGATCAGCATTAAATAAAAAAGAAAAAAAGTCTGTGAGTTGTGAAAGCACTTTGCATGACCTCAGTGTCATGTGTTAGAGTAGTAATAATTGCTTGTAGACCTTGTGATGCGGAGTGTGATTAATCAGACTTTCTGTCTAACAAAACCGTATTCTCCAGAGTGATAATATTCTCACTTAAATGCACCTGACAGGTTGAAAACCACTAGTATTAAAGTCCAAGAGCTTTAATAATTTATAGAGAGATAAGACTGATGGGACTGAGCATATGAGAGAGCATTTCTGTTGTAGGAACGCCTTTAGTTTACAGATGAGGTGTAAACAAAAAGGCTCTACTTTACAGCAGTGTGTGTGTGTTGGAATCTGTAGTCTTGACCAAGAGTTTTAAACTTTACTTACTGCTCTTTCTGTCAAGTTGAATGGTTGTCACAGTTACTTCACAAAGGTCTCTTTATTTGCTCTGTCAGTGCTTTATCTGTCCACCCTTTGCTATATTCAGAGCTGGGCACAGCATGAGGGGATTCATGTGACTCTGAAATCAAAGATGGGAGGGAGAGAACCTTCATGTGGGTAACTCAGTTCTGTTGCAAGGACATTCCCAAAGACCAAACCCACAACAGGATGATGTCACTGGCAAAAATGTGGCCAATCAGCGCAGGGCATCAGTAGGTTCAGAGATCAGCCAGAGCAGAGCCAGGCTACAAAGAGGTATTGACTGAGGGGAAGTCACCAACTGCGTGCTGGATCCACTTCACAGATAAGACCTATAGGAGTGAGCTGGTTTATCATAATGATAATAAACCAAAAGAATCTGTAAGAAGTAAAGTGAGTGAGTGGAAGTTGATGCAGCGGTCAGTGTGTCACATACTGTATGTGTTGGTGCTTTGTCAGTGTGTAATTGTAGCGTTGATGGTGGACAAGTGCATTCCTTCACTGGTGAGAGAAGTGTGCTGATTTGTATCTTGACTTATTTACATGCTTTTCTCTGATTTATGTGAGAACAATAGTCATCTGATGCACACACTTATGGCTTTGTGGAGTCAAGAGGATGTAGAAATACACTTATCTTTTATAAGCACAGTGTCACTTGCCATTTTAGTATTATGTACAATTTTGAGTACCATGGTCCTTATTCATTCACGTCTTTTTGTGATTACAGGCAATGATCTCTTCCTAGTAGCAGTCCATGAGCTGGGTCATGCTCTTGGTTTAGAGCACTCCAACAACCCACTGGCCATCATGGCTCCTTTTTACCAGTGGATGGAGACTGACAACTTCCAGCTCCCTGAAGATGACAGACGCGGCATACAGCAAATATATGGTAGAATGACTGCCCTGTTGTCGGGTGAACTCTTTTCTGAAAATACCCTTTTTAACACTTGAACATTTGTGTGCAGGTCACCCTGACAGCGGCCCGACTCAGGCATTGCCTACAGTCACACCTCGACGTCCAGAACCCAGGCCTCCTCAGTCCCCACCTCGACACCCGGACCGTCCCAGGACCACAGACCGACCGGATCACTATGGACCAAACATCTGTGAAGGCAACTTTGACACTGTTGCCATGCTCAGAGGAGAGATGTTTGTATTTAAGGTAAATCGTTTTAAGAGGGTAATAACTCAAGACGCATATTTATCTTGTTGGCCTTGTTTAGACTTTTAGCTCTGAAGCAGTCTTGACAAGTTAACTGTCTCAACAAATTGGTTATACTTTTATGGATGATCACGCTGGGATAAGTGGCACGTGCATGGTCTGTTTTCAATCAGGTCTTCTGGATTGTAAACTAATATGGCTAGGGTTTTTATGAGGCAGAACACTGTAAAAAGGGTGTGGTGTGATCAGGTGTTAGTCTTAAAGAGCCTCTGGTCCAACACAGAACATTTATGAGGGCTGAAGCAGCATTTAGCTTCTATTACGTTTTATGGGGAAGAAAAAATATTTTATGGTATTGGTCAGTTTGGTGCAGAATCAGCAGTTAGCTAAAAGCTTGTTGATTGTAACAGAATTTTCAACTAGTTGTGTCTCTAAACATGACTTCATTCAAAAATAATAACAGCACAAATATGAATACAGTCATGAGAATTGTTCTTGCAGTCCCAGTCAAGTATCCCAGTGGACTGAGGGATGGGCGATACAGTCAGACAAGTATTTGAGAGGGAAAGGTCAAAGGAGGTGTCCAGTGCTGGCAGAATACAACTCTGAAGAGGTTTGCAGATATGAGACAGAGAACATGGGAAACATCAATTTGGCTTTAGTTGGGCTTCTCAAATGTTGTCATGATATTTACACATATCCCATTTGAACTTTAGGGAGTGTTCAACAATCCACTGTATATCAATCAGATCTGGTAACAAAGATCTGATTCTAAGATAAGAACACGTGAAAATGAAAAAAAAACCCCAAAAAACCCCAGTATTGCTTGCAAATGTTTCCGTGAAGCTGATTGATACAACTCATTCATCTTTAGAAGAATGGCATTTCAAACATTGCTCTATCAAAGACCTAAGACGAACACACCCACCTCGTTCTCTAAATAGTTCGACTGTAAGTGTGCCTGGCTCTGATCAGTAGCTGCGAGATGTCCAGCTGTCCGGACGTGCACATGGCCAGCGGATTATATTTGTGCTCTCAGGGTGTCACGTCAGCCTGTAACATCTCCATACTCGGGTTTTTCCCCTCAGGCCTGAATGAGGTCTGGAAAGGATTTACCCTATCACCAAAATTACATTATTGCCTTCATGTACAAGTTACTACAAATGTAATCATTCAGTATTAGAAATAAAATAAATCCCCACATGTGTGCAGTGGGCTGTTTAATATGTACATGTCAGGGTTATTTGAATCCTAGCATTTGATGACTCCTTTATTCTCGTGCGCATAAATCATTGTTCATTTGGAAAAGAATACTACCCTCTGCTTTACACACTGCACTTTGGTCGGGTTTGAGTGCCAATAAGACCTCTTTATAGAGAGCTTTAGGAGAAGAAAAGCCTCGTCAGTGAGAAAGAACATCACTCAAAATACGTCTTGAGACAAAAGAACAGCCAGTAGCTCACAGTGAGTCGCCTTCAATCCCGAAACCCCCACACTGTGCTCTCTAGACGACTAATATGGTCTGTTCAATCTTAATCTACTCAATGCAAGGGGGCTGTCAGACCACACAGATCGAACTGTGTGCATCTGTCCACTTCATCCCCCGGTCTGATGCTCTGAGTTCTTGCCAAACAGATACGAGGTCTGTTCCATTCGGTGCCGCGCCATGCTGTCTGCCGGTGCGTCCTGCGTGAAGGACGAAACTCCATGAGCTTGCCAAAAAGAAGCAGCACAGAGCATTTGACCGTTACATTAACCAGGACAAGCAGTTCCACTGACTCACCGCTTCTGAATGAGTCTGACGGATCCTGGTGTAAATCTGTCCGCCGGTTTGTGTGCATAGCAAACAGATGAACGCCCACCGTGCTATGCGGACCTGCCTGTCATCGCCCTCGTGGTGATTTGAACTTACGAAAGTGACTTTATTAAACAGTAACAGTTATTAAAGGAGGATGTGATCAAGACAGTGTTGAAACAGACACTTACTTTTTGAACTTTGACCTCACAGGGCCGGTGGTTCTGGAGAGTCCGTCGAAACAGGGTTCTCGATAACTACCCCATGCCCATCGGTCACTTCTGGAGGGGTCTGCCTGGAGATATCGACGCTGCGTATGAGAGACAGGATGGCAAGTTTGTCTTCTTTAAAGGTGAGCAGTGATTCTTATTGCTGTCTTTTTGTGTGTTACATAGACGGTATTTGAATTATTTTGACACTTTATTCACAATTTATTCTGTTCTTTACAATTGCTGAACTTTTCATGTGCACTGAACCAAAATATAAGCAGTGTCTCAGCAACTTATATTGTTAAAATACCCTGTATGGACCACTTACTGAAATAATCATACTTGTAGCTCCATGTTTTGGATGTGAAATCTTATAAATCCATTTTCACTGACCTCATTTACATCAGTACATGGTTTAGTGTCTGTGCTATTGTGCTGACAACTGTCAACTGCAGGTAATACATTAACTATCCATAAGTGTCCAATATACCCCTTTTACACCAACAACGTGCTGGTTCTGGCTCTCGGACCTAATTTCAAACCCAGTTGGTTCCAAGCCCAAACCAAACAATAGTTTTGCCAAACTTTGATATAAATAGCTTTATGGATGTATTAGTTATTTACTGACTTAACTGTTCGGGTTGGCATTTGGCTGTTACTCATACTAAATATTGTGTAGTGTATAATAAGTGTTTGTTACATAAGCAGGACATTTTTTAGACCACTGTCTCTCTCCTTAAACTGTCCTCCTTTTAATAGTTACATGGTTGGAAAAAATCAAACCTGTATTAGACGTATTGAAGCTCTCAGTAGTCTATGGGCTACACCATTTTCCATGTTGTGGTTTCCATCCACTGTGCTGGCCAGTTCAGGAGAGACAGGACCAGCAGGGAGTCTGGCCGATGATAATAGAGACACATTTACAAAATACCCAACTATCTCTTTAAATATAAACATATATATATATATTGATTCATTCATATATTGATTGCCTCTGTTGCATTGTGACAGCTTGTGGCCATATTCACTTTATCACCTTTTATAATGAGTAAGCAGGCTCTGCTTACCATTCAGGATAGAAATACTGAGCTGAGATGCCAGATTTGACAAAGAAGACTAGTGTTTAGATTGTCTTTCCAGGGAATCACACTATTTACTCTGCTCTGCCAATACCTAGCCATAGTTGGATTTCAAGCGCTGGATGATACGACATGTATAGAAAGTCAGTGTCCACATTTGCAGAGATGCTGCTGTTTAAGGTAAAATATGCTCTTCCCTTCATCTTTATTGGTGAGATAGTTTGATAGAGCAGTTGAAAGATAAAGCAGCTTTGAAAAACTCTCTACCATCTGGTTTCTTCTCGAGTTTATATTGTTTTACTTCTAATGTATGAGTGAAACTGAGCTTTTTCATATCTTCCAGATAATTTCAGATAGTCATACCCCTACCTCTTAAAGAAAGCAGGGGCACATAATGTATTCTACATGCCAAGTGTAAATCTATTTTAGTGCAGCTCATTATTTATATTCTGTCACTGAGAGCAGCTTGTCTTTTACAACGCAGGATAAAGTTGTTGCTGTTGAATGAAAAAGAACGCACTCAGCCTTTGATGCAGTTTGGGCCTGAGCTCCAGGCTTCGGGCAGCTGTGGATGATGAGTGGGATGATGTCATCTGTAAGCCTCTCAGTGCGACACTTGGCGGCAAGCCATTAGTAAAGAAAGAGAGAAAGAAATGAGCAAGTGGGAAAGTAGTGCCATGGATACGAGCGCACAAGAAGCAAGAGTGCTAAGTATTTTGCTTTGTGATTGTTGTCATTTTGTAATTAATGTAGCCATTTTCGCAGTAATTTGATTTAAGATGTATTGGGACAAGTTGGTATAGGATTATTAAAACACTAAATGAAAGTTTTACTGTGGCAGTGCTTCCAAAGTGAACTCCAAGTGCGTCTATTCTTAGGGGGTCACACAATACCTGACATTCCTCACATCACATTTGTCATCAAACAGTAAGTCAACAGTAATGTACTGCATTGCAACATAGCAGACATTTTCACATTAGCGTTCTAAAATACAGTAAGCAACCATTTCTTGAAACAACAATGCTTTTTAAAACCAAATAAAACAGAATTAAAGCTAGACCGAGACTGAAAACATACAACTTATACAATTGACACCAATAATACTAATACTAATACCTGACTGACAAACAACTACTTAACTATGTACAACTATTTATTAGAGAATTCACTGACACTGGTATATACATCATGGTTTTGTAACCTCAGTTTTAATGTGTGCTTGCTGTTTTATGGTTTAACCCAAATTAAGATGTAGTTTGCTGCATTCTCTTCTCAGATATTCAACTGAGTATCATTGTCTCTTCTCTTCATCTTACTGACACAGATTGTAGTATTTCTGTTGCTTCTGTTGCTTTATTTGTATTAACCCTAACAGTAACAGAAACAGATTTTACAAAAAAAAATGTTACACAGCAGGAAAGAATCAAATCTTAAGGTCACTAAGCTGAGCACCCTGACTTGGAAAGTCGTGGAATAAGTCATGGGGTTTTACATGCTGCACCGCAGGATCCCTGGGAAGCATTGCGTCAACCTCTCGCTCTCTCCAGATGCTGAGTGCTAAGCTTTCATTTTAAATGAGGAGCAAAGGGCCAGAGGTGGGTGGATGGACGGGTGGATAAATGGGTGGGGGATCTAGGGAGGGATAGAAGGCTCAAAGCCAAGCCGAGAGATGTAATTGTGCCAGAACGAACGGAGTCCCCCGTTTGACTGAGAGAAACACAATAAAACCGTTCCTTCAGCGAGAAATTTGCTTGAGCCCGACACAAGACAAGCTGCCTCTAATAGCTCATTACAAGCTAAACCAAAGTCCATAGGCAGTGAAGCCGCACTTGTTTCTGCTGGGTTTCTTTATTGCTGGCCAACAAATCATTATTGCATTCGTATAATTTACAAGAGTGTGTAAATGCCGGTTGGGGTTTCACTGATTGTTCTTATTATTGTTCATTCCTTTAATAATTGTTTTATTTCATGCCAGCAAAGTATATGTGTCTGTTAGACTGTTTATAGCTCCATTATGTGTTGCATGAAGCCATTCACATGTATTTGGGTGTGTGAGGGTTCATGTCATATAAAGAATTACCGTGCACATGTTGCTTTCCAGAGTCCTTAGGGAACGTAACCAACATTAGAAAGGGATGTCCCAGTGTGCACAGTATAAAGGGTCATTAACATTGCTGCTCTTTTCTTTACAGGGAATAGATACTGGGTTTTCAGGGAGGCCAACCTGGAACCAGGCTATCCACTGGAGCTGGTTCATTATGGCCAAGACATTCCTTATGACCGGATTGATGCCGCTATCTGGTGGGAGCCATCGGGCTACACCTACTTCTTCCAAGGAGACAGGTGCCTTCATTTTATTCTAATAGCTGCATTATTACAGACTAAAATAACTGGCAGAAGTTATGTGAGAAATTCTAATCATAGCCTGGCTAGTATTAGACAATAAAAGCACAGCTGGAGTCTGCATTATATGTTATAAAAGTTGCGGTGTGCTTTGAACAAACTCATTAAAAATATAGGCACTGCTGCAAAATATGAATAACAATGCCATACTTATTGAAGAATAACACAAATATACACAGCCTAAAACTAAAGAGTATGACAGCACAGCAAGCAAACTCCAGCTCCATTTGAATTTAGCTATCAATATAAAAATACACACTGTTTTTCGGGCTCATAAAAAAACGGTTATTGTTCAGTGGAGACACAGCACAGCTCTATATACACGCATGAAGGATGACTTTGTAGTGTAAGGTTTAGACAGTTAATAAACAGTAACAAGAATCTTCCGTGCCGCTGCCTGCAGGTACTGGCGTTTCAACGAGCAGTCCCGCTCAGCTGACAGCGGCTACCCGAAACCAATCAGCGTCTGGGGATCATCGGTGCCTCCGTCTCCCAAGGGGGCCTTCCTCAGCGATGATGGAGGTGAGCTGTGAGGTGGAGAGTGGTTTCAGTTTATGGAGTGAGTGTTATGGGGAGAAAAGAGGGGCTGGGACAGATAGACACGGCTGAAACAAAGGATCAGGGCGTGGCTCTTCACTCATCAGGAGAGGTGGGATGAGTGCTCTTCAGATGGATTTGTGTGCAGTGATTAGAGAGATGTAAAGCAGACGAGATGGTTTGTTTGACATCCAGTTACAGACTTTATTTAAATCTTTCAACTTTATTGATTATATGCTCAATAGGCATGTGACAATAACTGGTTACAAGATATACCACGATTTGAAGATGTCACAATAATCAAGGTAAAAGCCACAAAAATAGTGACTGCTCCTGTTATGCGGATTATCAAATTAAATGTTGATGAGGCCAAATGAGTCGGCCAGTTACACCAGTGCAACCAGGGAAAAAGTAGTTTGAAAGAATTGTATTTGTCCCATTATAGATATTAAATGCAGTGCAACCAAAATATTGTGATCCTCATACCAATGTCACAGTCTTATCATATCGTCAGAATCTCATACTGTGCCTAATACTCACTAATAATACAGTTTATCTCCCTCTCTTTGTAGCCTACACCTACTTCTACAAGGGTTCAAAGTACTGGAAGTTTGATAACCACAGGATGAAAAGCGAACCTGGTTTCCCCAAGTCTATCCTGCGGGACTTTATGGGCTGCAGCGTGGATCTAGATCCAGACAGAACTACGGACACCGATACAGGCCGCAAATTCCCAGATGTCAACCGGCCACCGTTTAACCCAGACGCAGGGCGTGACGGCGACAAGGGCAAAGACCGGGACAGAACAGACCGGGGCGGAACGGACAGAGACACGGGAAAAGGCACAGATAAAGACAGAGACGAAGAAGAGCGTGAGGGACGCGAGGAAGAAACCAATGAGGTGGACGTGGTGTTGAAGGTGGACGACAGCGAGGAGCGGACCATGAACATCCTCATGGTGACCATCCCTCTGGTCCTGGTGCTGTGCATCTTGGGACTCATCTACGCCATCATCAACACGCTACAGAGCAAAGGAGCACCCAGGCTCTTAGTTCACTGCAAGCGCTCGCTGCAGGACTGGGTCTGACCCTTGACCCCAGTGGGCACTGAACTTAAATGGACGTAGACACCCCCCACACATCTCGTCTAATCCAACTCCCTCACAATCCGATCTCTGCTCGGTGGCTCAAACGTTTAGTCCATGTGGTAGTTGATTCATGCAAATAACAATCCAGAAAAACAAATCTAGAAGCAGTCATCCTCCATCGCTTCCACACACTCACAAACACACACCCTCCTGTAATCCATGGTGCTCTACAACACGGAGACTGTAGTCTATTTATATGAGAGAAGTTTGCACATTGTTTTTTCTTTGTTTTTGTTTTGCGTGACCTTTTGTTATTGTTATTATTATTATTTCATTGAAAGGCCGTTATTTTTTCATCTCTGCACCACCCTCTATTCTAATTCTAATGAGGAAATTGAAATAGAAGATGAGAGTAATGATCGAGCTTTTTTGTTCCAAATCTTTCCCTTCTCCACAGATTGTCATTGGGCCCGTGTCGTGACTATGACAATTATAATATTACATGTTGTGACATTTCTTAAAATGATTCCAATTTATCCCAATTTTACCTTTTATAACATCAGATCTCAGACACCAACCGGAGAGGCGTGAGGTAAAATCAGTGCTTGATATCAGAAAAAGCAGGAACCTTTTTTAAAGATGCCTGTATAATATATTATTATCCTCTAAAACCTGTTTACTATGCCATCTTTATCTTGTAATGGCATAAACAGAGATGGGAAAAGTTGAACAAATGTTACTCAAGTTGTAGTAGTCAACAAAAAGATTACTTGAGTAAGAATAACAACGTGACTGAGTTTTCTTTCCTTCCCTTATTCGGAAACCATTACAGAGCTGTTTGGATGGTAAAGTAAACACATATTATAAGAACTTCTACCATTAACTTTTAATTGTGCGGCTAATTCTCAGAATACCTCCTTTGTGCCAACAATGAGACCTTTTCTCTTTGCGCTACAGTGTAGAGGCTAATGGTTAATTTAGGAAGTTAGCTCAGTGTGAAATTCACTTCATCTGTGTGTCACATAAAACCAGTGTAAAACAAAGCCGAGCCGTGGCCTTTAGGTTCAGAGCAGCATAACGTCACAACTGCACGCAGTGGCAGGGCGCAGCTAATGTACCATGCTGTTTATAATGGAGTTTTTACTGCTCGTGTTTTAAAGAGGACAATTTAAGTAACCTCGCTGATGACCTGGAGTTTCTCTGATGTTGGAGCAGGGTGGGCTCGGAGCCGGATGGAGGCAGGCGCATGTGGGCTAAAACTAATCCGCTTCATTAAAAAACAGCAGGTGTGCGCAAATGCTGTTAACCTCGGTGACCCCCAAACCAAACCTTGAACTCCAAGAAACTAAACACTCCCTGTTCCTTTTTATCTCGAAGAAAAGAGAAAGGATGAAAGGAGATTGTGTGTCTATATTAGCCTTGTATGTAATTAGCCAGTGTTTGCAGGGACTGATCCACTTTAATTAAATTAGGTTAAATAAGTGAACAACAACAAATTAGATCATATTGGTTGTGTTTCCATAAAATGTAAACCAGAAAAAAATAAGAATGCACATACATGTGCATTAGCTTTATGAAAAGGAATCTTTCAGAGTTTAATGTGGCATCTGTTTGCTTATTTGTGTGGCTTGTCTTTATTTATGCTTTTTAGTGTATGCAAACATTGACGCCATTTTTAATGCAAACAGCAGGGCAATAACTCATTTGTCAAGACATATAATTGGTCATTGCTGTTGCTTTTTATTAAATATTGCGGTGGCATTTGGGTTAACCCACACAAAACGGAAAACTGCTGACAAAGTTATTTTGGTGCTCACAGAGTTGATTCTACACATTTTTTTTAATATTCCACTTTATGTGCATTGATTTGTTTGAAAGGATCACTAAAGACAGGAAAAAAAGACCTTGCAATAAATGTTACAGTTACATCCAGTAAATTCAATCAATAAAAAAAAGGATTTTTGTTTGTTATCAGCAGGAGAGAACAGTTCCATCCAACTTTACTCTAAAACAAGTTCTAACTCAATACTTCCACAATGAAATAACATCCGTTTATGGAAACATGATTAATAACTGTAAGAAAAGCTGTAGCTAATGTATCTGCTTGCACTGCGGCAATAAAGATTCAGATGCAGTTTTGACAAATATCAGATGAAAGCTAATGGGGGTCAGTAGGATATCAGTGCCAGATAAAGTTCTATCTGCTCTGGTATAAACAATGTAAGCTGCCAGTCTGACCAGAGGAGGTCAGCTCGGCCAGCTCACGTTACACAGATGTGGACAGAGAGGTGGGGGGATGTAAGGAGAGGCCAAATTTCCTGAATCTCAGACGAAGGGGAAGGGGGGTAGAGGCCGGAGGAAGGCTGACCTCTTCTCCCTCAGCTGGCAGAGTTTGGAAAAAGGAGGGGTGGGAAACGGAGAGAACCAGGGTTCTTTGATGGCTCACTCTCTGTCGAACTGGCAACAGCCCATGTGACCCAGATTCTCTTGTGAGCTCAGCGGCAGCTCTGGCCAAAGAGGAAACTTTAGCTTACAGTAGGTGACAGCCCTCTTTTTAAAGAGTGCTTACCATGTTACTCGTTTTTAAATCCTGCGTGGTGATCGAGTTGCACTTCACCAGCCGTGCCAATACTCCATCTGTCTTCACACTGCCTTTCTATAGTCTGTGTTTTATGATATATTCCAGTCCAACAGGTGAAGACAGGGTGAGACAGCTTACAGTCAGGACACCTAACTAATACACAGCCAAGTACAGTGGACACTTGCACTGAGGGGATGAAAAGCTAACGCATAATCGCTTATCACTAGATGTCTGGCGATTGATCCCAGTGCAGTCGATAATGGTTGCCAGGAAACTGTGTCCGGTGTCCATCACTCACCTCGTCCACATCTGCGCCTTGGGGGAGGGTAGTGGTGGCTAATCAGTGTTAAAAGCACCCTGCCTCCCACATGGTCTCTTCCTATCTCTCGTTCTGCCTTTCTACTGGAACATCAGCGAGTGCTTAGACAGCTTTGTGTCTGGAAAGGCTCAGGAAAAAAAAATGTCGACTCATACAGCATTGTCGAGCGTCTCCCCTGGGTAGCAACAAAACATAAAGGCCGTAGGGAGGTAACCACATCCGAGCTCGAGTTACCGCTTTAAACATTACCTGAGTGTGCTTTACCTCAGATGAAATGATTCAGCAGTTTAAGGCATAACCTGAGGTCGAATTTACTGTTTGACGTCAGGCAAAAAGAGATCTGCCAGAGCTGATTGAAGCCTGTTTGTTTGTGTGTGTTTATCATGAGGCGCTCGCTCACTTAATCAGGCCCACTCTCCGTAAGCGAAGGCCTGTGTTTTCAGACTGTAAATCTCCCACACCCGCGCCGTATCCCCACCCCTCTGCATACTCAGCCCGGCCCTCCAAGCCCGAGGGGATCGTAATAACAACAATGGCCTTCTCTCTCTTTCCCTTCACTGCCTTCCTCCTCCTCCCCCCATTTTGTGTCTCTCAAACACACACAAACATTTATTGTCTTTCCCCAGCCTTACCTCAACTCCCCTCCGCTCCTTCCCCCTTAGGAAGCCAGTGTAGGCCAAGGTCTAGCCGCCTCAGATCCTTGACTTGAATCACTGTGCACACTTTGTTAAAAGCAGACAGCATGTCACATTTACATTTAAAGTTGTGAGGGTGGATTTTTTTTTTCTCTTTGTGCCTTCATGCTTGAACATTTTGGCAAGGTTAAGACATCGCTCAGCTTGTCAGAGCTTTCATCTCTCCCAGGTTGTGTTCCCATAAACATAAGCCTTCTACTTTAATGATTCAACTTCAAATCCTGCCTTTCTTCTTAAGTGTTTTTTTTTTTTTCAAAGTTTTTAATGAACATCTTTGGGTAACACTTTTAATTATACACGATTACATATTAGTTAAGCATTACTCAATCAATACACGTTATGCATACAAAGAATAAAACTACAACTCAGCATGTTGCAGATGAGGCTATTAGTAGTATAACATTCACTACTGAGTGTTAATTACATGAACCAATGCATAGAAAAAGAGAATTTATTTATTACAATCAGGGTTATTGCCCGATAGAGTGACTGTGATTTTCACAGTATGCAGAATCTGTTTTGGCAATTGGTCCATAAACAAGATAGCAATAAACAAAGTAATGCACCACTGAAGTAAACAGGTATGTGCAGAGTTGAGCAAATGTTGAGAAATGCAAAAAGTCCAAAAAGTATTTAATTAAAACATTGATAAAGTGACAAGTTACAGATAAGATATTAAAGGTGGGGTGTGTAGTTTTTGGTCTTTTTAGCAACATCTGGCCACAAAAGTGCAGATTGCAATGGTGCACTCCTCTTTAGAGCCTGTGAACAGCTATGGCACCCTGCAAGGATATGTTGTGGTCTATAAACAAACCCATTGGAAACATTTGATTCAGTGGTATACAACTGTTTTTACACAATGCGCCTTTAATAATGCTTAACTAATGCTACAGTCGTGTATAGTCAATAGAAAGTGGACAATGTTTCAAAGATGTTGTGTCCATGCTGTGTTTGTTATCCTGTTTTTTTCTCTGACTCTTGTGTATTTGACACAGTCTAATAACTGCAAGCTGCAAGAAGTTGTTGTCATTGCATCATCTCTGTGCAAAGTGTAAGCTTAACTGGGGGGAAAACCAAGAAAAAAACAGATCAATAAATAAAGAGAATAAAAAGATCAAACCAGAAATGGAAAGAGAGTTGGAGGAAAAGGTCAGACGTGAGATAAGACTTTGTTTGAATTTCACTTCTGGTCAACTTTGTGGCTTACAATGCCTCAATCTAAGTGGACTGTGGTTTGCCCAGATGCATCTCCCATTTCCCACAATGCATCTCACCTTGCTTACTGAGCCTCTCCACTTTGAAAACCACTCATTTGGAAGCACCACTCGACTAAGTCACCCCTGCTTCCGCTGAATGAAGCAAATGACTTTTGACTTATCGCAGGCGAGCTCTCACTCTGCTGTGGCTTTTGTTTAACTAAAGACAGACACTGAAACTGTTGAGCAGACCACTCACAAACTGTCCATCCACTAACTGCAGCTACAGTAGAGAGTAGATGTTCTTGAATGGAGTGGATATGTTTTGAATTTAACTGTGTACTGACTTCAGTAGAACTTGGCACTCAAGTCTAAGTTATTGCATCTCACACAAGGCTCTCTTGAATTTCATTACTACTTGAGTAATGCTTCAGTGACTTTTAGAAACTGTCCCATTTGGGGAAAGTACAAAAGAGCAACAATTAATGAACAGACGAGGTTATAGTTGGTCTAATGATTTGTCTTATTTTAATTTGTGTTGTGCATTTAATTCTCTCTGAACTTGATACATCAGTTTTTAATAACATTCCAAATCATTTCTGTATTTGATTGGTTGTTAGTGTTTTGTTTTTGTTTTTATTCTGTAGAAGATTGAAGATTTTATACATTTGTGTTGTGTGTTCACCTCTAGTTGAGTGTGTTAACAAGCCATGCTGGACATGTACACATTAAAAAAAATGTCAGAAAAAGATTAAAACCTGTGTTTTCTTTGCCTTTTTGTGCAGCGCCAGCACAAGCCTCTGTGAACTACTGTATTCAAACAAAGAGTGAACAGTTGTGTACACATCTACTGTACGTCCACACTCCACTCTCTTCCTGCAGTGAGGTCACCGTCCGCAGGGCCTTGCTTCCTGTCTCACACGGGACCAGCGGACAGATTGGGAGGGGACTTTGGCCGTGTGCCAGGAAGCCACATGAGCGAGGAGGAAGCAGCTTGGAGCGCAAACTAGTCCTACAACACATATAAATACAGTTATGCATAAACTAAATGACTGAGGAGACTGCCAGGAGACTTTTAATTAGATGTTTTTGTCATTTAGAAAGTTTTCTTGGGACGGAAGAGACACCTACTCACAGTCTGCAGCTGACATGGACACCAAATGAAACTAAATCTTCTACAGAGCATTTTCATCCCAATCCTCGTGACAGTGGGTGGAGACTGATTAAGAGTTAATGAGTATTATGAGAGAAACAGCAGCAAGCATTCATCATCATTTTAAAATTATGAGGTTCTAGCTAACATTTTTGTCAAAGTTAGTCACATGTTCTTAGTCTTAAACAAAGCAGAGTAACAATGTAATTATTTCTATTTAGAATGAGAACAAGAACTTTGTCTAGAGGTCAATGTAAACCGTAAGTGCTCATACAAAAACATAATAGTGTCATGAGTTATTTTTTGTTTGGTCACAATATTATATAATAATAATAATATAAAATATATAATATTTTTGTTTGCATCACAGTAAGAAGGTTGTGGGTTCAATCCCCACTACTTGGGTGGCAATGGCATTTCTGTGGGACTCTGGCTCTGTCCCACCATCCAATGACATGCAAGTATCGGTGAATTAGTAAATCTTTAAAATTGCCCAGTATGTGCATGTGTTAGCCCTGAAAATAACATGTGATTGTCCCAAACACCTGAAACACCAGCCCCAGTGACCCATGAAGAATAAGCTGTAGAAAATTAAAGTGTAGTGTCCTTATTTCCACTATTAACTATTTATAAACAGGATTGACAATGCTTTGCATGTCTCTTTTGTCAGATATTGGGTTTCAGACAAAAGCAGATTGCTGTGATGATAGGACTTTATGTCTTATTCTTTGGGTCACGTAAGTTTCCCAAATTAGTGCACAAACTTGTTGAACCAACACTGACCTACTTTTCACATGTGCTGTCAACTATTAGGCCACATTGGAAATACCTCAGTGCTCTTTGTAAACAAACAACTTTAATAGTGCTATCGTGCTTGTGCGTGGCATTTGAAAATGTCGGCCCACATCTCTCTGTGTTTACATACACACGCCAAGTAATGCGTTCCTGCTGTGTGTGTTTTTGCAAAAAGGTCTGGTGAGGTTGATTGCTTGTTAAAGCAACGCGTGCACTTATCACCAGGTACGCCCCGCGGAGTACAGTAATTACTCGCAGTCATCTCTCCTCTCAGGGCCGACAATTAACTCACTTTTTAGCCATTCACACACTCACACATAGATACTGAGTTAATCACTTACAGAAACGCTCAGCTGCAAATACAGTGCAGTTTACCACCTGTTTGAGAACACCTTTACAGTCAAACACCTGTTGGGCATTTCCCAGAGCTGTTTATATGCCCTAAGGTATAGGGCAAGAATTTAATGAAGTCATACAGTAATTAGTAGTTATGTAAGGTTTACCTTTCAGTACAAACACCTGGTTAGTGTTAGTGGTGTGGATTATATATATATATATATATATATATATATATATATATATATATATATATATATATATATATATATAAAACACATGACATATCTCTCCTTCACATTATTAAATATATGGGCATAAATTAAAACTGCATTATCAAAAATTCCCTCGACAACACCATAGCAACCTTTCCTGTTTTTTATTTTATTAAAAAGGTCAAAGAGGGCCAATTTGCCGTAAAATACTATAACACTGCATCAAACCGAAGTTTAGAGGTTACCTTAAACTTCTAGCTCTGAGTTCACATAAATGCCAGTGCCCTCATTAATCTCTGTCTCACTAAACATTGCAAGAATTCATTGCTGATATTCATCCTTGTTTCACTTTGCGTCCCTTTCCTCTATTGGAGTTTGTTTTTATTGCTGTTCCTGTGTAAGCAGATGTATCCAGTGCTGGTATAGACACTCTATATTCTCAGAAGTCATTATTTCCTTGTTGACACGTGGTGTAGACCAATAGGAGCGTCCCTTATTGAAGAGCGAGCATGTGATTGGCCAAAACTTCCAGTATACACTTAACATTCTATTAAAATCCTTGACAAAAAAGACTTGTTGACTTGTTTTAACAGTAATCTCTATTGTGCCAGAATCACCCCAAAAATTACAAAATCCATTTTCGCTGCTCAAGCCCAAGTCACTGGCAGGAGTTCAAGACACTAATGTTTTTGCTTGAACCTTTTACATTTAGTCAATCCTTTGGTCATTCATGTTCCCATTTGTGTGAAGTTTGCATTTTAGTTCAGTCTGTAACATGGCTCAGTGCCTCTGCTTGAGCGAAGTTTCTATTTCCTTTAATTCAATTAGCAGTAAGAGCTCAACAAATAGACAGTTTGTGTTTTCAAAGACTCTTAGCAGGTAAACTGGATTTTACTTTGCAGTAACCCACTGGATGTGAGTTAGCTGTTGTTGATTTTATTATACACATTTTGGGGGTGTAAATGAGCTACTGTTTCTGTGGATTGGAATGCACTAACACTAACTGCACCAACACAATGGCAGCAGTAGCATTTAACATATGTACCACACACCAGCGTTTTAACCTCATCTGTGATTGTGTTAGTTTTAAATGAGGGATACACGATAAAACCCATGCAAAACATTTCGTGTCCACGTTTCACCAAAACTGACCTCATATTTTGGAAAAAGTTCAACTTGCAAATAAACAGTGTTCTCTGTGTTCTTCAGTAAAGCAGCTGAGCTTTCTTTGTCAGTGCTGTAAGCAGATTTAGCTCAGATTTCTACTGCACATCTAATATCAAAAGTCAAAAGTGTAATCCTAACTTGAATTATAATCTAAAACAGCTACAACCATTCTCACAGAATTGTTACCTCAGTGTTTAATCTTGTTTGTAGTTAAAGTCACATCAAGTCTGTTGTACTTGGGTGGTGTCAGACACTTTACAGGTGGATATTGTAAAACGTGGGCAGATAAACTTTAACAGTCTGCATCCTGGTTACAACGAGTAGTAAGAGGGTGTGATATGGCTAATTGCAACTGTGAAATTCTCGTTCCCTGCTCCACAGTTTAACACTTTGGAATAAACTGTCCAATGAATCCAAATCAGGACGTGGATGTATTAAATCTTAGACATGCTACAACTTATGTGTGTGCTTTTACATGAGACTTTAATGTGTGTAATTGTAATTGTGTAAATGTGGAATACTAGGCACTGGTGTGGGTCAGAATCATTAAGAAAAACTGAAACAGGCGAAGTGGTACTTAAGGGTGCCAGGATTACATCATCTCAATGTATAACCTATAAAGTACACAAGGAAATGACATGTTGACATCCACATATGAAGCCAGGATTATTCCCATAACATTCAATAAAAAACAGTTTAAACTTTCCTTCCCTCATCGGTCTGCCTGTCACTCCTTCGCTCTGAGGTAATGGTGAGAACATCTGGAGTTATATTAGAGCTCAGTCCAATGTGTTTTTTGGGCTGAATCTGGCACAAATCCTTAATAAATCTGGATGTAGTACGTTCCGTGAGGTATACACTTTCATTTGTAAGATGTGGTGGATTCTTCTTCACTTGTTGTGTGTGTATATTTATATTTATGTCTAAACTGTTCAGTCTGTAAAGGCACAAAAGCTCTCAGTCTTACAAACAAAGCTCTAAATACAGACAAAGCTTTTGCTGCAGCTCCATGTCAGAATTGTGTGTTTAGATTTGTATAAAACTAGAGTTCTGTTTGCCCTGAGTTTGAGGTGCAGCAGATGACAGCCAGCAGATGCTGCTAAATATGTGTAGGTAGGCTTCAAATAAGTGAAGAACAATCCACTAGTCGACAGCCTCATGGGTTCTGTGTACTTTCAAGTAAAAGAATAAATCATCTGTTGTCACTGTCATCAGCACACATCAGTTTTAATTGACAGGAAGATGGTGAAAGATGTGACTGTATTAAGAGTTTTGTGTGTTAGACTTGCCTTTTTTTGCATTAATTCATTCATTCATTCATCTTCTACAGTTTAAACCTGTTAAGGGTTGAGGGTGACTGGAGCCTAACCCAGCTGCTTTGGGCCTGAGATGGTGTACACCCAGGATAATGTCCAGTTAGTCACAAGGCTAACACTTTAAACACACACAGACAAAGTTAGATCCACCAATTCACTTATACCTGCTTGTGTTTGGACAGAGTGATGCTGGAGTGGCCACAGAGAACCCACAGTATCATGGGGAGAACATGCACTTTCTTAATGTGAGGCAGGAGTGCTAACCACCGTGCACCAAATCATAACATACGCAATTCTTTATCTACAAAATCTCAATACAGTCACAAATACTTTTGCTATAATATTAGCCCCATACTGTCAACTCATAGTTATCAAAATTTAATCCATGAATTGGTAATATTACCTTTGAAAAGCTGGTAATGATTTGCACATACTTGGTTTTAGTGAAAGGATGCAGAAAGTTCAATGGATCTTTCCGAACATATCATGATACATACATACCAATAAGAGCACATATGTGTCCATTAGCATTCTCATTTTTATCCTTTTGTGTGTTTTAGTTCATGCAACTTTTAGATCTCCTATGTCATGACTATTATTACTAATCAACCTGTCAGTTTTGAAAGCAGATACTTCCTATGCCACAGATATTAAAATTAAATAATATTTCCATACTATACTGAAACGTACACCTTACACCTTGATTTAAAGATACTATTTTGTCAAGTGATTTGGGGCAAAATGACCCCCTGGTGGTTCAAAGGGCAACAGGAATGTTGATGGTTGCGGTGTTAAACTCATTTTGTTTTTTCAGTTCAAATCCTGTGCGCCCTTGAACCTGACCTTGGGATGGTATCTGTTGCCCGCTGTGCTGCTGTGGACGCCCAGCTGGACATGCTGTGAAAACACAATAACACCTGGACCCCCTGACACAGCCCATCTGGATACACGTGTACAAACATGACAGGAATGTTTGAATGAAATGAACATGTGCCCACGCAGGTGCATCATAAGACTGACAAATGCACTTCCACACCTGAACACACATTATGGGCAAAGGCTAACTAAAGTACAACCATCTGAGTATAAATTCAAACTTATGATGCTGCTGTAGCTATTTTAGGACTTTGCAGCAGGCGTTTGGGCAGATGAATAACTTTGTCACATTTAAATTACTTTGTGTGTGATTCCCTGACATCGCAGATACCTCGGCTAAACTTCCTCTGGGCTCTTCTTTTCCTCAGAGAAAGTTATGGCCTACTGTCGGCACAAGTCCAAACCAAGACACTTCATTTCCCATAACCCCTTGATTTCCAGCACGTTGACCTCTACAGGCCCAGGAGAGATTAGACACAATAGTAGGACACAAATTCTCAAAATAACCCTCTCTGTAACCATACAAAACAATCTTCTGTTGTAGTACTTGAATGGGGGATTGCCTGATTTTTTTTTTTTTTGCAGAAAACTGTTTAATCACCTAATAGCACATTGCAGTAGATGTCATCCATGCATTCTTTTGGGGGTTTTAAAAAAAAACTGAATATTCATCACATACTAGATGTTTGACCAATCATATGCTCACTTCTAAATTTGGGATGCTCCCATTGGTCGACAGCATTTCAAAAAGGAAGTAATGGTAAAGGTCAGCTGTAAACTTTGGTTTTATGGAATGTTTTGTGGTGGCAAATTGACCCAGTTTTACTTTTTTTTAATAAAAGGAAGGTCGGTGGGGATTCTAGGTCTCGGACAGAAAAAAATAAAAATTGATAACCCATGCTCACTGACTGAGTGTTTCATATTATGAGGCAAATGTCAGGGAATACATAAAAAATAAAATAAAACACATTCAGTGCCAGTCTCCTGTGTTGTTTGGTCCAGTGTTTGAAAACCACAACCAGAACTTTAAGCTTTAAATTGATTTTAAAGCATCACTTCCTGTTTTGTTCTGAATAAAACAAATAAACTTTAAATGTGAACAGACGCTTTGAGTCTGGCCTTTAGGAGAGCCATAACCTACGATAAAACGGAACAACGGTCCTGGTGAAACCTGCCTGCTCATCGTTCTCTCCTGACTTTATACTGCTGTCTCTAACTTTTATTACAGTATACATCAAACCAGAGCTGTGGTTAATATTTAGCAGTGTGCATTGATGTGCTCTACAAAGCTGCAACTACAAAGAAAACCCAGATGAGGTAGTGAGATTGAACGCAGACCCGCTGAGTGGATCTCTGTTTTTATTGTGATATGCAGTAACCCCCGGCTGTACAATAAAAAGCCCTATCTCTTTGTGTATATAAATGCACTTAGGATGTTAATGCACGGACCTTGGTGTTACACGTACCATTACAACAACAGGATAGAAAGATCGTAAAATTATGGCATCTAATAAAGTTAATGAGCAGGAGACCTCAGGGGAGACACAATGTGGATCTCACTGTAGGTGTGTGTAAGTGTAGCTGCAATATGAGCTTTGTGTCGGTGCTAAATTCACAGTGCAGTTAACAGATGTGGACGATCATACGGCCTTCTCAGGATTGGCTATAAACTTCAGAAAACCTGAGCGGACAAATGAAATGGAGCCCCTTCACATGATATGAACAATCAATATGCTAAAAATGAAAAAAAACCTCTCAGCTGCAGTAAACCTATAACACAATAAGAGTCTTGGAAGCGTGAGTCATGGCTTGTATTTTCTTTTATTCTTTTTTAAACAATGCTATTTTCAGGGTCGCTCAGCTATTAAGCCAATATCACACTGTGTGACTTTTTCAATACAAAAAGATTATAACGTGGCATAAATCAGCTACAACGGTCTTATGCACGTCACATTGTGCTATTAGATTAGTCAAAACGGCTATGATTCAACAATGGTGAACAGCAGGTAGCATCAGCTTCATTGGTGTTTATGTGCTTAAAATAAAAAGAGAAAAGAAAAGCACAACAGGGTTTGGGAAAATCAGTGATGAGGGACAAGTTGACAACTGTGTTCCAGTGTTGCAAAGAAAGCTCAGGTAAGTCGTTTGCATAGGCTTGATTGTTTACATAGCCCTTAAGCAAACCACTGTGAAAAGATATGGTACTTGTATATGCACAGCATTTTCTACAGTTCTATCTATTCAGTCATACCACTGTCATCAGCCTTACTTGATCCTGTCACATGTGACCACTATAGCTATAATGAGCTCTTTATTGGCTCCAGCAAAAATCAGTGTATTATAAGAACTGTAGGATCACCCCCTCGGTCCAGTTCCCAATTCAACCTGTGGCCACATGCAGTATTAGAGTGAAAAAACCCTATGTCGCACAGGAATGGCACACATAAGTTCCAAAATAGTTGCTAATTATTTATCTTCATTGTTTTTTCTGTTAAAAATCCTCCAAACAGTCACAAATAACTTTTCATTTTTATTAGGTCACCTCCCTGTCTGGCCTTCAAGCCCAAGAACCAAGCCTGCAGAAGTTAATGGTGGGTAAATCACAAACACTGGAGTGCGGCGTTACTGTGGGCCTCAAAACGCGTAAAAAAACATCAGGGGCTAATGAGCAACTCTTGGCGGTCATGACTGATCTGGGATAATACATCCCTACAAGAATCACAGAGAGTCAGTAGACCATTTATGGAGTGGTCCAGGTTTGATTCTTGGCTTGGGACCATATGCTCTATTTCATCCCATTCTTTTCCCCTCATTTCCTTTTTTGTCACTCTACTGCATCTAATAAAGCCACAAAATGACAATCAAATACATATTTAAAAAGGTATAAGATATCAGCTGTATGTGAATGACAGTTCTTATATCAAATCTCAATGAATGATGGTTAATGAGGTTTTTAATGTACAATAAAAGCTCCATCCAGAGTCCGACATGGTGCTTTCAAGTTGTTTCACCAATATAGCATTCTTGTCCATATTCAGTTTTAGTCTTGTGTATTCTTAAAAACATTTTCAGTATTCAAAATAATTCACAGACCACCTGAAGGGCCAGAATATAATTACACAACATAAAAACGCTGCATATTTTGCATTACTCTTGTGGCAACTATTGTTTTGTTTTGAAGATTATATAACAGCGATGACAAAAATCACATTGGCTGATTGAATATTATAATAAGTGAATCTGAACTCTAAAAAACCCACAAGAGAAGTTTTGTGAGTGAAGTGATTACTATGCATTAAACATCAAAAGCATAAATAATAGAAAAGCGTCTTCTCCAAATGCCTCCGTCTGTTTAGTGCTGAACTTTATTTTAAAATACTCGTCTTAATTAAGCCGCTCTCTCGCTGTCTGCTTTCACGTAATGTTTTTTTTAAAGGGCAGGTCTGTCAAGGCAAACACCATTTTGTTCTGATGATGTGTGTCATGAGTGGGTTTATTGCCGGCTATTGAGCTGATAATGCAGAAGCGCACATCGAGCATCTGGAGCCAACATTAATCAACCGTCTCTGCTAATGATGCCTGGGTGTCTCACAGCTGTCGTGGTGGCACAAAAACACACGGGGCTGATGCAGTAGAAGGCAGCGCCAGGGAGCCACGCGATGGGAGGTGAGCCCCTGGTCCTGAAGCGGCTCTGGAGATGCCGTCATGTTTTCCAGCCAGCTGCAGGCAGAATGGAGAGGCGGGCAACTCAAAACAGAAAACAAACAGATGCCAAATGGTCACAGGTGCTAAAGTGTGTGAGCATGTAAAAGGAAATGAGACGTTTTTACGCACCAGCTGGATTTTCTAGTCCTGTTACTCTCATTTTGTGCGTTTTATGTCATTTAGTTGTTTTACTTTTAGGCCTTATTCGGACCTGGCATTAAATTCTGGACGGAGTGATTGGATCTCAGTCGTGATGCAAGGTGTGAATGAGCTAAATGTGCCCTGAATGCATCCTAAGAGATCTGAGGACACATTTGGTGGTGGCCTGGGTTGCATGTACTTGAAAAAGTACCCTCACATACTTTGAGAGACCTCAACAGTG
Source organism: Rhyacichthys aspro (assembly GCA_036850595.1). Classification (NCBI taxonomy): domain Eukaryota; kingdom Metazoa; phylum Chordata; class Actinopteri; order Gobiiformes; family Rhyacichthyidae; genus Rhyacichthys; species Rhyacichthys aspro. The sequence continues at coordinate 6,387,532 of CM072150.1, read as the reverse complement.
CCAAACCACATCTTTGTACCTAGGCTCTTAATAATTTCTATCTTTATTAATAGGAGGTTGTCATTGAGGCGCATGAAATATCATGAATGATGGAGAGAGTAAGTTAGTAAAATGGTAACCGTACTGGTGGTGCACAGCAAAATTTCTCATTTTCTCTCAATATGATAAAAGAAGTAGATGTAAACAGTCAGAAAAGTGATTCTTTAACAAATCAAAAGCTGGTAGTTTTGCACAGAAGCAGGAAAGTGTGAAATAATTAAATGAAGGCTAGCATGTAAATACCAGATGTAGATGATGAGATCTGATCACGTGTCTAGATTGGGAAAAAATTGATTGCAATTCAAAGTCTGAAGGGTGACTTAGAGAAATTTAATTTAAGATGCCATTTTCCAGGTGTCATGTCACAAGGACTGAATTACTTTGACCTAAAAGTGTATCATGTAACAGCTATCGCAACTCCTTTAAAATTGCAAACCATAAATTGTTGGGAAAAAAAATCCATTAAACATAAATGTACATTCGTTAGTGTTGTAAATAAAACTAACACTAACACTAACTGTTTTGTCATCTGCTGCACACAGTTTTGGCAGGTCAGTCCGGTCACTGCAACCACACACACCAACGTCTTTACTAGATGCAGCCGCAGGACAAGGACTGTGCAGGGCCAGACAGGTCTCAGACAAAAAGTAAACCTGTAAATGACACATTAGGTGAATATATTTTTAAAGCAATGAAAGACAGTGAGACAAATGAACAGAAAAGTTAGCAAAGTGGCTAAACCTAAACTCTGCACTCTACAATATGTAAAAAGAATAAGTGCGTTTTTAAAAATACAAGACCAGATTTTAGGATTTTACTAACGCCACATTCAGGGCCATTTTGTTTGCCCATGATTGGACATTACAGGTTATCTTTGATTGAGATATAGAGATAAACCAAATCAAAATCTTTAGATGGGATGGGCGTAGTTTTGAGTACTACCACATTTGCCATCAACTATAATTCATTCCTTCCCATCATTCTCTGAGTGAGATTGTGTTCATTCATGAGAGAAGCTTCCATAACAAACTTAGCCAGGCTGTTCCTGCTTTTACATTCCATATAGCCCTGCAAAAATGCCCCTATGCTCTCTAAATGTAACTTTCAATCATGGTGTCTGAGATAAGAACTCTTTTCAGGCTAGCCTTCAACATCTCAGCTCCTGCTCTCCTTCATTTCTCCTCACTTTTTTTTTTTTTCTTCACTGCAGAACCACTTGTCGACTCGCTTCATCTCCCCCTCTATAACTCCGGCTCATTCATCACAGCGCACAGGCGAGTCTCTTCTGTTCTGTCTACTTCTGAGCCTCACCGTCAGATCCCGCCCTGTGCCTCGAGGATTCCTGTGATAACGCGCTCAAAGAGAAGATATGGCTGCGCGCTAACACACATGAAAGCGTCGACCAGGAGAATCAGCCTGTCCCAGTCAGCTGTTTCCATTTGCTCACTTTTAACTATGAGCAGGGATGTATTTAGAAGTGGAATGTGAATGACTTACATGCTGGATTTTGATAGAATTGAGCAGTCATCTTCACAGTTGTCACTCACTTTTTATTCCTATGAGATCGCTAGTTATCTCCCTCCTAACCTCCTGCGGTGCTTCAGCCTAATGACTACTGTGCTTTTCTCTCATGTCTGCTTCAAAATAGAAGATTCTTGTTCCCGGCTCTGGTCTCTACAGTACATTCCAGCCTGTAAATGTGGTTTTATTAAATACTTTTGGATATCTGATTTATTCCATGCAGCAGATGTTTGTAGAGTCCGAGTTTGGAGGAACAGACAAGAGCAATGCCACAGAGACTTAATCTTTGATTGCATTTTTAGTCCCAACCTCAGCCCAAACACCAACATATTTCATAGACACCCTTTTATTAAATGTTGTACTATACATTTAACTGGCTCATTTCATATTTAACAAAGTGAGAAGTCTGCTGTCAGTAGCTGCAGAATGAAAGTTATAGTCTCTCTGTGTATGTTTTTCTTAAATTATTTAACTAAAATGTATGATGCTGTGAGGAAATCCTGAAAACTAAGAACATTAACCACAGATTGACTGCAGCAATACATCACCAGGATGTATTCTCCAGGATGTACATCTGAATAAACTGTGCTATATTCAAGGCAAATTTCTCTCCTAATGGACACTTTCGATTAATTTTCAAGTGGGTCCAACAGAGTGAAACAGACTGTCCTTGTCAACGTACTAATGCTAAAATTTAATTATGAATCAAATGAAAGACTAAGGGTCATCTTCATGTGACGTGTGTCCACAAAACACCAAACTTTCAAGGTTTCAAAATAGTTTGTCAAAGTTGTACAAAGATAATAATAATATAATCTTATACCCCTAACCAATGGGAATAATCAAAATTACACAACTATATAAACTATATATATCTATATGGTGTAAGTTAGATGACAAACCAAGTGATCTCTAAAGTCATTTAAACCAGTGTCTTTAAAAACTCTTCAGCAGCATGTGTACTAACATATGGAGACAAATGTAGTGGTGTTGACTGTAAAGCATCTCCAGCTGCAGACAGGGAGTAATAGTATGGATAAATGTACAGCAGAGGCATATTCATTTATGAATGTAGTAGAAAATGATGCCTGTAATCTGCACAAACCTGCTGTCTAGCATTGAACCACTACTTAAGATGTAATTGCGGAGCAGTGTGGAGGTGATAAGTACAATCAAGCAGCGGCCGGGCTTTCTGCTTTGTTCTGTTCTCTGGTGGATTTCAAAGAAAATCATTTTCACTGAAAGTACTTACCAGGAAATGGTCTTTATCTGAAATTGTTCATGTGCTGCTTGATGAGTATGGCTCGTTGTAAAAAGGACATTGTAAACTAAAGACAACTTAAATTCTAATTGTATCAGAGAACCACTTATCATTTGACCTGGAGGAATACTCACACATCAGGCAGTGTTAACTTTATATACTTGGGTTATAAAATATCTTAAACTAAACGTCACTGATAGATAAGCTGACAGAAACTACAGCTTGACTGTCCACTTTAAGGAAGTTCAAACTGATGGCAAATGTGACGTGGGGCATATTGTGAAATGGCTTCGTTCAAGTCAGATGGCAGACAGACTGCCTGACCTCAGCTGAATGGCATCATTGTCTTCGACTGTGACCAATCTAAATTGCATCACTGACATCACCAGGCCGTGCTGCCAACAGAGCTGCTGCTCAGCTTTAGGGGAATGCCGCTGCATAGGAGATGCATGTTAATGTCCTGAGGCTGTTCCTTGGTATGTCAGGGTCACAGCCAAAATCTGGACATCTTCTCTATTCCAGCTGTGAGGCAACCACACAGGGACTGGAATCTGAATACATAAAACATTTTGACTTTGACTTAGACAGACACAAAGATACTGGACATTTTGGACCAAAGCCAGACATTTACTCTGCCGACATTTTTTACATAAATGACTAAAGACATTCTCCATGAGGCTAAGAGAATTAAGTAAAGATATATTGTACTGCATCAGCTTGTTCTGCTTCCTCTAAAATCAATACCTGTCATGTCTGTATACTAAATGCTCTGCTTAACATTAACACATGTAAAACTGACATGTACAAGAGTTCTCCTTTTTAGTCTTGTGGGTTTGCTCTTTGCCTTTACTTTCACTCATCTTATTTCAAATCAAACAGGAAAACCTCAGAGTATTCATTTGTATTTTGTGTTACTGTGTCTGTAGTGTGTAGGGATTCAAACACAATAACACTTGACATCACTATTGTACCACAGTCTGACACATGAGAATGCACTGTAGGTGACAATTAGAAACATCTCTGCCATCTCTGCCGACCCACTTACAGTCTGTGGTGTGTTGTGTCATGCTTTTTCATTGGCCTAAGGAATGCAGACAGACCCCACCACTAACCTGCATCCCTAGGGTTTTTTCTACTGTACACGCAAACATTTGCACAGAGACAGACAGTGGGCCGCATGCTAGATTTATGAGGCTATTTATCGTGCCACTCTGTCTCCTGTCGTATTGTTGTCCTGCAGCTGCGTAGGTGTGGATTAAACTTCTTCCTGCATGAAGCACCGGTATAAAGCTTAAATCTGACTTAATAAAATGCTATTAAATGTTTAGTGACTATCCGGAAATATTAGGAGCCAAGGGTTCTGTTCTGCAAAGTGCAACCTCTGCAGCAAGTGGAGCACATTCATGGGAAAACGTCTGACTTGTGTTCCCCCAAGGCACAGTCGGCTGTAAGCGGTGTATCACGCTCTCGTTCTGTCTGGTTCATGCACTTTTTTTTATATGTCATCTTCTGTACCAGTCTCCTTTTGTTATTCTCCCTTTGGAGTGTATTGCTTGTCGTGAAGTGAAGCTGCAAAAGCCCAAAAATAGACTTTTTGGGAGCTGGGATGCTTGATGCGACAGGTTAAGCAAGTAGATAGCAATGTGAAGAAGAAGTAACAGGGGAAATACACTCGGAAATAAGAAAATGTTGCTCCAGAGCAGATGCAACTTGTCACTATGTTGTGTAAGATGTGGCTAAAGGGAGAGACCAATATCTGTGAGATACAGGAGCAATGGAAGTGGCTTTGTGTTATATATGGCTGCTTATGGGGCCTGTGAAAACACATTTTTATAACTAGCAGGCATCAAATGAGTCACTACATTTAACAAAAGTACATATTTAACAAAAAGTATAGCATTTTTAACCATATGATATCTTTATTGTGTTCCTTCTACACAACCCCAGATGTGTCAGTCTTAACAATAAAATAGTTTTAATGGTTTTAAATGTTTAAAATCAAATGTTTACATGCCACTTGAAATAATAAAAAAGGGAGGGATCTGGGCATTGTCTTGAAGGTGATAGACTTCTCATCTCTTCCATCAGATAAATACCATGAGCAACATTCAAACATGCCCCATCTTCTGGACTGTCTCCTGATTTCATCCAGAGGGGCTCCATGTGTGAACTCAGTCCTATATTTTCTTTTCTTTTTCTTTTCAGCCTTGGATTAGTTTAAACTGTGGGGGAGCGTCTTGTATGAACAACGCCCACAGATCCATAAGAGCTGGTTTGATGTTGATGTGTGTGTTGGTGAAGTTTTGTTTCATGTAACTGGGACTTTAAGCAAAGTGAAAGTGAATGCCTGATACTTGTGCTGGATGTTTGAAAATTACTTTTGTGCATGTTTGAATTCTTGCTGTTTTGTTTGTCCACCAAGATTTTGACCATTACAGTTAATTGTCATCCTCCACCTGCTTCACTAGCAGGTGGAGGCTAGCTTGAGAACGCAGGAGGAGACGTTGGACCACTGACTATCTCACAAACAGGTTTGGAGTTTCTGAGGCTGTATAACTACATCTGAGGTGGTATTCCGCAACACTGGGGTCTCAGGGAACGCTGCTTTCTGACTCTATCAGACTTCAAGAACAATAAGAAAAAAAAAATGTCATGCGATGCCATTTGTTTTGAGATAATCTGTAGTGAAGAAATGTTATCAAAGACTAAACAAAAACAATCACCTCTACTTAGCAGTAAGACAAAGCAGATCAACTCCTACCGGGGGACTTGGGCAAAGGGATAGTGGACAGTTTTATACAGGTTGGTCATGCCCAGAATCATCAGACTATATAACAATTTGATGCAGTAAATACTCCTGGGCATGTGCACCCAGTCACCACCAAACATACTTATTACACATGAGGTATATTCTATCACAGGGGCAATATATATCTTTTTTATATATATATAGCTTATCCTTTGAAAAAATATGGACATATCAAAGCTTTTTATTTGAGTTTATTCTCATTAAATTCTTCCCCACTCTGCTTCACTTACAAGCTCCTTCAAACCGCTTCAAAACAAGGTCAGCACGAAATAAAGAGGATGGTTAGGAATGTGAAGAATGAGCCGTAGGATGTAATGAAGTGAGACCTTAAGCTGAGGAAGACAACAGTGGGGAGTTGGGCTGTGGCTAAACTCTTAGTTACAGGCCTCTTCTCCTCATCAGGGGATTTACAATGAAGACCACATCCTCCAGGACATGACATGTTCGTGTATCGCAAACAATGTGTCGTATTTGGAGGCCTTTGTATTGCACACAGTTCAAGTGATGTTTGTTCCCTGCAGGCTACAAACCAGCAGTTGTCTGACAGTGACAGATATAGTTCACTACATCAGAACCTGTTATGTTTTGCTTCAGCAGTGAAAACAGGGAGTTTCTGAAAGGCACTGCGCACAGTCGTCTCTATAAATAATTCTTTTTGATTCTGTGTGTGTTGTGCGTGTGGGAACTTGGACAACACCGTCAACAGCAAAGATATGTATTTTAATCAAACCTTGCCTTCTTTTTTATGGCTTTTCAGTAATGTACAGGTATTTTGTTAATAATTATTATGATATGACATAAATTAGTAGTAACCTCACAGATAATGGCATCAACCATATGGTGTAATATAAGGGAATGAAATGGGGATGGGAGCAAATAAGTTCTAGCGAGTATAATATGTGTAAATATAGTTGTTGATATGTGTGACCTTGAAACAAATTCAATCTATCAATCAATCAAAAACATTGGCTTGAAAATCAGCATATCATGCCTTTCACAAACTGTGGTTAAAGTAAAAACACAATAGATCAAATCAAATCAAAAACACTTTATTAATCTCCTAGGGGAAATTCAATCTTGCTCTTCTAATCTTCATGTGCAATAAGACTGATTATACAGTCTTACGGCAGTCGGGAAGAAGGAGTTCTTGTGTCGTTCTGTTCTGCAGCTCACTGATCCCAGACGTCCACTGTCTGAAGCTGAATTCATGGGATGGTCAATGTTGTTCAGTATAGCATCCATCCTGTTGAGTGTCCGTTGATCCACTACCTCAACCAGAGTCTCTAAACTACTTCCTATAGTTGAACCAGCTCTCTCTATTAGTTTTTCAAGTCTCCTACGATCTCTTTTCCTGAGACTGTGTTTACATTAAAAGACTTTCTTAGAAAGCCGATAGATCAAGTTAACTGGAAAGATCAGAAAATATGATCTTGGGTCAATGTTTTCTTTTTGACCACATGATCTAGGACTCACCACAAAGTCCTTCCATTTTCACATGTAAGAGATGTATAAAACAAATCTCATATTACAGTACAGGTGAACTGTTTGTTATGCCTGTTGTGGTTTAAAGTAGAACCGACAGCTCTGGAGCTGAAATCAAACACCAGAATTCAATTTGAGCAAAAGTTAATTCATTTATTTGGAAATGAAATTTTCACTCTGCGTTTGTTTATGCCAGATAAGATGGGTGTATCTCATATCAAATCTTCCCAGCTCAATCTAACGTTGTTCTATTTTCATTACATTACTGTTTCCAAGCAGTCGTGCCCTGGGCGATTTTTTTCCTTTGCAAGTGGATACTTAATAAACTGGTTTAAAATGACCAGATGGATTAGTCTCACAGTGCAACCAGATGTGTTACAGACCGGTACAGGAAGACAAGCCCCATAACCAGCACCATTTGATCTGGACACCTTCTGTGGCTCAGACTCTTGCTTCTGTTCTTTAAAGCCATCTGGACACTGCAAAAACAAATCTATTGAACTAGTCTCTGCAAATCGTCACACACAGATTTTAGGGTAGCAGAATATCTACCTGCATAATAATAACTTGTTTTTTCCCAAATGAAAAGCAATCAATTATTTCTCAAAAGCTAGTGCAGTGATTCATAACAGTGCCCTGTAGGATCTATAAATGAACAATATGAAATTATATCTTGTATTTTGGAGGGCCTTTCAGAGCAGTGTGTGATGAATAAAGTTTTCAATAGTTTTTCAGTCATTTTAATTTAATATGTGAGATTTCTTCCCTTTGTTTTTCCCTATTAGCCCATGAAGCAACAAGAACAGATCAAGCAACACCTCATGAAGAAGGGAGGACAAAACAGAGACAGACCTGTTTTACTGATAAAATATGGTGATCATTAGTGTTTCTTTTTTTTTTTTTGTATTCAACTTGCCTTTTAAATTTGTTTTTAGTTTAGCCTTGAGGAATAAATAGTGTTTGTTAGCTTATTGGTTGTGATAAAACATTGCCTTGTGGATTTTATTTTACTGTTTGTGCAGTAATGACAGGACTTCATTCAGAGGCAGACTCCATTTAATGATCTGAGGACAAGAAACACGAAAACACCAAGTGACACAAAGAAAAAACAGCTATGTAAAAACACTCATCTGAATATAACAGAAATAAAATAATTGCACACTTGGACAAAGGTAGCGTAATGGATTACGGTGGCTAAAATTAGACAACTGACCTTTGCCCTTAAGGGTTATGACTAAAGGGAAGAGGAAATGGAACAGCACTTCACACAGACTTTTAAAGTGTCCGGTCTGAAAACCAATAAGAACAAAGCCATACAAATGAATATGACATGAGATTAGAACAGTAAAAAAAAAACAAAAGTAGAAATTAACTTAATTATGAATACCCGCTCTTCCTCCTTAGCCACTGTCAGAATATGTGAAAACTACAGAGCTTTATCAAGTAATTACAAATGATAGGATTATGACTTTGTGTGTGTCTGCCTTAAGGGGAGCCAATCCCCTGGGCTCTATCTATTGCACAGAGCATTGTTTATGTAAACAGATAATATAATTGTGCTTTGTGTCCAGTAAAACCAAAAGATGATTTGTCAAGAATACGTCTGGTTGGTATAGACCCTAATTGACTGAAGCAAGTTTGTTCAAGACAGTAAACTTCTACAGTAACTCTGGTGCTGTTGCTTCATGCCTTTGTAAATGGAGGATATATGCTTTTTTTTAATATTAGCTTTCATTCGAAGTAATTGTGATGTCAAAATAAAACAAACTAAAATATGAATAATGTGTTCAGATAAACGCAGAAAACAAATGAAACAGAGTCATGTCTAATTCACTGCAGTCCATTTCCTTCTGTCCCAGTCCCAGCGTGTCCTCGGGTTCAGTAAGTGCCAGACAGAGTTCATTAGGAGACATCCCACAGGAAACACACGCGATCACGTCATCCGTTCACACGCCAGAGTTACCAAGGAGACCCGTCGCCAAGGTCACCAACGGGAAGGGCACCGAGGACTACTCCACACGAGACACAAGCAACTCTGAATGAAGCATGTAAATATAGGACATTATTTATTTCTAGAATGTGTGATTTTCTGGTTTAATGAGATAAGTGTGTGTGTTCATCATTTGCACTTTTGTTTAAATAACTCATGTTGGCTACAAACTCGATTCATATTCTGACATTTTCAGTGTGCTAAAGCAATGTCTCTCCATTTTTGATCGGAACAGAACTCTTTTGGCTCATTAAGCGTTAACAGCATGCCGTATCTTCAGATCTTTGTTGAAAATTACATTTAAATTAAATATTATAAGAAATATATTCTTATTATCAATTCAACTTACTTCCCCAAGAGGAAATTAAATTTAAATTTAAATTTAAATAAACAAAAAGACATAGATTTGACTGAGGAAGGAGTTTTTGTGGCGTCCCGTCCTAATGCTCACTGATCTCTGATGTCCACTGGCTGCTCTCTGTTCTTCAAAAGCCCAATGCAGGGGATGGGCCATGTTGTTAAGTACAGCATCCATCCTGTTGTGTGTTGGCTGTTGCTCCTCTTCTTCAAGCAGAGTCTCCAGATTAATACCTATTGTTGTACAAGTCTCTATAGTTTAGTAGTAACAACTTGTTTTAGACTGCACTAGCACAGTACAAAAAGTGACATACAAAGCTTATTTTGTATATTTTTAAGATGGAAATAATAAACAAAATATTCTCTAGTTTTGAATAAGTCATTTTTTGGCATTTTAGTAAAAAGTAAAGCAATCACCTGGAGCTTGTTGAGGCATTGTTAGACTATAATTTTTCCTCTGTAGTGAATATTGCTGGTATAATTATTGCGTTCCATTCAGTCTCAAATACTTTGATGCAAACCGAGACAACAAACAGAAGGCTTTTACATTCGATTTATAATTTTTTTTGTCTGATGCACATTTATGTAAATTACAGGGCTTCATCAGATTGCGTCTTCCTACTCTCTTTGACTCTGGTGGTTCTCTTGTGTTTCGGAGCATTTCCATATGAGTAGGAAAATTATGTCTAGCTTTTATTCGTCCTACGCGCAGGGACAGCTCGACATGGGTGGTGCATCGACTGCAGTTCATTTAAAGGTCAACAAGTAAACAGGCCTATCGTCTTTCAGGCCGTCGGCTCGAGAGTGTGTCTATTACTATGAGTGACCGTGAGAAGTTGGTATAAATCTCTAGTGGAGCTCTTTTAAGAGGATTGATCAACTCCCAGGAGGTCAGTGAAAAGTGAAAACTGCTATCATTGTTAGTGATCTGATCATTTCATTCTACGACCATTTCCTCTGGAGGGATCAATGCCATCGTTCAGAGGCTATTTGTCACCGATCGAGCCGACAGCAGTCACAAGGCGGGGGAGGGGACGGCCATGTCGGGATGAGGAAGACCCACTTCAATGTATATATACATATCATTTGGTAAATTGCTTTCTTAAAATTTACTTTAAGTTGTGAAAAAAAAGAAAATCTATATATGTATATATTCAGTCGCAGTGTTGATGATGTTTGATAATGTTTTTAAAGATTTACTTAAAAACAAAGCGTGTTGTTTTCAAAAATCCAATTAAATCATGATTTTATTATTCACATTTGTAATAGTTTGTGTTTGCAAAGTTACATTAAAATTTTGGTCATAACTAGAGTCAGAGTTAGTTATGTGATTTGAGTATTGTGGTAGAAAATACAGTCAGACTGAAATACTTTTTAAGAGAATGGCGTTGAAGCAGAAAAAAACAGAGCATGAGCAATGCATTGAAGGAACTGAACTAGAAAAGACATGTTAGAGTCACAGTGTGTGGTTTTGAAAATTAATACAGCATTGGAGCAATGTTGTAAAGTGAGCTTAACATAAGTAACAACTTTTGTTTCCACAGCCATCTAATGAACTACAGAGAGAGATGACGAAGGTTGTGGCTGATATTTTTTACAGGCAGTCTTTGGTTGTGTGACTGTAAAGGTCTTGTCATACACTGTTTCATGCATTTCAACAACTAGGGCCAAAGACAGGTGTGTGGAGGGTTTTCTGTTTCTGCAGACCAAATACCATTACACATAACATGTTGCCCCAAGCACAGAACAATACTTCATCTTCAAATTAAAATAACGTCAAATGTTTCTTTAAATTAAAAAGTCCTTATTGCATTTGAATCCTGCTGTGACCATATTGTCCAGTCATGATGTAATGCTTCCTTCCTTTTTAAAAAATGAAAAGAGCATTTTCTATATTGAATTCTGTGTCTTAAATCATTAACCTATTGATTCACATATTGACTGTTTTTTTCTTTGACAGAAAGTACAATTACCAGCTTCGGTGGCCGTTTATACACATATACAGATTTTTACTGCTACAGCCAAGGCCTTTGGTTAATGAGTATTTTTCAATGTTCAGAGTGCTCAGACATGACAAAGAGCAGCCATGATGGACTGGGGTATGGGAAGAAAAGAATTGCCCCGGGGGATAAAAGGAAGTTAGAAAGAGGAAAAGAAAGACAGACGAAAGGCGGAACAGTGCCTTATTATCTGACCACTACAGTTCCACACCAGCTGCTTTTCAAACAGTGGTCATCAAGCAACACAAGGAATGGCTTCAGTGCACCACAATGACCCCTATTAGGCAATGTGCTCGGCTGTGGCCCCTCTGTTCGCCTGGACTCTGTTTGGCCGCTCATTTTCATCACCCTCTTTGTGTTTCGGTGCGTCCAACAGCAGTCAGCACCGCGCCGTATCAGTGCAGATCTGATCACAGCGCTGATAGGTTTCTAATTGAGTGTGCGACATGAAAATGTATGAGTTCAAACAGGTTCTGGGGGGCATGACATGGATTTGACATCACTTTGAGAAATTATTCTAACAGTGTGTAAAAAGATTCCTTAGACTGACTGGGTTATGGAAGTAGCAAATATTAAACTAGCGATTACAAAGCCTCAAACCTTAAGCAAAATAGTGCCTTTTAACCTCTGAGAATGTAATAAGAGAAATGTTGTCTTCAAATATACCCTGATGACATTCACTCAACACTGAGTACCGTGGTCATGAGCCTTATTACAGTGATGACCCTATTCAGAATATGGCGTTTACATGATGGAAAACACCCCTGGTTCTAGTTGTAGCTTTAGTTTTTCTACTGAAATGCCCCGAGTTCACACCATTTTGAAGGAAACTAACTTTTCACAGCCGTCCGTGATCGACATCCAGCGCTGATCACCACAGAAATATTATTTTTGAGTAACTGTGTAACTATCAACTGCAGATGATAAAAGAGCAGGCAATTTTAATGGAACAGGCCAACGGTACATAAAGGTACTATTTATATCCTAAGTACACATTAAGAAGATGAGCCGTGTAAGTAACAGCAAATAAGTAAAGCCATTTATCAACAACAATTTCTTTTGGCTGCTCCCTTCAATAGTCGCCAGAGCAAATTATCTGATGATTTGCATATTTAGTCTGGCTTATGTTTAATGCTGGATGCCTTCCTGAACCCTCTCCATTTATCCAGGCTTGAAACTGGCACAAAAGCACTCTGACCTGTAAACCCTTTACCCCACCAGGATATTAACGATCAGGCCATTTATAAAGCAATTAATATCAAAGCTTAATAAGGGCAGCGATTTAATAAGGTTAAAAAACAACATGGTGCAACAGTTTGCAAGAAGGAACCAACTACTGATTGGTGTTGGAAACTTTTCCAAGTTCAAGTTATTTTTGTGGTGAAGCAATTTTGTGTAAACGGTGTGAAAGTAATCTGCTTATTTAACCCTATATACATGACTATCTATGTATAATATTATCCAAGAATCAGTAGTTTATAGTTGATCTTACAAAAAAATTCAGCCCGATGTTACATAAAAAGTTACAAGTAGTAGATGATAGAGTTTTTGTGGGTTGTCAGAATGCAGAGTTGTTCTTTGTTGGCGTTTACCTCCACAGTGCTTACATTTCAGAATAGTGGCAGATGTCAGTCAGAACCCTTCAACAGTGCTGAGTCAGACCGACATGCTTTTCTACACCTCGGTGTAATAAAAGCCTTTTCTGTCATTTTTCATCTCAATAATTCAACTGGCAGAGATACCCACAGGCACAACGTACTAGCAAGTGTTCTGATGGTGGGGTCAGAGGGCATGCCCATTCATCATTGTAAGGTACGGTGGAGAACTGACAAAGCAACACACACACTGAGAAGGAGGTGGCCTTGTTTGCTCTTTTAGGAAACTGAATAGGAAAAGCTAACTACTAACGTAGGACTGGAGTTCATTTTGAGCTCAGCAGGACTCCTGTAATAGCTGAAACTGCTTTTTGAAGGAGACTTTTTCATTTTAGTCTGCTCACTCATCATACTTTTAATTCCTTCCTTCCTCTCTTCCTTTCATTTTGCTGCTACAAACTTCCCAAAATGTCTGCGTCTGATCTGGTCCACTCATGAGACGTAAAACTCTGGGGTGAAGTATTATTAAGTGCTTTTCCTTTACGTAATACGGGCTGTGCTTAAACTTTATGGAAGTACAAAGGGGTAGATTTAGGAAGAGATCCAGGTGACATCACCTCCTTCCTCTTACAACTACGTTTGTGACTACGTGCTGCCACTGCAGGAAGCTGTACGAGTATAGGCCCCATTCATTCTGCATTTGATGCCCACTTAAGACAGAAACTCCCTGTACAATAAACTATATGAGCAGATAACAATGAGCCACTCCCTTTGGACAATCTATACTATTATATTTAAAGATAGGAGGCATATTTACAGACAGGCAGGTGTGTCTGTCTAAAGGTGGATTGTGGATATTCAGGAAACTGTTGCAAAAGAGTGTGACAATGACTTATCACTCCTAGGATGACAAATATTGAGAAATACACATAGGATTGTTGGGACATCCAGTAAAAAAGTACTCCCACAAGCTTTTACCATCAACGTGAAGCAGATGGTTGGTGACTAATAGAAAGGGAAGTGTTCAAAATTATACCGATTTAACAATATCCAGAAATGATGAGGACATGACACTTAATATTTATAGCAGAGGAAATGTACCAATTGTGTGTTACCAGCTGAGTGCTATTGCCTCAACAGCACAGGGAGGATAATCAAACCTCACACAGAATATGCTCTTCATTGTTGCTAGTATGTGAACCAGCCTGATATCTATGAGAGAGTGGAGCCATTCTGTATCCATCAGACAGACTTGGTGAGTCAAAACCATCAGCTTTAGAGACCCTGCCGAGATCTACTCTCCATCTTCACTTACTGCTCCCTGACCTTGAAGTGCAACTCAGTAAACAACATTAAAATCTGATAAATGCTACATGCAGACTTCAGAGCTGCTTTACCACTATAAATATTGGGTCTATTTTTGTGAAAAGTGGCAGCAAAAACAATCCCACCACAAACAGACAAAAGACAGACACAAGTCTACAGCCTTTATTTGTCTGTTACAGATCTGTAAGATTTGTGCCTTTGAAGAGCAGATAGAAAACAGCAGACTAATGTTGACTGCATTAGTTCAGGACATGAACTTGACATTGTCCTGGAGTCTGTTCTGGTCTGTGGGAATCAAGAACCATTGTCCCTAGCTCTGTCTGAAACTCTGCATTAAATTTTGAGTGTTTTGCAACAGTTGTGTTTCCACGTTACCATTTAAAGTGAATTTTTTAAATGTTACAATGTGAAGGAGGCCTATTTCCATAAACCGATGAGATGTTATTCATGTGAGATACACTTTGTTCTTATTGATTTTGCAATAGCCTGAGAAAAATGAGATGCAGCTTTTAAGGGGGATACTTGTCTTACTGTTGACATCACAGTTAATGCTCATAAAGAAGAAAAAAACACTTTCATTCATGCAAAAAACCTTTCATTCATGTTTTATAATGTGATTCATGCATTACAAATAAAATTTATTTATGGAAACACAACTACAGACGTGTGTTGAAATAGGCCCATGGTGCTTTATGTCTTCTCAGGTGCCACATGTATGCATAAAGGACATTACGCAGCAGTTGTTATTGTGGCAAATTTGCAAAAACACATGATACTGAGCCAATTCTCTCAATTCTAGTTTTCAGCGAGTATGCTTAAACTCTTTGAGCTGATGACATTTCAGTTTTACTATCATGATAGTTCTCTCCTGTATAAATAAAACATCAATAGATAAAGAAAAAAAAAGATGAAAGCAACTTGAAGGTGCTATTTTTCATTTAAGTTTGCAGAAAATCCTATATAAAAAATAATCTGAATATGCTTCATCCCTCAGTGAGGTCACCCACAGCCCAACTAACCATAACCACAGAAAACCTATAGACGTTTACAGCTGTGTTTACTGTCGGCTACTGCTTTCGATTCCCAGGACCTATAGTCACCAGAGAAAACATCCCCGAGATCCTGTGAGAACAGCCCGGACCGACGAGCTGTAGTCGTGATGAATGGAGGGAAAAGCAGATAAGATCAGTGATTAAAGTGTTAATAAGTTATTCAGTTACAGAGAACAACACGTTCCCTTCAGGGCTATGGAACAAAGAAGGATGATGTTTACAACAACATCGGGAACGGTTGCACATAGAAATGGATTTGCAAACTATTTATTCTTTTACAGTTTTAATCAGACCTCAGGCGCTAAAACAAATACTGCATGAGAAATGAGTCACTCTCAACGGCCTGAAAGTGGCAAAGGTGCAGCACATTCACAGGACTTTAGAGGACAAGTTAATGCTAAATGCTTGTGTTGTAGGTCTCAAGGAAAGAGGTCATGTTCTGGAGACTGGCTTTATGACCATTCTGTTATAAAATTGTTGTTTTTCCCTAGTCTCGTCTCGCTTTTAAATCTAGAGGCCATTAAAAACAATAAGATACAGCTTTGTTTTGGGCAGCATACTAACAAAAACCGTAAACCCATACACTGAACACAGCCTTAAGGGGGCTTTTGTTTCAGAATGCTAAGTTCTTCTTATGTAAACTGAAAAAATCTGAACCTAAAAATTATGTCGCAGAAAGTTACTGCCTTCTTGTGACACACAGTGAGTGACAACAGCAAAGGTCTATCTCTTTGTCTGTCCTTTTGTTCTTCAAAAAGTCACGTTGTGGATGTATATTATTGACGTGAGAAGTTTATATCCATATTAAAGTGGCACTACCTGATTTTCTTTTTGCTGTCCCTGTGATTTCATGTTTTTCCTCTAGGGGCAGCATGTTGATTTTGTGCACACAGCCTTCATTTTTATTTTCTAAGACCAAAACTGATCAACAATGGTGTTCAAACGTGCACTTGTCAATGGATTAAAAACTTAAATCTGTAAATGGTCTCTGTTAACACTTCTGCATAAGTTCAAGAAAACTATGAAAAAAACTAAATCAAAAAACCTAAAAGAACAAAAAAAAAAAAACAAACTAAAAGCTAAAGGTAGTGTTTTTGTCTAAAATAGGCTTTTAGTTGTTTATTAGCCCACAACCACCTCTTTGATGAATTACCCTACTGAACAAGAAAAGACATCTGAAAAAAATAATGACAGAGGAAATAACCCCAAACAACTGAAAGGCTGGAACGATGAAATCCTAAACCACAAATAAGGGGCTTTGTTGACAGAGAGAACAAAGGCAGAGGGTTGATTAGTGAAACACATGGCACCAAATGGCAAACCATTAAACATTAACCAATCAAAGAGGTTTAATGGGTGAGGTAAGCGATGAGGTCACTACCTGTAACCACTTTAGCTCTGGATGTAATCACTGTGGGGGTTCGATTTAGAGGTGAGAGGGTCTGCTGCCCGAAACTGTGTGTGTGTGCATGTGTTTGCATAGGTGACAGCTAATGTGTGTACACAAGCTTTATACATCCAAGGTCAAAGGAAACAGGAAAGATTATCAGAGACGCTGCCTACAACAACAGACTGCATTTTCATTTTGTTTTAAGTCTCCAGTCTCCTCTTTTTACAAAATAACAACTTTCAAAGGCTTGATGACAGGTGAGTCTGTGAATACTCGTAACACTGTTTTTGTGACCCAGAATTATAGTCTAATAATTTAGATCTTCATTTAGTGTAAATATTAAATAATAGAATTTCATTTCTATAATACAATGCTAGCTGATCATATTGTTAGAAAACAATTATTAGACCTTGATCCCAAGTCAAATGTGGTCGCTCCTGTTGATGGTCTACATCAAAAAGAAAATAAATGATGATAATAAAACTTTTTGATGTCTGTTATAATTTTTGCCTAATGCGGCCATAGACTATGGACACGTATAGACACTATGGCCCTCACGCTTCAGTCTCACTTTTAACCTTTTTTCACATTCTGGAGGGGCAAAGCAACATGGTATAAATGTTGTATAAATGTGGTCTGTGGGGAAATGCTTTCTGTCCAGTCCTTGCAGTACCACAAGTGGCCACAGGTGGAATTATTGAAAAGAGCTGAAGCCTTCATCCACTTTTTTAAAATACATCAAGTGTGTAAGGTTATCTCATTAACTGTTTTCAGCATTTCAGCTAAAGCAATATTTGGGTTTATTTTCACTGTCATTTGATAAAACATATGCCTAGTGTATGGTGCTGCTACTTACATTTTGATTTGAATGAAAAACATACCTCACAAGAGAAAGCGAGAGAAATTAGGCCAACAATATGCGAAGGAAAACAAGTGTATGTCTGCTGGCAGTGCACTACGAGGACTCGTGTCACTTTGGACAATTTAAGAGGTATGCTTCCTTACTCGGCCATAAGACTGAGCAGACGCCAACGGTACATTAGTTTGTCTGTGACCAAGGCGCTCATTATTAGAATAGATGCTGTTGATGCAGACCTTCATTTAAAGCTGGCTAATGGCTCACTGTCGCCTGCACACACCCACACATATGGGCTGATAATTATACATTCCAGGGACACATTGTCTCACAGCTTTCCTGTCTCTCGTCTCTCTCCTGTCTCATCACTCGTTATGTGCACACATTTAAAGTTCAGACTCTCAGGACATTCCTGGACATAAAGCACTGATGTGTGGAGACATTCATTAAAAAAACACCACTGTATTTATGAGGCCAGACTCCAATTGCATCTTTGAGTGAGACCCCATCCCTAAAATGGCCTGTGCATGACCTACATAATAGACTCTGTTTTGGCGACATTATCTTGTCTAGTTGTACAGCAATTTTCGTACTAACCCTCACTTAAAATGACAGCTAAAATGGTTCGCTTTTCACTGCAGACTGCTTCTTGACTCCTGTCTATGTTCATATTCTAAAAACAAAACCGTCAATTAACACATTCAATGTCAATCTATAATTCTCATTGTAAATGCTGAAATGAGCCATTTGATTGCAGTTCTTATTTTTGTGTTTGATGATGCAAAATGTGTGAAGAAATTGCAATTTAGTTGTAGATAAAACGGAGACAGAAGAAAAAGAAAAAGTCAGAGGCGGTAAAAGCAACAAACTGATAAAAATCCACTGATTATTTTGCTGTGTAGAATCCATTACTCTGTGTATGTAGATTTATCCTCTATTTACCTGAAACTATTTTGTACACAACATTTGTTTGGCTGACTCTGTGTTCCTCACTCTGTCCATATTTGGCCCGATCCCCGTCTCCTCACATTCATCTCATGTCAACATCCTTGTGCTCAAGGCTCAGTTTAAAACACTAACATTTCATCCTATAATGTCATTGTGCAGTGGATCTTTTTCAGGATAAACAAATGAACATCTTGAATATGCTTTTTTGCTGCAATAGAATGTCTTAGGCCCTGTCTACACACGTACACACAGATATTTGTTATAAAAATCTAAATAAATTACTTATATCCTCTCCAGATCTAGAGTCAGTATCTTGGTCATAGAGGATTAGCCTCTATTGTGCATATTTTCATGGCACAAACGTAGCACCCAGAGATTTATTTATTTATTACTTTTGTTTTTTTGTTTTTTTACATAGTTTGCATGGTTTATTGACCTCAGTAGTTGTACAAACAAAGTAATCTGAACCTGAGCCCACCTGAGCATGGGGAAACATACAAACTCCACACATGAAGTACCCACTCTGACCGTGGAGCGAACTCAGGACCTTCAACTACTTTACCATCACTTATAACTTAAAACAAACTTGTATTACATCCCAAAACCTAATATGGCAATAATAAATATATTTTTTTAAATCATTACTATGGACATGTGCTTACTCATCTACACAGAATATCAATAAGCATGCGTAAATAGAGTGGTAAAGTCAGCATGAACACAAAAGCCTTATTTTACCTTTGCACATCTACACTTTGGAAGTAATTTAAAAAATCTTATCTAATCTTAATAAATCTAATCTTGAGAATACTGAGGGCCAAACAGAGAGAAATCCGTGTCGCCAAAAGCTTAAATGATTTGAAAAGCAAAGTGAAATTTGTGTTATACTGAAATGTGCTCTTTAGTGTGACCTTAGTCTAAATTGAGAAACATAATAAAGGCTGTCATGTCAAGCAGCTGATAAAATAACTTCAAACATCCATGACAATTGAAAAATTAAACTCATCACTCCCTTGAATGTATATGCACCACACCAGTACTGCACACAAAAACCACTCTGTCATGCTGTGTGGCCTTCATGCATAGATATAGCACCACAGATACACATGACTTGGCCCGGTCTGCTTCTTTTCTATTTACGAGGGCTTGTCCTTTTCCCTGTCCACTTCCAGATCATAACTCCCTCCGCCGCTGCCTGCAGAGCCTCCGCAAATGAGATAAGAGCACTAATGTGATTGGGAGAGAGACAAAGATAGAGAGGGAGAGAGACTTTCTAATTTAATAGAAACTCCATCAGGCTAATGGAACCGTGGACTGACCGGCCAGGCTTCTACACACTCACATACGCACACCGACTACGCAACAACGGCGCGCGTCATTTACTCTCGGCTGTATTGTACCTCGTGAGTCTGGGAACCTATTAGCATTCAGCACAGTACGTTGGGCCACAAAGTTAAACGAATATACAGAAAGAGGGGACATGGGAGGATAAAGCAATGAGACTGATAGACGGACTGTTTGCAAAGCAGATTTGAATCTATTTTTTCAGATGGATGTTCAAAGAAAAACAAAAAGAGCTACTAAATGAGAGGACAGGCCAGACCGACAAATGAAGCGACAGTCATCGCCGTTACCGTTTACGCCGGTGAGGGTTTTTGCTCGTCGAGGATGGGACAGTGTGGACAGAGTGACGGTGTTAATGCAGGTGAGGGAGGTGGACATGATGGATGGCTACTCAGTCATAGTCCGTCTGGAACAGCGCTAATGAATGACTGTGTACTCCTTCTCCGGATGTCTCCACACACAAACACATACGGGCCTGTTGGCTGATTTATTCGCACTTACGCTCTTGAGTGCAGAAATTTGGACGTGTGACAAAAAGTACAAGGAGGACGTGTCCTTGAGTGTTGCATTTCTTGTTCTGTCTCTGTGTGCTTCATCACCTCAGATACTTACAAGTTGTTGTTTTTTTTTTTTTACTTTTAATCATTTTGAGTTTACTTAGTCATTTTGTTCTGTATTTTTTGGACCTCTCATACTCACAAGTTTTTTTTCTTTACTTTTAATCAATTTGAGTTTACTTAGTCATTTTGTTCTGTTTTTTTTTTTTTTTTTTCTACAGACAAAAATGATGAGCACAATTTATTTATAATGCTGATTATAACAGAATAATGTGAAGCTACCAACCATTCATTATGAGTTTCAAATGAACCTTGAGTTAAAAAAAAGTTACTAAAGACTACAGACAAGTTATTATTTTTCGTTTGAAATTCATCTTGAATCCAGCAAACTTTTAATTTGTTGAGTTTGTGTTGTGCAAGACCATCCTGCTCTCCAACACATAAATTAACCTTGTAGTCAGAAACTTTACTCAAAGAAGCGACACTGAGGAAACTGTTGCTAACTTTATAGCTTCTGTATTAAACTTGTCAGATTAGCTTTCCATGTTTTTAAGGATAACTATTTTGCCCTGTTGTAAGCGTTTCTTAAGCTGACCATAATTACTAAACTCCAAACTAAGACACATTTTTCACGCAGAATGATGTTAAAAAGATGTGGCCCAAATCTGTTCACTGTTTACAACAAAAGTAGTTCCATAGTTTTATATCAGCATTAAACACAAAACAGGAGTTGTATTGGGGCATTTGAAGTACTAAATGCACTAAAAAAGCTCCAAAGAACCATGACCTTTTCAAAATGTAATAAAAGTACACAATAGAGGCACATGTTCATAAAGGAAGCTACAGCCTCAGGATGAATGGTATTAGGGTTTTAGGGTTAAAACCATAGTTGACATTATGTGACAAAGGTTTATGGACAATTGTTGAAATTTACTGCCGTGATTAGTATTTGCGAAAATGGGCACAAAGGGAGACATGAGCTGTTCAAAACTGAGAGATATTAATGTTTTTACCGATATTTGTTGGGACATGGGACAGGAAGTGTGAAAGTGGGACCTTCCCCATTAAACATGGACACATGACCACCCTAGCATTTGTACTAAACCAGATTGGGACATTTTGGGATTAGAAATTGTAGCTATAACATGCAAGCTATCATCAAACAATTGATAGGTGCTAATTGAATGTTTTAATAATAAAATGTCCATGTCCAATGTGTTTTTGATTGACTGAATATATAAACTAAACCAGGAAGGTGAAGGACTTATAGTAATAGATGCAAAAGACAACAGTATGTAACTTGTTAGGATGTATACCCTGTTAGGCCTGTCACTGTTGTTACTCTTCCAAAAATATCTCGATTCAGTTTGAGATGTAGGTAAAATAGTGTTGAAATGACAGGTTATGGCAGAATATGTGTTCTCAATAGTGGCGTGCCCTGACAATCAGAGTTTCAGAGGTGTATCAATGAAACCAAATACAGTGCTTCCTGATTCATGTCGAGAAATGAATTTGAGGTAATTTTTTATTAACAGCAATGTGTCATTAGATGTCTAGTCTTCAAATGTGAAATGCATGAAAGAGAAATGACTGACCTCATTGACGTTATAGTGAAGTTACAGTTTGTTCACAAGCTTTGTTGAAACATCCTCCTTAATGCATCATTTTCCCCTGTTGCTTTTAGTGAAAGTACAGTGTGTAATTCAATAAGCATAAATTAACAGAACAATGAGTGTTCACCTTCAACCATTGGTATAATTAGCAGAGAAAATAAAACAAAACAAGAGACAGAACACAAAGTTCAGACTTGAGACATCCTCATGTCTACAGACTAAAACCATGAAGAGAAAGTGCACTGCTACACTCGAGTCATTCTGACCTAAACACTCTGTTTGTACTCTTCTGTCTGTTTTAGTGCACTCCATCAGAAAAGTGAGAAGATGATAATTTACTCCATACTTCCATAATTCTCCTCAAGGGAATGAGAGAGGCTTGATCACTGCACTGATATTGCAGCATTTCAGTTCATATAGGGTTCTCTTTCTGTGTGATATTATGTTTTTTAATGTTTTAAGACGGTAAATCTGGTAATAAGATCCATTACTGTCTCTGTGAGTTATGTATTTCATTTCTTAACAAATTATTCAGAGGAGATTCCCTTACTCAAACACAGACAGAGTATCTCCCACTACACCTATGCACATATGTCACTGTAGCTCTAGGATCAAGTTTTATTGCCTTTAATCCAGACAAATGTGTCTTCTCTGTGTCTACTGAAGCTCCTTGGCAGACAACTGCTCTGTGAACCTGACGTGAAGAATAACATGCGGTGCCTAAACAGATCTCACACAAGCTCCAGAGGATCCCATGGTATGATCTGCAAATAGTGGGTACTTTGTAAAAAGGTTTTGTGCTTAAATAAGGTTTTATGTGTCCTTTTCACCTTTACACAGAAGGAAAAGACTACTCTCAGTAATGTACAGGATCAAATAAGCTCTTCCTCCTACTGTCCAAATATTCATGTGAAAAGACCTTGAAAAACAGAGAAATACCTAATTCCAAAGGTCAATCATTTACGGCATGATCATGATTATTTACAGAAGTACGAGAACTGCACACTGGTGAATCATTTGCAAAAACACTTAAATTTCACTTTAGAGCGTTAAGTGCTGAAGACTATGAATTGATTAAAACTGAATAAGCTGTTTACTGAACATCTAAGTACACTTCTCAAACGTTCATCCCCATAAATAGTATCAGTTCTTAATATGTACTGCCATTTTTGCATTCTTCAAATGTACTCTGCCCATCTCCAAGTGTCTCTGTTCCTAGCTTTGTAGTAACACCATATACTCTGATATTCGTATTTGAGTAGAAGTTCTGAGGGGACCTGGCTTTTTATGGTTTATTTTATTATTGTAAAACAGCGGTGTCAAACTGAAAGTGGTGAGGGGCCGCGAAAGTTAATAAAAATCCTTTCTGGGGCCAGAGATGATGACATTTGGAAGCTTTTATTAAATTTTGAAAGTGAGATTTTATCTTCATTTGAGTCTTAGTAAAGTTATCACACAAGCAATCATTTCTGGAAACTGGTTTTAGTTGGATTTGAACAGGTTTTAGTCAGATTTGAATAGATTTTATTTATCCTTGTAGCAAAAATGAAATCCATCTAAACATCTTCCAATCCAATTAAAACCTAGAGCCAAAAATATCTCCTACTAAATGTATTAAAGGGCCATATAAAACATTGCAAAGAGCCGCAAAGGAAAGGAAACCTAGAGAATAGACTTTTGACCGACTGGGTGTCAACTATCCATGTGACAAACCCCAAGCCACATCCTCAGCAATCATAAATCTAACCATAAATCTGAGAGTGTGATGGATGACAGTGTCTGTGAATGAGAAGGCGAGGTGTGGGAGACGGCTGAGGTGGAAGTGGGTGTGGAAACTGTGTGTGCCAGGGGACCGCCCCACAGGAAACGCACACATGGATTTGGACAATAGCTTTATGAAAAACTCACTGATAAAATTCAATTCATAGTCTACCCATTTTCTCATATTTATATATTTTTTGCCATTCCAATTCAGTATATAACAATGTATAGCTTCTTAACTTCATCACAAACCTGTTTAACGGAAAAAAAGGGGGTCACACTTCAGTTTGTAGGTCAAGCATTCACATCAAGCTAGAGCTCAAAAGAAAAGCCATAAAGAGCACTCATACACACAGACTGAAAAAGCTGGGAACAAAAATGGCTTGCCGACCCCAGAGTGGACTCAGATGGGCACTGTGCCAGAGCTGGTTGGCAGAGGAAGCTCATATGTGTGTGTGTGTGTGTGAGTGAGGAAGAGATAACGCCGGACAAAAGTAGGGGGCATTTACTTGTCAAGAAACTCACCACGCCTTGCATAAAGTGAAATTTATGTTCACTCTCTATTGTCTTAACCTTTAAAATTTCCTGAGCGACACTGCGTGGATGTTGATATTAAGAGGGAGGCCTTATTCAGCTATTTGTGGCCGCAGCTGTTTTGGCATTGGATTTGCATAAATCCACTGACATTCTCCTGCAACTAAAAAAAGCTTGGCCACAAAGCCCAGCTACTACAGTAGACCAGAGTGGCATCGGCTCTGGGGAATTTGCAGTAAGGTCCGTTTAGCCTGATACTGCCACCTCAGAGACTTCAGAGTGATTAGACATGCAAACAACGCCAATACGCCAGTACTATGCATACTGTATTCTGTACTGTTGTTTGTGTATATATTTACATTTTATATATTTTTACTATCTGGAATGCTTTTTGTTTGTCTATTTTAGCTTTACTTGTACCTATTTATGCTTGCTTATCATGCCAAGCCTTGTGAGCTGCTAAACGGTTGTTTGTTGTTTGAAACAATGACAATAAATATTATCTAATCTAATCTAAAACAAATACACATACATAGGTAATCAGCATGCTAAGAGATACTATAAAAGTCGGTGAATTAAATAGAGCACAAAAGAAGGAAATAAGGAAGTGAGCCAAAAGGACCTTTCCTGGAGATCAGAGCTAAATAAACAAACAAACGCACAAACCATGTGTATTCCTGACATCAGATAGAAGAATCCACTTGAAGGAAGTCGGAAGCGGAGAAAGGAAAAGCAGTGTGGCTGATGACAATACCTTTTCACAGCCTACTGCTCTGCACAGGGGAGTTCTGTGAAGAATCCGCTCAGTTTCAGCCTCTCAATGTTTGACAGATGTATAAACTAATGCTAAGAGAAATCCCTCATCATATGAAAAAATGCAGCGCAGTATTGTACATACATGGACTCGTATGTTGTATATACAGCTCATTATACACTGTGCTCTGTCTGAAATTTCTGTCTGCTCACTACTACTAACACAAACCCCCTTAAAACCACAAAGGGGCCACTTTTACCCTGTTAGATGTCTTTGAATCAAGTGAAAATTGTTCATTAATAAGCTCATATTTTCTAATGCGGTGTACTCTTGTATTTAAAATGTATTTTCAGTTAGCTTAAGGTTTTTGTTGCTTTTCTGAATAGGGTAAAATTGACCATATCTGTGGTTTTGGATGCAGCTGATCATAATTGTCTCATCCATTTCTGAATAAATGGGACTGGCCGGATATGCTTTAGAGCCATGGTAAAATAAATAAATGAATACAAAAATAAATAGGTGGTGGGGGTAAAAATTATCCCTTCCAGTAAAAGTCAAGATTAAATGCTTAAATGATTAAATGCGTTTAGCATTTCAACTATTATTACAACACCTTGGATGTTCTTTTGTTAATGAAGTTAAAAATAAGCCATGCTCCTAGCTATTTTATTTCAGATAAAAAGAGAGCTGACCATATTTACAAAATCTTTTTACCTTTGATGTGTTACGTAAGTGGATAAAACTTTAATTTCTGCTTACTCAATGAACTCATAAACCTCCCAAACTGGGGAAATACCCTCTGTTAAGATTTTAGGTTGGACTTTCTATTCATAAAACTTTCCTACTTGTATAAATACTAAACAGCAGCCTCATCAACATCATTTTGCTTTGCTCAGTTAATTATAGACTCATATGCCAAATCCTTCTTGCCTTTCTATAGAAAATATCTTAATCATGTTTTTGGCAATTATAGAACAGACTGTGAATGTAGAAGATTGTGCCCCGTGTTGAGATACGTCTAGTTCACGTACCTGTTAATGGGAAAAGGGAGTGAGCATGAGCACTGTCAGCTCGTGCTAACAAGCATCGATGACCGAGTATCCTGGAGTTGCTGAGAAGGCAGAAATGACCTAAGAGGCTAGATAGGACACCACTCCCAGGACTGCGAGTTATCATTGAGGAGGAGGGCAGGAGCAGAGGTGAACGGATCATTAATGAGGCAGTGGGTGGGCTGCCTGTGCTGTCATCGTTCATACTGTAATGTGGAAGAAACTCGCATAGTGATGGTGGGCAGCTCGGGGTTACATTACGGGTGTGGATGACAACTCCTGTTTAGAATTGTCCGTCTTAATAAAGGAGGAGATGTGAATGGGACAAGTGAGCGGGGAGGGGCTGGTGTGATGTATAGATAGACAAAGTTCACTATGAGGCCAGGGGAGAGCATCAGGGTGTGGGAGGGAATGGACTGTGAGTGTGTGGAGAGCCTAGCGTGGTTCTGCCGTCCCCACAGACCTGTATTTGTTTCTGTATAAGTTGATTGCGCAGCGGGACTGTTCATAAAATGCAACATGTGTTCTCCCTTTATTTCTGGCACATGGGTTTTTCTGGCTCCGTATCAGCCGGAGCCAACATGCAAAGGTCAAAGCTAATAATCTAGCAAAGAAGAGCTGGCCTCAGCATAAAACATCTAGTGTAAAAGATTTGGAGAGGGCTTTAAATGTAGAGTAAGTGATATATTTCTTTGATAAAATAAGGCTTAAATAGCTATATGGTATATTTAAACAACCAAACCTGTTCAATTGAAGAGTGCTGAATCAGTTACATAGATGTCCTATAGTCTCTTTACTTTGCATTAAATGTTGAATGTCTTTTGTAGGTCTTCCATATTATCCTACCAGAAGCGAGAACTTTAGTGAATTGGCCGGCATTCACAGGGTTCGAATGGTTGCCCAACAGGCAGAAATGTGCCGGATAAGCTGTATTTTCCTGGAAAACTAGGCGAATGTCACTCAAGAAGGTCCCATTGTCCAAAGACATGCATGTATAGGTGAAACGATGGAGCAAAACTGCCCACAGTGAAGGAATGTGAGAGTCTCAGGGTGAAAGTACATGGCATAGCTTCCTGCAACCATAAAGGATAACTGGTGTGCTAATGAATGCCTATTAGCTTAGTAAGTTTGTTAGTTTGATACGCATGTTAGAACTGAAGAGGATGCTTTTGTTAAAATTTGCAACTTCCATCTCTCTCCCATCCTCCACAACAATTATTCATTTGATTGAAAAGGTAAATCTGAGCCAATTCACTTCAAAATACTAATGCACTACATCAAACCAAAGTTTAGAGATTACCTCAGACTTGTAGCTTTGAGTTCAGCGTTAGACTGATCTCAGTCTTGTTAATCATCCAATAAATGCATTGCCAGTAATTGTGTTAAAAGTTAAAGTTTCACTTCCTTCTTTTTGTACTGTTTCACAATGTAAACAGTTGTAGCCAGAGTTTCTTGCCACAGTTGATTCAATGTTGACAAGCCATGTAGACCAACCAGTGAGGCCTCCCTTTTTAAACTGAAGCAGACCCCTTGAATGTGAGCATGTGATAAAGTCTGGCCTCACGCACTCAACATTCTCATCTATTAAAATCCCCTTTAATGAAGCCTAGATGGCATCTTAAGGCCTCCTCGTCACATAACATCAGTATAACAATATGCTATTAGATGATTCTACTATTTTCTTTACACAAAAAAGTTGCATGCTTTACATAAGTTTCACTGCCAAGAAAGAAAAAGGCGAGACTGACCCATGCACATGACTGAAATGATTACTTGACACTACTACTGTACCAAAAAAAAAAATGAATTGGATTGCTGTCATTTTTCATACTCTATACAGACAAGGAATTTAATGGTGTGTGATTGTGGCAAGTGTGATTGAGAGTAATGGAAGAGTGATTGTCCATTGTGATTTATTAAAGAGAAAGCAATTAGGGTCTGTGTGAGGCGTTGCTCCCGCTTCAATTATCATTAGATCCAGTTCGGACGACTCAGCTAATCGGTAAGAGAAAAGTGCAAGGCCCATCAAGGATCTTGTTCCAGGCTCAAATATCTATTGATCCATGTGGGTAAGTGGTGCACTGTATGAATATTATGATGTTTTGACTTTTGCTGACTTTATTTGCCCACAGTGGAAAAGAGTGTGCAACCCAGAGAAGGTCAAAAGTTGAGACTGTTGGAAGAACAAGATTAGAGGTATTTAGCAGCCATTTAGTGAGATGTTCAACTTCAGTTCCCAAATTGTTAAGCTAACCCTGATGTTCCCTTGCCACTTTGACCTTGGGTTTTTAAAGAACTCATTTGCTTCGCCAGAACTTGTTAATCTCACGAAAGGTAATGTTTATCATCCATCTTTCAACAGAATCCTCACTAGTTTTGGACTTGGTCTGAGTTAATGTCATCAAGGTATAATAAGGATAAGGTAAGGATGGAAACTGTAGGTCTTAGTTTAGGGATTTTGCCCATTGAGCCAGTTTCTTTTCTGCAGTCGAGTGCCACAAGGGCCCTGTACCCTTCACAGCTCTCTCTTGACAACTGGCTGTCACCCGACAACACACACCCTGCACCCACCAAAAGTCCCTCTGTCTCCAAAGCAACCAAACATGTCAAACAAAGCCCCTCCCGCTGGAAACTACCCACCTGTTACTTGTGCATGGGTGTCAATGATCAACAATGCTTTCCCCTTCGCTTTATGTATGTTTATATTTGCACCAGTTGAGTAGAAGTTCTCAAATCTTTTAGATCAATATCCTGTGCTGACATTTAGGTTGTTTTCCTTTACTTTTCATTTGAACAAACTTGTGGCTAAACTAATGTCGAAGCTGCTCCCCTGCTGTTCTGTCAAGCTCAGTGTGGTTCAGCGTTAACAGTGACGGATTCAAGCTGTTCTCAAGTGAAGTTTGACTGTCAACACAGAAGTAACTCGGGCTCTTAAATCCAAATCCTTCACTACTAACATGTAAAATACAACCAATTTATTATCTTTTCTGAAGCGGCTGTGGTCACTGATGTGAGAAGAGAGCACCCTTATGCCTCACAAGCCTAGTTAATATGAGGTGTAGTATCTACAGCCAATCATTTTTACCACATCAGCTATGGATTTGTGGCTCGGCCCGAGAATCCTTTTTAATCCCTCTAATTCTTTCTCAGCTCCTAATCCTTTTTTAATTCAACTCTCTGAGTGACTTACAAGAAGTCAAGCCTAAAATGGGGTGTAGGATTCTGTCAGATTATTGCAGCAGACCTTTTCCCATATTTAAGGCCCATTTCAATCTGTCTGGAGGAACACAATCAAAAAAGACATTAGGGACTTTAAATGGAACATGTTGACTGAGGCACTCTGTCCATACAAATGTTGTTTGAATTGAACAAATATGAGATAATTAGCTGTCTACAGCAGTATTAGCTGTTTGTGTTTATCTTGAAGTCATCACAATCTGGGCTTCTCCCCCAAACCAGTGGGGGGTGCTTTTGTTTAGTCTGATGGTCAGTCTGCTCGTCTCATCAGTCCATTAGCAAGCTTGACAGAGTGGGTTAGGGGTCAGAGGTCAGAGCTCGTGAGGAAGAAACCGAAGAGTAGAGAGATGCAGTTGAAGATCGACAAAAGGTCAACTGAAGAGGTTATCGGGATTCATGCTGCAGATTCTCACTCTGACATAATATCAATAACACTAAATATCTGTCAGAATAATGGAGTACTACATGTTTGTCACAGGCCCACAGCTAACTTATGTTCATTCTGTTTTAATCCTCGGCACCATCTTTGAATTCATGAGTTTTTATGTTTTTCTATCTGCCTCGGTCATAAAGGACACAGAATTTCAATTAAAAAGTGCCAGGATCACAATTCCACAATTTAATCATTTTATTTTACTTTACTATAGCTGCTTTAGCAAACATAGCTTTGCCCAGTGTTAAGTTAACACTGTAGGCATCCATGAGTCCATTTGTTGTAGTGTTGGTTTAGCGGTGTTGAAAAATTGTTCAGTATTTAAATGACTCAATATTTGAACTCTGTCTGGTGTTACTTAAAAGCACCTGAGTCAGTGTCATAAGGGGACACAAGTGTTAAATCACCCAAAAACTGTCTATTCCCGTCCACAGTGTTAATTCATATTTGTTTTAAATTAACACCCACGATTTGTCACGTAGAATAGTAATTTTATTCAGCCGTTTCACAATCCCTCCATCTCTTGATATTAACTTGGGCTGTAAACTCTGCTCTCTGTCATCAGTTTTCTTCATTCAGTTAGTCAGTTTTGTTAAGATTGAAAAAAATCATAACAATAAAATAGATTGACACAGCCTGGAACATTTACCAAAGACATTTTTCCATCCAGCAGATTGTCTGAAAAAGTAATAAAATGAAGACACTTGCAATAAATGAAACCATAAAACTCATACAAGAAAAATCCTATTAGAAAAGTTGGAATTGCCCTTGTGCCACCACCGCAAACAGCCAGCTTATTCAACCTCAAACACCACAATGTGATTATTAGAAACTCTGCGGCCTGGAATGCTCTTCCGAAGTCTGCTGTTTTTTATGATACATGTGCCCACAGTTTGCTGACAAATCATGTACTTTCCTCCCTCTGAGGTGCCCCTTTCCATCTCACTTCTGACTCTAAACCACCAAGTCTTTTGCCCCCCAAACTCATAATAAAAACTAATTTGGCCTCATGGGAAATCAAGCCAACCCTAACAGAGAGTGGCACCAACTCTCACTATCCCATTGTGTTTCTGTCGTTCATTCTCATTGCCACTTACTCAGCCTTCACAGTTTTTTTTTTCCTATGACCTTTCTTTATTGTGACCCCCACCTGCCCTTTCAATGCATATAAAATGTGCAGCTGCAAAGCCTGCACAATATGCTTGCTGTTAGCTTGTATACAAAAAATGGAATATAAAAATCAAATTGTCATAATTGTAGCATCATCAAATGCTTCATCTCCTACACTAAGAAAAACTGTTTACTTAATTTAGCAGAATAACTCTGGCAAATGCTGTCTCTTTCCAACTTCATTTAACACTTTTTTACCCTAAAGGATAATCACAGAATCGATTGAGGTGAAAAGAAAAAATGGTTAGTGGTTATATGCATCTAATACAATGCAATGAATCTAAAACCTATTGCATTAGCTTAAAACAAAGGTAGAAATGATGAGTTATCCATTTTCATAATGGGTTACATCCATAACTTGTATCATTACACTGAAAGGAGAGCTGCTTGTGACCTGTTGGTGCTTCAGGGAGCAGGGCTGTGCTGACACGGTTTAACAGTGGCACTTAGGAGCATGTCATTGCATCTTAAGTGCTAACATAATCACTGTCCACCCAAGTTAAACAGCAAAGGCCTATGAAGACTCTAGCTATTCTCTGCTGCCATCTAGTGTTGATATGCATCTAAAGCAGTCATGGGTTGCGGAGTACATTTTTAGATGATTATTTGAACTTTATTGTAATGCATAAAAAAAAATGTGCATCACTGAAAATATTAAAGCCTTCCACAGATGAAGAAAAAAATGCACCAAATATTACCTCATTGACTTATTTATTAATAAAGGCAGTATTGGTATAAGACACGTCTAGCAACAAAGAATTTTATTGAGACGTGAAAATATATAAGTGCTCCATGAATATTGTGTAAAGTACATTTCCAAAAAGTATAAAAAGGTACGCTTTATATTTATTTATAAAAATTAAAGATATGACCTGTTGAAGTCCAATAGAGAGGAAGCAGCTGCTTGGTTCTGGTACTTTAAAGGAGGTCAGATACAAGACATTGCATTGTACTTGTGTTAGGTTAATATTCATGATTTGATTTTGTAGTTGATATTATAATATGTATAAATAATATATACTTATATATAATGTCTACGCTCACTGTGCTAATCTAATCTAATAAGTTTAGGCTGAGTTATTTTAACTTTTTGTTCTCATGTTCAATAGTGTCAAGTGTCCCTTACTCTCATCTTCTAAAACACCCCTGGGATGAGGCGGGAAGGCACAGCATCAGTGTAACGTTTCCAGTCTTTGCCATATTTGCTGCTGCAGCGGTGTTCATCTCGCACACAGCGGTGGACCAGCAGGATGGTCATGTAAACAATGTAGAAATATGGAAGTAGGTGACCAAAACCACACGCGGCACAGTAGGCCAATGAGCCCATTAAGTCCCCGGTGTAGTTAAAGTGCCGAGCCACGCCCCAGAAACCTGAGGTCAGCAGTTTGCTTTTGTGGACACCACCATCAGCTGAACGGTATGAGCACTCAATGTACGTAGGCTTGCGACCCCAGATAGAGCAAGCTCCCTCCGTGCGTCTAAACAGGTCCTTCTGGTGGTTGGTGGAGCGGAAGATGTAATAACCAACCAGGCCAAGAAGGAGGATGGCTAAAGCATGGCCGTCTGAGAGCTGGACAGGGTGGTACACTAGGTACAGGCCCTGGAAGCCACAATCACATGTGTTTATTTGTTTGTGTTCACACCAATGTTCGGCATCGTGTTAAACAGTACTTACCTGCAGTGTGTAAAGATATGGCAACCAGACACAGTCTCCCCAGCCTAAATACCATCCAAAGTGATCATGGCAGATGTCAATGGTCTTCAAATACCACGCCTCATTCCAGAAAAAGTCCAACACATAAATGGCCTAAAAAACATTAAGTCAGACATTGACAAAATTAGGATTGCACATATTACAAAAACATTACATCTGTGATAACTATGATGAAAATTATAGGACTTTCTATATCCAAATGTTCTTTTTAGCATCGTAAAAGTTGAACTCAATTAAAATATATCAAGAGATTCAAGGCTCTTCATGGACATTACTGCAATATGGATACTGTGATTGTTAACGTTGTGATAAAATTCAATTTATGAACTATCATGAGTAGCTTTACTATACTATTTGATATTTTGTGGCTTCACTCAACGTTACTCAGAGATATAGAGCAGATTACTTTGAGCTAGTCTTTTTGTTCCCCAATTACTAACATACCTGCAGCACATTGACCAGGATCATGGAGTTTGTGACATAACCATACAGCTCTTGCTGCTTGGCCATGTAAGAGAGATTAATAAGAGTCCAGGCAACAATGCCCGGTCGACCATTGAAGAAGAGCTTGAAGTCGAACCATTTCCCAATCCGTGGGTTAAACTCAATGCCCATCATGTAGTTGTAGAAAATGTTTCCAGTGAACTTGCTGTAAAATGATGAGGGGAAAAAATGAAATCTGAGTTAAACATACACTCAACAGTCACATGGCACCAACACCTTTTCATCCTTAAATAGATACTTACCAGTCTTCAGAATTAGTTGGGAAGCAGTAGGCCTTTAGGAAAGCAAAGGTAGACACAGCGTAGCCCAGTATGTTGGTGCACCACATCAGAGGGATCCAGTTGTCAAAAATAATGGTGGGAGAGAACAAGTGGAGGTAGTGGGCATTAGCAAACCATAGGGCATGAGTGATGAGCCAGCACTGCAGTCCATTGATCTCATACTTGTTTATAAGACCTGGAAAATTGAGCGAGACAGATTTTATAATGGATATTTGTGTTTTGTTAAACCACACTAGTCAAACTACATAATAATAATAATACCTGCAGGAGTTCGGGCTCCCTCCTGGACTCCACCAACATAACCTGGGATTATTTTGTGAGTAAAATCAGGAACACACATGTAGAGAAACACCTATATAGGGACAAAGGAGTGAAATCTTATTCCTGCAACTATACTGCGCTCCCTTTTTTATGTCTTCATCTATTTTACCTGGAAAGTCACCCAGATGGCATATATCTTGGCAGCTGACCAGGTGAAGGAAGGGGCCCGGTCCCAGATGGAGCGCAGTGTCGCCTCTCCACTGTGCAGCTCAATCAGAGGTTGGCTGACAGAGCATTGGTACTGGTCGCATGCCATTACAAAGTAGAACACAATGAAGGGGGCAAAGCAGAGGAGGCTGATGACGCCTATCAAGGAGAACCAGTCCACCTCCCTGAGAAAAGAATAATGACAATATAAAATATAATGTATGTCATAAAAGACAATTGGCCACATTAAGAACATTTACCAAAGCATTGAAAAAATGGCTGCTTGAAGGCCAAAGATGTAATCATAATTTATAAAATGAGTCTAGTGTCTGTGAAGTTGTAGTTGTCAGTCTAACTTTAGTTGTTGTACTATAGATTGTGTACTGTACTGTGCTTGAATGTTCTTAGTGTTTCTGTGCAAATGTAGTCATTCCTGTCCCGTATTTAGGTATCAACCTGCCCTGAGAATGGAGATGTCCATTAATACGTACTGTCCCTCTATAAATAAATAAACACCACTATTATTATTATGTGTTATGGTAGAGTTGAGAATACAAATCCATAATAGCCAGCCTAAGTGTCATACATTTAAAGACCAACACAGAATTTAGTTGTCAAATTAGTACGTAGCCAACAAGGAACATAATTTTCACTTTTACAACTGTATTATTACATTAGGTCACAATAAACTAACCATGCTCTTCCCCACTGCAGAGGTTCTTTAATCTGCCCTGATGTTTTCCCATTCGTGCTGGGTTGGGTGCGTCTTCTGGTTGCCTCTGTACCGTTCATCTCTGGAAAGCAATAGGATTTTATCAGGTTAAAATGTTTTACACAGCAGGCTATTGCACTTTGAACAGTAATATGGCAGTTTTAAAACAACACAACACAGCATGCTTACACTGAGCTAAATGATTTCTTGTTAAAAGGAATG
This sequence comes from Rhyacichthys aspro, assembly GCA_036850595.1. NCBI lineage: Eukaryota > Metazoa > Chordata > Actinopteri > Gobiiformes > Rhyacichthyidae > Rhyacichthys > Rhyacichthys aspro. Next base: position 6,352,553 of record CM072150.1, on the reverse strand, counting down.
TTTTGTAAAAAAAATAAACTAAATATCAGAGGTAAAGGATGGTAGTTTGTGCATAAAACAGATGATTTACAAGGTTATGAGGTCATTGGGGAAATAAAAGTGCATGGCCTTGAATACTGAAGATAACAACAGCCAAGTGACCATGATCAGTCCCACTACAAGACTTTGATAAAGGTAGCTTTTGACCACTTTCAGCATTTATTTAATGGATTTTGTTTTCAGATGCAGGAGAAAAAAAACTTCTCATTGAAACCCAGTAGGCTCCTGTTTTAAATGAATCATATGAGGTTATTTAGCAGCTAAATGGAAGGCAGAAGGAGGAAGGTAAACAACTTTAGCAAAACCAAAAAACAAAAACGTTTTTCCAAACCTGAATGAACTACACACAATTGAGCATTTGCAAACGTGCACCTTACAAATGGGCGTTAATAGTCTTCCTGTAGCACGACCAAATCCATACGGTCTTAAATTAAAACTGCACACAATAACCTAAAACGTACGATCCATTTGTTTAAGGATGCACAATAGACCGTACCATACTCACCCGCAGACAGATGTAACCCTAAACCCAAAGAAGCGGTCACTCTGGGCCAGGAGCAGTTCAGGAGCTGGATATCACGTAACCGCCTGATGCTATGGAGAAGCCACGCCCATAACGCGACTACGTAATGAGCATCAGCCAATCACAGTGAAGCAAGGGCGGGCGCGAGGTGTATCCTTGAGCTTTGATTGGATAAAAGAAACTGGAGCCATTGGCAACTGACCAATGTAAGAAAGCTGCATAAGGTAAACACAAATGGTAACGTTACGAAATGTTTTTAATTGCTTTTCACAGGTTGAGACTTGAGGACATGAATTAGGACAAAGGTTATACCCTAATTCACTAATTAACTAATATTTGACATTAGATAAGGTAGATATGATAGAAAAGCTAAATTTAATATACATATAATTTTGAAATTGAATATATTATAAATTATTTTACTGTTCAATAGAGAAAATGCATATCATTTTAATTAACATTGCCTCAGCTCCTAACAAGTGTAACTAGCATGTGTCAAAACTAAGGAGTCGAACCAGCATAGCAAGTTTTATCATGGTTACCAACAAAATAATATTAAAGCTAAGATAACATAACAAAATTGCAATTTTAGAGATTAATAAAGAACATTATTATTAGTCATGTTCAGCTCTGACTCCTCTTTGGCTCAGTTTGTCCTTTGTCGGATAAGTTTGTCCTCTCTGGGTGCATGTAGTATAATTAATAAGAAGGTAATAGAAATAAGCCACCCTCCATGGTTTCTATAGAGCTTTATTTTTTTATTTTATTAATTGACTAAAATTAATGTTGCAACTGTCCTTTCATGTGGGGTCAGTCACAACATTTAACTTAGTCCATTTAAGTCCAAATTAAATATATATTATAATATGTACACATGTTAAAACAGAGTGTTTCGATAGAAGACAGGTGTGGCTTTAATGAATTAAAATCTAGTCTTTCCAATGCATCCTCTAAGAAAGTAAATGAAATGTAAAAAGTGTTGCAACTGTCCCCGCTGATCCAGAAATCACGAACTAATGTATTTTGTTCACCATTTCACGTAACAGACACAAGAGGGCAGCATTTCTCTTTGCTCCGTTTCCCCAACATAGTCTGATCCCTTTTTCTCTTCTGCACTGTGCTAAGAATTTAAACTTACATGACTGACATCTATCATTTATCGGTTAAATATGAGCAAGCAGCTGCATTTTCGGGTCCTCATGTCTGCATAGATACTGGCTCATCCTCGTACCATGACTTGCATCAGAGGCTTGTCCAGTAAGCCTTGTACCCTTGATCATATCCAGTGTATCTAAGTGGACGAGACTTTATGGATTACACGAACATCCGAATCGTAATGACCAGAGCAAACTGAATTACCCGCACTGCATTTGTAAAAACATATGGGGTAACCTTATCTGCCATTCGGGATTATTTAGCTGGAATGTGCATACTTTTTTCAAGCATTGTTACACTTTTCAAAGTCATAATGTTCCTCTTTAATGCACAGCCACTATCATATGAACATGTGATGAAAACATCCAACAAGATAAAGCAGGAACTGTCCTCAGAGAATACGGGAAGGCCCTGATTTGGCTCTTGACACTCACTACTTTTCTTCTGCAGAGCTCCTTTACCATCTTTCATGACAGAAATGATCTCAATCTTTTTTGGCTAATCTTTTAGTTTTCTACCAGTTCTCTGCTTGTGCCTCTTCGGTCTGTTTCTCTGTCTGTCTTTACTCCAGTCTTTGATCTGATGCCTTGTTGCTATGCCGCATCCAGACAGTGTGATGTATCTGGGCCAAGCTGCAGACACAGCCTCAGAAGGTCTCTGAAACAGAGGGAGAACAGATCTGTGAGGTTAGCACAGATTGCAGCAGGTGCCACGTTAGAATAAAACAGTGCAGTCTGAAGAAGCTCTGAAGTTTGGACAATTTTGGATTCGTTTCTGGTTGAAGGGCTTGAAATGAGTCTCTTTTTATAGCAATTTAAAAATCTATACTTCCATTGATATCTACAGGGAGAAAAATCATATTATATGATCAATATAGAAAGAGGCAGCAAAGGTGTGTGTGAGTGAGGGGGCAGGTTGACAGACAAATCCTGCCCTAATCACGTCCCAGGGGATTTTGCATCTAAGTCTGCATGCATAACAGAATGAGTGCAGAATTTTGAATCTATGCAAACTAATAACAAGTCCATTTTTGTATTTGCATATGTCCCTTTGTTGGTCTTTTAAATGTCTTATTAATACAAGAGTCTACGCTGTATTAGAGGCGCAATGCAACATGAGTCTTTAATAATTCACTATAAATGAAAGTGAAAAATTAATGAGAGCAGATCCTCTGTATGTATTTCCTCCTCTTTCTACCCTCCCGTTGTCTTCACCCTTCCCCCATCTGGTTAACACTGATCGTAAATAAGACCTGCACTGAAAAAAAGTGAATTCACCTTAAAATATAAAAATATGTGCATCGATTGCACCTGATGAAGTTTTGTTTGGTCTATTAAACTTAAATATATCATTGACACAACTGATATTTGTTATGTATCTATTTATATATCTATTTCACCTTCTTAACATCAACCATTTCTAACATCACCACATCTTGTTGTTATGTATAAAGCCATGTAAGTTCATTATGATAACTCTACACAGATCTATTGCAATGTCAAGAATTTACGATAAAAACGAGTAAATCACTTTTGGTGTTAATGCATTCACAATACACCACTAGATATATCTGATAATATGTCAAAATGGTACAGATTTTGATTATTTTATCTTTTTGATGCAGACTGAACTGAAACTGCCTTGTGCAATGGTATTTTTTACTTATACAGTCATTGTTAAAACCTTTGAAGACAGGCCTCCATTTACAATCCATCTTTATAAATGGGCATTGGGCAGTGGGTCAGCGCAAATTAGTGTAATTAAGTGTTGATGGACTGCAAAAATGAGTTCACCATGTCATGTTTGCTGATTTTGCAGCTTTTTCTTTCACACACATATTTAAAGTCAAAACAGCTGCAGGATAAGAGCACAGTTTAGCTTCGGTTAAGGTTTGATTAACTCAAAGTAGAGCAGTTGATATGAGAGGGGTAACAACAATATGACTGCAATGTGTGTTATAAATGCATGCATGAACATGTTGACTGAACATAATGCCAAAAACACAACCATCTCATGGGACCCACAGAATACAGCCCAGATGGACATCATGGTGAGTCATGGTTATTTATAGAACGCCAATACTCAGGACTCTGTCACAGCACAGGATTTTTGGTTTTATTCACAGCCTTTTTATTAAATAACGTGAGGAAAAGGTGAGTTTGATTTAGGAAATAAAACTTTTTTTTTTTTTACCACAGGATAGATATAAATGATGCCTTCAGCAAATCTACCCAAAACATTATGACCTTTGAACTTGTACAAACTATGACCTGGAAATTAAAGTGAATATTTCTAACTTGTTAATTGTTATTTTACCCCCAAGAGAGACAGCATTGCATGTGGCTTTTAATGCTTTAATAATTCCTTGTGTTTCTTAAAGCCATACATAATAAATTTAAAAACAGAGCAGTGAATCAGTTTCCCAGTTCCATGTTTTCTGTGCCCCAGGACAAACAACCAAACAGACAACAGAATACTACATGACAGCACCATACATTGAATTAAATGAGCCAAACTTAAGTGGTGAAACACACATGAAGTTTCACATGCAAATATTTCACTGAGGTGCATGGTTGGGAGAAAATCCCTTTGTCTCAGAGAAAATGTAGTGAGTTTATCCTGGTTAACCAAGTCTGGGTAGAATTTACATGTTCTCCCTGTGATATTGTGGTGAAATGGTCACTTTATTGCCCACAGGAATAAATAGACATCCATCCACAGTGACAAGTGAAAGGAAAAGCCACAATGTTTTCTCAAATGAATGGAATATTGTTTTTGTGATAAACAGTCATACTCCAAGATGGTGTTGTACAAATGTAATTAATCGAGTGTTTATTAACAACAGCTTGATTCCTGAATTTAAAAAAAAATCAGAAACATAATTATTTTACTATCCCCAAAGAGAAATTCTTTTTTGTTACAGACAAGACTATATCAAAATACAGTACCCCAGAATCTAAAAACACCTCAGTAAAAATAACCAAGCATTTTAAACTAATATAAGGACATTAAGAAAAGCAATCTCTTTAAAAAATATAAGAAATATCACTCTAAAAAAATATTTACCATTATTTACCAAAACCATTGCTGTGGTTGAAGTGAGATCCTAAAATGTAGGAAACCAGCGCAGCTCTCGGAATTAAAAGTTCAGAAAGCCTGGAACAAATGAGAAACAACTTGTGACGTCACTGTTTAAGTAGCAGCCCCCGCTCTCCTTCACTCCTTCTTCTGTGCCCAATGTGCCTAAAGAGTCATTTACAGCGACTTTTTCTAAATTTATAACTTTGTTAATGTAAAGCCTTTTTTAAATAGCCTTTGCGTTAAATGGACCACAGAAGTATATTTGGAGTCTACTATTCTCATTTAGCCGCAGTCGTGACTATTTCTTTACATTTATCCCAGTCTGTCTGTCAAATCCACATCATTTACAACTATTTCTAATTATTCTCATTCTCATTCTTTGCATTTAAACAGTTCACTTCATTGCGTTTCTAAATATGTGCAGAACTCGTTCCTGTCGAATAGTCGATGTCGAGCAGTCACCCCGTTCCTCCGTTCCTGCTAATGTGGGATTGAAAGATGATCTCTAAATGTTTACACACGTGTTTGCAGCCATGTTGCGCATGAAGCCTCTGTGCACCGCATGCTCTCCCGACACCTCTGTTTCTGGAAGCATATGCGAGTGCGTCTCTGTAGTGACGTCCGCTGTGTGTTTAGTCGGTGAGATGCGTCAGTAACTGGGGCAGAACTGATTGTTGCTGATGGCTGTAGGCAAAGCACAGACCTACATTCTGCACAGCCATACAGAGGAGGAAGAGGTGTAGTCAAAAACTGAGTCTACTGCTAACCCCCCCACTCTTTATGATCTGGCCATTTATTTCTTTGAGACATCCCTTTCATTTTTTCTAATGTGGCATTTGACAGACTGACGACTTCGCACAAAGACAGTAACTGACTATAGAGGGAAAAAAAGAAGCGAAATGAGATGATGCCACTGACATCGATGGAGCATTAAAAAGAAGAACAGTTTGATTAGCCTCAGCAGTGATCTATGGACACTGGCTACGATCAGAGGTGGAAGAAGATGCTGAAGAGACAGATTGTCAGAGAGGAATATAGTGCATCTTCAGTTTTATCTGCAGGGTTTGCAGCTGCAGGTCACTTCAGGTCATGTCTGAATGGTTAATCACCGTAATCCTCACATGGAGTTGATTATTTGGTCAAGAACATGTTGTCTGTTTCCAAAGGACTGTCTTTTGACACCATTAACAATTCAGTAACAAAATCTGATGAATAATAATTTCACGTGCTATGGTAGTGTTACACGAGACAATTAGCAATTCAGTGTCATATTGAAGACGTGACAGAGAGGAAAAATATGTCTGTTATAGCAAGAAGTGATAGTAAGTGAATGCAGTCTTAGAAATACAGTTTCTAATAATGTAATGTGCTGCAGCAGTTGGAGGCAGGTCGTGTCTCATGAATTTAAACTATTTTGTAGGCTCCTAAGTAAAAAGATAGTAATCCATGCATAAAGCCAACCAATGGTTACATAAATAAGTACTGTGTTTTAGGTTTTCTATGTTTGTACTGCGGCGTTAATAATAACAGTGTAGAATACATCTGTTAAAAAGGCTAATGATATTAATTAACATTAGTATGTGTACTTTTTTGCTGACAAACACAGTTTACAACAGGGACATATTTATATGTATGTATAAACTGTTAAACTGTTAAAAGCTATTTGTCATGATTGAATCACTGTCAGTAAGTATCTAAGACAATTATAATGCTGTAACAATATTTTTTGCAGGATGTGACATAGGTTAATTAATAAACTCTACACACTGTACACTGTACTAGATTTTACATTTTAGTTAAATTAAACTTAGATTGTGTTATGTTACTGCTCTTTTAGTTCGTCTTTTACAAAATAGAAAAAGGCGCTCATTAACTCCTCAGATGACAAATCACTTCTCTAAACGTGAGAAGAACATCAGTTCACATTTTAGAGAAGACATATTTGCACACATCTGCTTTCAGTTTGACGTTTTGCTGTGTCTACTACAAAAATAAGTGCTTAGTCATTTGATTTTGGGTTGAGGGTCATGTGACCTCTGAACCCACCCAAGAGGCTTCAGACTGTGCTGTGCAGCTTTGTCTTATGGGATGAAGTAGAAAAAGTCCATGTTTTGTGCTTGTGATCAAACTTAACATAAAAACAGTTAAATAACATTGTTTGTCACAATATCACAATAGCACCAGGAGTACATGGGATCATTTTTTTATGTTTTTGCAATGTAATGCAATGCAATTCCACACAACAGCAGAGAGTGGGTTGAGCTGAGTGAGTCATTGTTTTTAGGTTTCTCGTTACACCACAAAAACATTCATCTTAAACAACAATGCTTCCTACGCACTCTCCATGAATCCATAGCTTAAGCATCCAAAAGTGAATTTAAATCTCTCTATTATATCTTTTATAGGGCATCTAAACATGACTAATCTTCTGAGCCATTATATCACAAGCATTTTAAGACCAAAGCCTTGTTCACAGCAGAGAAAATATTCATCAACAAGTCACCCCAGTTACCAAAAAAGTTCTGCAGTAGAAGTACTTCTTGATGGGTGCAGTTGTACATCAGCTGGACTCATGTGGGTAGTTGTTTAAAGTCTGCAGGAGTATTGAACTTTGGGGACTGTACCGGTAAACATGTGTAAACAGAGGCTGGAGCTGCTGGGCTGATCAGACCTCTCACTGGGAACACTCTTTGAGTAAATCAAGTCTGCTGCCTCTCAGGGCTAGTCCTGCTGGCTCCTGTGCTCAGGGGGACGATGTAAGGACGGCTGCTGAGGGCTGGAAATCAAACACACACACACACACACACACACACACACACACACACACACACACTGGGTACGCTAAGGACAGCAGTCTTTAGACACACAGTAATACCCTTTGTATGTCTCACAACATCATTTCTATATCTACAGAACCCAGTGGAAGTTCTGTTATTGATGTTTTTGTTCATTAGCCCGAAGTGGACAAAGTAAACAGAGCTTTTTTGACACATGTTTTTGCTCATTGAAAGACAAGATCTAGTAAAAAGACTTTTATGACGTTTACAAACTAAATGACTTATTTGTCACATTTCTTTCACACTTGTGGAAAAAATAGAAACAAGCTTTGGAATTGCAGCCTGCAAAGCTGCCATTAGATAACATTAAAACACTATACGCTGCACCTTTAACATTTAGCTTAGTTGATTCTAAGACTAAGCAGTAATTTACTACTATTGATACACAATGCCTCATTCAGCCTGATATAGCATCATAATTGTTTTACATAATTGCATAATTAGTAGTATTTTGAGCCTCTCTGTTGTAGTGTGTGTTTCCTAAAGTAAGTGACATGGTTTAATCAGTCCTGTACACAATCTGGATTTACAAATCATGAAAAGCTCATTTCCTTTCACAAATAGATGCATTAAATGAGAATATAGTATTTTAATGTCAACAGTGTCAGTCTCAGACATTTTTGGTTGCTAAATGTTGTGTTGTGATGGAACAGACTCACTCAAAAAAAAAAAAAAAAAAAAACAGCAACCAAAAAAATAAACAAAAAATAAACATTCAAAGCTATAGTCTGGATTTTAATCCAAAAAAAAAAACGAAATTATTTCTCACCTACTGGCCACATCGGGGGTGTAGTTCACAGTCAGTCACAGCTCACAGAATTAAAGACAGTACATAAAGGAAACCCTGCATACTATGTCTCCAACTAGTATTCTATTAAATGGAACTGCATTGTTTACTTCACATTGTTTTTCATAGTCACAATCCACCACCGGCACCTTGCATCTATTTATATTGCTAGTAGTAACTTGGCAAAAATCCCTCTGCATATAAGAGTTTAGTAGTCGGCACCAACTATGAGTAATTTATTATGAACAACAATATTTGGCTTCTACTGGACCACAGAAACAGATTCTTCACAAAAACCCAGAGGTAACTATGTGAGTGACATCTTCAAATAGAGCCCAGCGCAACAGCAAGGAATGCAGTAAAACCCCCTCCAATTGATTTAACTTTACCATACACAGCTGTTAATACAGCCTCACTGTTTTCATGACTCTTTAAAGCATGCTTCTTTCAACACTGATGGGATCATTTTCAAGAAAGGTCCTGTGGAAAAAAAAATAGAGCCAAAGGAGGATTTATTTGCGACAGAACCTGCAGTTTTCTGTTTTGGTCTTAAACAGATACACACAGGAAGGATAAGTCTAAGACAAGAACTGCACAGACTATATGACATCGAACACAGACTTCCTTCTGTCAAGGTCACTGCAGAAGGGCAGCACAGGCACAGACTCAAATAAACAGCTCACAGACTGTTCAGGTGGTTCTTCACATACACTTCTGTAGTTTTCATGGACATTTCAGAGTGTGATGCTCATTATAAACTCTTTTCTATCGGCTACATAAAATTACCTGCAAACTTGCTTTTTAAAATTGTTCTTAAATCTGATAATTTGTTAATTTGCTAAGACAAAGCACATTAGGCTACATGTAACTGAGAGTTTATGGCTTCACTTGCTGAAACTGACACAAAGGTAATAAAAATCTATATGAATTCCATCCTCAGCTGTCTTATTTCCCAGAACCTGACTCCATTTGTAGCCACAAAAATATCCAACACTCTGTGACCTTTGGCCTTTTACCCATCACTTCGGTTACTTACAGTCTCATGTTACTTACTGCACATAACACGCATGTAAACATGCTGTCCTTGATGTTTCACTGTTCAATATAGATTACATTCTCGCATTTGAGACGTAGGCCTATATAGCAGCCATATTGCTATAGCGAAGCAAATCGTGCAAAAATCTGCAACACTGGACTCCATGTTCCATCAAAAAGGCTACTGACATTTGACAGATTTGAATTCAGTTTTATGTTGAGGCTAAAGCATGGCAAATAGAAAGTGTTAGACTGAATCACTGATTGTTTTATAAATCTATTTGACATTTGAATCCCTCTCTGTGTCTGTTTCTGGGGTGTATAGTGTGCATGTATGCGTGTGCCACTCCGTGCCTGTGACCATGTGACAGCCCGACAACAGTTGCCCAGCCTCCTTTTTTGACTCGCTTGCATGGATCGTATTACTGGCTGCTCTTCCCGCACCGCTGAGCCCACTGCCTTTGCACCAATCACAGCCTGCCTATACCTCCGCGCACATGCATGCGGGAGCGCACAGGCAGAGGTCCTGGCACATACACACGCATTGCAATCCCTCTCCTTTGCTGCGCTGCGTCCACACGCGTAGCGGCGACTCAGCGTAGCGCTGGCTGCGCCAAGATGAGCGTGGTCGAACCGGTACCATCTGCACGTCTCTGCTCCGCCTGACTGACCCAGAGACACGCTGAAAGAGACCTCTCCACCCGCAGCCCTTCTCCCTCTGCCTGGTCGACACCGCAGCGCCAGCCCTTTCTCTCCTCGCCAGCATCTTTCCTTTCCCACTTTCTTCTCCCCTCGCCGCATCCCTTCGTCACTGTTCGGCCGGGAAGAACCGGTGAGCGTCGGAGGAGGCTTTTTGGGAATACATTTTTGCATTTCTTTTCTTCTGGGTGTTGGTAGCGCGCATTCAGTGCGTGCCTCTAAATTGTGGAGAATGGTGGATTTGGCAAACATGGAGACCGTGGAGAAGGAATGCGGGGCCCTTGGGGGTCTGTTCCAGGCGATTGTCAACGACATGAAGGTAAATAAACGCGACTGTCTGAGCGATCATACAACACTACAACAGCTACACATCTCCCCTCAACCAACAACATGATTGTAATGTTGAGCGGTGATGTGGTGTCAGGCATGACTGAGCAGTCATATATGTTCAGTCCACTATGTAAATAGTCATGGCACAGTTATGCGGCGGCCGGTGGTCTTTGGTGTGAAACCCACCCACTCCTTCTCCTCCATTCTAATGAAATGGGCTTCTTGTGGTAAAGAGCTATGTGTCCATTTTCGGACATGTCAGGCATGATTCACAAACCCCTCCAACCAGCACGCATTCGACTGTTTGATCTGATTTGATCTTAGTGTGGGTTTTGGGACAAAACACATGCACCTCATTATGCAGCCTGTGTCCTGATTATAATAAAGATAGGCCTTTAAATGCATGGCTCTGATAGAGTCCTTGTGAACCGGGTCAGTAACCAAGCGAACGGGTGGCTCCGCAGAGGTCTGTGAGGTGACTCACTGAAAGGCATTATATCTACATGCCCCTTGTAATAGATCTAAAACCATAGGCTATAGGCATTCTGTTAAACCGCGCAGGTCCTGGCTGGTGGGCTACTTGATGGAGGTACTGTCCTCGTCATGATCATTCTCACCATCACATAACCCCTCGTTGTTTAGGACAAAGCCTGCATGTCCGCTGCTGTGTAGACATGACTATTGCACGTTGAGCCCCTGCTTTACGCCTCTCGCTGTACAGGGGATACAGTGCGTCTCCATGAGAGTGCAGCGTCATTGATTTTCCGTCAGGCTGATCTGGCAGTAGCACATGAAGGCGTGAGAAGCCGCACAGCCGTCACACACCCAGCCTCCGTTTGTCTCTGTGGGCTACTCGTCCGTCTGTAGAGTTTTCAGTCTGTTCTAGGAACTATGGAGCTTTTTGTCTCCTGTACAGCAGCCTGTCAGACATTTAGTCAGTACCCACCCATGTCAGATGCAGCCAGGATGCATTGATGCTGTTTCTTTAAAACGCATTGATGGAAACAGAAAGAGCTTAGAATGTAATCAGGAGTCTCATTTATTTTCTGCATAAGCTTTGTCTGACCCACTCCAACCCACTGTAATGTGATCTGCAATGAGACATTGACTAGTGTTACTAAAGAGACATTAGTTGCTTATACATAATAGACAGGATGCTTTGTTGGAGGAACAAAAAACTCAGCTGGCTGGATTATTAGCATGAAACTAATAAAATAAGAAAGAGAATCTATGATCAGTATAGGTCTTTGTGAACTATGTGTAGCCTGTTATATTTATTTTAAGTTGTGTAATGTAGACAACTTCTTCTGCCTCCAGTGAGTTTGTTCATATGTAGACCATGAAAAATAGAAAAGATATTCCCAAAACTGTAAACTACATTTACATGGGTAATGGGAAATCTGAATTCTGCCCCATTTTGACATGACAACAGGCATGAACATCAGCCATTCAGTCTGGTTGCATAGCAACATGAGCACCTATGACACAGCACTGTGCTGCTTCACAACAGGCTCTGGCACATATAAAGTTAGAGTGGTAGGATGAGCTGAACCATTTCCAGTGGTTTGCTGTAATCAGCAGAGAACCAGCTCAGTAGAGAATGGTTTATTATTATTTCTGTCAAACAAGAAACCTCCATTTATGGACTTGTTTCTGATTGGACTGAAGCTGTGATTCAGGGCTGCTCTTGTGTCTATGTTATGCAGCTCACTTTGATATATAAGGGTCCTAACAATCTGTGCCAAAAAGTTAAAAGACAAACACTGACCTGAGTCTGCAGTTGATGATTTCATGTGTTCTCAAAGCAGGTGCAGAATGATGCCAGTGAGAAAAGGATAATCTATATGGGTCAGAAAAATTAAAATAGAGCCCTTGTTGGTTAAGGTGTTATGGAGATTCTCAGTCATCCAGGTCAAAGGCTGCAAACCCTGTTAAAACTTACTTTTACACAATAGAAACTGTTGTTTTGCCAAGTTGTCTTGAGCTTGGCACTTGTATGCTTATGTTCACAAGAAGAATCAAGGCTGATGCTATTGTCAGCAGATCCAAAAGTGATGAAAAACGCACTTTTCCTTCCTCTTTCCTCTCAATCTTGCTCTCTCTGACCCTTTTCCTTGTCTGCACATTCTCCCTTCCTCTGTCTGTCCCCTCCACCCAAAGCTACCGTCTCACCTTTGTATCCAAATCTTTAAGATAACTTTGTAAACACACACAATCTTGCAGTTAGCTGGCCAAATATACAGACGGTTGTAAAATGGGAAAAAGTCTGGATATTTCAGTTGCAGGATGTGTAAATGTAATGCAGTCGACTGCCAATGCAGGTCCCTCGAGGCGATGTCTGTGAACTTCCCAGTGCATTATGCACTCACACCCACACCACACACAGGTCACCGGAGGGTAATATGATGAAATGCTGAGGTCATGTTTACGGTCAGCTGCTTATATAGACCAATGCTTCCTGGGTAGTATTTTTTTAGACAGCAGAAGGATGGTTTAATAAAGCATATGATTTTTTGCTTCTGATAAATGGGCTTTGGTAGCACTTATAGGTCAGAGGCTGCATCTTTTATTTAGCTCAGTGTGCTGAAGAGTATAACGGTTTTAAAAATGATTTTAAACATTTCTTTATACATTTTTTTTGTTCATGTTCTGCCCAGAGGGGACAAACTGAGCACTGCTGTAGAAGCACCCTCATGTTTCTTTATGAACTGATTCTTTCATGAAGGCTTTAACATTTATAAACTAAATACATTTTCATCGTTACACCTGGGCACATACAAAACAAAAGTGGTGCATGAGTCATAAGCACAAGTTGGACTTTCAGTTCTATGTCTGACATGCAAGCCTCTCTTATAGAGGGAACCATGAAGAGACTGTGGTTAACCAATCTTAGACACATCTGTTTTGCTTATATTTTCTCCTCATGGCCAAACTGACACTAGGATATTGCAGAATGCACAACTAACCTCTTATGCACATGGAACATTCTTGAATCATAATATTATTGTCTCATCATATATGTGGTTATCAGACAGACTCCGTGCTCATAATATCAGGCACCAGTTGGGTTTATGGGAATGTTTTGTGAAATAAAGCACCAGTGAAATGGAAAATGCCCCTCATTAAAATAAACATCAACAGACTGGAAGAACTGGAAATAAACTGGTCCTCACACACACTTACATCCTTGTGTAGTGACAACATCATAATGAATTAATAAAGTATTCCAGGAGACTGCAGGGAACTTTTTTTTTTTTTTTGGTACCCGTCATGTCACACAGTAATTTTCCACAGGTTTTTTGTGACAGCAAAACCTTTGAAAATTAGTTTTGGCAGGGGACAACTTTGCAGCTACTTCACTAAATTACAATAGTAAATGTTAATATGCAAATGACATACAGGATAATGCAAACATTCATTGTTTGTGATGCAGGTTTTAGCAGAATTGAATCCTCAATATGACTAACACAATTTTGCCCTTTCTGATGCTTTAGAGTTTGTCTATCAGTTATGTTTTACTGCGCTGCTCCTGTACATGATTTTGACATTGAAACGTTTGATGCTCAACAGCAGGAAACGTCTCAGAGCCTCACGTGGTACATTTTTCTCTGGAGCTGGCAGAATGAAAGGAAGAGTGAGGAGCATCTCTCTGTTTAGAGCTCGTTAGCATGTCGCTGGGCCCCGGGGCTCGTTAGGACCTCTGCACATGAATGGGGAGCGCTGGTCATTGGAGGCTGCTGGGAGCCGGGCCAAAGCTGGATCTCTCACTGAACCCTTTGTCAGGCCTGTCAGAGCCTTCTCATCACACTCAGCTGTTCACTGTACAACACACTCTTCATTATGAACAGGCCAGAGGCACACAATATACTCTGATGTGGCAAATCAGTGATCTGCTGTTTGTCTCTAAACATACAACACTGACAGAGTATGAAGTTAGGCTAATGTCAAGATTTAGAACAAGCAAGGCAGGCAGCATCCAAGTAGAATAACAGCAAAACACTGCAGATAAAGTGGGTTGTAGGCCTATATTGCACCTGGCCTGAGCTAAAACATCATCTAAAAAGAACAATACTAAAAAAGTAAGCAATAAACCACTCAACACAAGGAAATTAAGAACAATATAAAACATACCAGGCTAATCTGTGAGATTCTCTATTGAGCAGAGTATTGGGCATTGGTAATACACCTATAGGCTCTACATGTCTCCCTGAGGGAGAAGGGTGTTCTCAGTCAATAAAATATCTGCAGGATCATTATTGAAACTGTGAGCTAGTCAGAGAAATTTATAGATTGAACTTTGTAGTATAAAGTAGTCCCTTTTACCCATAATTTTCATTGTTATATTCTCAAATTCATGTTTCTTCTTGATGGTAACAAACAATACGGTACTTCCATATCTGATGATGCACAGATGTGTTGTTCTCATAAGAACCAATTGTTTTTGTAAATCAAAAATGCAAATCCATACAGCTTTGTAAAATTATCCAGTTGGGCTTCTAATTTATGATGATATTAAAGTTCAGTTTTTTTAGTTAGTTGTAGAGAGTGACAGTAAGGTTATTGAAAGATGTCGCCCATTTATTGAAGTGCAGAAAACGTGTGCAATCCATCTGTTAAATATGATTCATCTGAAAATAGAAAGATACAATCAATAGAAATGAAGAAATGTTATATAGAAGAAATATAAAAGCAACTGACATACCTGAAATTAGCTAGCCTCACCAGCCGTCCTCATTTTTTTTCTAGTCTAGTCTTTGTCAGTTTGAGTTGGATGTCAAGGGTTGGGACAAATGGATGCAGATTAAACCAATCAGAGAAACGAGAGACCTAATATAAACACTGACAATGAGACTAGTTTCACTTCTCTTTGAGTCATTACAGAAAACCCGCCTGATGTAGATAAACGATTATTATTGGTTAATAGTGTTGAGCTCGGGTAGAAGACAGGCTCAATGAGTGGGGATCCAGACCTACTTGAATTTACTAAGAAAGATGGTGGGTCTGTGTAGACAGGTGAGAAATTTCCCATTTTGGAGATCGACTTGTGGCCAACAGGAGTGATCATTCACATTTTGTATGGGTGATTCTGCCTTCACATCACAAAGAATACATTGCTGAAACTTCTTCAGTAGCCACATTTAGCATTTTAAAATACAACCATCTCGCTGAGTAATACACATTTGAATATGATAACAACATACCCAACTCTGCTGGATCTGAGACACCGCTCACAATGTAGCTTTATTTACTTTATGGATGTCTGTTGTAGACGTTAGCCATAAAATCCAGAAGGCCTCCTCCTTGTTTTCCCAGCACACCGAGGGTCAGAGCTACACATGCTCTCACTTTTCTGGTCTAATGCGCACACCTGCACACCTCTCATGATATAGAGGAAAACGAGAAATCTTTTGACCTGTAACACGAGGATGATTGCTGTTGCTTTTGAAAAGTCTTCCACCGACAGAGTGTGTTATCACCCTGTCAGTAGGTCTTGTGTTCAAATGTCTTGTCATGTGTGTAATGGGCTCGCCAAGACCATTAAAAGGTCTATTTTTGTTTTTCAGAATTATTCCGCTTCCTGGTCATAGGTTAGACTGATCAGCAGTGAAAGAGAGTTGATGCTGAACAGTGCAGCCACATACACCTTTTTCTGTTTTATTGATAGAGGGGATTCATAAATAATACAATCCATTTTGGATGAATATTGATATGTTTTCTTAATTTGGTCACAACTGATAGAGAAGTGTGCTTTTGGAAGTAACTTGGTGTGATGCTCCATTGGCTTGTTGCCTTTATTGTTTTTGGGAAGCTTTGATGACCAGCTTGTGTTTACTTTGCTTCTTCTGCCACAGACAATTCTAACAAATGATGAAACTCTTTGATGATGCATTAGCTCACAGAGTTACTATATAAAGAAGACTTATTACTTTTTGAGAGACTGATGTATATACTTATTGTACAATGACCTGCTCAGTTTGATTGTTCTGGTTCATATTACCAAATTCATCCAATCCATGCTTGTTATATTGCCTTTATTGCCTTATCCAATTGTGGATAAGCTACATTTTACACTGCATTGTAAATATATAACTCATGCATAATCAGATTTTATGATTTTTTTGAAAAAAGATGTCAGCCTATAGAGTCCATTTTGTATTAGCTGTAACACTACTGCCACTTACATCTTCTCTCTGATACAGCAGGCTCTGATCCAACAAGCGTTCGTGTCCTTACACCAGTAACTGCTCCTGAGTGGTGTACTGCGTGTTGCTCTTGTATAGTGTTACCCAGAAGCCTCAGCAGACGTCCTATTGTGCAGATGTTTGACTGATAGGGCGTCTATGATCCCTGGCCCTGCAGCGCGGCGACACTACAGCACACAGATGGTTTCCTCTTTCCCCTCATCACTGTGTTTAGATTGGAATTAGCTGCTGCACTTCATCAATTATGCAGCCAGGCAGACCCCGTCTCTTCATCTGCACTCGGATCTCATCCCATCCACTGATGAAGTCTTTGCAATATACAGTAGTGCAACCATTTCAGGCCTGTTTTATCAGTGCCTATTTCATTCAGTGGTAAACAAGTGCTGCTATTGTAACAGCCTTTTTCTAATAAAATTGATTCCTTTAAACAATTTACTACGTCAGCTAAATTTCCTGTGGGAAAAAGCTGCAAAGTCAGACACTTTGTCCTTCAGCCAGACAGACCTCCTCCTATTGCTGCTTGCTGCTTTGTTTGTCAGATAACAGCCATTAACAACACACTGCCACAAAATACATTTACAAATCAATCTAATAACCACAGTCACATGCAGCTGGGTGACTGTGATGCATGGGATACAAAAAACCTAATCAGTCATTTGGCTGGACGGGCCATATTTATCTAGCAATCCAATCCTATCCACATAATATATACATTACTACAAAAACACACAGAGATGATTATGTTTATTCAGGTATAATGCTTTAATAGAAATATCTTGGCTTTGGAAATGAGGCAATGCAATGGCAAGCTCTCAAAGTAGATCTTGCTATTGATAAATATGAGTAAGGTGTAATATTATTCATTTTCGATTGTTTACTTGTATTGTTTCAAATTGATAAAGTCACTGAAATGTCCTTTTTATTGTCACACTTAAATTGATTACTTGGAATGTGTTAAATCCATCACACTGAGCGACTTTGGCTTTGACCTACGCCTCCGATAAACCCAGCTGATCTCCTTTTTTTCAAACTCTGTTGCTGTTCACTGAAGCTGACTCTCACTGATGCTGCCTGAAAAACTGTAAAAACAAAAACATGAAGAGTCACAGGTGCTATAAGTGCATATCGTAGATCCTCTAATTGCAGTATGTATTTGGGGTTGAGAATATCATTTGAAATAAAAATTTAAGTCAAATATAAAAGTCGTCACACTATTTCTGCCATACATCCTACATTAACAGTTGTTATAGCATCTCCAAGCTAATATCTGGTCTAACAGTGTTGCTGAAGGTCTCATATTCTCCCAGGGACAAGTAAAAGTAGATCATATGAATATGCATCCTCATTGTAAAACTCTCAATTAGAAATATAGAGCACTGAGAAATTAGCCTCTATTGTTTTGCTCATACATTTGTCTTTTACCATTCAAATTGGCTCGATGTCACAACCCAGAAAACAGGCTAATCCTTCCATCCTGCTCCTCCTGCCTCCACCCTCTGCTCTGCTGCTGGATTTCCTCTGTTTTTCTGTCTTGCTGTGGGCAAAACAAAGGGAACAAAAGAATGAGTGGAGACAGTAAGCTCCTCATCCACTGTAGTGAGCGTGGAGCTCTCAATAGAGCACTGGGCAGGCTGGTGGACTGGGGCCGCTCTGAGAACTAGGCCAGAGCTCTGTTGACACAGTCCAGAGTCAAGACTACATGAAACACAGGATTACTGAAGAGGGAACAGCAATAGTACTCAATAAGCTGTCGGTACTAACGGTCAGGGATTATTGAAAGAATACAGTATGAGGGAAAGGTCAAAGTTGACCTGTCAGAGACGTCAGCGAGGGCATGAGTCTAGAGCAATGAAGAAAGGTATTTATTTAAAAAAAATAATAACATTGCACAGTGTGAACATGGCAGCAATAAACAACAACAACAAAGGAATGTGTGGTAGTTGTACAGAGGGATACAAGATCTCCATATAACAATAAGGAATAGAACTTACAATATTTTTTGTCTTGAACTTTTTTCAACTTTTTAATCCATGTAAAGTAGTAGTGTATGTATCGTAAATATGTAAATCAATTTCTGATGTGATGTTTCTTTTTTAAATGTGCTTTTAACTTTTCTGATTCTGCCCAGTGCTCTGTACCAAGGACAAACGGACATTTACATTACAGTTTACTTTGTTTTATTTGTTGCTCAACTGAACATATTTAGATAAAATGTACCTAAAATAAAATTAATTTATCAATTAACATAATTTATACAGCAATAATTTTTAGGACACAGGTTAAAGGGCAGTGTCATTGAGACCACATGAGAGATAAAGGAGATGCAGTTATTGATTTCACCTTCCCGTCAGATACACTGAGGAGTCGTGTGTGGCAACATGACAGGTTAAACTAGGGTCACATCCAGGTCACTTAAAAGAAGATCAATGTAAATGCAGGTGTATCCTTTTTATATTCATCTGATTTAGTCAAACTTTCCCTATTTAAACTTTGCACTCTGCAAGTCACAGATCAGTGTGATTTATTAATGTTTTTATGTTGTACCACAACACCCTGCTTTTCACTTCAGGCAAGGACGGCTTTGTTCTGAGAGCGACAGGAGGAAAACACAGAGGAAGGAAGGGAGGGTATTCAAACAGAATGAAAGGTGAAAGAGAGTGAAAGTTGTGAGGTGAGACAAAAATAATCATCTCAAAAAAACATGGGACAGATTTTATGATCAGGTCTGTCTCTGTTTAATTTAAGGAAACAGGGATGACAGTTTTATATTATTCTAAAGCCATGATATATTTGCACTCCAGTAAAATGGCCTGTGTCTGTGAATGTAGTGTGCGTGTACACAAGTGTAATCATGCATGCCCTGCTGCGTTTCTTTTTGACACAGGAAGTGGTGATGTAATAGTATACAATCCCAAAGCTTTTTCACTCATGTCTCTCACACAACATTCACCCTTCGGCCACTGGGCTTTTCAAGTCCCATAATCGTGTGCCCGCTGTGGTCACAGTGGCCTTTGGTTGAGAAAAATACACACTTAAAAGGAAAAGCCACACAGACATGCAGCACAATACTGGCACAAGTGTTGTGTAACTCTCGGACTACAAAACATCCTTGACTTGAGTATTGAACTTTAAAAATGTATTATGTTTGCTGCATTAACTTCGAGTGATTTGGCTTATGTAAACTTTGCTATTGTATTTTGTTTTTTTGTTGGACTTTTGTTGTGTCTAATTAATATTTGCATGTGTTTAGAATCTAAGGCTTTGTGTCAAAAGGTTATTCTTGACAATGATTACTTCAACTAGTAGTCAAGTAATTTTACAAGGCACTCTCCTACCGACTCATTGTGTATAGAGCTTTTACAGTAAACAGAAGTGGGCCTTTATTTAGCCATCCACAAAGCTCAATGAGTCCCATCTGAAGTCTACCTTTCAACACACCTCATTTTGGAAGAACTGTCACTGAGTCGTGTAATTAACAACCTACCTACCTTCATTAGAACATATACTTTGTGGTCACTTTTTTAAAGCAACCAATAAAGCATTAAAACATGTATATTATAACACAAATGAATAATATTTGAACAAAATAGCATCATTCAAATACTGTTTGTTCTCTTCTGCCTTGTGCTTCCCAAAACCTCCCAAAGCTGGATCCTAGTGTGTCAGCGAGAACCTGCATATTGAAGACCAGGAATCATCCACACTCATGTACCCACTCAATCACAGCTGGTCATTGCCACAAGGCTCTTACTGGATTAAAATGCCCCCAAAATGCTAATGAACTACAGCCGCTTATGTGTGTGTGTGCAAGGAGGAGGGCGTCACCGTGTTATCTCCCATCCGCACTACTCAAGCTTCGCGGGGCACTTCAAACAGCCTGCGAGGGGAGGGCCAAGAGTGTGTACGGGTGGTTTGGAATCAGAGGAGGGGGGCATTCGGTACCAAGGGGAAATAGGACTGTGATTTCAGAGCACATTAAACAGGCCAGATGAAAGAGAAACAGCCCGTTAGTGTCTGTGCCAATCTGGCAGCGGGACGGGATGGGCTTTCCCCAAATTCTCATTATCCATTTTTTTTTTTTACCAGCATATTTCATGTCATGCACCTTTTCCAATCTATGGTGCGTTTTCTGATAACACTGGAGAAGTTCCTGTCAGTAATAATTTTATTATTTATCAATTCCCACCTACATTTCATTACCCCTTTGACATTTCTGCTTGATATTTAGAATTTCCAGTGTTACAGAGCTAAAAAAACCTCTTGACTCATTGGTAATTTGTTCTTGTTAAGCCAGATGCGTCATATTTTCTTTTCAGGTATTTGATGTTTTGCTCTTTTTTCTTATATCACATCAACAATACTCTCGACCAACCATGCAGCCGCTCACCCCCACTCTGACGATTTGCAGGCATTTAACAGGGTTAGGGGTTAACCTGGATCAAGTGTAATGTAATATGTGCTCAGGATGGGGCTGGGGCTGGGAGCTGGGGGTAGGAGGAGGATGGGGGTGCGGTATCCATTTGAGATGCAGCTTCAGCTTTGAATCGTGATACCAATCCTCACTGCTCTTGTCTAGTCAGAGCCTTTGATGCCAGTAGCTTCATGTGTGTAAATGTGTGTCGGGGCAGATACATGAACATTAAAAGGAGAAGAGGCATGGCTCATATTTTTGGGGGGGATGATGCTGACTGTGAATAAAAAAAAAAGTGGGGTTTACCAAGAAGAATAAAGGGAAGACTGGGTTGCTGGTGTGTGGGTTTGGAGGGGGGGAGCACTTCTGTGTGGGATATAAAATTTGATTTATGACAGTGTGATACAGAAACATATGATTAATGTATCAAGGTTGAGATACAGAAAGATGAGTAACAAAGAGAAAATGTACTGCATAAATGTAGAGCTAAACCTACAATTATCCAAATGCTTTCAATGTTAATGATAAGATATAGGAACAGAAAAGTACATCTATTGTGGTTGTGGTGACAATAGCAAGAACAATGTGGTTTATTTACAAATTGTAATTTCATTTGGAGTGTTAGAAATGTTTAAATCTGACACTTGGCTGGAATGTATTGGATATTTGTCAAAAATGATTAACAATACATGCTAAATGTCATTGATAGAGCTTCACAGATTAAAGAGTGAAGTGAAAGAGAAACTCCTTTTCCTCTTTGTAACAATCCATCCGGGAAAATGCACAAATCAATGTTGGCATGATTTTCTTTATCTTATTTGTATCTTAAGTCTGTTACCTTTGGTTTCTCTTAGTGCTCCTATCCTGTGTGGGAGGACTTCAGCGCCAAGGCCACCAAGCTGCATTCCCAACTCAGGTAAGCAATAACAATAGCTTTAAGGGTGTTGAGAAATACATTATGTGTCCATTGACGTTTGACAAGAGTCTTTTCTGTCTCTAGAACTACTGTCCTCGCTGCTGTGGCCTTCCTGGATGCCTTTCAGAAGGTGGCGGACATGGCGACCAACACTAGAGGTAAGGCACCGTGCACTGTTTATTTAAAAGGAAGCGTCTTGAGCTCAGAAATTGGCGAGCTGGTTGTGTTCTGAATCACTGACCGCGCTCCACATGACAGCCCCATTAGGATTCCTTCTACGCCGCTGTGATATTATCAAGCAGCCGGTTAAATTGTCTCTGACTGATCAAAGTGTTTTCCTGCAGCCTAAAGGTACAGTTTGTTCCTAACTTCAAAGTAGCAGCACTGCAGTGTTTACTCAGACAAACGGAAGTATGTCATAAATATAACCCATATTTATAGCAGGGTGTGAAGAATGAATATTATTTATGATACATTTTCAAGCGATGGGAAGACAGTGTTTGTAGAGTACGGCACTTGAAGTTTGACTTGAGTCTGTTTGTTATTGTTTTTTTAAGTCTTAACAATTTCTCGAAAGCTGTTTTGTATTTTGTAAATAAAACCAGCCCATAAAATGTCAACAGCATGATACAAGGCTGAAAACTTGCCCAAAACTGTTGGTTTATTCACACTTGCCATGTTTGGTGCATTCAGAACCTACTCTGGTGCAGTTACTCAGTAAGATGAGTATGAATGTGACCGTATGAACCACAGTGCACAGGGATCACAGACATCCAAAAATCATGTGACCGGATATGTTCCCTACAGAGTAAATGACCAGTGCCTGTTAGAATAAAACAAAGAGCAGAGACAATAAGGAGTTAAAATCTCACTGTTTTTAGAGAAGGTACTGGTCGAGTTTGTACGTAAAAGCAATAAAACAAGTGCATTTAGCACCGCTGCCATCTTAGTTCTTGTTCCATGACTAACTTAACATCCTGTCAAATCAGATTGAGCGTCTGTATATGTACACACATTCCTCAGGGCCATCTAGTGTGTCTTAAGAACAGCTCAGTTTGTTGGGTTATTTGGTGCATTGCTTAAAATACTGTTGTGAATGCCAGGCTAACCAGGAACTAACTGAACTGGAGGGATTCTTTTCTTTGGTCCAAACTAAAAGATGCAGAATATTGGTGTAAACACATGCTTTGTTTGATACTGGCAGCTAGAGACTGACAGCTTGTGAATCAACCAGGTTGTTTTGCAAATTGTTGTATCTACATTAGAGTGACAAGGAGGCAATGATGACACCTGAAGGATTTTTTTGGATGGCATAAACTTCATGTGTAAAACAGTGTGTAAAATTAGCTTTTGTTAGCTCATCTTCTCTAATATTACTGTACATTACTCCAACAATTGGGTGTTCACTGAATCTCTTAAAAATACATAGTATTTTTGGAATTACGTTCCACATTCAGGGCATATTTTAGTCAATAGACTGCTATTTTTTCAACCTTTAATATTCCAGCGTAGGCCAAAAGCAGTGCTCTACTTAAAACAGAATGTAGGCTGAGAGCTGTGGAGGTCAAACTAACGGTCACCACCCACTGCAGGCTATGAATACTATACTGTATGCTGCCACTGAGGTAAAAGAGGACTGATGCCGGCATATAGGGACTTTCTCCTCCTGTTGCTGCTTATTAGGTGCAGCTGCTAGTCCGTATACATGATGACGATGTGTGTGTGGCCCCAGGTGGGCTCCAGACTAGGATACAGGAAGAGGCACTCGATGTTTTACTGGCCAGACAGGAAATCACAAAGCTCTGTCAGCTCATTACATACTGCCACACACGCACATGAATGCAGCATAAATGATGTTGGCACAAACTGCAGACTGTGCATGACAAACTCTTTGTACTTTCTGAGTCGTGAGTCATTCCTATTGGAGTCTATTTGTCACATTTGTCGCTGCACAATTGCTGCTCTTTACCAGCGTGTGATGTTCTCTAATAGATTTGTTAAATGGATGGAAGTAGGCGACAGCACCAATAATGAGGTTCCCTGTCTCTCTGCCATTTGCTATATGAATGTGCCACTTATGAGAGCGTGTGGGTATGAAGGAAACTGTGAAAAGTACTGACGATCCCCAGCTCTGCTTTTGTACCAGCACTTTCAATATGAGCTTAAATTGGTTTCCACATTACGCTACACTGCATATTTGATCAAGTGTCACCAGCTGTATAGATTAAAATACACAGTACATATGCCAATGTGATTTGTCTGGTCCCTTAATGCATCACGGGGAACATATAAAGTACATCTGTGGACTTTGCTGCAAATTAATAGCTATCAATAATAATGTTTAATACTCTTGTCTTAGCAAAGGAGTAGACACAAGCTAAGGTGAGCTAACATCAGGCATTTGAGCTACTGTGGATTACTAACAGTACAAATGATTACATTGCCAAAAAAAAGACCATTACATCACATCTAAATCCGTCAGATACAGTTACCAGCACAGTGATCATTGCTTGTGCACCATTTTATTTAATGCATTATGGAAAACCTTGGGTGAACTATTACACTAGTAATAACTAGTAAAACCAGGAACAGTGTTTGTGGTTTGGAGTTGATGATTAACAACATTTACTGTGTAGAAGCAATGCCACAGATGTGTAATACACTTTATTCTTTTTTTTTCTTTTCTTATGTACAAATACACCAGATTTAGCCACAACCTCATTTCCATCTGCACTCCCCAGACAAGAGAGCTGAACGATAAAAAACACAGACAGACAACAACTTTGAATTAGTTCCCAATTAAAATATCTACACTTAAGTTTATACCTGGTTTAAAAAAAAATCCCTTTTAATGTTTAATTCATCAGTGTCCAATGTTGTCATATTATGTCGCATTACCCCCACAACATGTAGGCGAACCCAGCGGAGATATGCACATGGCATCTTGCACACATCACAATAACTTTAACGGCCCATCGAGGTGTCAAACCTACACGGGGTGGTGTGAAGTTGTGTGCTCACATGTACACACCCAAACAAGAAGTATATCTACACTTTAGACAGCAAAAAACACACAAACAAACAAAAAAAAGGATGTAGTCACTATATTCTGAATAGAGATGAGGAGAAGTTTTCAGAGATGGCTTTAATCTGACTCATTTTATAGCATTGCTGGTTGGTCAAATGCAAATATGTGCATGTGTCAATATAGGTTGCCAGTATGGTAAATGGTACCATTCATTTATATAGCAATAGGTTATATGTGCATTGTTGACAAGATAAGCCTCTTACCTAACATTGCTATATTATGGTTTTAGAATGTTAAAGTATTATTAGTATTTTTGTAGACTGAGATAGAATATAAAAACAAAAATGGATAATAGGAGCGACTGGCCACATGCATGTTAACTTTAATTGTGAGATATTAAGGGGTTGTAGCTCACTATTAATATCCACTTATATTGCATGCACTAATTACACAGTGTTTAATGTGGCCAGTGGGGAATGTTCCACAGAAGCAGTCTTTTGTCCTGGTTGGATCATGGCCAGGCTTTGTTTGATCTTTAGTCCACAAAAATATCTCAGTCCGCCTGACAACGCGCTAAAAGGCTGGAGAAAGTGTGAGAATAGTCCGGCTCGTGTTGATTCTGTGTGAGTGGGAGCGAGAGTTTTAACAAGTAGCTGAAATCCAGCAGGAGGAAATGTGTAAGTGTTGGTGAACTCCCTCATGAGCGGTGAATTTGAGTGTGCTTTTAGATGTCTTCTCTGCTGCCGTCTTATAGCACAAACATTCACTTTCCCCGGGGCTGCCTCCTTCTCTGTGTGAGTGTATGTGACAGCACCGCACAAGAAAATGGAGGCACTTAAACAACACACAACACGCTGCATCCCTGATGTGACTTAGTGACTGCCTGGTTATGTGCGGGTATCAGTGGTGACACTTTACATCTGCCTCTCTTCACACCTCATCCATGTTGTCTGCATTAATATGAAAAGACTCACAGACATGTAACATATTTACACTACTGAGTTAGCTTAAGAACACAGGGCTTAAAGAAATTCTGCACTATTATCATTCACATCATTTTCATTGTCATTGATCAGAAAGCATTACAAATATATGGTAAAAGCCTGTCCAACAGGATTTATACTCAGTGAAAAATGACTGTGAAGCAAATGGATTACAGACCCATTTAACTTTACAAAGTAAATGGGTATGACTGGCCAGGCTAGGTTTAACAAGCTGAAATATTTACATACATAGCCACATAGTTTTGCAGAAAATTAAAGTGGATCTGATTCCAATACATATTTTATTCTATGAGCTTTTTACCTTGTAAACCTAGAACCCTGTTTCTACTTCTGTTTAAATAAAGGACTCTCCAGTATAGTGCAAGGTTACTGTCATTGCAGAATTGCAGAAAACTCCCAAGTGTTTCCTGCAAGTTACACTTCACACTTTTTCAAAAACATTGGCCAATCAGAGCTTTAACTCAAAATGTGGTAAGGCCACATTATTGTATTTCATGGTCTTCCTAAAATCGAAAGAATGACAACTCATAAAAGTGACTTCTGTTGCTAATACAAGGTGTATATAACTGAAACTGAAAGAATATGACCATAAACTGAACCATATATCACTTGGCGTATTCATTTTGGCCATAATGCTTTGTGATTATATTCAGAGAACAGTCTGAGGAGCTCAGAGATTAAATGTTAAATGGTTGTGTTTTATTGTTAGAAGGATTGGCAACTTGTACATGACAATAATTATATTTTCATCTACTAAATGCATACATTAACAGTTTTTTGTTGACTCATAGACAGCTTTGATCAGGCTCTTTGTTACTCTATATTTATGAATTTGATTGTGGATTCAACAAAAGATCCATTACAAATAGCTCTCCCTTGATCATTTTCAAAAATGTGGCATTTTGGTCATGTATAATTGATCACATCATATAAAAAAAAAAAAGACAGCTCTGTTTTTATACGCTGATGATTTTTATGCCCTTCCTTCTTTATGAGCAAGATGATTATGATGCTGATGATGCAGCAGCAGCAATAAAAACTGGTTCACCCCAGAGCTCCTTAAAATGCACACTTGGCACCAGGCAGAAAAGCAAAGTATGCTCAAGTGTGTCTGGGTTTGTCTCATAATTTGATGGCACAAAATGTTTACTGCCATCAGCGGCATTACATCTGAGTGAGGTATTTATAATGAATGTCATCAATCATCCTCCAGTATTAAGAGGCTGGCCTTGTGTGACTGCAAGAATTCCAAACATGGAAAAACATTTGTCGTTCGTAATGTTTTTATATTCTCCATGATACATTTCCCACAAGTTTCGCTGATTGTCACATTGCATTTGTTTCAGTTTGTATAATTTATAGGTGTGTTTACCAATAATGACCAAATAGCATTGTCTTAAAGTTCATTTGATTATTCTTGACAGAGTTGATGTTTTCTCTGTCACATGAAAAGAACAGCACTGATTATTTACCCTGCTTCACGGCACTAAACCAGAATTGAAGCCGAGTTTATCTCAGCTGCAGATGGTGGAAAGCAGAGAAAGGAGGATGGAAAACTCATTTCCAATGTGTTTTTCTTCATCTGTAAAGCCGAAGGAAGGAGCTGGGGGGCAGGAAGCAATGAAGTTTACGGCAAATGTGGTTTTGATTTTGAAAAAAAAGCTACCACTAATAATACGACCGGCCTAACACAGAGATCCTGGCTGTGGTTTCAAGTGTTGGATTTTACCATTGTAGGAATTTTAATCTGACAAGGCTTTATTTGCATTTACATCTAATTCATTGACTATAGTTCAACAAGAAGAAGCCTGCATTGATTTGTTGTGAACAGAGAGGCCTGATCTGGGCACAGTGGTGCAGTGTGCGGGATGAGACATAAAATAGTTTAATAGTGGGGAAGTGACTGAGGCCAACAGATGAGTTTTGTTCCAAAGCATGAAGAAGATGACTGAGTTATTTGAGACAGTATTACTAAAGACAGAGTAAGACACAGTGCTGTTAATACTAAGCCTGTATTGTGATGTGTGCAAGCATAACCAAGAGTGAAAAGAGTAATTTGGAAGAATATATGAAATGTTTTCTTAAAACTTAATGAACACATTGAACTATGAATGAATTTTATCCTCCTTTGCAGATTAAATGTATTACATTACACTGAAGTCATCGTCTCTGTAGCATGAAGGTGCTTGTGTAAGCATTAGGATCTTTATATGCATGTCATGTCGAGGTAGGTCCAGAGAGATAGTGAGAGCGTTTAAATGCAGCGCTTCTGATGAGGGCCAGGCCAGCAGCAGAGTGAATCTGTAGACGGGAGGAAAACATTCATTTTTTAAACATAAACCAAAATCTTTTGTGAATAAAAGTAATTTCATGCACATGGAATTTAAACAAATTTGCGTATCTCTCCACAGTAGAACGCCCTGGATCATCTTACAATCTGCAGTACCTTTAACTTAACTCTTAGTTATTATCAGATGCTGGTTAGATAATAACATCCAGTGCATAAACTCTATAAATATAATATAAACTTTTGCAGAATTATAAAACCACATCATTCAGTATTCATTGGTTGTAACTAACGAAATCTGGTATCATCATTAGCTGTTGGTTGTGTGGCTCTGGCCAAAAACCTGGTTCTACTACAGAATGAAAGAGCGTGTGTTGTGCCAATCTTATGTATACAGAATATATAGCATATTGCCTTTTATTCATTTGGGTTTTTATTCATCTACTAGTACATGTTGCCAAGGCTGGGTTATAGCATCAGACACTGAGTTGGTTAAGTCCAGACCGTGTCTCTGGAGCTCATTTAAGGACAGCTGATTCTGTGGTGCAAGAACTGGCACAATCCCTAATGCGCATTAGAAAAATTAACCACAAACAGAATGCATCTCCATTAAACTTGAAGCCAGTCTTATTAAAAAGAGGTCAGCTTTTTTCATCAAAATGTGTCCATTGAACTGAGGATGCAAACATTTAAAAAGAGAGTGCAATGCAACCTTTTGCATCCCTATAGAAGTGGGCCTGCCTGGGCAGTGGGCACTAGATACAAGCTGCCAGAAGATGTTAGAAGAGAAGTATGTCAGATATGAACCACTGTGATTACATACAAACATACATGCAGCTCAGCTTGGTAACCCCTTTTTCGGGACCACCTGCTAGTTCCACATACCCACACCCATGCATGGAGCGCAAACATGCATGCATGGCTTCAAGGCATGTGTGTAAACATGAAATCATTGTACAGATCACGCCAAGCCACTGTGGACACACGGAGGATTCAGCCTGTTCAAGTGGCATGCCATTGACACAGTGTTTTCTCACTGCTTTTAATGAGCCTGCAGAAGAAGCATAGTCAATGACCGCTCCAATATTTGTAAAATCTGATACCCCCTAACAGTGATGCCACATCTCAACCTTTTTTGCTCCGACATGAATCTGCTGTCCCTTCATCCTATCACAGACAAGCGGAATCACTTTTACGACCGGGGTTGCCAGGCAACAGTGAGAGGGAGTGTGTATGAGCATGTATGAGAACGAGAGAGGAAAGTGGTGGCAGAGAAAAAAATAGCCACGTTGTTGCCAAGAGGAGAGGAGAAATCTGAGCGAGCAACCGCTTAATTGCGCTTCACAGATAGCATGCCATTCATAGTGAAGCGGAGATCCATTTGATCTGATACAGTCGAACACCCCAAACATTTCAGCGTGGCTATACTTAACTGTCCTCGCAGCAGGATTAGTCCACCAGTGACCTTCTTCTAACCCCACTGTGGTATCTCAGGAATCATTAGGAGCTGTAACTAAAACATGAGGTTAGCTCCACATGACTGTAGGACAGAAACGATTCAAGTACAAGTATTCATATTACTTTTTATTTTAAATTTGTCTTATGTTTAATCACAGTATGAGTTCTTTCTTTCTGTCTTTCTCTTCTCCCTCTTGTGTAACTCGGTCATGTCTAAGAGGCCTGTTGTTGTGGAGGGCTACAAAAACAACATTATTGTCTTTAATTAAGCCTGGGCTACAGTGAACACCCTCCTCTCTCCTTTCCACCATTTTTTTCCACTGGGCTTTTCTCTCACCCGTCCAACACTTGAGTTCTTCCTCTATGGCCCCATCACTCTTCCCAATGCCAGCCTCCATCCCTCCATCCCGTCTCTGTCACTGGCAGCTCTCTAAGGACATTTCCTCATGTCACAGTGCCGTATTGTCCCAGAGGTCAACGGCACAAGACATGCTCTGTTGCACACACTCGCAGTAAGCATGGGAAGCTAGGCTCAGTGAGTCCCACTGCTCCCAGGCCAAGTCCTGTTTAATGAGACAAGAGGCTGCTCTGAGGAGTGCTGTGCATGGCAAAGTGTGTGAGAATGTGTACGCACTCCAACACTCTGTTTGTTTGTCTTTATGTTCAGCCACACAATGTTGAGCTTGTCCCACAGGTTTTTATAAACATCTCATGGCTGCATTTGTATGTCTTTATCACTGGGTTTGTGAGTGCTGTCAATGATTTCTCAGATATTTTAGAGGAAAGGGTGCGGGATCATGTGAGCTCTCAGAGTTAGTGAGAATTCGGTGATAATCCGCTGCATTAACGGCCATCAGCCAGACGTGATAACTAACACTGGCTGCTGGCTCAGCACACACACATTTTACTTCTGCCTCCTTTGAATAGATTTATTCTATGATGTTGGCCTGTCTCAGTTATTATATGCACTTTTCATTCATTTACATTTAGTAGTTGAGGCATATTTTCCATCACTATTTTTAGGTGCACCCACTTGCCATATTTGGCTGCTGTTCTTCATGAATGGCTGTGATTGGTCAAAATACATGTCCATGTTTGTAAATGTAAAACAGCATGATATCATATGACAAAACTGTGGGAAACTGGGATGAAATATACACAAAATATGAGGAGCAATGTTTGTAGGTACCCAAAACTGTTACTTCAATAAGGAAAGGAGATAGGAACGGTCCTTTAGCACAGGAACTTAAACACACTAAAACATGCTTTGCAAACACATTGGTTTGCATTTGTCAGAAGCAAAACTCAAAACCATGTGGCTGATTCGCACCAAAACCACGTTTTTTGCAGAATTAACAAACTTCTGCCTCTCATTATTATTAGTGTCCAGTTTTTAAAGAATAGGGCAGGAGCCAGACCAGGATCAGCTGTGGTTGCGTTTCAAAGTTGTTGATGTTTTTGATGGTGAGTGTTACAGAATATTTATTCTGTGCAATGACTGAATTCTCTGTGTGAATCAGTGCTGTTATTGTAAATGTTCAGAATGATGAGATAATGAACAAAGCAGTAAAGTTTAATGATGTGGACTCACAACATTACTCATAACTGTTTTTTAATATTCAGATTGACCTTTAATATCAGTGCAGGCTTTAGCAATTTTAAGCATTAAGATTTGGTTTTCATGTTTGTGTTTTCTATATGAGTATAGTATACAAAGTTTATCGGACAACTGGACATAGATTCCTACTTTATTTGATACAACATCAGTCTTTTTATCTTGTAGGGATTATGTAATTTAATAAAATGTCATATCACTGCACTAAATTTTGTTAATTTAAACTTATACATAAATCTTTTGGTCTTTTCACACTTAGCAGAGTGTATTGGATATAACCATACCTCCTCTGCTCTCTGCATTATACTTCATTTGATTTTACCCCTTGCCTTCACCCTTGTCTCCCTTCACTGCAGCTCTCAAGCTGAGGAGGTTACTATGGCAACAGTGGCGCTCACAGATGACATAGTGTTTTTCTTCTGTGCTCTGTTATTGCTTTTAAATGTTATAACTCGCTGTGCAGTCTGCAAGGTCAGTCTGGGCTTTGTCAGTCCATTTAGAAACTTTCTTTAAAGTGTATGAAACCTTGCAAATAGATTGTATTTGACATACTGTGTAACACTGTAAGGAGGCATTCTACACAAGGTTGCTAACTCTCTTAAGCTCATGGGTTAAGAGAACATTTCTTCCTGCCACGACCATCAGCAAATTGTTCGAAAAAAAACCCCCAAAAACATGATTGTGGTTGTAATAAGGAAGAATAGCAAAAGTAAAGAAGCTGACATGATGCACAGTGACAGTCATTCCAATAAAATCTGGAGTCGTGACCCATTGTTCTCTCCCTGATTGTACTAATTTAGCCTGAATATGGCTGACTAATAGTTTATCTGCAGGGGGGTCAGAAGTGCGGAGATGCCCAGACTACATTACCCACAATGCTATATTTAGACCACTGCAGTGTGTGACTCAGCACATCCTGGTCTTGACAACACATGCATTGCTGCTGCACAATTTTTTGTCAATAACCATTTGCAAATGCTTCCATAATGACTGAATAATGAATGAATTACAGATATCAAAAGACTTGAAATGATTTCTTCCCATTTACTGCTTTATGTGACGTATGTTTGGATTTGCCAGACATGAAGCATTAGTGACAATGAACGAGCATTACAGTACAATGTAACATACAGTGTAATATGTCTGCGTGTTTATCCTTTATGTAATGCTGACACATTCGGGGATTAGCTTTCATATGTGTGTGCTGCGTCTTTTTGCCCAGGAGCACTACACATGCATTAAAGCAGATGGTATGCCACAATACATTGAATACCATCTGTAAAATGCCTGGTAGCTATTGTGCTCTTTAACATGGGAATGTTATTAAAATAGTGTGAGAAAGTGTGTCCGTGCATGTGTGAGGCCATACTGCAGTAGACATGCAGTAGGTACTGTAGGTATGCAGAGCGAGGCGTGCCTGGTGGAGCAGTGAGTAATTGATGAAATGGAGTGTGGATGAGCAGAGAATTGCAAACACCTTTTTCCATACGTGCTCGTGATCATGTATGTTAGTCATGTTTGCAAACCTTAGTATGCATTTTGCATGCACGGCAGCATGGGAGCAAGGCTATGGCAATATTTCATCCTGAGGGCAATATATATGAGAGTGAAAGTCTAATGATTATGTATGTGTGCTAAATACTGTTCAGACATTATCCTACAATGAACATTTTAACCAGAGGATAAGCAATTGTGAAACCAGTATTAATTTAATTTGTTCATGTTCTTGTTTGTCCGTCGTATTGAAACCCAGACAATATTAACAACGGTGACATTTAGAGGAAGTGCAGGGAGCAGGAGGGTAAAAAATGAGGGGTCATTGAAGGACAAACAAAATGGGAATATAGCCCATTTGAAATGAATTTTTACATGACTTACAATTTGTATTTAGTGTGTTCTGCACAGTTAATTTATGTTAATCAAGATGGCACTAGACTGTGACCAGACTGTATTTAGGCAAGGCAAAACCAATACTATGAAAAGAGATATCAGAGAACGGTTCTGAAATCCAAACAGTTTTAGGTGAGTCTTAGACCAGGTTGATGGTGATTACCTTTGGAGAACAAAAAAATTCAAATTAGGATAGGGAAAAAAAAACAACAAAAAGTTAGCAGTCACAAGAATGTGACAAATGAGCCATGGTTTTGAGAGATAAAAGAGCTTGAAATGAGGGTGAGACATTTAAAAATAGTGTTATGACCAATCTCAAAACCAAGACCAGTCCAATGTACAACAACATCACAGGGTGATTTCTATTTAAGACTACTTTAGATCTACGTTTGGGCAATTGAAACATTTTAAATTAACATTCAGAATCAAAAAACAACATTTTCAATCAATCATCCATAGAAATTGTTACAGACTGAGTCAATATGTGTACACATATAAAATAAATTCTCCAACTTCAACAGAGTACTGTGCCCAATAATCTTCACAAAATTATTATTTTAATTGACTGAACACATTAGATTAAACTATTCAAATGCTGAATGGCTGCGAGTTTGAAGAGATTGTGAGGATTGCCAAGTGGCAACATTAATGTTCAGCTGACTATTACTGCACGACTCACAAAAATATATAATGGAGCTAAACCCAGTTGAACCTAAAACCAAGTGGTCTTTAAGACATTCAACAGAGCAGTGAGAGCTCTTTAAGACGTGTTGTTTAGCCTCAAGAGGTTAGGAAGTGCAGACAGCTCAGAAATTCAGCCACTCAACACTGGAGTCTGCATTTGATGAAACAAGGCCTTTGTGAAAACTGAAGAATGTACTGTTCAGCATTCTTACTGTCAGGTGACTTTGAAGTGACTAGATTTTAAGGTCTCGATGCAACACTGATAAGATTAGAGAAGGTTGAATGGAAGTTGTTGTATCTGTAAAATTAGACAACAAATGAACAGATGAAAAGTCATTTATATTGACAAGCCAAAAGACAGTGAATCAATAGCAGGTTGCCAAGGTGCACAAATGTATTTCCAATTGATTTTCCTTATTATTGATTGTGTTGTAGTGTCCGGTTGCTGGATTCCAGGAATGGGAGTATGCAGCAGTGATGTACATAGTGATAATACTGGGATTGGGCTTGTCGATGATGAAGGACGGAGTGTTTTTAGATGCATTAGTGAGGTCATGGAGCAATACAAAGCTGGGCAGGATTCAGTTTCCTATTCAAGGACACATCATGGGGCATGGCTCTAATTTTAACACTCATTTGAGCTTGTGTCTTCACAATCTAGGTTACTAATGCTAGGTTAAACATACAACTTAGGTCTCATTAAAACGAATAAATGTATAGAGAAATTCTTTCTTTCTGAAGAAGTCCAAGTCCAATAGGAATTAAGAGCCAGGGGTCTCAGATGTGCTCTAAATACAATTAAAAACTATTTGTTATTATATGTTACGTGTACTATATATATTGGTTTTCTTGTAATGTGGATCTCAGCAACACTTGTAGCTTTCGATGTTGGATCATGTGTATTTTTAGCAAAAGAAACTGGCCATGACCCCGTTCCTGTTTTTGGAGGAAGCATGCCCTGTCTGGAGGCATGCCGCTCAGTCCTGGTTTGGCCTTCTGGGACAGTATATGTATGTGTGTGTGAGAGAGAGATTTAAAGCTTCTGTAATCAAAGCCAGAGAATGTGCATGCTTTCCCAGGGCCAGCTGACTGTGCTCGAAACCGTTACAGCAGCTCTCTTTCTGTTCTCCAGTATCCTGCCTCCTAATGGCTCCAAGGCGCTGGTTTGGGTTTGTTGCGAGTGTGAGTTCAAGTGGTGCTTGTTTGTGAGGGTTGTGAAGTTATCCGGCAGTGGACTTCCTCTGTGTTAGGGCCCACTCTTTGATGAGGTCATGTGCCAGTCGCTCTATGTGATCCTGGAGCATTAGGGCAGCCACACAGGAAATGTGTATGGGTTATAGCTTTAAAATGTGAGTTTGAGGTTGAGGCTTCGGATTTGACATCTTATCCCCAAACCATCAAAAATACACATCAAATATTCCCCTAGAAATGATTTGTGGTGACATTTGGTATCAGTTATAATATATAATGTGTGGTAGAATTAGCTCTATTTGAAACAGACAAGAGTCACTGTGAAGTCAGACCATGAAAAATAGCCTCAGTCATGGAGTTTTATGGTTTCAGCACTTTTAAAGGAGTGCTCCAGGCTGTCATGTTGTTTGGATGGGTATTCCCATGACAGAAAACAAACCCTCCATCTCTCTGTCCAGCAGGCGTCATGGTCAAGGTAGAACAAAAATGAGACATAAAGCTGGCAGACCATAAACAGGCACCACCTGCACAGGGCCAAGTGAGTTTGTATTTGGGCAGAGGTTTCTGGTCAGCTAGTTTCTGTATAGAATTAAAATGAAATATCACCACAATTTATTTTAGCAATGGTGTTACCGCAGACACGCACATGATCATTACACAAAACAACAGTGACCATTTGCAAAATGGGTTATGTAACTGCAGCTCTCTTCAGCCAGTTTGCACATAAATGTGGTAAATGGTGTTTCGGAGAATCATCTACCTTTTGCAAAAACATTGTGTGTACATGGACAGAAGATTTTTATTTTTATTTGTTCATTTTTTTTAAGCTGCCTGCTTTTGGCAAGGGCTATAATTTTCCCTCTTTTATTTAAGTGTTTGAATGTAGGCAATTTGATTGTATAAAAGGTATTCTAAGCACACTTACATCAGCAGCCTCACGTGTTCATCTTGGGTAAATTCTTTCTGTTGTATGAATGTTGAATGAATACCTGGTGGAGTTTTGAGGCCACTGATGATAGAATTAAGTGTGCATGGAGCTGAAGAAAACTGGACCGGATCATTGATTGCTCACACTGACATTCATTTAATGGGTCACTAGGACTGCACGCAGCAGCTGTGTGTTCTGCCATGACTCCTTCAGTAGCCTTGCAGTTATTTGAAATAGTATGTTGCCATATAGACAGCAGCAGATAGATGCTGTTTGTGATGTCAGGAGAATGTGTGCGTCCTGTGCCAGTGCACAGCTGCCCAGGTGCGTGTGACATGTTTTAGCAAGTTACTCACCTTGACCTTCTGCCTGATGTCAGGGGTCATTAGTGGGGGTCACAGTTCAAGGCTGGTATTTGTGTGTGTGTGTATATGTGTATGAATGGCTGATGTTATCAAATGCATTATTTCAAATAGGTAAACTTTTGGTTGAAACTTTCATCTGGACATTGCTTGTTGCTAGCAGATCGTGAAATGAAGATGCCTGACAGAACACAGCATGTACAGTTTAGAGTATTGTGTTATTATTGTGTTAATTCTGAACACATGTGAATGCAGTTGATTTGATTGACAGGCATCTGCAGGCCACCATCATTTTTCATTATATAAATAATAAACATGTCATAGATATACTGTGACCCAGACTGTAATGGCCCCACTTAAAAACAGTGTGTTGTGTTTGGGTCAGCGTAAACAAACATGCCCCATTCTCAGACCCGCTATGTTACACACTGACAAGTAAACCTAGAAACCCTTATGATGGCTAGCTTTTGTTCTACTGTCTACCCGTCCAAACCAAGGCCTCGCAAGGCTTATTGCTTCAGTTTAGTGTTTCATGTTGTAATGCATTCCTTGAGCATGCAGTACAAGGTTTGTGGCACAGCATTTACAATGGAATCCACTGGAGTGAGTGTAGCTTTATCAGACTGATGACTTGTTCTGGTCGGGGTGACTGGCTGCTTGCTTGTCTGGAAAGCACGGGTTTTATAGCCAGAAGAGAATCTAGGCCTCATGAATAATTCTGATTTATCTGCTGCTGCTCTGCTGCTGCATTGGCCTGATGTCTTTCTCTTTAATCTGTCTCATCACTCTGTACTTCAGCCTTCTTTGTCTTTGCCAGTGTCTTTAGCTCTCCCTGTAACCCATGCTTTTATTGTTGCTGTGTCACTGCACAGCAGATACTGAGGGAGCAGATGGGTGGATGCAGCAGACGTCGGTAACCGTGGCAACTGCAGCCTCACCTGCTTTGGCATTAGCTTTCTGCTTGTTTTACCATCCAAGAAGCAAATACCCCCAGATTACTGACATTCTTGTCCAGTCAGTAGATTGACAGAGACAAACTCTTCATAATGCAAAGCATTTCTTTTAACTCTTTGTTTCAAGTTCAAGCTAAATTATGACTTTACCACGACTCCTTCACTTGTTCCTTTAGTTTGAAGCCTATTATAAAGATGACTCAATGTTTTAAGACAACGTTGGCGACTGTACTGTTCTTGAAATGCACTGAAAACCAGATTGCTAAACTGAATGTTGCTAACTTAACAGCAACTAATATTAGCAAATTCTATATAACAGTGTGTTAATTAATGTAGATTCTGTATGGACTGACAGATGAAGGTGCAAGTTTGCGTAATTATTGCTTCCACCATCAGGAAGATCTTAGATTCATTCTTAAATAGATGTTTACAAAGGTTCTGGTCCTAAATCCTATTGGTGTTGTGCATTTGAAGTATTAATAAGCCAGTCTGCATTAGAGCATATGTTATAGAATGAGACTGAACGTGTGTAGGTTTTCACTTCCCACTCTGTCTGCTCTATTGCCCTCTCCTGGTTGGCATAGTTGTGTTTATGTGGTATTCCCACTCGTCTTTCTTTCTTATTTCTTTATTTATATTTTCTGAATCTTAAACATGCTTTATTCTGTTGCAAGAGCCAATTTGACCTTAGCAACACATATTCTCAGACTGCAATCTGCACTGTCATGGAATTGTAATAAAGCTAATGCATCTGGCTTTAAAATCAGTCACATATACTTTTTTCTTCCTTTTCTTCTGGGACCTGTTCTTGATGCTCTCGCACTGATGTAAACAAAGGAGGACATGTTGAAATACAACCACTTTGTTTACACATACATTAATCCCCTCATCCTCCACTGTGTGCATTTTACACCAGTAAGACTTTTGCCAGTAATGAATGAATATTCACTTGTCCAAAGGGTCAAACAAATTATAACATTAATATCTGTTGCAATTATTCACTTACAAACTAAATCTTTTCTTTAAATGTCTTCACCCTCTCCATCTGATTGGATTGTCTTGGAGTGTACATCTGTTGTGACTTCCATTGCCTTGCCTTCAGCATGTTATTATGGCGAGAACTCCAAAACCTCTTAATAATTAGCATAATTAAGATTGCTTTAAGACATAGTTTTATCATTGCTGTTCTGTTGTCGCTAGTTTGCCTAAAGGCATTAATACTGCACCTCAAACAAACCAAATTCTGGAGATGGTTTGTGTGAAAACTACCTTTTTGCTGGGCTCAAAATTGGTGTGGTCTCATAGTCCATAGTGCTCAGTAAACTTCTACCTGTAGTAACATTTTTATCACATTATGATCTGGACGACTGATAATCTTAAGAATCTGAAAATCTACAGACATAGTCCTTGTAAAGTTTCAAGCCTGATAAAGTGGTGAAACAAAAATGACCAAATTTCAGTCTCAGTTCAAAGGATCACAGAATGAAAAACTTGAAATGTCTCTGTTCTTGTTTCTCAATTTGTGAAAGTCCAGTTGCAATTTTGTGTAAACACAGTGCTTTGCGTAGACAAATAACCATGTTCATGTTCTTACTGAACTGTGAGCTCCTTTCTAGTTGTTGATCTCTTACCGAGTCTTTACAGTGTGGTAATAATAAAAAAAGCAGGAGAAGAAGACCATAAACACACATATTCTTGCTTTCCAAGTGCGGTCCCATGGTTCTGTCCTCGGCAGTCATCTCATTAAAATGTGCAAAGTGACCTCTTTCGTCTACAGCGCCTCTCTCATCTATCCATCTCTTCCTCTCTCATTCCTCTCCCAGTATTCCCCTCGCTTCACTGCAAAACATCACAGATATGACTTTAGTAACTGCATCTGACTCCCCTTGCACCACATCCAAAAAAATGTACCGATTTGGGATTTTGTATCAACATCAGGAGGAGGTTCAAAATACTGTTTCAGTTCTAAGGCTGATCGGCATTCATAGAGTATAGACGTTCGCACCACTTAATGTGTGTGTATGTGGAGGGAGTCTCAGCTTTAATGAATGGTTGCCGGGTAGAACAGGAGGCGTAAGGAAGGAATTTGTTAATTATGAATGGAGCTCTTCTCCCCAGATTTGACCGACACTATGTTACCATGTGTGCATATAATACTGTGAACTGGAGTGAGAATGTATGGGAATGTGTTTTACCTCCTTCAATTTGTACATTTACATCTGGGCTCATGCCACTGCAGATATGCAATGAGTGTGCAGGGTTCAGATTGAAAGGTGGATGCTGGAGTGAAGCGCTTATTTCAGGTGTTTCAATGGACTTTTAACTTCAATGAAATGCAATGAAAGTAAGTGAACTAACTCACCAGCTGGTGTAACTGGTCATATTATGTGCCATGTTAGATATTGCTCCCAGAGGGAATTCTGGGATGGCAGTATCTTTTTTGTGAATGAGGTCCAGTCCAGTGTATTCTGTGCTGAAGTGGATTTGAATGGAAGCAATGAATCACCTTTTCACAGTGGTTCTTATCGTGGCTGACATGCTTCTGGGTCATTTAACCCAAGCAGGGACCTTTCTCAGTAACTTCAACCATGCATAAATTCTGTTTTATTGCCTCATTTGCATTTCTTACATAACCAGTTTGATCAAACACATGAAAGTATTGTGTTTGAAGCTTATGTTAACATTCTTGCGTGCATTGGCCTCTACTTATTTGTTTTCATACTTCTATACTATAATTTGAATTAGTCTGGTCTCTGTGAACTTGAGATGGATTTCTAAGGGGCACAACCAACAAATGCAGAATAAAATCTCTGGAAGCAATTTGAGGCATACTATTAATCAGTGAAACAAAGAAGGTTTCTAAACCCACTTTGCAAAGTAAAGGTATGGTTAGCCAGGCCTCAATGTTACTTGCCAATTCACTTTTTTGATGCAAATCATTCACAAAGAAGTTAAAAATTTTATTTTTAAATTCTCCAACTTTGCAATGTTTCAGGTTAGACAGAAAATCTGAATATAGTACATAATAATAACTACTTCCACTCCACTCAGTGCATGTTATGAAAGTCCATGTAAGGCATCATGATTAACAGCCTGTCATCTGAGGAAATCCCATTTGGCTGATCTGATCTGAACTGTGTACATTTCAGTGCGAGCAGTGCCCTTTTAGACGTTGCTTTCTGTTTGACACGACCACTTCTACAAAGTCTTTTAACACATAGCAAAGCGATGAGGCTTGGCTCGTGTTTGCCTGTTGGCTCTGCACCTGTACAGTCCCAGAGATTTAAAAGCCCTTGTTTGGAAAATGGTGCTGTCTGCCATCACTTAAACTAACTTTCTCATTGGGGTCAGCTTTTTCCACAGAGACCTGCTCTGGCTTAAAATAGACTTGTGTTTACAGTGGCAGGTTCGGCACTCACGGATCTGGGTTACACATGCACTCACAAGACGCTACTTTATTTGGACGAAGTGTATAGGATCTCTGGAGGCACATTTGCCTTTTGCAAAATGTCTGAATGTAAAACAATGGAAAGGGAGGGTATGTCATCTGTTGAAAGCACTAATGTTTAACTTAACAGTTTACATACAGTAAGTGTAATGTAAATGTTAATCTCAACCGTGAAACGGAAGAAGGCACCTCAGTGATTAGTTTGCACTGTGACACAATGACATCATTAAAAACACATCTAATCATGTGGAACTGTTTTGTGCTTCCAGGGGCGACCAGAGATATTGGTTCGGCTCTGACCAGGATGTGCATGAGGCATCGCAGCATTGAGGCTAAACTTCGCCAGTTCACAAAGTAAGATGCTGATTTTTAACAACGAAATCAACTTTCCATTTCTCTGCAAAGTCCAAGCTGTGTAAATAAATACAACAACTGGAATGCAATTCAGACCAATCAGAAAACCCCATCAAGAGCTAGTGTTCAGCCATTGTTTTTCTTTGTCTCCATTCTCCATACATTACATAAATGACTTTTCCACTGCACAGCTATTACACTGATGTTAATGATGATTGCAATATATGTCTATTCTAATGGAACCCTTTGAAGGTGACGCCAGGGTTTGATACTGCCGCAGAAAGACCGAGTGTGGCGTCTACAGCCACAGTCAAACTGAGAAAACATTTTTTGTCACTCCAAATCTGTCAGAAAATACAAAGTTCACACTAGTACAAAGGCAGAGTGCAGTGACCTCATTTAAAATAGTCAGTCAGAACACTGTAAATTGCACTTAATGCACCTTAATTATGAATTACTTCATAATCAAACAAATAAAGCAAAAGATAAAAAGCTCAATTTCAATCTTAAATCAGTTTTGTCAATTCTTTTTGAGAACTATAAGACTGAATAGCACTATGCAGAGTATAGTTCCATAGAAATATTTAGTGCAAGTATGTATTCGTATGCTGTGCCTACAGTTGTGTTGTGTATGCTCTTGTCCACAGCGCTCTGATGGAGAGTCTGATCACACCTCTTCAGGACAAGATTGAGGACTGGAAGAAGACAGCCAACCAGCTGGATAAGGATCATGCCAAAGGTGCAGATTACAAATCATGATGCTATTGCAAAAAAATCCTGCTGTGTTTGAATATACATGGAAGTACATTCCACAGCCATTCCATTCAAAGTGTTTCCAACGCATCAGGAGTCTATTATGAGGCAAACCCAGAGAATCGGTGCTAACATTTTATAAAAATCCAATGCCATTTGATGCCTTTTGAAAACAAGAAAGAACTCCTCTGATCACCACTTCACACAGTTGCTTTTAAGTCTGTATTCACTTTGATATAACCTCAGAAGTGCCACCTTTGTTGCTTCATCGAGAGAGAGTTGTGTTTTTGCTCTGCTGTCAATGCAAAACTGACTAGTAATGTTAATATGTATAATGCTCTGGTTCTCATGTGTCTTAATGTTGCTCACATCCAATAAGATCAAACAAAAGACTAATATGACACTAATAAGAAGTAGTATGTGGTTG
The DNA here is from genome assembly GCA_036850595.1 of Rhyacichthys aspro. NCBI lineage: Eukaryota > Metazoa > Chordata > Actinopteri > Gobiiformes > Rhyacichthyidae > Rhyacichthys > Rhyacichthys aspro. Next base: position 6,310,155 of record CM072150.1, on the reverse strand, counting down.
CAAAACTTATTAACCACATCATTCACGTTACTTTCCAGAGTACAAGAGGTCACGCCATGAGATCAAAAAGAAGTCATCTGACACCATGAAACTTCAGAAGAAGGCTCGTAAAGGTAACTCTGTTGACTCTGAGGATATCAGGGTTATGTCCACGACCAGATTACAGTAAAATGTCTCCTGCATCTGAAACCCTGGCACAGGTTCATTCTTCAGGATCAGTTTTGACATTAACTTGAACAAGTGAGTGTCATTCAGTGAAGCCATCAGCCACACTGTTCTCAGCAAAGATGGATTCATAATGCCATCTGGTGGCACAATATAGAACTACAGGTCTTTTCCATTTGTCCTGAAACACTTCAGTCAGCGAAGTAGCCAATGAATTAGTGCTTTTGTATCCACTTGCCATGCAGATAGGTATATAGATTAATGTCAGTGCTTAGAAATCATTTGAATGCATAATTGTATTCATGTATAATATATATATATACCATATGCATAACTTAAGATGGTTAAGTTGGACAGTTCTGTGTTCCTTTGCTGATGCTTGGTCTCTCTTTATTATTTAAATGTATTTTTGGTTGCAGCAGTATTTTTTGCTCTAACCTGTGGCACAGTGGCTGTCATGTGATGGCTTCTTGTACTAACCTTAACAATGAGTTCTGCTATTTCTGCCCCACTCCCCTTCTCTCTCTCTCTCTTTGTTTTGCCTTCTTTTTGCTGTCTCCCCTCCTCACTGTCGCTGTCTCTCGGTGTCCCTCCTACCTTGTGGTATTTGTCTCCCTGTAATAGAGATACAGGGTAAGTATTCAGGATGTGCTCGTTCGCTACAGCTGTTTTCACCTCTGACTTCTCCTATACTCACCTAATTCCTCAACAACACTTTATGCATGTGGATGCTCAGACCCAGCCATTACTAGCCATTACACTGTAAGTGTAAACATTACTGAACATAGCTGCAGAGTCTTCTTAGAAGTTGGAGATCATGTAGTCTGGTACTGACAATGCATGATGTAATGCTTTCCTTCTGCATGACTTCTGTAGCTGCTACAATTAGCTTTGTAGTGACACCACAGGTTTTCATTTTTCCAAGCTGCCTTTTTACTTGCTGTATTACTCTAGGATTTTGCATGGCTTGCTTTCTCAAAATAATCACATTGTTACATTGAAAGTACAATATGGAGACTAGTTAACAGTACTGTACAGACCCACTCTAAGCATTGTTTTTTCCTTTAAGACACAAACTCTTTACTGATGGGTTCTGGCTATGATATGTTCTTGTAAAGAAATGAAGGTGCACTGACTGTGCCCTGAGCTCTGTCATTCACTAATTTATATTTAATAATATATGAATATAGTTTATCATGAAGATGTCTAATCACACTATTCATTTTTTGGGTTCCCAGTATTCAAAAATGCTTGTTAAAAAAACAAACCAAAAAAACAATGACACAATGGCAAAATATAGAAGAGAAATCAACATTAATTTTTTTTTTTTCACGGTTGTTTTTTATTTTGGAAACCCACCACACCATGACCTACTTATTTTCCATCCACTTGTTTCATCACTATTTGATCATACTCATTTGGGAGACACTTGAAGCCTTGTTTTATGCTCACCTCCTGTGTGCCCCTGCTGCCCCAGGCCGAGGGGACCTGCAGCCCCAGCTGGACAGTGCCATGCAGGACGTGACCGACATGTGCCTGTTGATGGAGGAAACAGAGAAGCAGGCGGTGCGCCGCGCTCTGGTCGAGGAGAGGGGCCGCTTCTGCACTTTTATTGGCTTTCTCCAACCAGTGGTGGTAAGAGCGAATGAATAAAAATATGTGTAGAAAGACATGCTAAAACTGTTAATGTGGGGGCATAGTTCAAGAAAAAGTAATTACCTCCAGTTTGTCTCAGTCTAAAACCATAATCACAAGAGGAATGCCATTATGCATAAAGGTACAGAGGACCTGCTTTGAGTTTTGAAAGTCTTCGTATTTAATTGACAATGACTGTAGTAATTGTAGAGCTCAATGAGACAGTGTCAAACACATTTCTATAAGCACATAGGAGGGAGTTAAACAGACTGTACCTGAGATCTTTAAATTGGGGAAAATGGTTAAAAAACCCAAATAGTATATTGTAAAAGCAATACTTTGCTTTATGATGCTGTTTACTGTTTATTATAAGGGATTGTAATAGATGAGAACCTCTACCTAGGACTGGAAAACCTTGGCCAATCATATACTTACACAAATCACACTCCTAGTGGTTGACACCACCTTGTCAAGAAGTTTAAAGCATCCCCAAAGAAAAGGGAGGCAACAACAAATGCCTGATCTAAAAAAGACACACACAAAAAAAAAATCAGGTAATGGAGCTTGAAGAGCAAGGCAGCTTTTTTTTTGTTTTTGTTTGTTTTTAGTAGACTTTATAATAAATGGTGAAACCTTAATATTCCATTGTAAACAGATTTTAAATTAAAGGGATAGTCAAGTATTTGAGGAGTATTTATAGGGCATCTGTGAGGGTTATATTGCCTATAGTAGATAATCACACTCTCAGTTTGGAGAAGCAGACAGGACCGGGACAGGGATACATTAGCTATCCTAAAATGTCAGGTTTGTTCACTTTAAGTTATGTGGTGGTTGCTGCCATAAATTCACAAATAAGGTCATTTAAATATGGGATAGTTCCTCCCAGGGAAGCTTTTTACTACTATACATATATTAGTAAGTAGAATAAGCACTTTTGTTATGTTGCAGAATGGAGAGATCGCCATGTTAGGAGAAATCACCCACCTTCAGGCCATCATTGATGACCTCACTGTGCTGACAACCGACCCTCACAAACTGCCCCCTGCAAGTGAACAGGTACAGCACAAATACTCTACAAATAAACCCTGCAGTGTCACCTCGCTTCACGTTTCCCTTTGTTGCTTTCAGGTGATTAAAGATCTGAAGGGCTCCGACTATACCTGGTCCTATCAGACTCCGCCGTCGTCCCCGAGCAGCTCCGGATCGCGCAAGAGCAGCATGTGCAGGTACTCATTCAACGATGTGGCTAAGTGTATCAGAAAGAGGAGCTTTCTGTGTTGCTTATGTTTGATTGTCAGTCCTTTTGTCTTTGTGTCAGTCCCTCATTTCTGTCCGTCATATTCACTTATAAGTAATCACAAAATAAACGTCTTCAGACAGAGAAACAGACACCTGCAGTTGATCATACAAAAAATAAATGAATGAATAAATAATTGTGTTGTTTAAATATGTGTGGATTTCTGTCTGAAAAATGCCCATGATGTTGAATGTGTCTGTCTGTGAGTGTAGTATTGTTCGCCTGAAGCTTAAAGCATGCAACACACTGTGAGCCTCATGATCTCACACACTCTCCTTCCCTTTCTTCCCCTTTTGTCACCCATCCAACCATTACTCTTTCATCTATTCCTATTTGTCTATTTGTGTTGCCCTCTTTCTCTCAAATGGGTTGTCAATTCCTGGGATGGAACTGTCTGCTTTGACTTGTTCATCCATGTATCACTCGGTGGGCTTCCCTAACTACTGGGAAATGTTGCAACGGTCCATTCCTACAAATCCTCCTTTGCACATCATGTCATTACTCCCTAAAACAAAATCATCTGATTCACCCTACTTCCATCTATCATCCTGTCTGTCCTGTTGCCCCACTTCTGGTTCCCTTGCACCTTCCCCGTTCACAGCAGTGTCAACAGCGCCCACAGTAGCGCCTCCCGTTCTTCGGGGGGAGGCAGTATTGCTGGTTTAAGTGGAGGTGGGGGCTCCCAGCCTCACTCACCAACCTCTTCCTCCTCCTCCTCCTCGGTGCGATACCGCAGCAGCCTGCCACACCAGCCTCCGCCACCGGGAGGCATCGCCGCGCACCGCCTCAGCAGCGTCTCTTCCCACGATTCAGGCTTTGTGTCCCAGGATGCTAACATCTACTCCAAACCCCCCTCCCCCATGCCCTCGGATATCACCAGTCAGGTACAAGCTTTAAAATGTATGGGCTTAAGCTGAAGATAAGCAGACAGAGTCAAGGTTGTGTTCTTTTGAATCTATTGTTACTGTAGAAGTCATCGAGCTCAGCTTCATCAGAGGCCTCAGAGACATGCCAGTCAGTCAGTGAATGCAGTTCACCTACCACTGTAAGTACCTAACATCAACCATGCATCCAATTCAAAAGTATTGCAATGACACAATCTGACTTACACTAAACTTATAATCACAGACAATACACTGAAGGTCTGAAGTTATTGTTGAGAACTTAAAAGCACTTTTAGTAATGGTGAAGAGAAGATACAAGTCACCTGCATTAACTGTACAGACATTGTTCAGAGTCAGTGATGGAACCTTAGGGTCAGTGTCGACTTTCAGTGCCATCTTTTCTGCAGCAGTGCCTCAGAGCTATCACTGGTCTATTATTTACCTGAATATTTGCACTTGTTCCACTTAGTTGGCACAATGAACAGAAACAAATTCTTGGGTTATTGGACTCAACACCAGTCACAAAGTCTTCACATTAAACCCAGTATCTAAGATTTCTAAGTAAAGGTATTTTTTTTGCATGTCTTTCTTATTCATTTTTGTGCTGAATTCTATGTGATACTGCTTTGTTCCTTCATTTGATGGAGGCACAGTAAAACTGCATTACATTTTTATTCATGTGAAACCGTGTGTGCTTTCTTAATTTTCTTGGAAAACACATCAGAGAGAAATGTGTGATTTTCTTTTGTGACAGTGATGCTGCTGAAGCAAAGTCAACATTCATTTCAGTTTTCCGGAAGCATCTGTCATGCACCGCAGATTTCACATTTGCCTGTGTTCACCTTCAGTTGATTACCACAAGCCATATGAATGCAGTAGAGCTGTTTTTCAGCTCTCATTTAAATAACAAGCATTATCAGGATGGGCCATGTACTGCATTGAGTAACTGCAATCTCCATTAACTAAAACTGCTTTGAGAGCAGGCTTGGTTTAATCATTTGAAACGTGGTAATACAGAATAGTAAATGAATTGAACAGGGTCGGATGGTATGCATGAGTGAGACCATATTAACATCCCATGACCTTTAAATGAATAGAATATGTGCCTTTAGAATGTAGACCTTTTAGCTTTAGTATGCTTAAATTAGGACTAATCCTATATAAATTGGTTTAAATTGCTTACATTAACATATATTGCAGTCCTTGATCTTCTTTCATTTCAACTTCCAGTCTTTCCTCTGGTTTCATTCAAAGCTCAGTGTATAGTGCATTTTGTGTACATTCTGTGCTGGTGAGTGCTCTCCCACAAGGCCAATCTGTTTTTCCTCGTAAGTCTCTGACTGTGACTGTGTCTCTCGTCCCGCAGTTTGGCTCGTCCTTCGCTACCTTCCGCCCCGCTTTCTCTCACTCTGGCTCCACCAGACCTCTTTCTGTCATTCTTCCTGTTCCTGCGTCCCCACCCTATATCCGCCCCTCTGGATCCAGCTCCTCCTCTCCCACATCAAAGGTTCCTATCTGGAAGGTTTGTTCCCCATATGCCTCCATTTCTTCAGTTGCACCTTTTTCTTATGTTACCACATCATTTGGTTCATCCATTTTAATTTTCTTATTCATTTTGTTCTTGAGTTACACTTTTCTAACATTACTTTGCCTTCATTGTTTATTCATCACCACTTGCTGTGTGTGCATGCATTGCATTTGGCCTTCACAGACTCACTCACTGCTTTTACAATAAATGGAGTTAAGATTGGTATAACTGAAAAGCCTAAGCAATTGTCCAAATTTCTCCAAATCCCCTGCCCACATACACCCACACACCTGCACTCTCTCAAGCCTAAAACACACCAAGAAACCCCCTTCTCTGCACTCAGATAAAGGGCTTCAAACTGCTGGATAGTGGACAAGTCTATGCCAATCCTACCTGCCTCTCGCTCTTTATTAATTCTACTCACCTCCTCAGGATTGGTCCAAAGCAGGTCAGTATGAGCAGCCAGTGGCAGCTGCAGCAGCAGTTCAGCGGAGAAAGGAGCCTCTTGATAGGCTCAGGGAGAATGAAGGCTCACCCAGCTCCCAAGGGTATGCTGGACCATCACATAGTGACGATACACAGAGGTCAAGGATGAATCCAGCTTCTGTTGCTGCCAAGGTAACCATGAATGCAGAGCAATTTATTTAATCACTAATGATATTTATCAAAACACAACATCTTATATAATGCCCAGTGTAATTTTATAGTAAACAAATGGTGCTTTAGGGGTGCTGAAAATGAACTTTATGTTATGTTTTCTTTTCATAGCATGGGGATGAGGTATCACCTGCAGCTAGTGACCTGGCCATGGTGCTGACCAGAGGACTGAGTATGGAGCAACAGAAAAGCAACAGAGACTCCTTGCAGTATTCTAGCGGCTACAGCACAGAAACCACAACCCCGTCCTGCTCAGAAGACACTATTCCCTCACAAGGTAATGCACTGCAGAAAATACTATTCTCCTATCTCAGTTACAGTAACTAAGCTAATAATAACTATGTCATGAGTTGGCCAATTTGCCTTTCAGTTTTGAAATGACTAAATGAATGATGAAGTATACAGTAGTCCCTCACTATAATGCGGTTCACCTTTCACGGTCTCGCTGTTTCGCGTTTTTTTTTGTTTTTTTGTGCAATTTTGCATGCTTTTTTTTTTTTTTTTTTTTACAGCGTATGAACGCACATTGTGTTCTGTGTCCTGATTGGCTAAGGGAGAACTCGCGCAAGGTTTGAACTTGAAGAGTGTTTAAACAAGAGAGAAATGTGAGAAAATGTTAATGCCTGTCTGAGAAAAGTGTATAAAGTGTGTGGTGAGGGGTTTTACAGCCTTAAAAAATATATTTTAAAATAAACGAGGGACCACTGTACATCAAACTATTCAATATTTCCAATAAAACAACTTGATAAAAAGAATTCAAAACTAAGTACAAAAAGAACAAGGCCTTTGTCTGTTTTGCAAATGAAAATTTTAAAGTGCAGATGCAGCCTCATCTCAATAAAGTAATAAGTGACTTTTTATATGTTCCGTCTCCTTGGATCCTAGGTTCTGATTACGACTGCTACTCTGTAAACGGAGACACTGAAGGCACAGATGGACAGACTGAGTTTGATAAGTCCTCCACTATTCCACGCCATTCCAACATCGCACAGAACTATCGGCGTATGATCCAGACCAAGAGGCCGGCCAGTACTGCTGGATTGCCCAGTGGGGTGCTGGGACCTGGGGCTCATGGAATACCAGGGCAACCTGGTGGAGCTGGTGGAGGAGGAGCAGGAACTCCTGGCACAGCCACCATTCGCCGGACTCCTTCTACTAAACCAGGTGTGAGGCGCACACTGTCCAATGCAGGGCCCATCCCCATTCGACCACCCATTGTGCCTGTCAAGACCCCCACTGTACCTGGGGACTCACACTCACCTGGGGCGAGTGGGGGGCATGCAGCTGGCATGCCTGTACGTGTGGGTAGTGAGGAGTGTGTGTTCTTTGCTGGAGCTGAAGACTCACAAGGAGCGCTTGATTATGTTAAAGCTTCACCCAAGCGCCTCAGCCTGCCAAACACTGCCTGGGGTTCAGGGGCGGCCTTGGAGGTCTATGCCCAACAACATGGTCTGGCATTGGGCACAGGTTCAGGATCAGAGGAAGAGCAAATGATCGCCGCCAATCGGCACAGCCTGGTTGAGAAGATTGGAGAGTTAGTGGCCAGTGCGCACGCTCTCGGAGAAGGCCAGTTTCCTTTCCCTGCACTTCCTGATGATCCGGCCACACCACCGTCTGGTCCCAGTGATGCTCAAACAGGGACAGATGGGGCAGAGGGGACTGGTGACATGTTGACCACCATCAGGAGAGGAGTCCGCCTTCGCAAGACCGTCTCCAATGACCGCTCAGCACCTCGCATCTTGTGATGGAAGAAAAATCAGGAAGTGGAAGATGTTGGTCAGCCAGTAGAGTCAGGTGTTGGTGTGGTGCAACCCAACTGCCTAGTGAATACACAAAATTTAACCATGTAGGGAATAATATAACAGAAGATGAATGAAAACAAAAACATACACAAGTGTTTTAAATGGTCATTAGAGTAAATATATAATAAAGGTAATAACATAATAACACATTCTGAGAATTAAAGTAAAATACTGAATATTGACAGGCTCTAGCAGGCCACTATGACTAGTGTGTGTTGGACGCATGTTTGTCTTCTGTACACCCTCACCCAGGGATGGATGAAATTGCAGGAAAAACTGTTACAAAGAAAAAGAGGAGCGCAAAATGGAGAGAGAGACGGGGTTCTAACTTATACTTTTCTCAGTTGTCCTCTCCAACTAACCCACTGGTCTAATGCCGCATACAGGATAATGAATGAGAGGCGCCATGTGACTGCTGGATTTGAACTTGGGCTGTCTCATCAGCAACACACTGTACCTATAGCCCACTGAACTGAAGCTTTGGTATCAGCATGGGGAGCTAACAATTTGACACAGTCTTTACTAAATATTGTTGGCATTGAACCGTGCCAGTGCCCCTTCCCCTCTCTCTCTCTCTCTCGATATGAAGTGTGTGAGTGTATTTGGACAAACGCAGAGGTGTGTGCTTGGTGAGTGAGGGGGTGGGTAGAGCTCTGCTGCGGGACAGCTGGTTACCCATTGAGGGCAGGGCTTCTCTTCTGTGTGTTGTGTGCGTATTTGCTTGTTTATATTGTGACGTCTTTACCTTGTTACCACTGTAGTAATCCAGGCGTATAGATATATTCATATATATTTTCTAGAGAGAAAATGTTAATCAGAAATGGAGCAATAAATGTGATTTATTTTCTTGTTTGGAAGGAGAGAATCGATTGGGGAGATTGTAGGTTCTCTTTTGTCACATCAGGAACGCTAAATTACACATTAACTGTGAAATCATGCCTAGCCAATTTGGCATATGTCTCTTTCTCAGTCTCTTTCTCCTTCTGGGTGAGCTGAATTGAAACCTGTTGAAAAGAGGAGAACTGTAAGCACTTTGGTAGATGGTAGAGTACATACAATAGCCACTAGATGTTGCTGTAGTCATACTGTAGATTAGAGAGGCGGAAAGTGAGAGAGAGCTGGCAGCCAATAAATCTGTGTCCTTGGACTAAACTGTTGAGGGGATTATTTAATTTATTGAAGAAGACAGGAGGGACGGAGAGAAAGTGATTGAAAGTGGGGGTACTGGAGTGATTGGTCAAATAAGAGATGGGACAAGGAAGTAGAATAAATATTTATCTTAAAGAAGACAAAATGCCAGGCTCCTGTTTGCAAAAAGGCTTCCAATGGGCTTTTATAGATGGGACATTTTGTCATTACAGGTTGGACTGGCATCATGTCACAGGTGTCTTTACACTGTACACATCAATTTACAGCAATACCATAACATTCAGTTGCATTCGTTTTACACTACAGGGGGGAAAAAAATGGAATCGAAAATTTTTCAAAGAAAGGGTCACTTGTAATACAATATAAATTTAGCTGCAGCATTGCTAAATTTATCAGTAAAAAAAGTGAAACAGCCTAATTTAAACCCTGAGCAGTCAGACGAGTCATTTCTATTAAAATAATTGTGCAGACAAAGATGCGGTGAGGTGCTTATAATAGATGCTGTTGTAAAAAAAAGCCTCATAAATTTGCTCATTAGACAGTTCAGCTCAGGACATGTACATCATATCTGAATATTAACACCTGAGAAAATGCCAGTGTGACACACTTGCTCGCTGATAACCAACACAGAACAGTTTTAAATTAGACTTTCAAAGCTGACAGAGATGAGAGGAGATGTGTAGAGTGAGCATTTCACTGCCTGTATATTTGGATTTTTTTTTTCCAAGATTTTCTTTCATCTTTTAGCTCTGTATCGAGTCTTACCTTTAGTTCATGTAAAAAGATGAAACTCCCAGCTTATTATGGGGATGTGCAGAGAGTGATTTATTTGACTCTTGCCTTCACCGCTTTTCCTCTAACAGTGACCTATCATTGTTAATATTTTTATTTATTTTTTTGCCTTGAATATACTTTCTTAATCATTAATGAAGGATGATATTATCATGCTGTTGCATTTTGGCGTATTGTCTAGTTGCTGTATACGTGCTCACATGCCACTGCTGTGTGTGAAAAGGAATATGACTGGTTGAGAGGGTGGAAGGGGGAGCAGCAGGATGGGACCCCAACCCCAAAAAGAACACTGTACAGATGTTTAGGACCGCCAAACCTGGTCACACTGTAAAGGAACATGTTCTGTTTGAATGTATTACAAAGTGATGGGGCTGGAACTGTTGCATTCACAAAAAAACGTGTTGCTGTAAATGTAACCACAGCAATAGAAGGATACTGTGCATAAATTCACACTGATGTTCCATTCTGGTTATGCTAAAGGGAAATAGCAGTGCATTCTTCATTGCAGGAGCTTCACTGTATGGCTCTCATGATATGATTTGGAGTTTGGAGGGCTGTCTCTATACGTCCGAGGACACTACGAGAGCAAAAAAACACAACAAAGATGTGTGTTATATTGATGAATTCACTGCCAGTTGTCTAACGTTGGTTTTAGCTTGAAAAGGCTATAGGCCTTAAAGAAAAGATCCGCTGCATGAATCAAAATGATGGATAACTTTTCAAGACAAGATGCAATGTGATGGCAATGTGATGAAGATGTAGCAATGCTATTTTCCTTTAAAATGCCCTTGTCATAACAGCACAACAGTAATCTAAATACAGTGAACAATAATGTATTCTTTAAACCGTGTACTGAACTAACTGTGCTGAAAAAGCTGAAAACCTACTCTGCAGCAGATTCTAAGTGTATTGTATCTGTATATGAGTAGAAATAGGCTTACTGGCTTTTGGGTAAGGCAGAGGTTACAGTGAAAAAAATGACATTTTGTTGGACATCAATGTTCCCAGTTGTTCATGCGTGCAGGCATGCATCCTCACACACATAAATGCACATCAATATGAATAGAAATGACAAGGAAGTTAATACATTAACATGTGACATTTGTTTTTAATCCAATCTCAACTCCACGTGCCATCACTGTACTGTAATGACTTTAACGGCTGAGTCTAAGATCAATAAAACTCAATAGAAAATCACAATTGAGCTCATTTTACAACGACATTTGAAATTTTCTTCTTTTTTTTTTTGTTGCCCGTTTTGTAAGTTATTTTATCTCTGCTGTCACACCCTTCGGTCAAACAAAAGAAAAAAATCAAACGAAATCACCTACGTCTCATTAATGTCTCAAACCATCAATTGTGTGCTTAAATGTAAACCTGTGTATCCTTCTCCTTTAGCAGTGCTCAGTTTGTCCCATCAGGACAGTTGTATAAAGATGAAATTGAATTAAAATTTTTCCTTCTACTGGATTCCAAGGAGCTTTGTTTTCCTTGCCAGAAGGCTAGGTTAAAGGTAAAGGTTAAAATTATACAATGCACCATAACAGACAGTAGAGATAAAACAGCTTAAAAATACAAAATCTTTTACACTTTCCAAATGTGTCTCTGGTAGAGTAAAACAAAAATGTTACACAAAACATCCCTGACCTGCCTCTGAGCAGCCGTGGTACTCGCCTGCGCTAATTTCTTGGGGCTATATACGTACTTCTGCTGTTCTAACAAAAGCCGGCCCCTATTGGCAGCGCTGCAGTTGCCTCCGGGCTGACAAACACCACTTGTTATGATCAAAGTCCCACAGGCTGTTCCTTGTCGCCTCTGAGGACATCACATCTAATAAAAGTAATTCAGTCCAAGTATTATTTTCAGAGCAGCTATAGTCTTTTGTCTTTTTTCTGTTGGTTGGTTCACATATACATTGTTTTCCTCACCATTGTCATGTGTGAACAACATGGCTTCTAGGCACGCAGCTCCATCTCAGTTCTACTTTCATCAGCCTTTTAGAGACATATGCATTTACTTGTTTTTTAATGAAAACAGGGCTGGTAAAAGAAGGCGCTGAGGCAGATTTAGCTTTGTAATTTGAGAAATCTTCTCCAGGCAATTCAAATAATCTGGGAATTTGGCACTGACCTTATAATCAGTTTGTTTCACTTGTTCTAGTGCAGTAAAGAGGAGTGAGCTATTCTTCTGTAAAAGTTTATAGAAAACAAAGATGGTTCTTGAAGTTTAGTAACTTTAGTTTTGTGGTGAGGGTTACGTAAAGTAGAACTGCAGTTGTTTTCTCAATCCTTCGTCCTCATTGAAAAGTTGGCTGAAACTCTAGTTTAGCTAAATAAGAAATTGGCTCACTTTAACATTATCATTTGCTCACAGCATGAACACACTAGAAAAGAAGTGGCCCGCAGATTTAAATGCCTTCTAAAGCAATGTTTTCCAAACTTGTTTTTTTCCACATTTCAAAAGGCCAAACTAATAACAGCACAGCTTCACCCAGTTTTTATTTTTGCACATTTATGTCCTCACTTTCATGTTATGTTTATTTTTTTTTAAATCAGTGCTTCTTTTTAACACAATTTCAATCTCGTTCTTTATTATGCATTACATAATTGGCAAAGCATGTGGCTTTCTTTTAATGCACTTGGAAAGTAACATCAAGTATCATTTTTATTTACCACTTATAGTAAGTCTATCCTCATAAGCAGTTGTTAAAGCTTCTTCACTAAGCATTTAATCGCTTATATCTTGGTGGTAAAAATATGGTGAGAAATTCTGAGGCTGACTAATTGTGGGAACATCTTTTCGCAAGCAACAGTTTACCATTGTCCCCTTTTCTAACAGTTTAACATAATGCAAGATTAAGCATATAATAATGTTAGATGGCATTCATGGGTGTGTTTTAATAACTGGGAATATAGTCTCCTGCCGTCTCTGCCTCTGTTCCCATCAGGTGATATTGTGTTTGCAGACCAGAAATGATTTTCCCATAGTCTTCAGTGTAAAAAGAGACATCTGTTCTGCAGCTGAGAGGAAACCAATATCTGTTTGTTCTCATTTTTTTTTATAATACGGGACTTTTTCGGTGAAACATCCCTTAATCCGCTTAAAATAAATAACATCACATCACCACTCATCCTGTCTTTGAGCTCATTGAAAAAAAAAAAAAAGTGCTGGTTAAAACACAAGACCACACGAAGGCTATAGTGCACTTCGAAGGGTGATAACCAAAAGGACAGAAGTGATATTTTGGGTGTAATTGAGTTATATACATCAAATGGAAGTTATTCATGGGTTCTTTTACTGCCTCTAAAATGACAGTAATATTCCTAAACCTTAGTATTATTGATAAAAAACTCCTTCTTTAAGACATCTATCATTTCTGTGTGTATATATTCTAGCATTTAGACGTGAAATCAGTTGGTAAAATGTCTCTTTCACCCTTTTGGTTCTCACAAATACACTGCTTATAACGAGTGTTTGTAACGTGGTACCTCACTTTATATCTTACACCAGAATTGGACAGTTTGTAGTGGCACAATAGAATCTACCGGTTCTAACTCAGCATTTGGAGAACTGTTCTGGGATTGTCTCTGTAACATGAACATAAAGATATAAATTGTCCATTTTGAAATTTGGACAAATGACCCTGTCTAAACAATTCCTTTATCATACAAGCCATCTGCCCAGGTTATACTGAACGTGTACTTGTACTGGACGTGTGCGTGTTTGTGCGAGTTGTGTGCATAGGCATGTGATCGAGCCCCCTAGTGTTCTTCCATCCCACCTCCCACACTCAATCTGTCAATGCTTCCTGCAGTCTGATACAAGAAAACCAACAAGACTCACACACACACACACACACCACACACACACACACACACACACACACACACACACAAGTCTGGAGCAAACATGACTAAGGTGGATTCTGGAAAGTGTGAATCTGCTGAAATCCTCCCGGGGACTGTGATGAGACACATTGTAACTTGTAAAATGAGTGTCCAAGAAGTGGCCTCCTGGTGCCATTGCAGCTCGAACTAAACTGAATGTCTGACTCATAATTGTCCATTTCTTGGTAGTCTCCCTCAATCACTGGCTCTCTATTCTTTGCCTCCATCTTGTCTTCACTCTCTCTAAAATTTCTCTAAGCTTGTCTTTTCACAATTGGGCCGTTTTGTTCAGAGGATAAAATTGTGACCGAGTCCACATCTGCTTCTGTAACTGATATTGCTCCTGTCCCTTCGGAGTCACACCTGGAGTCACTGTGCTTTCAACTTTCTCTATTGTTCTTTCGGTCCCTTCCTCACCTTTTCCTCTTCTTTAATTTATTGTGAGTTCATTTTTAATGCTGTTTTTGCCTCTCTCGCTGATGAAGGTTTTATTTTCTGTCTTCCCTTTTTTTGTAAAATTGACCCATTTTGTTAACTTTAGTCACTGCTAATGTAACAAAACGCACTGTGATGATTCCAGTATTAATAAAAGTTGTACTTAAACTGTGAACTGTCTCATGAAGTCAATGTTGTTATTCTGAAGAGTGTCGATGGAGGTCAGGGTTCTGGATCACCATGAAACACACAGGTGGAAAAATAAACTCCACTGAACTGGCTAAATGACTTTGAGGTCTTCAAGGCCACTACCGTTGATACAATTGCCACATTGTATTGTAGTCCATATTTCTGTTCAACCAATGCAGTATTTATCTGTCTTTTTTCATCTCAACCATCACCTTATAAAGGCTGTGCTGACGAGGACAAATATCCTCGAAATGAAAGTAACAGAAGCATTAGTCGAGGCAGTATGGGTCAGCCTGACTCCAAAAAGGACGCCTCATCAGTCAAGAAAATAAAATTTTTTAGGAGTGCACATAAAAGCTCAAAAACGTAACTAGTGCGTTTTGATAATGAGTAAATGGGTGCACGGTAGCAGAGTGGTTAGCGCTCCTGCTTCACAGCATCATGGGTTCGATCCCCGGCCCGGCCGACACTCAAGAGTCTCTGTGAGGAGTCTGCATGTCCTACTGTGGGTTCCCTCTGGCTTCCCACAGCCCAAAGACTTGTGTGTATAGTTGAATTGGTGACTCTAAAGTGGCCCTAGTGGATAAATGAGAGGATGAATGGCTCTCTGTCAATGTCTGTGTCTAAATGACAGACCTGTGACTAACTGGCCTCAGGTCCAAAGTTGCTGGGATAGCCACCCACGAAGCCCAAACAGGGACCAAGCGGTATGTCCATGGCTGTACACATAAATGAAATTGTAATCAGTCTAATCCCGTGAATGAATACTTTAAATATCAAGCCTGTGGTATTGTATGAGGAAGTCTGGAGTAGCAGAGAAATATGTTCGAGTGCAGGAAATGTATGAGAGCAGTAGAGGTAAAGAAGGTGCTGGATTTGAAGTACTTAGGGTCAACAGGAAGTGGAAAAGAAGTGTGTTCAATCAAGTTGGAATATGTTGAGAAAAGTGTCTGATTTGGTGGTTTGCCCTGTTGGCAACAGCCCAAAGGAAAATAAGAAGGAGCTTGCTTAGATAAAAATGCATGATAAAGACTATGTATTTAAATGTCTTTATATTAGTACAGTAGACAATGAATTATAATTAGATTCACTTTGGAAGTACTTTTGTGAAAGAAACGGCATTTTAAGACTTGAAATAATATGACAGCCACCACAGTTTGGGTGAAATAGTCTGAAAAACACATATTAAGTGAGACTGTAAAGACTGTCATATAAATCTATTTATTACTTATATATTAGATAATCAGTGTGGACAGGTAAGAAATAGGTATGCGAACTGGAAGAATATCAAAGCTTTCTCACTTGAAGTGATGTAAAAAGTAATAAAAGCAAAGAGATTAAATTCATTTTAAACAGTAGTGCAAGTAATTACTTATTTTTGAAGTTACTGTACTTTAGTGACACCTTCCAACCATGCTGTTACAGTATATTTCACACTGGATCCCAGATTGTTTTTGTTGTTGTTGTTGTTGTTTTTTCTTTTTCTTTTTTTTTTTCCGGATACCAGGTTTTGCTATTAGGATGAGTGGCTTTTTGCTGTCCAATTGAACTAAAGGCAGACCAAGATGGGATTTTTGTGTGAGAAATGGTTTCCATCATTGATATGAGCTTAAAAGTGGTTATTGTAACCCCTGCTGTTGTGGCAGCTACGGCGCTGAGTTGTGATTGTTGAAAAATGAAAATGGACCACTTCTCCTCAATTTTTCTTGGAATCTCTGTGAATGAAACCGACAGAATAGGAACAAAAAAATATTGCGACATACAAATAACTAACTGTGGTAAAATGTTAAAAGTAAGTAAATGGAGACACACTGAGGTAAAAGTAATAGAAAAAAAAGAAATAGGTTGTAGGAAATGTACAGGTACAGTTTGTTCAAAATAAGAAGTCAAGTGATGGCATAATGACAAGAGCTACAAGTAGTTTTCAGCTTGAGTACAAACAAGAAAAAGAAAAAGGCTTTTTTTCTATCTCAATTACAGAAATGTTACACAAAATATAACTAGTCTTAGCTCACCTCAAGCATTAAAAACAGGGTTCATGACCGCACAGAGTACAAAACAAGCTGCACAAATAATTAGTTGCAGTTCACTTAAGCAGGATTTTCTTTGATTCTGTGACTTACAATAACGGTACAGATTATTTAATGAATTATATATAAAACAAATAATATAATACAACCTTTTTGCTGTATTGTACAACGTAAATACCATCTGCTCTTAATGACCACATCCATACAGAGTGGTCTGTATGTGTGAGTTCAATTAATGATTTTATATGATTGGTATATTCCATGACTAACTATAATAAAAAGTGCATGAGCGTACATATGCATGCCGATGTGCTTAGCTGTTGTAGGCGTATTTCATTGCTCACTAATTAACTCTAATTCACTCTGAGATTTTTTTAATTAAAATATGAGCATTTGAGAAGAGTATTGTATCATTCAAATGGGATGGGTATCACTGGAACTAAGCTCCAGTCCAGTTTGTGGGCATTAGACTTCTGTTTGGAGAGAGTGCTGAGTGTGTTCGCTCCACTTTATTTCATTTGCCTTTTCCAAGTCAGCACTCATGACAAATGCTTGTAGATCATGTGGCAAGGCACGGTGGGAAAAAGTGAATTAAACTTCTTTAAGAACTGATAGGGGGCGCCCTAGGCCTTTCTCTATACAAAAGGGGCATGATTCAGTGATGGACCAGTGATAATGCACTTAGAAAGACAGGCCATTATAAAGCTGATTTACTGTATAGGTCACCTAAGCTACAGTAGGTAGCAGTATATTCTTCTCATCTAAACGGGTTTCTGTTTAATGTTTGCCTGAAGTGATGGGAAATCAAAGGGTAACTGGTAGTGATCCTTCTATTATACATGAATCAATTAGTCAAATATTCATTACCACCAGAAACTGAGCTCTAATTGTGATGAGGAATATTAAAAATAATAATAATAAAAAAAACATAAGCCAATGCTGCGGGCCATAATCATTAAGAATAAAAGTAGAGTCATTTGGTTAACCTAGCCCCATCTCATCAGCCCTGTCTTGATTAAACTACACATGGCAGAACAAGGACAGACTACTTTCACTTACCACCTACTCCTATGTTTCCAGAAAAGGGATCACACAAAAGCACTTTAATTAAAAATAAGTGGGCCACAATTAATCTGACAGACACTCACCATTTAAACCAATACAATGTGTGCTCGGTGAACAAAATGGAGGAGTCGTCAGGGCGTCTGTGCTGCCTGGTCTTTCTCATGTTGAGACACTAATTAAATGTTTAAGGGAAGTGATTGGGTGAGAGCACCACTGAGACATTAAAAAGGCTGACACATTGTTGTGAATGAAAGAGAACGGTGGCATAGCACATTCTCCGCTGGTGTTGTGTGTTTTATAAAAGTTCAGCATCTCAAACTAATTTAAGAGATGTAACCAAACCAGACATGAAAAGATCTGAAAACCCAGTGGCCATGCATAATTATTGAGAATGCTATTGACTACACTCTCTTTCCGTGTTTATTTATGTGAAATATTAAACAGACATGAAGGATCTTGTTCAAGAAGCAGGTTAGTTCAAACTCAGACAGTGGGGAGAATTTGTGTTTTAGTGCATGTGAAAATGAGAAAAATACAAATCACTTGACAGAATATTGTAATAGGAATCCTCTGTGGAAAAAAAACAAGAAGTCATCTAGGCTTTATTATCAAAGATTTTAAAAGATGAGAATTTTTAGTCCTGAACAGAAGCTTTGACCAATCACAGCTCACTTCCGGAAAAAGGAGCGAACCCATTGGTTGACACAGCTTGTCAATAAGGAAGTAATGGCACCGAAAAAACTGAGAAAATATATTCAGAGCTAAATATGTATTTGAACACAGTTAAACAGCTTAAAAAAAGAAAACAAAAAAGGATCAATATTGGCAATTTAATTAACACAATGTTTACAGAGAAGTTTATGGTAAGCTCAAAAAGTCTGTTTGGTGGAATGTAACAGTATTTTGTGGAAGAAAAATTGGTTTGGTTTTAATTTTTTAAAATAAAAGAATAGTAGGAAAGGTCCCCAAGCTGCTGATGAGAAATTAAAAAAATAGGTACATTCCCTTTACATTTATAAAGGGAAAACTGACAGTGGTAACTCACCTGAATCCAACCTGGTCTCTGGAGTTTATTTGGGTCCCTTCTTCTATTTGGATAAGATGATTCACGTAAATGCATTGTGTTGCACTTAATATTCAATTTCAATGCAGTTGCTAAAGTTAAAATTGGAACAAAATACATTCTCTTTCCTTTTATTCATTTATATACAACAATGACACATTCATTCAAATCACTTCTGATCTGTAAATATGTTGGCTATATATGTTTTTATTCGTTCTAACTTTCCATTTTGAATAAGAACAAGAGCAGGAAACAGAAATAGTTGGTCTGTTTCCTTGACGTTAGTCAATTTTTGAAGTGCTACAATTTACCGAGTGCAGTGCAGGTCACAATAATAGTGTAGCCCTTAAAAATATTGAATTATTGACAAAATAAAGAGGTAAGTTTAATTTACTCTGTTGTTTTACTTATAACCTATTAAAACATATGTGTAGCTTGCATATACATTTTGATTTTGTAATTGAACTTCATATATATTTGTATAAAATGTTTCTCTCATTTAATATGGCTGCCTCCTCCTGATTACTGTTGCCATGGCGACTCCTCTTTTCTTGGCTCCATAGGTAATGGCTTGCTTATGCTCATAACTCTCAAAAATGGGAAAATTACAGCAAAAGTACAATGTGTACAATGGGCTTTGCAAGACATAGAACTAGGTTAATAAAAACAAATAATAAAATGGATAAATAGACAAAATCTAGGCTTTGTTATGAAAAAAATTACTGGGTGAAAATATTTAGCACACACTGTCAAATTTGTCTAATCAAACGCTTGCAACGCAATGAGTTCTCAAAAAGGGGTGCCCCTGAATCAATGGCAGTAGAGAAACCTAAAAAAAAAAAGACAACAACAACAACAACAAAACTAAAAAAGAGGGAAGAGGCTCACTGGTGACTCTGACTGTTTACAGTGTGAAATAAGACCAAATAAATAAATACAGAAAATACAAAAAAAGACAGCAATTCATGACATATAACTTCAAAATAAACATTTCAAAACATATACCATTTCTAATGTAATCAGACCTTCACTGTGTAAACATGTTCTCCTGTGGCTAACAAAGTGTTTCATCCAAATATGTCATCCTCAACTAAGAAAAAAAAACCCTGGCAAACTGCTTGTCAGTTTCAGAGCGGTGGTGGTGTCTCTTAGTGTAGTTTTGACTTGAGCAAAAAAAATAAAAAATCTTTTCTACAGAACATAAAAATAACAGTAAACAAAATAACATTTAACAGTAGATGATATTATACCGTTCTAACTACTGTAGCCTTAGGTCAACAAAACTATTCAGAAAAAAAAGTACTTTTGGAGAATAGCAACAACATTACCACTTGAGATATTCAAGCCTTAATCTCATGGAGGTAAGACTGCTCCTTCTCAAGTCGTCCCAAAAAAGCCAGTTAGACAGCTAGGGCTCACGAAACTTGAGTTCTAACGAAGGCACAGAAAGTCGAACACAGCCCTCCAGTCCTGCTCCCAGAGTGTCACCCAGCTTTTTTAAAATAGCACGACTCGTTTACCTGCTGGTTCAGGGCGGAAATACGAGGTATATCTGCTTTAACAATGTAACCCTAGAGCATTTAGTAACACGCAACCGTCAGACAGACGCCGATTCTCAGCTGGAGTTACCCCTTTTAGATCTGGAGTTTTTGTTTATTGCTGTTTGTTGTCATGCCTTTGAAACTCTCATATAATGATTTTGTGTTTTAGAGTGAGCTCAAAGTAAGACTGTCTCAAAGCAATCATTTATGGAATCCATTGTTACATGTGTGATGTCTCATTTACAGCCCTGAAGCAGTAAAGTACAGGATTCCTTTTATATGAACTCACTTTGTCAGCCAGGAATAAGTGGAACTGTGAAAAATTACAAAGACTTTGTTTGAATCAGGATGAAGAAGCTTGGTTCAGAAAGATGTTAGGATTTTGACGGCCCGACTTTGTTCATGCATCTTTTGTGCCTTGTCCAATACTGTGCATGAATTCCAAATGTAAAATGACCGTAGGCCAAGTAACAACATGGCAATAATATGGTGACAATTTGTTAGTCCAGCTGTTTCCAAATGTTATCAGTGGTAATTTTGCGTTTGAAAGGCTGGACAGGGCTAATAGTTCAGGCTTGGGTGCTGTTATGATCTTGGCTCTTTTAATTAATATTTGGCTTGTGCAGGATAAGAGCCAGGGATATTGATTTAATGAACTTTTGTGACATAAAGCATAATGACTATGGATTGAAGTGCTTAATGAAGACCTACAGTTCATCTACAGTGACACTGTTCATGTTTTGTGAATGTGTGAAATGTCATTTTTGGATGATCTAGTCTTTCTTTATTTACTTTAAGATACAAATTACAGGGAAACTTGATTTTTTCTTTTAACAACACTAGGGGTCTGACATTTAAAAGCTAAAATATCACTGTATATTACAGACTTACTGCGACTGGAGTGGTTTTCACACTTTTTACTTTAACTTTCAATTACTTAAAAACAGTAAGTTTAATTGGAGTCATTTTAATATTGTTATGAGTCAGGGCCTGGGTATTTAATGTGTAAGTAGTAACTGTGTGAGACCATCACTGCTCACACAGCTCACCTGGTCACACAGCAGTTTCCACTTATCCAAAACAATCTCCAGTTGAAAAAAACACTTTGACAGTAGGACCTGCATTTCTATTACACGAGCACAATACAGGGAACTGACTTTTTGTTACTGAGAGCAGAAAACATGAGCTGAATGCTTGCACCTAATGTTTCTTTCACCTGTCTGACACCTTTTTTCACTTAAAGGCTGAAATATAGCTAAGGTCACAATGACAGCAATCTATGAAATATTGTTTAAAATACAGAATACAAGCAATGGAACTGAACATAAATCCATAATATATCACTTTGAATGTCCGCTCCTATTGTCTGCTACTGTATTTTTGAATCAAAGATAGTACAGTTCAAGTTCACATACATATATTGCATTGATGATTCATATTTTAACCTTTTTCAAAGTAAACTATCAAGGCGTACACTTTCAAACAGAAGCATATAAAAATACACAATATGGTCATAAAATGATGAAAAACACACGTGTATTATGGCAGTCATAGTGGCCTGTTATTTACATAATAACGTCACAGTGGTGATCCTATTGCACAAAGATATATTTAAAATCAGATATGTACGCTTCATTTCCACAGCTCATTGTTCATTTCTGGGTGTGATTCAGGTCTTGATAATTTAGTATTATGAGATATTTTGCATGTTTGAATTTATCCCTTACAAAACGTGCATTTATTTTTGTCTTTCTACTTTTGATCACACGCTACTTTGGCATCAACTTGTTTGTTTAATCAAAGAAATCTAAATTTATGGGAATTAATATTATAGAACAAATGAAGCTGTAAGTCTTGAGCAATCAAATTCAATTGTCTTTGAAGTCAAATGGTGCAGAAGGACAAGCAGATAACAGTAGATAAAATGAAAGAAAAAAGTGAAGAAGAAAGAGCAACAGTTTTGTTTATGGTAAAAATGGAATGCCAACCATGAAGCAACAAGGCCATGGAGTGACATTTTTTTGATTATCACAGTGATAAGTGGCCCGGCTGCAGAACTTCACATTGAAATCTCATGTTTAAATGTATATATTATTGAAAATAAAGTGAAGCAGTGTGGCCAAGAGAAATGGAGGAGTGAGTGGGGAGAATAACAAAGCAAGATTGCTGGAGATGAAAAGAATGTCTACAGTTTGGGTGTCTGCAGTGATGACAGAAAAATGTCAGTCTGCTTTGCATTTTGTAACTTGCATCACATCTTAACGTGGTTGTCAGGCTTCAAGGAGAACGGAGGCTCCCTCATCTGAAGGTGCTGCAAACCAAATCAGAAATCACACAACGCTTGAGCTCACAGGCAAGAAAGAAAGAAAGAAAGAAAAAAAACTTTCAAGAGGCTCTCATGAGCATACTGAGTGGCTCAATAGATTGGGAAAGAAAATGAGGAGGAAAGAAAGCCTGTCTTAGTAAATGATGCTCCGCGGAGCTCTCCCAGCATGTCCACAACAGAGTGAGCCACAAAGAAAACAACACGACAAGAGTGCATTTGAACAAGCACATTTGGGAATATTGACTCTGAGGATCCAATAAATTAGCAAAGACATGAGTCAATTATACACACATTTCATTTTGGTGCTACAGTGCAGTTCAACATTGGTTATCACTTTATGATTATATCCTCAAATGATTATTATTATAGAAGACAAGTCAACACTTGAGCTGAGTTCAATCAGAGGTTTTCACAGTGCTAGTCCCGATTCTCCACTCAATGAGATTTCAGAAGATTTCAGCCCAAACACTGGAACAGGGGTGTTTGAACTTTCAAAGACATGATCTGAGGGATGTCACAATGCTCTACCAATGCCCCAGAGACATCTAGCAGGTTATTTATCTCAAGCTGCCAGCGCCTTACAAACCTGTTGGACAAAATGTGTTCTGACTGGCAACCAGAGCAGCTTCGACCTACAGCGAGTGAGAGCGTACACACTCCTGTCCTGATCTGCTGCACGGTCATTAATACCGTCAATGCAGAATAGTAAAAAAAAAAAAAAAAGAAAAAAAGAAATAGAAGGCGTTTGATTCTGTTTTATTTTTAGCTTTCTGAACTTTCATTCAAAAAGGCTGCAGTAGCTTACATTTATTAATGTTAGATTGTCACATGATCATGATTAATGCAATGTAGATAGCAAACAAAATGTTTTTAATTAACAAAAAAATAATGGAGTGGCTGCAAAACACTGACTCCAGAAAACAGATTTTGGAATGTGACAGTAGGCCAAGTCACAAGAACAAGCTTCCGTTTAGAAAACAAGTGTTATTCCTTCCAATGTCATTTTCACAAAAGTGAGAAGTCACTATTGTCCATCAACAAAAAGCAGTGTTAAGCTCCACCTTTTAGTAACTGCACCACACAGTTTGACCCAAACACTGAGGGGTTTCTGCAGAGGTTTAGTACAATTGAATTTTTTGAGCTGCTTTGTTTCCCTTTTGACAATGGAAAGTCACCCAACCCATACAACAAACAGGCACATGTTTTCACCATGTTTTTTTTTAAATTATTATTATTATTATTATTAACTCTTCACACAATCCTTGCTTATTTTGACAATAAAAGATCTCATGAGTGTTCTTGTAAGATTTCCTATAGAACGTTTCATTTAACAACCAAGAGACCAGTTAAGGATTCAATATCATTTAATGTATCATCCCCTGTTGCCAATAACTTGTCTCATTTGCGAACCACAACATTTTTACAGTTCCCAATTCCAATGGCGTACTGGGATAAGTGCTGCAAACGGGCCCCACTGAGAGCCGTGTGGTGCGTAGGTGGCCTAAGTAAGGTGATTTCTCTGCTTGGCTAAAGGTGCACTCATCAATGTTTTGATTGCGTGTGGTCAAGAGCCACTGCTTTCCAAAATCAATTAACATAGTCCCTGGGTGATATGCAAAACAATAAAGCAGCAGCAGGACACTTAAAACCGTGCCAAGCATGTAATTGATTTTCTTGATTAATGTGGGAGTGAATGAAACTTTTTCTCCGGACTATCAATCCTTTTTTCTTTCTAATAGCTACATAATTTCCAGTTTGGCTTCGTCCTTTATTTTTCTCTCATGGCTCTGTTCCAAGTTGTTGCACCGGCGCACGTCAGTTTGTTGGTGTTTGTTGGTGTTTTTTGGTAGTGGTAACTGCAGTTTGCCAGAATCCCACAGCTACATACTAATTAAAGATGGCTAATGAACATCAACATTAGCATATCAATAAAGTCTTCCTCATCCTCTGTATGAGTGTATGCCTGCTGAGTGAGTCTGCACTGCCTGAATCCAACTGAGCTGGTTGTTCATGGAGAGCCTAATAAATCCTCAAATCATGGCTGAATACTATAGATGTGCATGGTCTAATGTATGGCCTGACCTTCTCTAATCTCTGCTTTACATATTTAAACTCATGCAACATTCATATATACTAAATACCTGCATTAGGAATTTATTATTCTTGTGGCTGTAGTAATTAATTATAGTTACATCTTATGTTTTAAATATACACATTATCTCTGGTGAACAGTACTATGCAGAGCTTAGGTAGAGAAAAAAAACAAAAAAAAAACACTGAGCTTTTCTCCTTCAAGTATGTATTTTGCTTTTGATTTAAAGTTTGCAATGTTTATTTTTGGACATACTCATTATTTAGATTCTACAAACACAGAAAGTTTTCTGATATGCACATAGCTGGCAGACCTGACAACAAATGATGTAGAAATAGGAAACTGATCCAGCATACTTGAAATACAATTGAAAAGCTTAGATTATGAGATTATCACAATCACCATTGGAGTCATAAAAGCAAGTGTTATTTTTCACATGCTATTTTTGGCAAAACACAGCAAATGACTGTTGGAAAATTGTTTTTTCAAGTCCACTGTCAAGGCCACTTTCTTGTGTGTCCTGACTCGTATCAAAGCCTGGGCATATTCATAACATCCCTCCTGTTAACTAAGATCCCTACTTTTAAAGGAGTTACTCAGTCCACATAAAGGCATGGATTTAAGAATAGAATCTTTGGGAAAAAACAAAATATAGGCCCCTTAAGACCTGGCCCTGAATGCATCAGAGAGAAAAGATTAAAAATAAAGCAATGACACACACTTTCATGGTTTAACTGTTGACTTATAATGGTAAATACAACAACAGCAGGTGGAGTGTTTGCTGTGCATCTGAATGAGAAAGGTAGGTGTAGTTTTACAGATGAAGCGGAAAATGAGAACCAATCTAATGCAGACTCGGGAGGATGCCTGCAAATGCCAAGTGTGAATACAGTGAGTCTAATAGAGGGAAGATGGACTGAAAAGCAAGGTCTGAAGTGATCCATAGTTCTGCAAAGACTTGTACATTTTACCTTTTTAAATGTATCTTATAAATCTTTCTTTGACGGTGCTGACCACCCCTCTATTAGAGAGACATTTTTCTCTTGATTTGTCTTTTATATTGAAATAGATATATATATGATGTGCTAAGATAATGGATTTCCTGCAGAGTGATTACAATTATAAAGATAATCCCTAACACATAAGCAGTAAGTATGAAAGTACATGAAAATGAGATTACAAGATAATCTTTATTTCACAGAAGCAGGAGGGATATAGAGTGTTGTACAGAGTGAAGTAAAACAGCTTTATAACAGGTCACACAAGTAGAATTAAATAACAGTTCTTTAAATGTATGGTGTCTGTATGATTGGTCTTGTGTGAGTAGATGGAAATTGAGACTTTAAAAGTCAACTTTAATGTGAAATACAATGCCTGACCACCTAGATTTAACTAAGCAAATAGACAAGAGCCTCCCATTGAATAATTACTGCATGGATGAACATGCTTCAGTGATGCTTCACAGCTGAAGCCAGCTGATGCAGGGAGTAGTTTCTCATTTCTTTAACAACCAGTAACAACCATGTCAGAAGACTCATCCTGTGGTTGTTGAAAATAGGTTCATCTGTCTCATTGGGTTCAAACTGTGAAAGAGTGGACACATGATTTTTACTCATGGATTGACCACCACAGAGTCCAGATCTTAACCCCACTGAGAATCTTTGGATGTGCTCGAGAAGGCTTTGCACAGTGGTCGACTCTTCCCTCATCAATACAAGATCTTGGCAAAAAATTAATGCAACTCTGGACAGGAATAAATGTTGTGACATGCAGTGTTATTCCTGTCCAGAAGCATAATCATCCATGCAGTAATTATTCAATGGGAGGCTCTTGTTTATTTGATTAGTTAAATCTAGGTGGTGACTTTTTTTTGCCCGGGGAGTGTATCCATACACTAAAAACAATCAACACAGTTTTCAACAATATCCATAGTTATTTTATTATGCACTACATCATTTCCAGCCTAAAATTATACATACATTATGCATTGGAAATATGTGTTTTGTAGGTGTCCAGCCTTTTTTATTGGATAACATTTGATTTAAATATATTTTGGTCTGCTTTGCTAAAATTTGCATGCAGCTCATATTGTTTACAAACCCCCAAAATGCTCCATAAGACGCCCATAAAATGTTTCTATTTCAGCCTTATTTGACATAAAGTATATGGGGTACCAGGTAAGCAATGTGAAAGCAATAAAAAACAATTATTGGCCTTCCCATTATTTTTTTATTGGTAAGTTCCTCCTTGAGCAGAATGTTTATATGAAATAATAATAAGATTATAATGTATGTATCCATATTTCTGGATACAGTGGATTTGGCAGATAGGGTTGGAAAAAAAAAAAAAAAACCTGAACATGAGAAGACTTAACTTGCTGTTTTGTTGCTTGATCTATAATAACGTGAGGGAGTTGCATCACCCTATGAGCATGGACTTGCTCTGATGCAAGCCTTTACACTGTGCGATTTCACAAGGCCGTGTGGGTTCATTGACTCACTATGTGATCTGTTTCAACACACAACCTAATGTCAAGCACACAGCTGACACTCATGGGACCAACACTTTGAACCTACATCGTAGTGCTCTGCTTCAGCCTCAGCCTGTTGTGGATCATGTATCTGATCTAATGTAAGCCTATTCACAGACATCTGCTGTCTGAGCCGGAGACTTTTCCTGCTTCGAAATGTCTTGCTATTATCTTACTTACATTGGCGGCAAGTGCTTTTTTCTGTTTGACAGCCGAGGGGGTGTAGTATGAAAGGCGGTGTGTGGAAAGTGTTAACCTGCTTACAAAACAGCTTGAAGGACTCTGCAGTGCTGCGGCTATCTGTAACTAATGGTGGTGGACATTTATAACAGGGCAGAGCTGCCCTTGATAAGGTCACAAAGGAAGAAAAGGCAGACACATAATGCTCCTCAGACACAAAGGGCTTCATAAATGCAGTGCCAGCACAGTGATGGAACTAGGCAGAGGATATAGACAATATAAACACACTAGCTTTAAGACTGAGCTATACAACCTAAAAGTTTATTCGTTTATGAGAAAAGAGTCCCTTGGAGCTGTTAAAGTCTGATTGGTGAAGTCAGGGCTGAAAAATTCAATGTAGAGTGGCACAATTTTTCTTTTCAATGGTCTCCTTTTCATAAACCCCGAGAGGCTAATAGCTGCCAGGACCCTGGACTACAAAGACTGACCCAAAGTCCCATGGAGAGGGTGAAGAGTTATTAATCTTTTAGTCGCATCATTCTTGGCAAACAACAAAAAGGGTTAAAAAATAAAAGCTGTGCTGATAAAACACTGAATTAATTAGCCACTTTAATTGTGTGTTCTCCAACTCCTATTCTCTGCGGGCATAATTAAGATGTGTTTATTTGGACACAGTTTGCTCTTCAAGGAGGTAACACAGCTAATTGGTATTATACTCAAGTCACATGTACATTGCAATTATATTAACTAGCAGCCGCAGCCGACGCCACTGTGTAGCACTGGTGTCTCCAATTACTGATTTCAAAGATAAAAATTAGGACATATTTAATGGATTTGTAAATGCAATAGTATTTAAAGAGGGGACTTTCTGGCGAATGGAAGTTGGAGTGTGGTCTCCTGGGTAAAGATAGGAGGGGGTGGATAATTCAATTGGCTGCTTCACCCATAATGCACTCCTCCAATCAGTTCCACTGATTCTCTCAATGAGGAGGCTTGGGTGGGTGGGATTAGAAAGCGCTTTCATTTTCTACCTGATAATGTTGCATAATTATACTCTTCATTAACAGATTAAACCCAGAACACCACAAGGCATTTTTATCAGTCGTACTGCAAAAGCAACCACTTTGTATTGTGATTGTAAGTGCAGCATTGTGCATCAGTATTTTATTTTATTTACCATTGCTTTCACAAGTCAGAGTTTAACATTGCAACTCTTTCCAGTGGCTTTTGTTTTTGACCGCGTTGCTCGAGTTCAAGTCATGTCCGAGACCAGACATAACCAGACAGAAAAGATACCTGGGAACAGTTCTAAAATAAAACAATTCCAGTTTTCGAACAGGTCCAAGCTCAGGGAGATTATTGTTTTCTTCCCATCACAAGAATAACATAGAAAAAGATGCCATTTGTGGTCTTGGTCGGTCTTTATGTTAAAGAAAAACAAACAAAAATAATAAAAAAGTAAGAGTTCAAGTACTTTATTTGTTGAATTTCTCTCAGAGCATTGGACCCCTGTAAGTAACCAGTACATTATGGCTTTAAATCATTGGCTGTACTTCTCACAGTGTGACAGGATCAAAGAGGCACAATCTCACAATCCTATGACCAAAGATTGCGTGTGATAAAAATCTGACTGTATCATAAATTTAGGACGATCATAGAGGACCCTGCCATTTAAATACCTGTATTATAATTTCCTTTTAGAGCGGTTAGATGCCAATGTTAAAAAAGATACAGCAAAACGTACCCCATGTTCTATTGGCAACACATGCCTAAGTATCTGTAATCATAGACGGGACATGCATCATGCCGGGCACAGCCATTTCAAAACTGCACAGAGTGACAGGAATTCTGTATAATTACGCACAGTTTGACGTGGCCTTAAGAGGACGGAGTGTTTATGAAAAGGGAAAGTTGTGAATGGAGGCTGCAAAGAACTGTTACTACTAAATTGATCTGAGGAAAACTTACACGCTCATATGCATGTGCCGATATTAGCAGAGAAGAGAGTAGAGTTTACCAGGTTCTTTAAAATCTATTTAGAGGATTGCAGAAAAAAATGTCCCTATTAGGAAATGACCCAGTGATGGTAGCCTCCATTAAACATTCCCATATGATCTATATTCCCCTACTAGCTCCACTCTGAATGAACTCAAAGGTTTGTTTTGACTTCACAATGGAAACACAAAGCTGGACTAATTAGAGCACAGATCCCAGAGAAATATCTGTTGACAAGATCATTTGTCTGCGCTTGAAATATTTCTTGTAATTTGCCATTTTGAGACTGAAGCTGTTTCTTCTTCTGTTTCTCTCTAAATTTTAACTTTTCCTTGATCACACACACTTTTGCTTGAGCTTTGAAGAATTTTAAAAGCTAGAAACCATAAATGAGCCATTAGTGATTTTTATTAGTGTTTTTTTAACAATAATATGAGCAATGCCATATTAAAAATAGCCATTAATTACTGTGTTGAGACTTGTTATTTTATGCATTAGTGAGCTTTATTGCTTCTGGTTCACACAGAACATAATTCTGTCTCAAGAGACACATTAAAAGAAAGCATTGATTTATTGTGAAAATATATATATAAAAAAAGACTTGGAGTTGGGCCTGTAATGTATCGACAAACGGCCAGACCTCTGCTTGAAGATGAGATTCGGTTTGCTTGATCTTTGCTTTCAAAACTGTCAGATATTTTTCCCCTTGCTCTCTGAAGCCTATGTAGTTTTGTAGCTTCTTCAGTAAGCAGAGCGTCTTTTATAAGTGTTTACCAGTGCATATGTAAATATAGGGTAATTAGCCCACAGAGGTCAGTTGGTCCAGCCAAAGAGCTTGAAACAGGCTTTTCACTGTTAAAAACATATGCTCGGGATTAAACTGTGAAATCAAACAGTGTTTTGTTTCTTTTTTTCCACTTTGAAAATGAATACTCCTCTTGGGACCACTTTAAAATTTAATGCAAACATGAAATCATTGGAATTATTGTTTCTACTTTTACAGAAAAAAAATAAATCTCAAATTCCACAGCACAGATTGATGAAGCTCCTGAACAAGGAGGTGATTACATGGTGTGTGGATTATAATAACAAATGTTTAATGCTTTGAAAAGCCACAGTTTGAACATCACAGCTTTCCTCTTCCCTTACAAATCTTCCGCTTCATCTCACTCACTGGCTTTGTCTCGCTATAAATCCTCAGTTCTTTAGTCGGCCCCTCCCACCCTCCCCCACCGAGCTTTTTTGGAAAAGAACAGATATCATGCCCGCCGATCTGTCTCCCTGATAACGACCAGACGATATCGCAATGTTTATTACCATGGTAATGAGGAGCCGCACTTAGAGGAGATAGGAAGAAATTCATTAAGTGTCGTCATGGAAACTTGTCCATTAGCCGCTGTGGGATTTTGAAATAGTTGTAAATAATTTTGAGAGGATTTCATCTCAAAAGCTGCCTCTTTCTCTATAACTAATTCAGTACTTTATCCTCCCCCTTGCTATTATTTTGCCTTTTCCGAGTGACAGTGTGAGCTTAATTGTACAGAACTGGGACCATGAAAAGAAAGAGCTTGAGCCTGAGACACTGGATATATCTGAAATAATTTCCTAGTCCCTAACCGTACCACACTGCACTCTCCTTCCTTTGAGACTATTGCTCTGGATAAAACACAGGGAGCATAAAACACAGAGGGCTGTTGTGTGTCTGTATGGGACACATAACATAGAATTAAACACAGAAGCCAGACACTTTTTATGCTTTATTTATGCTGACCAGCAACTTCTACTAACAATCTACTGCAACAATGATTTATGCAGGGTTTTGGTCTAATGATACAGGACACCTACTGCTTTACACCAGTCTCTGTTCACATTGCAGTCTATGGAGAAAATACTGCCAGGGCTGCATGGATTTTTATTTTTTTTTTAATCATTAAACCAATGAGAATTCAGGGTACAACATGCACATGATCAGACTGAACTGCCTCTGGACTGATGCAATTTGAATGGGTACTGGCCAGGCTAATACAGTGAGTGTTTACAGGTGGAACTGGCGACAACGGAGAAAGGGTGGTGCCAAAGTTGCAGTAGCAAAGTAGCTTTAATCGGGAATATTTTGCCCTGTGTAGTGACAGTTCTGGACACAGCCATTACTTGAAGTTTGAGTCCTTTCAACCAAAGGACGACTGAGCCATACCACAATGAGATCTTCACTGAATCAGCTTTGGTTCTCTATTGTATGTACCTTTCCATGCACATAATAAGCTTCTGTACAGAAAACACCTCTGCTCTTCTTTATCTCCTCCTTCCATTCTGATTTTACAGTATTCACCCTCTCCTTTTGTAAAAATGCAGCTATAATGTTCCCACCTCTTGTCCTTTTCAATCTTCTCGCTTCTTTTTTCTCCCATCTGTTTTCATTACCTTTTTCGTTTTTTCTTCTGCCTATTGCATTTCTTCATGATTGCGAAGCCTGTATGCTGCACCACAAATACCCCCCTTCCCTACTTTTGCTGATCTTTTTAATCTTCTTAACCCATTTGCATATTCACGCTGTAATTTTCCTCCCAGGTTGCATTTAAATAATACAAATCCAGTCTATATTTGTCAACTGCAAGACGATCCTATATTTATGAATATAATTGAACATATTCCAGCCGTCAGAAGATGCTGCCAAGGGGGCATAAGAACAAGGAGTCACATCTGGAGGCCCACTTTTCACAACCTCATTTATTCTCCTCTGAAACCAGAGCATCACAGTCTGGTGCCTTGCTGTTCAGGCTGTATTCAGCCTTCTTTTTAAATTCATTTTAATTTTTATTATCATATTATTTTATCTAATAACATGGTTTCACACCTTTTGCCGGTATGTATTTCTTCACTTCATCACAGTAAATGTAGGAGGAGGTGGAGAAAGCATAACCCTCAGAGATTGGAATCTGCTCTGTATCCTTTGAAGCTGTGTTCTTGTAGTAACTGTGGATAATTGATCTGTGCCTTTGATTTTGGCTCTATGTCTCTTTGTGGGTGAAACCATCATCTCACAAGATGTGTGTAAAATAGAAAAAAAGACGGGGTAACTGAAGTGAGCAGACCCATTGGAAGCTTTGAAGCTGGCATTGAAGCGATGATTGCCCGCAAAAGAAGCTGTTTGAGATCACAAATTAAAGACCAACAATCTTTGGGGCTTGGACAAACTCCCCGAGAAACAGAGAATGCAATGGTGCTGTAATGAAAGACATATGAACACAAGGACGAGGATAAAAGCTGGTACGCCAAAGAGAAAATAACCAGTGTGATGGCACTTAGTCAAAGTCTCTGATGTGACATGCATGTCTACAAAAAGGCTTTACCTTTAGTTCATGTATTGCCCAACTAGGCCCATATTGAGGATGTCATTGCGGGAATTCACAATTGTTGTTGGAATCACCTCAAGAAATGTTTTACATGAATGTTTTTTTCAAATGCCTTCTATTTTTCCACACGGATTGTCTGTCAGCTTTTGGTCCAATGATGGTGAAGATTTTTGAGAAATGCATGTAAAAAGCACCAGTTATTTATTTACTTATTTATTTGATAAGGACAAGTATATACATTTTACATGTCATACTGTAGCATTTGTAGCCATGGCTAATTTGCAATGCTTGTCCCTAGAAGGGCCTTTACAAAAACAATAACACATACATAATTTTACAGTGAGTTACGCATGATCACATGACTGACTTCTTTTTAAAACTCGTTCCCAAGTTCCCAATATCCCAATATTCACAATATGATTTATGGTGGAGCCAACTGCTTAAAGTGGGGTGTGCCTTTTGGTCATTTTGGTGACATATGTTGGCAAAAGTACAGATAGAACAAAACCAGTGGAAAAATGGTTCATTCCTAGTTGAAAGCTTTTTTCTATACTCAGTGTTCAGTAGTCTTCCACATTTTGCACTGCAGAGAGAAAAATGCCTGTATTACTGTGTTTTTTTGTCCAGGTTTGAGTGTGTGTTTGGTCACACAGAGCAAAAAGAGACAGACAGCAGGAGCAGAGGTGGCTGATATGCTGTAAAGGTCACTGTATCAGGAAATGGAACTTTGAACACAACAGTCTGTGGTTGGTATCTTGAAAAACCAGCACGAGTCTTTGTTGCTTAGAGTCAGACTCTGTTAACATATTTACACAGCAGTAAGAAAGGATGGAATAACAGGACAGACAGTGGTTCCAAAATGTGATATGACTTGGCAGTACTGTAAATATAAAATGAAACCTCTGTTGTATACAATTAATATATACAAATATTTGTCCTGTCCAGAGGTCTGTATTAGACACTAGCCTGGCATAAACAGAAGCAAGATTAGACTGTAATTCAATGGTCCATAGAAATACGCACTCACAGGGCACAGCTCTGCACAATGATGCAGTGGGTAGAGTGGAGTAGACCCTTGACACTGATCTATAGTCAGCGATTCATTACTTCTCCTAATGAGTGAGGTGAGATGGATGCTCTCAGAGAGTCTCTCTCCAACACCACTGCAATGCTGCAGTAAATTATGTGCATGGCACAAAAAAACACTGAGTTGGCTTCAGACATAAACAATCACTACACTCTGTCCATGTTTCTGATTGCTTGATTAATTCCTTCTTTTTTGTCTTTGCACACATAAACATTCAGTGGTGTTTCAAAGGCTGTGCGATGGTGCTGCACTGCCTATTGATCAGTATTGAGAATGCAGTTATTGAGGCAGTTAAGTTGGCAATTGTCTGGTGACTACTGAGCCCCATCTAGTACTACTTCTGCAAATCACTCACAGTGGAATCAACAATTAAGCAACGTATTGAATTGAATCTGTACAAGCCATGTAAGTCAATGCATGTGAAATCGTATTGGCACATTTCTACTTTTGATTCTTTTACTCATCATGGAAAGAAATGGTTATTAAACCACGGTCTTGATGTGTGTAGATGGTGTTTGCTCCTGATTTGCTAAATTCATAAATCCAGCTTTCATGCTTATGATTACACGCTACATCTCTATGTAAAACAATTGGAAAATAAACACCAACCACTGGCTGTGTGGAGATGGCACAGTAGGAGAGCTGCACATGAACTAATCATGCACAGGTAATTATCTGTAAACTAGGATTTGGCAGAAGTAAATAAACAGCTGCATTAACAACATGTGGGCTCTGAGTTGAGTGATGAACTACTCTGTGCACAATGGACATTTTAGAACATGGTGCCCCAGATTTGTGACATACATTGCTTTTAATGGAGTTTTGGTCTATGGCAATGTTGAATAATGTGAGAAAAAAAAAAATTAAAGCAAATTATAAATGTCATGGAATAAAGGGGTAAATTGCTCCAAAAGACACTGAATATAGAACATTTCTACTGCTTCTGGAGTTGCTCAAAGTGGAGTTTTCTCATTTGCACTGTAATAAAAATGAGTGCAGTGGTTTTTAACTAAATTGTCTGTGATTTATTTTCACAATTTCTCCTATGCTATCAAAACATTTAGTCTATTCATCTGATGTGGCTCAAAATACATGCATTGGTAGTATATCAGCACTATCTTGAAAAGCCCCTTGTTGTCTGCATTAAACAAATACCTAGTAATAAGTAATAAATAAATAAATAAGTAAATAAATTAAATAAATTGTATATTTTTAATTGATTAACTTGTAGAAAATGTATTTTAATCAAAACAACCCTCGGATAAACGTCCATACATTTAACTACATGAATGGTTGTATTATGTCTGCCATTCAACAATAAACTGACTATATATAAAGATGGCCTTCAACCATAACCATGCAGCTATCCATATCTCGAATCCTTAAGAACATGTGAGCAAGTCATTTCAATCCCAAATCATAGACTTTTATTGTGTTTAACAAACCAGAACATATTGCCCTCAGAAAATGGCTCAAACGGCTAAAATATACAAAACTGATCGAAGTCAACAACATAAAAGAGAACTCTAAAATGGAGTTCTGCTTAAAAGACTTTGTAAATTTAAGAGATGGAATGTTTTTCAGCGGGCATTTCTTTCACACGCGATTAAAAGAGATCTGAGAAAAGAGGATTGCGTCTTTCATTAAAGTTAGATGAGTTTCTAACAGGTTTTATAAATTGACTATCATAATTGTAGAATGAGTTTGAACGATTCCTTTCAGTAAAGTCTCTCCCCAATCTGAGGTCAAAAAGGCACATATCTCATCTTTATATAGCTCTACTGCTTTGTTAAGTGCAACAAATAGATAAAGATTTCATCATTTCAAACAGTCTTGTGTAAGGGCCCATCAAATTTACAGTGAGTTATGTGACGTGAAAGTCCAATTACTGCCACTTTAATGTCACATTCATGCTTACAATGGAAACCTTAATTTCCAGTGATAACTTATCTCAATTAGGTGTTTTGACTATTTATGAAGCAACAGGAAAGTTAGTCTGGGAATGTGGTAAATCTTCAGAATGTGGATTGCTTGGATGTCTTGTTATATACTTGACTTGAATGTTCATGTGTTCCACGGGCTTCACACGAACAACTGGCATCTGCATCTCGGCTTCTTTTCCGACTTTCTCAGAGTGTTACAAGCTGTGTTTCTTTCCTTCAATGGTCTGTTTTACAAGATGTCTTTTTCTAAGATGTGAACCTGACGGAGCCCAGACTCTTGGGTTTTCAACATTCCCACACTTCCCATTGCCTGTATTCGTTTTTTTGTGTTTTGATTTTCAGGATTAATCATAGAACACACCCTTTTGTCTAAATAGATGTATGTATGTACAGGCGAATATTCTGGTTAATGAATATGAGTGTGACTCTCTTTCAGTATAAAGCCATTTTTATACAAGCACTATCCTCGTGCCTAATGGATACACATTACACAAACCTCCTCTCGGCAGTTTGTCTATGCATTATTTTCATCTGCATTTATTCTCTCATGATCTGCAATTATCAGGAGAAAGTACAGATGTGATTCTCCTGTCATGTGTGTCATATCTTGCAGATTATACCAGACAAAGGGACATTTCAAAACGCATTCAACCATTTCCTGAGGAAAATGGGATAATTTAGCACATGGTAGCCCCCTCAGAGTCCTGCCTATACCCTGCATCCACCAGTCCAGCCGACACATGGCAGTGTGTGTGCATCAGTCAATACACAATATCCAATTTTGTGTGCTAATATAACCATTTTATAGCTATCATGTTAACCATATCCCGACAGCATACATTTGATGTTTTGCTATCACCATCTACCATCTAATTTGTGTCTATTTCAAATCAGTCCATGCAGAGAAATAGTGGTCTATTCACCTTAATAGGAAAACGTGTCAGGCATCTGTTTGGCAATCATGGAAGAAATCGTGTTAAAATACAAGCTTGTTATTCTCAGACATGTATAGGTATTTTTTTACATTTCTCAAACCGGTAACTGCAACTTGTAACTTGTGAATAATTTATAATGACTGAAGGGTAAAGTGTATACATAGTTTCTGACATATACAAAGCCGTGTCAAGTTATTATTTTACAGTATTTTCCCTAAAATGCATGTTAAAATGGCATTTGCCGTCCCTGTCTCAGACCCCCACTCACTCAAAACCAGACCATTTTCCCCCACAAAATACTACTAAATTACACCAAACTTAAGTTTACATCTTACCATAGACTTTTAGATCCGACGTCACCCTCAGAACTGTAATTATCTCCGTCTCATTAAATAACGCTGTGTAAAAAGATGAATCAGCGCTAAATATACACTTTTTTTCTTTATTGTCTGCCATTACTTCCTTGTTGACATCAGTGGAAACCAATGACAGCGCTCCTATTTCTGGAAGTGAGCACATGATTTGCCAAAGCTTCCTTTCGGACTGAATATTCTCATCTATAAGAATTCTTGATAATAAATCCTAGATGACATCTTAAGTCTCACTTTTTTTTTTTTTACAGATGATCCCTATTACAAAATGCTGTTAGGTGATGAAATGGGAAAGAGTATGTATAGTAAGACAAAAAGACATTTCAAAATGCAAGCCAGTGATTCTTGTCTTAGCTGTAAAGAGAATAGTTGAGCTGAACACTTCAATGTGTCAAAAAGAAACCAAATGCAGAACTAGTACTTGAATTTGTAAGTGTTTTTAGTGAAATTCTCAAAGGATTCTTGTCAGTGAGAAACTGTATTGTTGTAGGATTTCAAAACTGTTCTTTGTGCAGCGAAGGCCAACATGTCTTTTTTAAAAGTTTAGCTACAATGAAAAATGATGTGGTTGTTAAAGTAAAACCTAAGCTATTTTTATTATTGTTAGTAGTATTATTGGTATTTAGTGTTAGTTATTTTTTGGGTTTTTTTTGCTTGCTCACTTTAGGTAATCTTAGTCACTTACAGAATATACTTCTTGCCCCAAAACAATTTTATAGTTTGGTTTAAAACATGCTTTTTTGTTTGGGATAACAGCTATTTCCTTATCCTGGCACCAAATCAACCAAAGTTTGTGGATTTAATTTTGACCAAACACATACACTGTTACTCTGTGTAGTAACAACTGAAAATCCACATAATATAAGTAGTCCATGTTTTTCTGTCTTTTATCACTGATTTAGCATTGTGTATTTAAGCATTGCTATTTTGCATTGTGTACATCTCTGAATGTGTTGCCTTCCCCAAAGCACATCCAACTAAGGGGGTGTTCCACAAGCAGATGGTATCGGGAGCTGAGGCTTTGGCCTTCTGGGACTGAGTTTGGCCGTAAACGGTCCAATTACTCTGAGCCACAAAACATTATCATGCTGTATAAATCGGCTCATAAAGAACTCCAAAATCTGACGGAACTGACTCATGGATCACATAAAACTGAAGAAAGTGGTGAAAGTGCATATTCTCTGGCTTGACAATTGTCTTGGGGCTGCATAAACATTTCGTAAGGATTTACTGAATGAAAATGTGTGATGTGACAATGTGTCAAGACCACACTCAAGATCAAGTCATGACCCAGACCAGACATGACAAAGGCAAGACCAAGGGCCACATTAATTAAGCAATTTTATGTGAGATGCTATGAGTGATTGTGTGGCAGGAAGTGGCCTATTTAGTGGATTTTTTGCTAAAACTGTGCAGGGTCTGGGGCTGAGAGTGACCGTGTGGCTGCAGCTACCTCATCTCTGACACAGAATAAAAGCACATTACGTTAACATATAACACAGCAGGGGACTGAGAAAATTGACAATTCTACTGTAGGCCACGCCACTCGTTAAGGGCAATCTTGAACAGGAAGAAATGAAGGCTTATCACAACAACAGGATTTGACTTGAAAAACTGGCCACACACTGGTGAGCTCCTTTGAGACTGAATCAAAGCATTACAACCTGGCAAAAAGAAAAGTATAATATACAATGTGAACTTATTTGAGAACTCCACAAATGTAGGAGTTTCTTGTGCAGCAGGTGTGTGAAGTTTCTCTTGCTGTCTTTTCTCAACAGAGTTCAACATGTAATAAATCGCTCTAACAAATAACATGCTGTAGCAGTGGGGTTGTGAATAACAGTGCTCTTTGGTGGCGTTCTCATGAATGTTTGGCAGCGACAAGCCTGTGCTGAGAGATGTTTCCTGCCGACTCTCCTCTCAGTTTTTTGTGCTGTGAAATAGCCAAATACAAATAAAAATGAGACCAACCAAAAAAAAATTACCTGTATTGGCACCTTTCATGCTGTGTAGACAAAGCAATATGGCCATGTTAAAAATCTAGAAAGAGAAAAAGATGAAAAAATGGTTTTGAGATGCACAAACCTTGGTAGAAGTGCCAATAGGACTGAGTCAATACCATTTTATGATACACTGAAAGAGAGAAGTTATAAGTCTAAGAAAAGTGCAAGACAAGACAATGTTTAAAAGTGGCTAGACCAGTTTGTCTGGAGTTTTTATTGTGCTGTATTGTTCTGTAGAACTTTTCCACTGAATAATAATAAATTTTCTGAAGTTTGACCAAACTTGGGGGCTGACAAAGACCTCTGTGACCTTCCCTTCCGACAATCTGACAGAGGACGGATGGGTGGGAGTTTGGATGTGTTTTAACATATCAAGGCGACGCTGAAGTTTTGATGTGGATTCAGGGTATAAATTTGCACAGAAGAATGAACCCTGCATACTGAAGTAGAGTTTAAGCTGCTGGACTAAACAATGCCAGAGCACTTGTCATTGACAGAAAAAATGCTCAACAGAACAATAAAGTAAATAAGAACATTGAGTTACACTGTGTTGAGTCAGTGTTCCCTTCTTCTTTGGTTTGTGCCTTTTACTTCAACAAACTTTAAATAATAGCAACACCAAATGATAATGGTAGTGATTGGAAGAAATAAGCAAATCCCACCCTGTTTTGGTTTTTCTTTTTCTTTTTTTATTCATTGGTGTCAGTGCATAGTGTTATTCAAACTATACATACTGCTTGAAAATGTAAAACGTTACAAATTAAGAAGACTATTTTAGCTGCTGGAGTGTGGGATTTTGGAGTGGATGCGCTGTAAACTTTCACAGTCAAACTTTGGTGAGACTGAGCTTAAAAAAAGTAAACAAATTAAAAAAGCCCCTCCAAACCTAGTTTAATATATTTCTCAGGAATTTCATTTATTTAGAGCAAAGCATAAATAAATCTATATCATTCACATTGACCTGTCTGGGGGCACTTTTGATGCATTGCATGAATAAACTTTACAAGACCTGACAAGCTTCTTTAATATAAATTTATTTTCTATAAAGAAAAAACAAAAAATGGATTCAAAAAAATATTTAGTGTGGTTAGTATTTTCTGAAAATGTAGTATTTGATGTAAAAAATAATAATAATATGAATAAATAAATAAAATCCAACCGTTGCTGGCATGGCGTGTGTAAAAAAGTGTACAGTAAACATCAGAAACACACAGAAGCCAACATTAAAAGTTATTCTGGTTTATTAAGTGACTAATATAGTTGTGTGAATAATGTCTGAGAAAGATTGACCTCCTAGACAGTAATCAGAGAGTGAGAGATCATTTTGAGTTGAAAAGGAAGAAGGGCTTCTGCTGTGCCCCATAATTTTTAAAATTTGGTTCAGTGTCAAAATGTGCTTTGGTGTGAGTGCAAATTTGGTGTGTGGTTGTTTCCAGACTGCAATGGGTAACAACATGATCTACATATTTATAACTCTGTTTGATATCATTAATTTTTCTCGTTGATATATGCATTGGTGTGTGCGAGCTTTTCTGATTGATGTGCATTATGCTTCATCTCAGCATAAACTGCGAGTGAAGATTAAAGGAAAATGGGGATTCAGCAGAACGTGCTTAGAGTTGGTTCGCACGCCAGCCAGATACGTGAAAACAAAAATGCACCGTCGCACACATCCCGACATATTTAACGCACACATACACACGTGTTGACTGAATCTTTTTCACATTTGTTTCATCTGGCTGATCTGTTTATCTGGGTTTATTTAAAAATCAGAGACTCTGCTGATGTCGGATAACCCTTGGCTTCTCCCCCTTTCTCAGATTTAAATAAGCTTTGTAAGATTGCCAAAAAATATGGTGACAGTCTTGGAGATAAATAAATCACTGAAAATATAATCAATTAATCAAGAAACCACTTATCTCTGCTACAACATTAGCAGTATCCAAATGATATTCTGCTTCCTAATTGTACAATGCCATCACATGGAAATTGACTGATCACATATAATCAATGGATGAAACTGTGATAAAAGGTTGGCTACAATACTTTTTACTCAACAGAAACATGAACATAAATCACAACTATGGACTAGAGCAATGTTTTAGCTGAGATTGGCGTGATAGGTTAGGGAAAAGAGAGGCAGATGGGCAAGTAGCAGCTAATCAAACAGAACCAATAAACCAATCCTGGCACTAGGGTCACACTCACATATCACCTGTAAACCAAATATAAAAACAGAAAAGCAAATGATTCAATGAAGAAATAACACATTTACAATATCAGCGTTCACAGTGTCAACCTATAATTGCCAATCTTATAAATGATTCTTTACAACACTTAAATAATGGAGACAAAACAAGTACAAAACATCCCTGACCACGAGAAAACAGAAGGATGTGAAAGTAGAAGGAAACCTGTGTGAAATTGCTGCTATTCAGTGAGAGCAGGATGAAGAACAGAGCAACAGCAATGTCTTTAGGCTTTGTGTCACGTATATTAAAAATATATATATTTAAAAAAAAAAAAACTCTACCATATCTTTTTGACTGATCCATTTCCCAAAGTTTTCATCCATTTCGGTCAACAACCCCAACAACAGCACATTGAACTTTCCTGATTTTCTTTCATTAAAAAGACAAAACTGGACTGGAATTCACCACTGCATGATGCAATACATTACACATTAAACTGAAGTTTACAGCTTAAATTTCTAGTTCTATGTTCAACGTCAGATTGATGCAGTGCCACAAGGATCTCCCTGCCTTGTGTGAATGCATCGCCAAAATGTATCCACTTTGCTTCCCTTTTGTCGATTTGTGATTTTCTTTTTGCACCGTTTTTGCTTAAGCACTCATATCCAGCTGGAACAAGCACTTTTTCTCTGTTATTTGTGGTCATTACTTCCTTGTTGAGAGTGTGCGATTGGCCAAAGCTTCAGCAGGTTTGTGCTGATCATTCTCTTCATCTTTTAAAAGCCTTCATAATAAAGATAAAATCCTGAGGTCTAGTTTGTCTTTTTGTTTGTTTTTACAGGATTCTTAAGACAATACAACAATATTTTATTATCCAAACAGTTTTCTTCTCAAATACTGGAAAAAATGTCACCTATTCCCCACAACCAGAAAAGGTCCTTTGCAGCAGCTAAAAGCTTTCATCTAAGTGCTAATCAAATGTGTGCTAATCATCTGTCTAGCACTATGAGTGAGTAAGTGTCAGA
Organism: Rhyacichthys aspro; assembly: GCA_036850595.1. Classification (NCBI taxonomy): domain Eukaryota; kingdom Metazoa; phylum Chordata; class Actinopteri; order Gobiiformes; family Rhyacichthyidae; genus Rhyacichthys; species Rhyacichthys aspro. Next base: position 6,268,004 of record CM072150.1, on the reverse strand, counting down.
TAATGTGTATATTGTTTGCATGCTAAATTCTTCACAGTATGAGTGTAACTATGGCTTAGTATTCTGGCAGTTTATATATACAGCAAATTAATCAAACATGTATAGTTAAAAATAAAAGGGAAAAAAAAAGTTACAGTTACAGAAAAAAAATAAAAATAAAATAATATTAATAATGTAAGATACAGGAGAGATGCCACTCTAAGTTCAGACTGATGCTATATTCAAAAAGCCTTCTCCAAACTCATAAAACCTAAAATGCCAAATGCAATTGAAAGTTGACAATAAACTTGCTGCATTGTATTGATTCTCACTTAGAGTTTTGGCTCTGTTTTTCTTTGATGGACTGCCTAACTTAGCAGTGTTTTGTTTGAAGCCTGCACCTTGTGCCCGGTGCCCTGCCTCGTCAGGTCCACTGGCTGCACCACTGAGCTGCAGTGATGGCTGCTCTTTCATGTAGAGCCATTCCAACAGAACCTGGGCAGAAGTGTATGGCAGAGCTCACAAAGGTGGAGGTGAACCATCTGTCACTGAGATATTAGTTTTCCCTGGAGCCAGGACAAAACGTAAGATTCGGTTTCTACTTACAAATATAATTGCTCTATGATGGATAATGTACTTGGCTGATGCCCTATTGGTTTTAAGGTCCGGACCACTCTACAACAAACAGAATCCCTGAGGATTGTGAAGCAAATTTGTTTTAAATGCAGTCTTAGGTACTCACTAATGCAAAGAGATGGATGTGAGCATCTGAGGTTAATTAGAAAACCAATTTAGCTATAATGGTTTGCATCTGCTTTAGGTGGTGCTACCCTTGTGCACCAACTAACTAATACAAAACCTGACTTGAATACCATGATAACATACATACTGTGTTAATGTGAGCCTCCCAGTTTAAGTGAGAAAACCATAAAGCATCTGCATACAAGGCACCAGTATCATGACTTTGAGTGTTCATGTATTATCAGTAATAAACACCTTTCACAGGAGAAATGGATATGATACCAGACTGATGGCATGGCAGGAGTACACAAGAATCCCTTAGGCATGCAGTGCCTGCACCAAAGGCAATTAATAGCAAAGCCTTTAAAGATGCATAACTATTAGGTATTGTCTAATGTGATTCTGATTCAGCGCTATACCTGCTGTGTTTTGTGTATATGCCTGTCTTATCTTAATGCAGGTAGACTGCTGGCCTGATGGGAAAACCTGTAAAAACAAAGAGATTAATGAATAATGCAGGAATAAAACAAACTCAAAACACACACGCAGCTTCAGCAATAACACAAGCCTCACAAAACTGCATAGAGAGTCCCTAATGTGCATTTGTGTAGATTTATTGTATGTGGGGCTTTATTTTGGAGAGGATGTATGACTTAATGTGGAGGGTCCATTGTTGGGTCCACATTTCCCTAAAGGGCACTGGTATGTTTTAGAGCAGGTTGCCATGGAAATTCAGAGGCTTGAGTTTCGAGGGTGGGTGGCAGGTAGGAGCCACTCCACTGAATATTAATGGCAGCCATAGAGAGCTGCACAATGTTTCTGTGTCTGCCACTTTGTCACAAATCAGTGTGATATCACATCAGCCGGCTGGGTTTACTGCCACAGGCTTAGAACTGAGAGTTTGGAATAAGCGCAGCTCCTTGTCATTTGTTTTTGGCGTTATATTTTTAGACCTTTGTCTCTGCTTAAAAAAAGATATGAAAACACATGTAAAATAACCCAAGCAATAGCAAACATGCAAAGTGAGGCATCCAAAATATAAATATTAGCACTAGGCACTGTTTCAAGACACATGCAGTTTCATTGAACGTCACAAACACTAGTCAGGAGTTTATTAAAGTGATCTGTTGGGTCAGTTGGGTGAAGTAAGAATGAGCTGGTCATAGATAGGTTTTCCAGGTTTTGTTTCAGCAACAGAATTGAATAGAGATCTGTGCCACCCTCTCAATACCCCCTGTTTGGGAGTCAATAAATAACCCACAAATAAGTAGCATAAGAAGCATTTTAAACATCAGATGTGCTAAACATGCAATCATATAACCCTTTATACCAATATTACAATGTACTCTGCTGCAAGATTCATTACTTTAACACAAAATAAATAAATAAAATAACAAAACTATTGTGACTATTGTATTTATTTAGTTCTACCAAAAACTGGAAAATGGATGTGCAAAACCTGACTCTCAATGAAAATGTGTGATCCTGCTAATAGACTTATGCAGACTGTGAAGCATCTGGAAATCTGCTGCGACTTCAGGCCCTCAGTCCCCTGAGGTCCTTTCATTCTGACACAAGAGCTGCACATATTTGTGAGGAGAGGGGCCACAAACCGATGAGGTGAGTGGGGGCTCCACCACACCAGAAGACTGTCCAGGGAATAGAATACAAATATTCCTGCACAAACATTTGTTTTTATATTATTATTATTATTTTATAAAAACAGATGTACCAGTGTATGTTGTAAATTATTCTGAATGAGCTATTGTATTATGGTTCTATAAAGGGTGATTAGTTCACTAGTTGTACTGCTGTTGTAATCCATACCATGCCTCCTTCATCCTTTGTCTCTACCTTTCCTTCAGCCTCACATCGATGCAATCCCACAGTTATCTCTATCTCCACATTGTGCAAATACATTTCCAATATTTATCTACGTGTCATTTTGCTTGTAGTTAAGACCACACTGACCGCGAGTAAATCATGTCCAAGACCCGAGAGTATCAAGACCAAGGCAAGACCAAGACGTTTAGGGTTCGAGCACGAGTCAACACCAAGAGCATGTCAGAGCGAGACCAGGTCAAGACCTGATCAAAACAAGTGTACAATACACAGTAATAGATAGAAGAGAACAAAAACAACAGTCTACACAGTCTAAATCCAATCTTGACCAAGTCCAGATTAATGGAGGTTAGTGTTGGGTGAAGGAGACTTAGAATATAAAATTATTGAGGTTTTCATTCAATTCCAATAATGTACAAATAAACCATTTGTGGTCTTGGTTGGTCTTGACGTCTGGAGTAAAAATGAGTTTTAGACCAAGACAAGACCCAGACCTTTAAAATATGGTCTTTAGACCAGTCTCAAGACCAAGACCGGTCTTCACTTCCTTCAGGGTCAAAGATAACCACTCAGAATGGCATCTGCCAACGGTTTGGGCAATCCTTAAGAAAGCTGCTAAGACCTATATTAAGTAATTCTATATATCATTTCACAGTGGTCCTAGATGGCTAAATAAACAAATACATGGTGGCAACTTACTTCTTGTCAGTTAATGTTGCTGATGCTGCCTGTTTAATTCATCTTTGAGTTGACACCTTAAAACACTGTTTTCTAATCATTTCTAATAATATAGTAAAAAGCACTTATGATTGATTATGATTTAATCATTTGTATATAACAATGAATCTGCTGCATACTCCTGATTAAATATGTTCATGTATTCAAATGATCATGATAGCTTGATAAATAGGCAACATCATGTGGGTTTGTCCAACCAGGAAAGATTTAGAATACAATGCAATGACTCAGCAACAAAAAATCAAGTAAAAAATAAATCTGATGTGCTTTTTAGATGGCATTTGAAATCATACATAATGATCTACAGATTGTATTTGCCAGCATGTTTCAGTTTAGAAACGGCAGGTACCTCACACAGATTTAGTTCAGGTTTTGACATTTTGAACTGAACATCTGCCTAATGCTATAATAGTCTTTCATTAGTGGCTAATCAGCAGCTTCACTGGAGCAGTCAGTGGACTTTACTTGGATTAACTGCAGACGTAGAGGTTTTAAAGTTTGAGTGCGTTTCCGATCCATTTACTCTATCCTGCCCTCGAGCTGTGCATAAGTCAACCTTTCTGTACACACCAGCTGTGCTCTGTTACCCTGTCCATCCCTTGAATGCATACCCCTTTTCCTCAAGCCCAGTGCGGATCCTTCCAGAAAACAGGACAGGGCTGCTGGCTGGAAATCTGCATTCCAAGTCAGCCACTACTGCCGCTGCAGAAACATGCCAGAATGAATGTGTTATCATTCAAAGAGCAGCCATGACATGACACTGCCCTGAAGAACTGCTGATAATGAACACATTTATCTGTCTTTCAATGGCTACAAGTATGTACAATCATAAGGTCAAATTTCAATTAATTAGCTCCAATAAAAAGACAGACTTTGTCCTTTGAAGATGCAACAAATAAACATTCAAACGGAAATGAAAGAGAAATAAGGAGCTGAATGATTTCTCAGCTTGTTGGTTTGGCCTGTATATCCTGGACAGCTGCTGATGCTCTTTGGAAAGATTATCAATCAGAAAAAATGGCTCTTACACTGATCCCTTTTCAAATACTCTTGAAATGAGATCCCAGCTTGCCTTTCCATACATTACAGTCCCTCATTATTTCAACTGATCTTCGCTGTGTGTTCTCTACTCGCTCAAACAGAGCAATAAAGGAAAGCGTTTGGAGGGTGAAAAAAGGGTTAGGCTATTGCTGATCTGTTTTTATTATTGTTGTCATTATAGACTTATTAAAGTATATTCCCATTGTCACTGGGGTTGTTTGAGATATTTTTTTGCTTTGTTTTTTGTGTTTTTCTAAGTTAAGTAGGAAGTGACAGCAATGCCATTATTTTTTCTTAATAATTATAAAAGTGTTTTTGTTGTGTATTAGCAAACCAAGGGCAACATGGATATTCAAATGTTGCTTTTGTTGTGTTTTTTTCATGTCAACAGTGTAGAATTTTCAAAGTGTGAAATTCTGACAGGACATTTGCACACATTTGTGTTGAAAGAAACTAAAGTGAGTGGGTGGCTCAGGTCTGTCTAGGGTATAGAAGTTACAGAAATCCCTGCACAAAAGAAGTATGTTGGCAGTTGACCTGGATGAAATGATATGATATGAATTTGCAAAAAAATTGTGCTAAAATTATTGATGAGCTTGTGTATTATGGTGCCTTGAAGAGTTTACCAAGCTACTTAAATATGGAGCTAGTTAGATATGGCAGATGAGTCCTAGATGCCAGATTGACAGGTTGAACAGTGATTGCTCATTAATCATGAAAGAACCACTTTTTTAAAGATTTTGTACATCTCCTCCACTCGATGCGTAAAAAAAAGAATAATAATATGTTTTTTTATACCCCTACAGAAGACACCATGGCTTAAATCAGAAAAATTGTACAGAGCTGCAGCTTTTTTATTTTTATGTATTACATGGGCTTGTTCTCTCCATAGGGTACACAATGCAGAAAGAACATGACAATGCCCTAGCACGGATCCACACCTACCTAGAAAGTCCAATAAATCAAACTCTTCATTGTTGAAAATATAAAAATGGATGATACACAAAGACTACAATCTGGAAACCTTTGCTCTTTTGAATGTGGCTTGTTTTCCAACCACATCTTCACACATGCACACGGACAAGACCAAACATTTGTCTCAACAAAAGTCCTTAAAGTTGATTAGCCGTTCAACGCCTGTGTGTATGTGTAAAATAAAGAAGGTGTTATCTTTCCCTTTTTCATCTTTTTTTAAATTGAACACAGGTTATCAGGCAGCCCAAAAAAACAAACAAAAAAAAAAAAAACTCTGATGGCGCAGTCTTTGATATATGTGTTTTTCTAACCCCTGCCCTTGATCCAGTGAAACCTGCTGCCTCTATCCCAATGAGCAATGATTCCCTAAATTATTTATTTCTTGCTCCCTTGTGCAGACACGCGTCTCTAAACATAAAAATGTATTCGGTAAAGGTATACTGCTGCTACTTAGTACAAATGAAGCTCTCTCTGTGCTTCCCTGCAGATAAGCCCTCGGAGGTGCAATGCATTAGGACTTCTAAGTAGCTCTCCTAAAGCATGCTGCTATCTAAAATCCTTTTCTACAAACTATTTGAGAATGCATTTTTTGAGCTTCTCACTGAGCCTTCTTTGCCCTTAAATATAAAAAAGGCAAGGCAGTCACAGCGTTATGAGGATTTTTATTGTAATGCTAAGGGACAAGCTTACGAAGCAAACGAAATACTTTTTTTTTTTTTTCATCTGCACTACAGTATTATCTCCATTGAGTTTTTGTGACTTAAGAGTTGATAAAAATCTGTCTGCCAGTTCAAACCACAACTTGAAATCCAGAGAGCAAAAGTCTCCTTTGATGCGGAAACACACGATTAGAAAACAATCACAGCAAGGAAAACATGAACCAGGCTTAAGAAAATGGCTTTCTTTGACACTTCAGAGACCAATTTTGTCTTTTCATTCATTTTTGTATTAAATATTCATTCAAGTGTGTTACTTCTGGAACAGAGGACTACTTTATTTGGTGTAAAAGAACCTGCCCTGACAAAACCCTTGTTACTCCAGTGTCCCAGAAGAGGACATGAATACAGGTTAAATCTGGTGAACTCTTGGAGGTGCTGTTTAGGTGATGAGGGGTTTTTTTCTTATCTTTTGATTTCACAGAAAACATTGTGCAGAATTGAGTAGAACTTTTTATGTACTTCAACAAACTGGTCATTTTCAGAGAGAAGATATAATGTGGTAAAAATGTGTTGTGGCTATTCAGCTTCTGAAGCCTAGACATATACTATGCCAAATAAAAGGCCAGGCAAGTGTTTTCGTTTGTTTTTTTCCTTCTTTAAATACAATATAGGTGATAATCTGCTGCACAACTTATTATAATCTAGACAGATACAGAAGACATCTAAACTAAGCTCCTAACGTGTAATGGACAACTGTTTACATGCAGTCTTAAAAAAATAAACAAAAAAATAAAAGATACAAGTGATGAAAGTAAAAAGGAAAAAAAAGTAAGTGTGTATTGCTGCTGGTGAAACAATATCTATGTCTCTGCAGTTGTGATGGGGTTTTCCTTTCGCAACTAAAGTATTTGTTAATCGTCAGTGTTTTTTTTGATACCAAAGAAGGTGCTCCCAGGTGTTGCTCAACTGTTAACAGTCACACTTGCTGTGTTTGGGAATAATGTGTTTTAAATGTGATTCATTCGAGTAAAGTACTGTCAGACTGTTAAAGTCATGGTGCAAACTTACACACATATTAGATTTCTACTTCTCCTGGTGCATGAAATTTGTACCAGACTCTGCAGCAACATTATTTTTATGCAAACAGTTTAAAGAAAGAAGAATGAATCACAGATGGTCATGAATTCATTACGTAAAAGGCATAAAAATGACTGTTGTTTTCTATAGTGCCAATTCTTTTAAATACACAATCAAAATAATACTTAATCAAATTCTGCCAAACTCCCTGCCTTGTAACTATTTGTAACTGCTCAAACAAAAGTAGAAAAAAGAAACATCACAGTTATTAAAGAGAAACACTGCCACCACTGCGCAAGTAATTGATATAAAAATGTGCAATTTAAAAACACAAAATTCAATTCAATAGTTTAATCTAATACAGGAAATCTAAAAAAAAGAAATCTACCCTACATATATTCTTAACACAGCCCTCAAGCTTTTAAGTGTGTGTTACTTTATTTAATATGCATTTGTACAATGTCTTTGTCTACTGTGGTGAGGTGTTTTACCTTTGAGTAGGTTTTGCAGCAAGGGTAGGGCTAAAACAGAGTAAAACACTACAAATATCAATAGGCTCCACAGCAATGAAATACATATATACGGTTCACAAATTTTCATTCTGAATTTGCAATGTTTGGCGACGAGTTCTTTTGTTACATGACAATCTGCCTAATGATGCTGAAATGTGCACACAGCTCATGTTGTTTACAAGGGCTCTTTAAGTGTACAACACAACTAACATTTTCAAACTAAAATGGGGTGAGCACCATCTTCAAAAGTCTCAGACGTGTGGCTTTTTTTTTTTTTTTAAATGAAAACACAATAGTTTGCAGATAAACTCTAAAGAGACCAAAATAACACATTATGACCTTTGAAGTGTTATTTTTGGTGAGAAAACTTTCTAATCAAGTTTTGTTCTGTGGTTCCAAGGTTGTGCCCTTGGGCCTAGAGTGACTGAACTAAGTAAGGAGCAGAAAATAAAACAGCTGTGAGCAACAAAGAAGTATGCAAGAAGCAGAGTGTTGCCAAAGTAATGAGCATTATAAAAGTAGAGCCAAGATAAAAAAGACTATTGTCCATGTTTTATTCATAAAGTTTGTTTTTACCCTTTCTGTGCACATACAGAACAAGTAGGGCTGCACTTTATTTTGAAACACATAAAAAAAATGCCATTTTGAAGGACATTTTGGAGTCAAATTGTCACAGATAAGAGAGAAATAATTGAAAGGCTAGAAATAATTACTGAAATATTTCATCACTGAATAGTTTCATCACAGATATTTGGTAAATGTCAATATTATACAGACTTCAAATACTTCGTAAAATGACCCCAGGAGTTTTCAGAGGCACTGGAAATGATATAGTGTAACTGAATCTGTAACAGCGCAAGAATTATGGCCAACAAACTTTATTTTTTTCATTAACTGTGGAATATGAAGTTGGATTAAATTGTGCCTAATATTTTCTGCAGCAGTACTTTCCATTAGATAATTAACTTTGTCATAAAAATACAAGTTTGATGATTTTTTAAACATTCAAATTAAAATCAAATCAAATAAATAAGTCAAACGAAGTACTGTATAATATATAATACTGTTTGTTTATATTTTCACACCTTTCTTGGCAACAAAACAATCACAGTAAAAAAAATAGTAGTTAGTCGTGGGTTTATTCCTGAGTTTATTCCAGATCTAGTCTAGGGGTTTATGTCTGTATTTAGTTAGTTTAGTCCTGATTGGTTATGACGTTTAGTCCTATGTTTAATGCTGGTGCCCTGTCTTTAATCCTGGCTTTAGACACAGTCTAATCCTGGTTTAGTCTTTCTTTACTGCTGCTCTAACCCTGTTTGGTTCTCAGCTAATGATAGATTTTGTGCATTTTGCCTCAGTTCTGTGAATAAATTGACATTGACCATTGTGATCTTGGGTTGTGATCAACACAAAAAAATGAACGTATAACTGCTCGTACCGCTAGGCAGCTTTCATCAGTTGTGTCTTTGTGGTATTGAAATGTATGGTTCTGGACTGCATGACGTGGGTGGTCACTAATTACAAAATTAAAAACAAAATCCTGCACAACTGATTAGATTACTTCCTGCCTCACAATCTCTAAATTGCACAGCTTTGTGACAAGCCTGTGATTGGGTAAAGACACATTTCAGCTTCCTTTAGTGAAGTAAGACTAGGTAAAATATGTTCAGAAGACAGGGAAAAAAAGGCTGAAGAGTTAGAAATGGAAATGTAAAACATTTTACACAATGCAGCTTTAATGTAAGCTGTCACACAAACAGTATGCTGCAAATTTTACACAAGCAAAAAGTCAGTTTTGTTGATCGTTGAACAGTCAGGGAATTGCTCCTCTGGTTGCTTGTGGCTGAAAACACTGTCAAGCTTTTAGCAGCTGCAAGACAAAGATCCTCATTGTTGTATCTGTGTTTGTGGGAATGAGCTGGAGAGACAAAACATCCTCACAGCTGCACCACTTCTGCATTTCTTCCGCATCTGTTTGTTTCACAACAGATAAATACAATGCAATATAGCTGCTTTCCCAAAAGGTAAGATCTAAAAATCGCACAGATTTGATTGACAAAAAAGAGCTTGCAACCTCCCTCGACAATAATTATCTTTTTTTTTTCTGTGTTGTGAAGGACTCAAGGTGGGGAATGGCTTAGACAGGCTGTCAGTCAAGCACAGGGCTAACAAAAGCAGACAACCATTCAAACACACTTTCACACCTACAGGCAATTTAGAGTCTTCCATCACCTCCAACTGCATGTCTTTGTATTGTCTGCCGAAACTGAATGATCCAGGGAAAACACAGTGAAACATGTAAGCTCTGTTCTTTCAATCCAACTGGCCCTCAAAATCAAAACCGAGGCAATTAAAGCACTGCTGGAACAACCTTCACATATCGGCAAAAGCTTTTCAAATACGATCCAAGACTGCAAAGCCTAGTCTAATATGCAGAAGAAGCTGATCACATAGCATCCAAAACAGAGCTGGGGCATTAGCTGGATTAGCTGTGGGCTGAGAAGCCTACACGGGAGACAGCTCAGCGCTCTCATGAAGAAGATGCTGAACACTGGTAAACTGATTTGTGTTGGCTAAGGGTAAAATAAGCATGTGTAACATTGTATGCTAGTGTCTCAAGGTCTCAAGGAGATGATGAACATTGCATTGATCCATTTACCAAATTCATTCCACTGCAATCCATATTCTTTCAGTTTTATCTATGTTTGTCCTATTGTAAAAAGAGCTTTAGTGTTTTGTGAATAATATGTCAGCTTTTTTTGTGGAATTGGACAGTTTTGTGGTATTGCTGTGTTGTTTGTTGAGCATAGTGAAATTGGAAATCCCTACCAGTATCATGGAAAAGAGTAAAAAAGAGGCTAAGGATACACAAAGGCAACTATAAGGTCATAAAAAAACATAGCTTCATGTGCCATAAAATCTGGTCCAACTGTTGTCCTTACAATTTTTTAAAAGTTCACATTTAAGCCGTCACAAAAACCTTGAATAAGACCAAATCACTTTACACTAAAATATTACTTTTACTTGCTTTTTTTGTGTTTTTATTGTCAAATTGTGAAGTGAGCAGATCTCTGTCTGATGAAGCAAGATTATTAACGATGAAAACATTTTAATTGCAGTATTCAGTAGACCAGAATTGCAAAACAAAAAATCTCTACGAGTTCCGATAAAATCCAGGGCATCCACGACACTAAAGGCAAATGTAGGGCTGTGCTCAGAATATGTTTCCCAGACAGGTGAAGGATTTCTCTTTAGCTTCCAGCATTATTTAGGTCAAACTACCTGCAGCGTTGGATTGTCTGTTTCCCTTTGAGACCATATTAGGTAAGTTCAGATCTAGTGTGCAGATGAAACCTGTCTGCCAGCGTGAGGCTTAAGCCCTCTTTCCCCTGGAGTGGTATGGTACAGGTAAGGTCAGTTTGGATCAGTTTCCATTGTCAAAAGCACCTATATAAGTGTACTGCACCATACTGTTGTGGTAATTCCTTGATTTTTGCTTCCAACAGTGTGGTATGGCTATTAGAAATGTGCATGTCATGTTAATTTGAACATAAGCTAGTGACTATTAGCTATAGTTGTGTCTGGTTTGAGATAAATCTTATGTATTACATTGGCAGTCTACATTATTTTAAACAAGAGCATAAAGTGGTGAGTCCTTAAGAAGAAATCTGGTGCATTTCAATTAATTTTGCAGTTTACAGCTATATCTCCATCTTCTAGCGCTGCTAAAAGGAGGATTTAATCACTTCTTTACTGTAATTGATGAAAAAACATCAAAGACTGAATTTTCTATTTTTCATGGCACTTGTATAACATCTTTGTTTAAGTAGCAAGCTGTAAATACCTGGGATTTATGCACCTGTCATCCACTGAAACATGTTTCCTGCCAATGAAGGAAAAAATGTAATCACTCTTGATAAAACAAGAAATGAGAAATGTCAACAGTTTCCATTATGTTATGTATTTGCTCTCGTTCACATAGCACAGTGAAAATGCAAACCTCTTCAGAAGTCAACAGTATCAAACTGAACCGTGCCATACCAACCCAAACAAAATAATGCTGCCATTCTCCCAAAATTTACAGATTTGAAAAGTAGGTTTGCAGATTTATTTTCTTCTGCTCATTCTGATTGCAATGTATGAAACACTACCTCAGATTTTGGGGGATACTTAACAAACGAAAGCCTGCTGCCCAACTGTTTAGAACTGAAATATCTGGACTTCCCTGATTTTCTTGAAAGAAACTGACAAACACAAACTGTCTTGGATAATCAAAGGATTCATAGGATCCATTACAGGTCCAATTTCTGTGGGAAAAATCTAATTCCGCCGACCAATCAGTATCAGATGTTATTACAGCCCCAATCAATATTCTGACAAACGTCCTGACACACAGCTGATCTTCTGCGAGGAATCTGCAGACATTCCTCATTAAATTAGTCAAAACTGTGCATCTTTTGAAACATCGGGCTTTTTTCTTTCTTGATTGGGAGCCAGCTCTGCAGAATTTGGCAGCTGCTTCACTTTGCAAGAAAAAAATAAAAAATGAGGCGCACACCCAATTTGGCAGCTGAAAATGTGAGAGTCTCCTCAAGTGAGAACGTTAGGTCTTCTGGTAGACAGAGTTTGAATGACAAGCGAAGGGGTTGTGGATGTCTACTGATAGACTGTGTTATTATGTCTACTCCCCTTTTTACCTTCTCTTTCACATCTTGAGCTTCTGTATCTGCCTGCCACACTGCCTCGGGATAGCGCAACACTCAGCAGGCGTCAGAGGCTGGCTGTGCAGGCGAAGAAACGGAGCGGTTGGTGTTGTTTTGTGCATCTGTGTGTTGTCGAGTCGGGCTGGTGAGAGCGATGCTGTGAGGATAGGGAAGCTGCAATGAAGGGAAAGTGCGTATTTTGTGGCGATGGTAGCAGCGGCGGCGGCGGCGGTGGTGGCGGGGTTATCTAGTCGCCTCAGCAGCCTCTCACTGAGCATCTTAGCTTGATAAACAGAGAGATTGGAAGAAAGAAGCAATGCCTCCAGGAGAGAAATGCAGTGGATTCAAAGCTTTCTCGACTTGTGCTTTCTGTCTCTTTCCTCTCACATACATATTTGTGAAAGCATGTGCAAACACAAACCCACAAAGGTAGGATGCACACAAAGTAAGCCTGAATACAGCCATGAGTTCTTTATCTGTAAGTGTCACCTGGCTGGCAGAGGGTTTGTGTAACCTGGCAGACAGCCCACCTGCATGAACCTTGGAGATGAGCGACACAGGCCAACCATACGTCCCAAACCAAATGTACAGTATTGTTGTGTTCAATAATATAAGAAGCAATTCTAAAGCTACATTTTAAAATGTTGAAAAAAGACAAATGCAATTTAGATGTTACTTTATTATCATTTACTGCTTTTCCATTACAGGTCACTGCAGGAACTATGCCAGCTGCTTCTGCCGTGATGTTGGGGACAACCTGGACAACTGCCAGTGAATTGCAGGGCCACTATTTAGAAACAACCTGACATGTTCTCACTTTTTTCCCCACTATGGGCTGCATAGAATCACCAATTCACATGTTCGCAAGGGATCTGAGCCTGGAAAACATGACATGCAGACGTCACACAGAGATGCAGTAACAACCTTCTTGCTGAGAGCCAGTAGTGCTATCCACTCTGTTACTGTGGCATATTTACATTTGAGATATGCACTTTTTATTGTCCTGTGTTGAAGGTGTCTGTTTGTGTTTTATGAGAGAAAATGAAACTTGGAGTACCAATATTAAAAAAATATCAGTGTTTCAAAAAAACAAAAAAAAAAACACCCAACAAAAACAAACACACACACCAGGTGACAGCAGAAGTGGAATATGGACAGGAAATTTTCAATAGTTTATTTGTTGGTGTTGACCTTTGCAATTTAGAGCTCCAGGATGTCATCACACAACCCCACATTCAACAGTTTTCATGATGATGGCAGAGAACTATTGAGAATGATTCTCCAAAAGCAATGAGCTGTTTGAGCCCACACAGTTTTGAGAATAACTTTGATGTCACAGCAGTAGCCCTCTTTGCATGTGCTCCATGTACACACACAGAGCAGGACAATGGAGAAGAAAAAAGAAAAAGAAGGAAGGAAGATGATCAATCTGAGGTTTAATCCAGGGACCAGCATCAGGAGAAAGTGCGGACCTGTAACTAGTGCATTGTAGACATTAATATAGACATATGTGTGACATTAATATAGACAGACCTTTTAGGATACATCTCACAACTATTTAATTCTTGTTTTTAATTACCCTTCTTTTTCTGCCCATATGAGATACAACACAGAATAAGCTGATGTCCAGAGCTTTATAACCAATGTTTCGCTGTTTTGTTTCTTTTTCCCTGGATTACTGAGAACATTGCATATTGATGAAAATCCTCATAAACTGGGTTACAAAAGTAACTTAGGTCAAAGCAACACACAAAGAGAAGCGATAGCTTTTTGATATTCTCTAACAAACCCCGAGCTGAAGCAAAAAAAGGTCAAGCAAAGAGATGGAGTTTAGAAGAAGAGCTCAGCAGAGAGCAAGGTGAGAGCCAGAAAGATCAATGACCCGGCCAAAAGAAAGGGTCAAAGATGAAAGAAAGAGATGTGATGGAGAAAAAATGAAGTAGAAGGAGGGACCGGGAAAGATGTGAGAGGAAAAGATGAAAAGGCTGGCTGCGGGAAGGAAGTGACGGAGCGATGCTTTGTGGAGATGAGGCGAATACATAGTGAAAGATAAAGTGAGTGTTTGGCGGCTGTCGCTTAAGGTGGCAGCGCGGGACAATGAGACAGAATGATGAGTCCGCCTTAAAGCTGAGGGCAAGAGACCTGGGGATATAGTATTATATTCATTTTTTAGCAATAGGATCAGAGCAAGGTGACAGGCAAATATGTATCTGGGAATATACACTTTTTTCATTCCTTTTTTCCTTTTCATTTTTTTAGGAATTCGTTAATTTGGAGTGAGTACTTGAAGGAGAATTGTGATAAACTGAGAGTTGAATAGCTCTATCAAAAATAAATAAATAAATAAAATACAAAAATTTGAGTATGTATACAAATGTTTGTTCACTCACTTAACTTTAGATCTAGACTCGCACCTAAAGCATCAAAATAGCTTGTTGCACCGTTCCTCTTGGGACTCAAGCAAATGTTGCTCTGTGATTCGCTGTCACTGTTGACAGGCCCTGGGTCAGTGCAAATCCTTGGTCTTCACAGCTTAACGTGTATTGACATGTTCGTCCAGAAGTTATCTTTCACTGTGTGCTGCCATGGCCTGGAAACCACACATGGACAATCTCTTCCTCCATCAAAAGACATGTAATTCGTCTTGGGCATATTCAGTTGAGCAAATAAACATCCACAATTGTCAGACACAATATGATGTATTGTTCTTGTCTGTCAGCATAAAAACACAAGAAACTCTCTTTGCTGCTGCTTCTGCCCTTTAGCTTCTTCTTTTTATAGCCTTGTGTGCCTTTTTTCAAGCCTGTACAGAATGATTTTTGATGGTTGTGCAATTTTCTGTTTCTGATTTTTGTATTTAGTTGAGTAACCTTGTCCCCTGTAATCAGGCGTTTTGTTGAAAGATCTGAAAGAATCATATAATCACAGGTTTACCTCTTACATCTCATTGTATAAATGACATATAACGTTCTAACCACACTGTTGAAATTCTTGGGACTGTGAATACAAGGAGACGGTGGAACATCAACATGAAAACAAAAAACTAATGTATGTTGCTTTTTCTCCAAACACAGCCCTGTAGTGACTTTAGACACTCTTTTTGTCTATTGTTTTTTTTTCCAGGCTGTTCACATGTGAAATTTTCCGAGTGCCATTGGGTCGTTGGCACCCTGTGATTTAATAAGCATGATATTACTTCGCCATGTTTCATATTAACATCAATGAATGCAAATGTTTTGTTTTTGATCAGTCAAGAAGGTTGTAAAAGATAAACCACAAATCTGCTGTTTTAGGAAGAGTAAGACTAGCTGCAAATATTAATTAACAACATACAGAAAATCCATATGAAATTGTCTCACCTTTCCAATTCAGTGTCCAATGTGGATTATTAACTCCGCTTTAGAATAACCAGACTATTTTATTTATTGTGAATACTCGGTCTAGCGTATAGGGTTGCATAAGATGAGCTCTAAACTGAGTCATTCAGCTTCATTATTAAGCAGAACACTAATGTACCAGGGACTGCTTTGTTTCTTTTCAAATGTACCATACGGCATGTTCCAAGAAACGACTCCTTTTTTCATAGTTTAACAACTCTCAGAACACCACCTTTTTTCTATGTATTTTTTTCCTCTACAAAACCTTCTAAATGCCCTTGTGTCACCTGTTCTTACACCACATCACAGTCCTCATCCACTAGACTCTTTTCTTGAGTCATATGTGTTTGCAGTGAATTCATTTCACTCACATCACTGCCTTTTGCTTCTTTTAAAATTACAAATCTAAGTGGGGATTTGAGACAGCTATTTATGAGTTAGAAAGCTTTCAAATCCTCATTAGTTAGAAGTATCTCTGAGAATCAGTCAATCACTCTTTAATAGTAAAAACGGTAGACCCTTTTCAGTCATGTGAACTTTTTGTTGATGCAGCCATCTTTCTCTATCAAAATGTAGAACACAAAGATGTCCTTAATCACTTCAAGCACATTTGTTGAAACTAATCATATTTGGGCGGATAGGGCCATCCTGGAAACACAATTTAAAGCAACATTACACAACTTCTCCAGAGAAATATGTGTTGTTCATATGTCGTAGTGCACAGGGGAGTCCTTCTCCGTATTTAAGAGAACAATTAACAGTATTTACTGGTAAAAAGTTAGATAGTGATACTTTAAAACAAGTCTTGGATAATTGTTTGAGATGATATGGTATTTACAGGGGTCTGGGTTTAAGCACTATCACAACAGGGACAAAAACACACTGGTCCACAATGAGCTATCTACTAACTAATGTTATGTTTTTTGGAGCTTAGAGTCTAACGTCAGTGTCACATTTGCAAACCATGGTGCTGACAGAGATTTTGAAGCCTGTGAGTGTTTCCCAGTGTGTAAGTGTAGTTTACTGACTTCTCTGTCGAAGAATGTGAACTACGTTTCTAGTAAACATTTGGATGATGTGTAAAACTGTTGTGTGTTCATCACATCACTCTTTGTGTGTGTGTTTCAAACATGTTTTACATTTTAAGCAGTGAAAGTTCTGTTACTCTGTGTTGAGCAGACAAACTGAGCACTGCAGTAAAACCCCCACTATTTAAATCAAAACATGAAACGTTATTTATATTTTGTTGTGCAATGTGTGACCATGGCTCTGTTTCGAGGAGCAACAATCTGTAAACCAGGAAAGAGGTGTTCAGTTTCTTTTTATTAAGAAACTTTGCCGTCACATTAGTCCATGAATAGAAAACAGAATAAAACGAATTTATTATTAAATTATTAATTAAGATAGTATATGGTATGCTGTTGTATGTATTCTCATGTAGCTCACTACTCTGTTTTAATTCCTGCCTTTAAAACTCAGAGATTTGTGACAAATAGTATTACACTATTGAGAAGTAAAACTCAAACCTAAAACAGGAAATTTTAAGTTGGACAAGTCTAAGTAGAATAATAAGCTTACACTCTGAGTATGTTCACCTTGCTGCATTGAATAAGGCCTATTGTTCTGTTGAAATGTTTTCATAACTTTTGAGGTACAATTTAAAAGTCCAGATCTGCTTTTCCACACTTATAAGCAAACAGCCCTCAATTTATATTCATTGGGTGAATCATCTACACACAAAAAGAACACAGACCTATCTTTTTTTAATTTAGTTACATTAAATCTGCAAGGAGGCCATGTGAAAACAGATAAAACATATAAGCCAGCATGTTTAAGAGGAAGTATTTACACCATGAGAAACAAAACTGAGGGCAACATAATCACGCTCTCTCTTTATGCATGCAAGTCAGCTGGAAACAGTAATTACATACATGACAATCTCGCTCTTTGACATGGAGATTTGGACTGAGAAAAAGCGCAACAACAAATGCAGGTTCGATATTTAAATGGTAATGACTTCATCACACATACAAACCAAGACATACTAAAGGCACCGGCCGAATAATAAAACCCCACATAAAAGTTAGAAGAGTGCTTTAAATGTGCCCTGAATTCACCCAGCACCAAAATCCTATTTACACAGTGCTACTTTGTGCTCAAAATGGATTTTTCTGCGGTCTTTCAAAACAGTCACACATGTATGAAATGAACCTGTGCAAAACAATGGAGCTATAAATGCAGGGCAGTGTGCTCACAAAGTGTGTTCATCGCAGAGAACATAATGGTGACATTTATTGGCCACAGTCATTAAAGCCCTCAAAGGTGAGTTGTATTTATTTTTTTGATGTATTTTTTGTATTTAAGGTTGCATATGCCATGAAAAAGTGAATGTCTTAAAGAGTAAATGTTTTTCTCTGCCAGATCCATGTTCTTTTTATGTCTCACGACGAGCACGTCCAGTCCTGGGATAGCTGACGGAATAAACTGGAGCAAGTCATCCATTTTAAGTATAAATGTGTCCAAAACAAAATATGATTTTTTTTTAGCTGGCATAGAAACAGAGAATTTGCCTGCAGGACACAAGGAGAGCAGCGATGACTTGTATAAGGTCAGGTCACGGTCATGGGTGATAATGGCTGGGGCGCAGTGGCTCAGGAGATAGAGCAGCTTGTCCAATGAGCAGAGGGTTGGTGGTTTGATCCCAGCTCTCCCCGGTTCATAGTGTCTTTGTGTCCTTGGGCAAGACACTTCACTCACCGTGCCTCCAGTGTCTGACTGTAGAATGAATGGATAATGGAGAAATGGGTAACGACTACATAAATCAATTTATTCATCAATTATTATTATTATTATTATTATTATTATGCATGTTATCACTGTTGTCATGCTCTTAAAAGTTGCTTGAGAGGGTGCCATTGTTTGCCATTGTTGTTACTTTGTATGCCCACTGATGTCTGTAAAGCAAACTGCCCCTTAGGAATAATTAAGTCAGCTTGAACATTGAACCTGGATTGTTCTTTAGTGATGTTAAAAGAACACTATATATAGCACTTTTCTGTCTTATTTTGTTAGCCTGTACAGCTGGTTAAGATTATCAACATGCACAAACATGTAGGCTTTATCATGAATGTTTTATTGTGATACAACAGTTTGACAATAATACTATTACAAATACAACTCCAAAGGGCTAAAATATATCAAGGAAACAAGAACAACAATATTGACAAAAGATGAAATTCCATTAGTTGCATAAAGCCATGCAAGACTGAGTAGGAGTTTCAATTTACTGTAGGTATCAATATTATAGAGAGAAGGATTAGCCTTCAGTGTAGATGGATGATTTTTAGCCTTGTAAGCTAAAATAACACGATTGGTTTATAAATAAACAAAGCACACTTTGTGGTTGACAGCTCCGTAAGAGTCAAGATTCTTTGACTTTAAAATGTTGCTCCAGTTCATAGTTTTCATTTGAACGCACAAACAGAACTCGTGAGATAATGCAGCTGGATGTTTGGTGTTATATTTATCTTCATGCAACACATACACTCTCTTCAAAATTCCTGGATTTGTGGTCACAAATCCTCTTGTATAAGTGCTGAGAAACCACAAGCATACCCAGCTAGCTTACATAAATGACTGAAAGCATCAATCATGGTAACAACCAGTGCATGCACAATTAGCACACATTCGGTAACATGAATATTGCTAAATGTACCATTTCTACGACCAAGAACATTTGGATTAGACAATTTAACAGCAGCTAACTACTTGTGCATCCAGTTTAATTAAGCAAATAAACCCCTTGTCCTTATGTTCAGGTGAAATGTTCAGATTACACACAGGAAGTTCAAAACAAACACCGTCATATTAGCATATATATTAGGTTGCTGGAAAATATATTTATCACCAGGTAAACCCAATAACCAAACAAACAATACCAATTAAATTCAACCATCAAACAGTTTAAACATCAAAAAAATAAACACTTAAAGTACATACCATTCATTTGCCTCTAGATCTTCATGTATAGACTACGCTAGAAAGTACAGACATTAAGTAAGTAATGCAGTAGCCGTGTGTGGATCGATCCAAGATATCAATAGTATCGATACCACGTTGCCATCAGATTTAATCAATACTTGCATGACTCTATTTATTAGTATACAACTCCCATTGGTCGTGCACTGTCACTGTGCCCCTTCCCTCTCCTGCCTGCCCTCTCCTGCCCTCTCCTCCCTGCTGTGCTGTGACTTGTTGTGATTGTGCAGCTAGATCACTGAAGAGCGCACTGCCCGCTGCATGACGATAGAGAGAAGCGCTTGAACTTGTTTTACAGCTGCAGACGAAAATACTGCAACCTGCAATGTTTGCGGAAAACAAATCTGCAAATGTGGCAACATCACAAAAAAAGGACAAATTAAAACACACTCAAAAGAGAACTCAGAGTTACAAACAAAATGGAGGGAGGAATAGGGGGATCCCCAAAGCACAACAGAGGCACAGAGACAGAGGTCACTGGCAGAGGCCTTTTAGCATGGTCAATAAGAAAAATCTTCTGGGAACTCTTATACTGATGATAAAAAGCTAAAAAGAAAATAATCTTGCAGAGACATTGAAGCCAATATCATTTATTAGCTCTAATTTAAGTCTGGCAAATGTAACCTGTCCAAATATACAGTAGCAACTAGAAAAGGGACATCCACTTTTTGCTTTGTATTAAGGTTGAAAGTGAATTGGATTGCAATTACAGAAAGTAGTTATTAACGTCCAATCTGTTAGATGTTGATATATGTCATTTGTGTGACAACTCTGCTTTTAGTTATGGCCTTTTTAATAAACAAATGCAATCTTATAAATGAGTAATAAGAAATGTTAATTAAGATCAAATCAACAGTGTAGGTATTTGCTGTAGTGTCGTCAGTAAAATTATATTGAGCTATACATTCAGTCATTTAAGTAGACTGCAGTAAAGACATGTTTAGTAGGATTGACGGGGTCGTTGGTCTTTTCTGTAGTGGTACTCAGGTGTACTCACTTGTGTCAGTGATGTGAAGACTTGAGTATAATTACTGTATGTCCAGGTTTTCTCCACAACAGATGGAAAATGCATACAACCAAACAGGTAAATCAGTAAGAGACACAGATGACACTTTGTTTTATTGTTGTAATCTGAAAATATTTAGTAAATCACCAAATACATTGATGATCACGTACGTCTGGCATTTCTAAAGCATATACGTCAAGTTTCAATTTTCACAGTAGCCTGAATCAACCTCAACTGATGACTTGTTTTATTAAAAATGACAATTAAAATCAGAATGAATTTCTATAGATTGGTATTGGTTTCTCTGACAAACCATCATCAACACTGAGTAACGTGCTATGTTAACAATGACATCCTCAACTCATAATGCACTGGAAAGGAGTGAAAAAGAAAATGTATTCCTAGAGTTTTTAATTAATTAATGTTCTCACTGCCTACTGACTTTTCCATTAAATACTGTCTGCATTTCTGGCTGGGGTGTCCTCTGAAGTGAATTAATTCGATCCATGCTTGACTACACATGCAATGTTTGTTTAAGTTTGTTGCTGACAAAATATTAGGCCTCGGTTTACATAGATATCCTTATGCACATGACTTTGCAACCACATCCTTTCCACACACAGAACATTTTGTGTTGACAGTCTTTTTGTTACACTGTAAAAAGCAGTTTGAGTATGTTGTAAAGTTTAAAAACAAACCATGTTAAACTACATTATTAATCCCAAAAACCAAACAGTCTCTGCATACACCAGCTGCTGGATAAAATTCAAAGCAGGCAGCTATTCTCAGTAAAAAAGATTCCAGCTTCGTTCTACCAAGCCTTTTTAAGCCAGCGTGACTTCTGTTAATCTTTTATTTTCAAGCAATTTCCAAACTGAACATTTCCTAATCTGTTTTTTTGATTGTAATCTTTTTAGTTTCTTACCTGCTGAGTCCCTGAATGTCTGAAACCACAGCTGCTGCATTTTCAAAGATAAACTTCCTCTGGCTATTAAAATCTCTGGGCAATTATGTAGATTCTAGTTACATGAATCAACAGGAGAGCTCCATTTTAATGTTCTGTCCCTGCATTTGTTCACTCCTTTGCTTTGCCACAAAATGGTTATTAATTAGGTCAGAAAAGTCTCCAGTCAGTTGACACACAACAGCACAACATTAATAAACTGTAAACTGGGCAATTACCATCAGAGTTCCACTGCCAATAGCCGAAATGGGTATTTTTTTTAAACCAGCAGCATATCTGCAAAACTCCTGCAATGTTGTTTGGGTTGTAGACTAAAGGATTTGTATCATTCTCACTCTATTTTGACTTGTCAGTCCCTTGATCCTACTCCTTTTGTACTAAATTTAAAACACACTTCTGTGGATCTTCCAAATTTAATAACTGACAAATCACAGCAGCACAGTCACCTGTAGGCTCTCCTGCTGAGAGCAGAGGTAGCGCCTGACAAAGATTAAATCCCATAACAGGGATTAAGTGCAGTGTGCACAGTGTGGACACGTGAGATGCTGGATAATAGGGACCAAATCGAGACGCAATAAGAAAACTTTACAAACATTAAAGTCATAATTCAGGACTTTGTAATGTAGTTCTTTTCAGTACTTTTGGATAACTAATTTGTTCGCTAAAGGAGCAATTTCTCAGCACACTCTCAGTTTGGAAAAGCAGACAAAGCAATACAACCTGAGTGCCAGATGGTCTGTTACACAGAAACATCAGGAAATGTGAGAAGAAATCACATTTCCTTGATCAGGATCAGATCTTCAGAAGATGGAATTCTGTTGTGAATGAAAGAATCTTGAAAGAAGTGAGAGGCAAAGTGAAAATTTGAACTCTTAAAACACATTACTTCAATGTTCTGTGTGGTTCAGATATGTACACAGTATTTGTCTATGAAAAACTAGAGATATTTCTGTTCAGTTCACATTGAGGTGTATGTATTGGGGTATACTCTGGTGGTATAAAAGAGGAACATAATAAAACGCCTACATTACATGTAGAGTAACAAAGCAGTGTTAAGCAGGAGTTAATTTCAGCCAGATCCAAGAGGATCAGGATCCACAATCTGTCTTATTTTGACATGGTAGGATCTGGTAACTATTTTATCTGGATCTGGGAACATTCAGGAAAAAAGTCACTCATTATACATATTGAGCTAAACGCCAGTTAACTGTTTACTGATTGAGACTGGAGGATTTGGCTGTATAACACATGCAAGTGAATACCAGGTAAAACTGTACTTTTGAAGACATAAACCCAGCTTTGCCCGTATTTAGACTCTTTGCCTTGAATTCAGCTCTGGATATACGAGTTTGTTGATGCTGTTGAAGAGTGGGCTGTGATTGTGACTGACAGGAGCGTCTACTGCGGCGGGATAAGGCAGTTTTTTCTTAAGTTTAACAAGAAAGGAGCGGTTGTTATAACAGCGTGGGCTATTACCAACTAAAGTGTCTCTTACTTCTCTTATGGAGGAGTTATTGCGCCGAGGCCGCCGAGGAGTAGTGTCCGGTGAGACTTGATGTGACGGAGCACGCCTGTCAATGATAAGTAAACGCATTCATTCACAATGTTCCCGCGGACTCGCGCTGGCCCCGCGCACAGACACACGCAGACCTTCAATCACATGATTCCCGTTTACTCCGCTGTTTCATTACGCACCAGACACACGACCTTTCCCCGTTTTCCTGCCGCTTTCATTCTCCCAAGAGTACACACTAGAGAGCGTTAGCTCTGTTCATTCATACATGCTACTAGCATGATGCTAGCACTTACCTGTTTCTGAGTTTCCTGACTCTGCGCGTCTCATCCAAACCGAGCCATAACTTCCTGGTGGTTTGTTCGCGCGCTGGAGCTGATCATGTGACGCGCATTAGGTCACCTTAACATAAAACCCTATAACTGACTTTCAGTCATTCATTCTTAATTTTTATTTATGTTTTGTTGAATTTGAGAACACCCCACATGTTTATGTTACAACAGATTGTTTGTTTATTGATTTATATTTTGTGGAATAGTGAAGCCCAGTGGGAGGGGCCAGAGGGGTATTTAGGAGAGCCAATGTCAGGCCTGTAGTCAGTCTAGTCTGGAGCCAGGTACGGTGCAGGTAACGTTGGCTGGGAGCACTCTGAGCAAAGCCTAGTCCAGTAAATACATTTTGATGACCTTTATTCACTGTATATATTTTTGCACTTTTTGGCTGTTTTTGCACTTTGGCCACTGGCACAATAAATAACACCTAAACACTCATATCTGACTTTGCCTGGGTTTGACTAGAGTCCCGCTACACTTGGATTGAAACAGGGAAGAGTGGCAGGACATGGCTGTTGTGTGGACTATATTATACAACCAGAGAAGGTAAGAGATTATCTGCCATTAACAATAATAAAGTAGGCTACAATAAGGCTATTTAATTGGAGGTGTGGATGAAGAGTAGCATGGTTTTTGGGCATTTGCGTTCCCGGAACTGTTTTGACCTCACAGACCCTGGTTTCAAATTGCATATTTGTTCCGGCAACTATTGATTTAGAAATTAAGCACTGAGTGTTAGTTGTTACAGAAGTGTGTTTTCACTGGTCTTATTATCAGCTATACACAAAGACAACACAAATCACTCCTGTCTGCTTCCCAAAACTGTGATTGTACTGTCACTTACCTGCTGTAGGTAAGTACCTACCTCAAGTATCTTACAGACTCTCTTATCGGTCTATCCCTTTAAAGCCTTTTAGCATTTTACCTGCTAAAATGTTATTTTATGATTCTGTCCTGTACTGACCCACAAATAATTCATTAAGACTCACACTGTCTGTTGGTTTGGACATGTTTGACTGGTTTCTATGTTACACAATAGAGAAAAGGCCAAATCTGCCACCTACATTTTCTAAAAATGGAAACAGCAGAAACAAGTCCACTTGTTTTCCTGTTTCCAGCTGTTTTCTTTATTTTACCTTTGATTGTGAAGTTTGCTTGTGCATAATTCAAGTTTAGTAACGTGTCCTAAACAAAGCTTCTTCAACAGGAATCACAAACTGCACAATAAGGAACAGCTTTTATCTTTAGACCCTCCATGGATGCAAGGGACTATCCAACAATCCAGGAAATCTATAGAAATAACACACAGGAAAGTCACACTTGTAAAATTTGTAGGTTCAATTAATTTTATTACTATATATTTAAGTATATTTGTTATATCGTGGAATGTAATATTATTGTTGTATGCAGTTAGATCCAAATATCACATTAAATTCAAACTTTCTATAACTTTTCTCTGGCAGTAGTAGCCGCTGACTTGATTACTAAAAGTGATTTTGTCCAACATGAGTGTAACAGAATAAAACAGATCCGTCATGTGTGGAATCGATTCAGAACTGAACCTACCCACACAGACACAGCTATAATATGGCAGAGATATTTATGAAGATGAGACTTTCATATGTGGCCACAGTTATAGCGAGCGAGAGGGAGCAAGTTTTATTAAGTGTGCAAGCAATGATAAACTCTACAAAATCTAATTCATGAGCTGCTTTTAAAGGAAGGGTCCACTGGCTGAGGTGGATTGAGTAATATACCAATACTAGTCAAAATTGCTGACAAACTGTAAACACCCACAGTAATTTTTCTTTTTGAGTGACAACCTATTCTCCACCTGCCAGTTTGGCCACAAGAAAGAGACACACCAATACACTTTTACGCACACAAAAACACACAGGTAAAGGTTATGGTCTTGGAGAATGTTCTCATTAGTCCTCTGTACAACACCATCAGTACTCTGGCCCCTTTGGGAAGCGTGTGCGTGAATGTGTAGGTGAGGATAATGAGCTGATAAGAGTGTGAGGTTGTGTTCTCGGAGCCAAGGTGGTAACTAGGACTGCGACAACCCTCTCCATCACCTTAACCCCCTGGTGTGGAGAGCAGCATACAGCCTACAATTATGTTTATTAACAATGCTAGCTGTCACTCAGACACTCGTAATAGCAGAGTTGTGTCTGACTGAATGCTCCAACCCTGCGACAAGAAATGAAATTTAGTTTGGACTGCACAGGGACAAATTGGTTTTGCAAGGAAAGGTAAACTAGACTGAGTGGTTACTGAGGCAAGAAAGGTTGGAGAAAAGTTTAGCTATTTTCTGTGGCTTTTTCATTTATCTGTTCTATATCTTGAAATACAAACGGGCATGGGTATTTGATTTGCTCAAAATTAACCTGAGCTTCTCTGAGTGGTTAGCAAATATATCAAAGGCACACTAAGCATGATTTCCCAAGGACTACTAAATGTAGTATCAGCAAGACCACAACAAACAGACCTTTTGTTTGGCCTTATTGGATCTGTTTATTTAAGCCCATGTTATCAATTGTCATCTTACCAACACATGTTTAAGGGTGCTGATGCTCTGTTTATTATTCTGTTGAACCCTTTTTTTTCTATTTTTTATTTTAATCCCCTTTTTTTCTCTTTTGTTTTTTTTTTTATTTTTTTTTTTTTCTTTTCTAAGCCCCTTGTCACCTAAATTATATTTTAGTTTAGGGTTTTTTTTTTTTAATAAGTAAATTAATTAGGATATTAGTTTAAAATTATACCTTATTTTATTATTTTTAATAGTACTATGAAGATAGTTAACTAGCCTTCTTATTTGATCTTTTTAATTGTGTTTTTGTTCAAATTTGATATGGTAACCTAAATGTATCCAAAATGCACTGTATAATGTTCAAAATAGTATAATATAGGACCTTTAACTATTTCAGTAAAACAGCAAACTAGTGCCATACGAACCATGAAACACCAAATTCTGCATGTCAATAGAATTTTTAAACCTCAGTGACATCTCCCTTTTCATCCTCCATTTTTTTCTTCCTAATTGTGTCTTCCTGTAAAAGGTCTAAATGATGAACCATCACTATGTCTCTTTCACACAACCTTGATCCTGCTTGATGTGTCTGTTACGTTTGGAGAAAGTCTGAATATCTGAACCAAAGGCTGCAGGTGTTAATGTAAATTAGACATAAGGACACCAGTGTCAGCCATAGTGAGGAGTAACAGTCAATCAGGCATTTAGTAGCTTGAAGAAACTTTAAATGCCCTAAATTGCCCAGATTTTAATTGATATGCTGTTTCGTCATATGTTCTCCTGCTCAATAATCCTTTCTAAAGCTGATTATAAGCTACTAACATTAAATTCTCTGTGCTCTAATTTATTTTGGAATCCTGATAACATATGCTATATGTAATTTGTTATTCCCAGGCTGTTATATAAGTACACACTGAGGTGATCAGGTACAGCAAATTATAGATTGACCAGTGACTTGAAACCTGGAAAGACTTGCAAAGAAAAGTGTCTCTTTATTTGTGCAGTTCTTGCCTCGAGAATTTTCTGCTTTACTGCTCTGTTGTTCCTCTGTAACACAACTCTTTCTGTTGGTGTGACTTAAGTCTGCTTATTCCATGTGTTTGATTGTTTCCCCCTAAGTTGTGCAATGCATACTAAGAGGCACTCCTACACAACTTACATATAAGAAAATGCCCTTCTGCTTTGTGTCGGAGGAAACGAGGGGAGAACATGTAAGAGTAAATTCTGCTGGATTGAATACATTCGGCACCTGAGGCCAAGATTAAACCAAGCTGCTCTGAAATGAGAAGTGACAAATAGTGTCGGCAGAGAAGAGTGGCACATTGTGTATGACGCTGTGGGGGTGTTTGTGTTGCCCGCTTTTGTGCTATGTGCCTCTTGTTTGTTTTGTTGTGGATGTGCAATGTCATATCACATAAAAAATAAATAAATAAAGAGGAACCAGAAGGGAAGGAGATAAGAGCACTAGTAAAACAGAAAGAATAATGAAAGGTTTTGACATTGCAGATTTAGATCAGTCTTTATGTCTTCCCTCTTGCAACAGTGAAAAAAAAAAAAAAAATCCAACAAGGCTGTCAAGGAACCAGACTAAAGGAACACAATGTTGTAGCTTCGAGTGTCAGAGACAAGTCTAGTCTAGTGCAGCTTTGGTGACTGGGACTTCACTACAGTGATTGCTCTACTGCAGCAAAATGGAGCTAGTTCTCTTTACTATTTTCACATTTGTCCTTGAGAGAAAAAGATCCATTCTTTTTGCAATGTTACATCTGTGATAGCAATATAAACAGGACCATACCAGACCTGTTTAGGCAAAAACTGCCAACCACTAAGTTCGCAAGATTATCAGTCAACCAAGTGCACATCAGTCGTCAGACCTTGACTTTTGTAGTTCAAATGCTACCGTTTTCATTTTTATAGCCCAGCTAATTAATTTACTTGACTTTATGTATTCAGTCAAGGTAAAGAAACTCAAGTGCGCTTCACTTGTTGGTACTGTTTGAGCTGGTGTGAAAGTTCAGTAGGTTGAACTTTAGATTTATAAAGTTAAATTAAATTGATTGAATTTAAAATAACAATTGTTGCCTAGCTCACATGACAAAACTATTCATCCACTGTTTTTACATTTTGTGATAAAACACACAAAACTTTTCCATTGACCTTCAAAGCCCATTGGGTTCTAACTATTTCCAACCCCCAGAGATACATCCTCTTGCACAGAAAGAAAACCAATGGTATTCTAAGAGCCTCATCCTCTGGGGGGCACATTCTTACCACAAGATCAATTTCTCTTCCCCTTTACCTTTATCAATCTGTCGCTCCTACCCTTTGCACCTTCCCTTGCCATCCATCCATCTCGCTCTCATCCACTTTCCCATTTATTCTGCCTTCCCTCGATCTGTCTTCCTCTGTCTCTTTTACTACCATTTATCTCTCCTTTCTCTGCTCCATCTATCCTGTTCCCTCCACTTCTCCATATTTCTGTCTCTTGGTGTATTAAGATGGCTCATTTGGATCCATTCTGGACCCTCTGCTCGGCAGCAGAGAAAATAAATACTGGACTAGGCTTCAACGAGAGAGTTTCTCATCAGCTTTGTGGAAATCAGTCTTTTCCATCTTTTCTGCTGGCAACAGCAAAGAGATTAACAGAGTACTGTATCCCTCCATCCCATCACTGAATGTCTGTCATCTTAAATCAAGAAGAGATGGAAAAGCAAAGCACTCTTTGGTGCTTAACTTCTATAGTGATATCGAGATGAGAGTCTCACGGGTCATGGCCGATGTTTAATTGAAAATTAAAAAAACAAGCAAAAACAAAACACTTTCCATTTTCATTCTGGTTTGAAGTAAAGTTACAAAATTGTCAAATTATGTTTTTCATTGTCTTTCAAAGTATATTGTGACAATTTTTTTTTCAATTATGCATCTTTTTTCCTCCTCTTCATTTTAACAAATGTTGTGATTTATCTGACTCTAACAATGTGACACATTTTCATTTCATTCATTTCATTGATTGAAAATCATTTCACACACCATTCTCTGTATTTTTAGAAGTGCAAAAATTCTGATTGTCTATTTGTAGATTAATATTCATAAATACATTTACACCTTCTGTAGCCAAATTTGCTGTTAGTACGGATCATTTTTGCTAATACAATTCTGCAGATTCATCCAACTTTTGTTACGTCACAAAATCCTGAGATAACTCTGACCTTCGGACGTCCCATGACCTGCTGTGTACTCTCCACCAAACTGGCAGGTCATAAAGTGCAAATTCACTGGCCTTATTAGTTAAATGTCACAAAAACAAACAGTATAAATATCCATAACTCTTATTGTTCCAAGTCGTTCCCGTCGCTCATTAGTCCTATGTTAAAGTCAGGATTGGTTTATGCTCTTTTAAACCGAACGTGATTGATTAGTTTGATTGACAGTGTACAGTGTGACAGTGTAGTTTGTTTTCAGTGAGAACCTTGCATTTAAAATAATATTTAACATAGATTATACTCAATAAATTACTGACTACTGCCTCCCTTACAACAGTTGTACTGTTTCAAACCAAGTCTAAAAACTGCAGAACAAGGACAACCTTTTAAGGTCATGTCATGTTTCGGCAACAAAATGCCAGGTCTCTGTGTAAATTCAACCTGGCAGAGAGGGTTATGTAAATATTCTTCAATAATAAAGACTCTGGAGACACATAAGGTAAACTGTTAGCTACTGTACATATTGATTAGCAACATCCCCTTTTCGTAATGGTGCCGGAAGAACACAGTCTCCTTTTGTAACTGCTCACACAACTTGTTCATGCTTAAATGTCACAGTTGATTGCCTACACTTAGACATATTCTACACCTGGCATTAAAAAAGAGCCACCCACTTTGCTTTGCATAAACAACTGATTTTTAAAAGCCTCACATTCAACATTTGATGAATATTCTGCATTTACAAAGTGCGTTATTGCATTATTGTTTACTTGGATATTATTTTGATTGCATTGCAACAACTGAAAGTGGGATACTTAAAATGTGGTCGATTTGGCTAGACAGTGGTAATTGGGTTGTAGAGCAAATAGAAAAATGATGTGTAAGGAACATAACTGGTCAGTTGTTTTAGCAGGGCTTTATGTGTCATTTCTCCATAGTGTTTAAGGTCTGTCTGTATGGTTAAACTGCTTACGGCTAGTGTATTGTATTCTGATTCGGAAGCTGTTTTTCTTGTTTAGCTCAAATGACAATCACAATCACATACTGGGGAAAATGTGTGTAATCAAGTCCATAGTCAGTACATTTTGTCTCTTCACTGTTGTCGGTAAAATACTAATCAATAATGTTCCACACTGCATTCAACATAAAAATAAACATCAGCGGTCTACCTTGTTTTCTAACTGAAGCAAAACTCATGGCTCTGTTCAATCTGAAGTCAGGCCCAGGGTCTAAGGGTGTAAGGTTGGGGTGGTGGATGGGACATAAATGATTTTGTATATCCAAAATTACACTATATAGTCCACTGTGTGTAGAGATCGTGCCATTTTGTACTGGTGTCTGAATTTCTAGAGAATGAAATGTAGAACTCTCAAAGTTTCCCACAATGAATCATGAAAAGTAGAGAAACAGCAATGGTCACTAGTCGGTCAAACTATAATCTTATCAAATGGAGAAAATGACTGTAGTCAAATGCATAGTCAGTACATTTTGTCTCTTCACTGGTGGCTGTAAAATACTAGTCAAATAATTGATATTTCACAGTGCCCTCTTCTCATTGTCATCATAATGATATATCAGTCTATGTTGTAATTGAATACAGTTCACCTTTCGCGGTCTCGCTGTTTCACTGATTTTTTTTTAGTGCAAATTTCCATGCTTTTTTTTTTTTTTACAGCGCATTGTGTTCTGCGTCCTGATTGGCTAAGGGACTGTAGACCATTGTCAACAATCTCCTCCGTGCCGTGTCTCCTGTACAGTACAGAATGCGTTTGGCCAAATTGACATAAATGTTTGATCTCTAGCAGTGTGACTCTGAAGTGCTGTATGTTTGCATTTCCGACAAAACCCACAATGTCGACGAAACGTTCTGCACCGACAAAGGCACCTGCGGTCTCACCCAAAAGACAGAGGAAGATGCTAAGGCTTGAACTTTGAGAGTGTTTAAACAAGAGAGAAATGTGAGAAAATGTCTGTCTGTGAAAAGTGTATACAGTGTGTGGTGAGGGGTTTTACAGCCTTAAAACATATATAATAATTGTAAAAAATAAAGCTACTACTTCGTGGATTTCGCCTATTGCGGGTTATTTTTAGAACGTAACCCCCGCGATAAACGAGGGACCACTGTATCTTCACTTAAGTATTTATCTGATACTTTCACATTTACTTAAGTACATTTGCCTATTTATCTGCACTTTTACTTCAGTAATGATAAGTGAGCACTTCCTGCACCACTGATGGACAACAGAGAGAAATCACAGTGATAGATTAGCAATAATACATCAGTCATGACACACACACAGTAGTTTGAGTTCTGATTAATCACGGTAAATGTGTGGACTGTAACAATTTCTCAACCATAATAGTTTGTTGTTTATCACTAAAGTCTTGTCATCTAGTCTGACAGGTCGAACGGTGACAGAAAAACAGCCGATTATTGTTTGAAACTATTCACTAACTGATTGTTTTTTGGTTCATTCAATTCCTGATGTTACTGTGGAAATAAAAGCATGGCTTATGGTTAAAAATTTAGAGATGCTGTTATATTTGGTATTCTTTGGTAATCTTGACACAAAATTGTGACGATCCTTAGTTAAATTATAAAAGAAAATAAAAAAGGCCAGTGACTGTATAATAGGCCTTGAGAATTATAATGATCTTAAGCAAAGTAAAAAATAAACACTTTTTGCCCACTTAACTTTAAACCAGATAACTTTCTAAAGTCCCCCTGACTCTGTTTTTAATTACAAGAGTAAAATTAGACTTGTGAAAACCATATTTTCTAGTATTCAGGCTTTGTCATAAAAGCTGCATAAAGGCTGTTCAATATTCAATTTTATTGAAAGGCTATTTCATTCTCAGATTTTCTTTTCTTGTTTTTTTCTTGAACTCTATACCAAGTGCTCTCCTCCCTACATTAAAGCTTCTCTTTGCTCTTTGCTTTGACTGATGAGCACGGGCAATTTGCTACACACTCAGTACAGCAGCAGAGTTGTTGCAGCATGGAAGCTCTTGTCACTTATTAATGGACTATTAAAGCCAGAGTTTCTCTCTGTAGAACAGTTTTTCTGTAAGATTGTGTTCAGTGGGGACATAGTTCTGAGATTTGTTAAGTGCTGCTGAACATGCTTTAAAGAGAGTTACTCTGTGTCTTCATTCAGTTTTGAAAAAAGTGCTTATATACAGCTTAACTCAAGCACTTGATTTAATAAGAGTGTCATATCTTAATTAAGTTTCAGTTTATTAAGGCTGTAGAGATTTTTTTTTTTTAACTAAACAAAACTTAAAGCACAGATATATTTTATTGTCTTCCAAGAAAAATCATTTATACCTTTATATGGTACTTGACTTATTGGTTTAGTTTTGGGAAAGGAAAACCCAGGGAAGTAGCATCTGCATAAACAGTGCCAGTACAAGATACATGTCCTTGTACAAAAATGTATATGAAATAAATTGTATTAGAAGCAAACAATTAAAACACGGATGCTGTATTATTAACTACAATATAATAAAGTAAGCGGACCTGGGGTATACTCATACACTGCAGCAGTAAGATTTTCACATTGAGAAAGCTGCACCAGTTTTCCACATTTCAAAGACTCACTATTTAATGTTTTTCTTTCCATTTAGCATTCTTTCTTCATTAAATATGATCAAAACAAGACGAGTTTTATTTGAGAAAACATAATTTAGTATAGAGTCTGATCCATCCACTGTTCTAATTGTTGCATAAACTTGAACCACAGCCTAGAGGCGAAGTGGTCTTACTAACCAGACCCATACAAATGTGCATTAGTTTACAAATGGAATATTAAGCACCACTCCACTGGTCCCAGTTTTCATTTCCTTTGTTATTATCAGTTTCATCTTTCCTGTACAAAAGACTGCAAAATGAGCCTGCAGACACACATCACATTATTTTGTAAAACACGGCCAATTCAGTAAAACACTCTTCAAAATGCAGTATTTCCATTATAACCACATGGTGTACTTTGATTATATTGTCACATTTCTTATTATTACTGTGTATTTGACCTGGCTTTTGTGAATAGATCTCTGACTATAATAGATTTCTGGTATAATGGTACGGATAAATAAAACTGTATATATTATGAATTATCTGTGGATGAAATACATTTATCAACACAATTGTTGCATTGTCTGCTAATGTGCAATACAACGGTTTAAAGGTTTGTGTCAGTTTTGTTCAATGTTCAAAATTCACAAAGGATAAAATACACGCACACATAACAAAAATTAAATTAAAAAAAAAAAAAGAATTCAAGTGCTGCATCATATTTACATCAAAGGCATCGTCACTTTCACTGTTTTCTGAAACTGGAGAAGTGTAATCATGACTCTGACTCTTCTGATCAAAGCACAGTTTTGGGGAAATATCAAATTTACTCCAAATTCAAATGTAATAGTACTGTCACTACTACTGCAGAAACCATTCAGATCCATTTCAATAAATAATCATTAAAGAACAAAGAGCCAAAATAGTGTCACTTCTATGCAGTTGCTCATATCTTACTGAGCTGGAGAGTATGATGCATAATGGGTTGGCAAGATACTGACAAACTATATTGTCGAGTTGTTGAAGGTTTGTTGGCCATTGATGATAGTTGGCCTGTTGTAGTGACAAGGAGTCCATCCTCATTATTGTCATGTCGTATTAATTTTTACAAAATGTAATAATTTACTTTTCTGACAATGCATTGGATTGCATCAAAGACACAGAGCAATATGATAGAACAACAGAGTAAAAGCTGCCACATTTTATGGTAAACCAGAGGAAACCACAAAAGATAAGAATAATATGATCTTATGGCTTTGAAGCACAGTGTGAAAAATGGCAGGATGAAGCCATGAATAATAACTGGATGAGCAGATCAGGTTGTGCATTTCCCAAAATGTCACAATGACTGAAATATTGCACAATAGCTGATAGATATATTGTGTCTCTTTTCTTCTTTTTATGTGAACTGTCATGAAGTACAGAATTAGAGTATGGTTCAAAGTCTGGCAACTTTTTCCATCAAAAATGCATTGGAAGTTCTCTGGTTTGTTTGGGATAAACAGAAGAAATAATGGCCGATGTGACAAACAAAACCAAAACAGTGTGTAATGGATAAAGTGTTGACTGTGAAGTGCATGGAAAAACATATTTTTTTTTGATAAATGTGAAAAATAATCCCTTTTGGAGCAAAGACACTCAGAAAGATTTAAGTAGCTTCATCTTATCAGCGTGTCTCATAATTAATCCTGATTAAACCTGATAGCTAAATATGGTTTGTTTACCTAATCTTGAGTGTTGGGTTGAATCTGAAGGCTGTGTGTGTAAGGTGCTCTTCAGTGTAACTTTGTGAGGAGTTTTTAAAAACATTTACTGAACTAGGTTACAGACTGCGGACAGGGGTTAACTCGTGTGTGTATTTGTGGCGTTGACGGTGGAGGCAGAGCTCACCGTGACAAGCCTCATTAAAAGGGAATCTCTCCACTGTTTGGGCTGTCGACATCAACAGGACCAGACTCCTCTAATTACGTACTGTAAGTGCTGTTTCATGCAAGCAATCAGCCCACTGCTCTTTGCATATGCAAATATGACAGACCTGATCATTAGCTTTTATATCTGACACACTCTAATTGTTATTGTAGAAACTGCCGCATGAAGCCAAGGGCAAACACTCCTCAGTCCTCTCACTGTCTTTCCCCTTTCCCATTCTGCCTTAATCTATCACTGGATGTCTGCTCTCATCCCGCTACATGTTTTATGAGGTTCTGTCGCACTAAACACAGCCGTGCGGTTGAATGTCACGGTAGCATAATTAGCTAACAAATGCCTCCGTCTGACTTTGTTGTATTAAAGCAGAGAAGGAGGAAGCTAATAGAGAAGCACTTCCTGGCAAAGGCTAATTGGCCAAATGGAGTCACTTAGGCAGAACAACAGTCCCATAACAACCATGATGATGATGACGACGATGATGAGGACCCCACACAGAGACCTCATTGAGACCTGAGATACCTTCCACCAATCAGAGCTAACACCTAGTGGTCTACGGGGAACAACTGGGAAATAATTAAATGATGAAGTTTCAAGGGCATTTTAGTGTTATCGTCTCAGGACACCGATTTGCATTTGTTAGAGGATGATTTTTGTGACCTTTTTAGAAAACATCCAAGGTTCAGTGTCTGTGAAAACAACTTGAAAAGGTAAGGTGAACTAAAGGTAAGTATGAGCTCTTGAAAAACATTTGAGTTCTCAGCCTAGCTTCTTTGTGGCAAGGTCATCCATTAGAATATTATTACTATTTTTATTTTTGACCAACTTAATGGGAGTGTGTCAGCTTTACTGCACACCATTGGACAGGTGCACTAATCTCCAGTATAGAGGCTAAATGGCCAATTTAATTGCTGGTGTTCATCCAATACTTTCCACAAACAATTTGAAGTTTTGATATCCAAACTAATGAGGCAAGTTATTTTAAAGTATTTGCATTATATTCACATCTAGCAGGTGTACACTCAGTTTTCAATTTAACAAAAAGAATAGAGACAGTCCCAGTGTTGGGTCACTTAGCTACTACACAAAGGCCTCAACCGCAAGCAGAAGTCCTCAGGTCACACATGCATGCTCCACCCACCTGTTGACCACACCTGCCCTACATTTGGATTCAGGCCTGAAAAGCTTCTTCCACATCCAAAGACTTGATGGTTTCACAAAGCAGCCACTTCAGACAGTTACACCACAGCGCATTTAGAAAACTGATGTAAAATTACACAGGTTTAGAGTCTATAAACTTCTTCTGGTTCTGGTATTTGCATTTTTTTTGTTAGTTATTTT
This sequence comes from Rhyacichthys aspro, assembly GCA_036850595.1. NCBI lineage: Eukaryota > Metazoa > Chordata > Actinopteri > Gobiiformes > Rhyacichthyidae > Rhyacichthys > Rhyacichthys aspro. The sequence continues at coordinate 6,231,930 of CM072150.1, read as the reverse complement.
TATTAAAGGTCTATTTTGAACATTATACAGTGCATTTTGGATACATTTAGGTTACCATATCACGTTTTGCAACATGAAACACACAATATTTATCTTATACAAGCGGTTTGGATGAGCTCTCATCATGAGTCCAAAGTGAACGGTCTGATTTGGCGCTGTCACTTTAAGGCTCAGCTCTCCCGTGTTGGCCCCGCCCATTCATGACGTCACGCTACAGCTACAAGAGCTACGCTGGAAACAGACTGAAGTAAACACGGTACATGGTAGTAATAACTTTTTCAGCAATGGCTTTGAGAGTAACTGAGCCGTATATCTTAGAGCCAGAGTCTGACTCTGAGTTCGAAGAACATGAGCAAACACAAAGACCTCGAAGGCTTCTACAAGACGTTTCTGCTTGGTAAATGAAAAACTATTTATTGTGTATGTTTCTATGGTGTAGCCTGTAGCATAGCGCGTGTTAACTGCTTCTGTTTATCGGTGCACATGTGGAAATGACCGTACAATGCCTACTGAAGTTGAGAATGTATGCTGCCTGGAGACTCCTAAGGAGCTGTTGTGCAGTGTATTGAAAGAACTATAATAAAGTAGCCTAGCAATATGTAGAGCTATGCAGTAATACTTGTTAGTAATACATGTTGCTGACTGTAAGTAAGCTAACACAGTAGCAGCGATGCAGAGCACAGCACTTGTTGACAGTGCAGGAGAGAGGGGCAGGAGGAGTGTGGAGGAGCACTTCCTGGAGAGGAGTGGTTTATTTCACATATTGACGTCATTGCGTGAAACAGCTCGTTGAAAGGACTGTAGCTCAAACTAAATAAATTACTTAAACATGCGCGAATGAAACAAAACACAACTTTGGGTATGTGTTTGAGTTAGAAACAACATTAGAACATGGTTAAAAGCTCAGAAAAGTCGATTTCGCATAATATGGGACCTTTAAAAACATTTGACACATTCTTTATTAAACTTGGTTGCAATCCATATTCAAAAAATATGGTGGCAGTTTTTTTTTTTCTTTGTTTTTTGCCAGTGCCTTCATTCAATATTTAATGAGGAGGAAACAATTGAGGAACAAAAAAAAAGGTTATGCATCTTTAAATCTGCCACTTCAATTTTAAAGCCAACAAAGATTAAGCTGTGAATTTATTCACAACACTAGACTTGAAATATCTATTGTATTTATAATATGGATGTTAATAGAAATAGATTTAAAAGGTATAATCAATCCACTGTCATGACACTAAATAACATTTTTCTTTTAACGCCTAAAGCATTTAGAAGTCAGTGTAATGTTTTAATAACATTGATTCTTTCTTACTCTTTAAAGACTTTTGAGATAAATCTTTGAACTACTGATTATTAAACAATGGGCAGAGTTTAGGGCTAGGGTTGCTCATTAATTCAGCCACATTCACACTGAAAAGGTTCATACTCAGGAGAGGAATATCATACTTTTGTTTTATTGTTGCTGACTGCAGAGAAACACTGCTGTGTAATTGCAAGCGGGAGCATGGTTTTCCAAATGATGTGGCTATGCACCAGATAGTCTTAGTTAGATAGTAACTATGTCACCTAACTTCATGACAAAGATTACTTAGAGACAAAACTAATTAAGTTAGTAACAGAATTCGTTAGAATGCCAAAATGTATTGGCCCAAAGTCCTAAAAATCAGTTAGAGCTAAATATCTTTAAGAAGTTCCTTGCAGTCTATCAACTAGATCTAAATTAAAGTTTCTTATTGACAAGGTTTCAAAATGGCCGTGGATGTGGTCAGCTAGTGTCTTCAGTGTCAGGTTGTCCAGGTCCGACTCACTTTTCCAGCTCTGACCCATTTTGTGCTTCGTGTCATACTCTGGTTTCATTGAGTCTACATCTTTTGGCTACAGTCTTACCAATTTATGATTGGGTAAAAAAGGATTCTTTCCCCATAAATAAGGTATTCCATGTTTCAAATGTGAATTCTTTAGTTCTGTTTTTAGTGTCATAAAAAATGGTGTTGCTTTGAAAAGTAAGGTGAAGTTGCAGATTTGTTACATTAAGCCAGTTTTATGAGGAACTCCCTCTAGTGCCCAACATTACAACTTCTTCCCCAATTCTGACATTTAATTCAAGTCAACTCTTCTAGTTGTGTCATTTAAACAAAAAACTCATGGCACTTTGGAAGAAATCACAACTTTCACCTTGTGCATTTGATTAAATATTCATTGCCAGATTATCATTGGATCAGAATACTTATTTCCACATTTGCAGTTTGAGTGAGTGCCGCGTGCAGTGACAGCTATCATAACACATTAACACAAAGGGACTCGGGCGCTCCAAGAATATTAACATTTCAAATTGTCCACAGAGGGCTTTGAGAAAGACATTGAATCAAATTGAGTGACTTATTTAGAAGCTACTACTGCATATTTTGTGTACCTTAGAGCATTAAAGAAAACTTTCTAACAACTTTAGGCTGTGCACATGTTCAAAAACTGCATTTGTCTGCATCAGCTTGAAAATACTTTTTTCTTTTGTACTTAATGTTCAAATGATAAAATCAATATTGGTAAATGCACTGTGGGGAGGAATCAGTGCACCTATCTCATGTTAAAAAGAAATTCCCACTATGAGTGAGGCCTCCTGGGGAAACATTACCTCATGTTTACATAACAGATGTGGGCCGTCTGTGTTTTTTTTTTTTTTTTCAGAGCTTGTTTTTTGTGGATGTATTTTGTTCAAATTCGTCTCTTTTTATTCCCCACCATCAGGACTTTAGATGCCAGAGAGAACCAAGTTTAAACACAATACATCAACAACCAGGGCCAAATGTTAAACCAAGGCACATGTCAGACGTGACTCTGACTGAACCAGGACTGGCCCCAGGATAAAAACCAGGACTGAACCCAGACTAAACCAGCACTAACCCATGTCTGAAATGGGACTAAACCAAGACTAAATGTTGAATCCTAGTTTCAAGTAAAGTAAAAAATAAATAAAAGGTAATTGCTTTGACTAGGACAGGGTTTTTCTATCTTGAGTAAATACAAGGTGATAAATGATCAGGCTAAGAACCTTGAAACAAGTTGTCTTGTGTCTTGACATGTGCACATGTTACTTTAGCCCAGAAATGAATGCTATTATAATGATCTAAATTCCAGGAAATACTGGGAATATATACAGCATTGATTTAGACTGTAAGGTAAGTAAGTAGGTAAGAGTACAATATTAGATTAAGTACTGTACACAGTGTGCAGAATTGTCTATAGATAGACTTGATCCACACAGATCAATCCAGCAGACTACTGTGCTGTTCCCTCAGCATGGCTTGAGGATGTTATCCATTGACCTAATGCCCTCAATATACACACTGTTATGGGTTCCTTTTACAAGAGAAGTTATATAAAATCACTCTAGTACCTGCCAGGAATCACGTATGAGATGACTGAGGATATACTCAGGGTGACATTAGCAGCACCGACACACCTTTGGCAAGGCTGAGTGGCCTTGTACTCAACTCAACAGTGAAAAAGGCATTATTAAAACTAATTAGTGAAACTCTGGGCCCGGTGAAAATGACAGGCGGCGCTGCTCATTTCAAAAGTCGGTCCTTGATGATGCTGTGAATGGCCTCAAAGGGAAATTGTTCACTTGCTTTAATTTATGGCTTTAGTCACACTTGAGAAATACATACAAAAATTCACAACAGCACAGCAGCTTATCCAAACATATTTATAGTATTTTTGTTTATCTTTTAAAGGTTGGGCACGTAATCTGCAGTTCCATACCTCACACTCCTGCTTTTTAGAGCGTGTCAATGGCTATGGCACCCTGCAGGGACATGTTGTCTATCAACCAAAGTGGAAATGTGTCTGCTGGTGATTGAAACAAAAACTGATTTAGTTCATAAATGTCACACATTTTTACACAAACATTTGTGCTCAAAAAGGGGAAAAAGGTGTTTCTCATCAGAAGAACTCAGTTTTAGAGGAAGTATTGGGAACAAATTGTATACTGCCAAAAAAAACAGTGCACCTTCAATTTGCCAGACTGATCTGTGCCCTGAAACAATTTGATTTTAGTTCTGAGTTCCAAATGTTTGAGTGTTGAGTTTTCAGTCACCTAGAGCCAGTCTTTGACCAGACTGCTTCAATATAAAGAGAGACTGCTTCTTGTATATCTGCCCCAACAATTCTCAGACAAAAAGTATTTTTTCCTTGCCTTGTTTCTTCTACTTGCATCTGTGAACTGAGAATTCTTTACTTCTACCAAAACCCAAAGCAGCTACTAGAGACCTATTGTTATTGTTTTCCCAGATTAATTTTTATTGTCAATCAAAACACTGACACATGGCAGTAAAAATCTAACAAGCCTGTTTATATTGATTCAACAAGTCAAATATAACAGTTTGTTCTAGCCCGTAAAGGAGGGAAGACCTTACACTGTATGTTTGCTCATTTGGGAGCCTTAGTGCTTGAGGCTAGTATTCCTGAATGTCCCTAGCTGCCATCAGACACAACTGCAGCACACAAACATCTACATTATACACATCCAATTTGCTGCCCAGCACATCTCCAGATTGTGTTTTCAGCAAAGTCCAATTGGCTCAACTCCAAAGGACTATTGAGCATATTCTCCATCTCTGCTTTCTTTATCGTCCAATCAAGAGATTTCCACTGATGGTTAGTTTGGTGCAGGTGAGAGGCAGAGAAATTGTACGTCTGGATAATGAACTCACGCCGATCTCTCCTTTTCTCTGCCAAGCACTGCAGAGTTGTATTTCTTCTCACTTTACCATGTCTATCTTCCACAGGCATGAATCAGATTCCTAATTTGTCCAAGAGTGTGATTTGGGGGAGTCAACAGTGTTGTACAGCT